>OY979439.1:2500000-3750000 GCA_963855545.1 Ethmia dodecea | reverse complement strand
TGATCTCCCAGATGCCAATATGCTAAAGGGATGTGTTTGGTGTCATCGCACAGGGCATATCCTGTAGTTTACCAGAAAATCCCGAAAATTTGAAAAACCAAGATGGCCGACCGGTGATTTGCTCCCAAAGAAAAGTATTAATTTTACCACATTTTGATTGTCGATTTTCGGCAAGATGGCAACACCTGCGCGAGTTGGCTTGTATAGCGGGGTTAGAGGTCTCGATACGGCGTGTTGCCATGTTTATCAATTTTTCCAAAATTTTGGGTATTTTTTTACTTTTAATGCAAAAAGTCAAAACTCGAAATTTTACCATTTTGCAAAAACGAGTAACAATTAACGGTATATTTTATCTCTCCCTATGACCTTTTGTAGGTTTTTTGATTTTAGCCTGGCAACACCGAAAGTTATGGTTGATTTAATTTTTAGGGTAGACCTCAAAAGACCCGAATTGATCTCCCAGATGCCGATATGCTACAGGGATGTGTTTGGTGTCATCGCATAGGGTATATCCTGTAGTTTACTAGAAAATCCCGAAAAATAGAAAAAACAAGATGGCCGCACCGTTATTTTTGTTTTACTGAAAAACTTCAATTTTCTTAATAATAATCGGCATTTTTTAGCCAGTTGGCAACACTTTGGAGAGTTGGCTTGTATGATGCGATTGTAGGTCTCAGTAAACAGTGTTGTCATGAAAAAAAATATTTAGCAAAATTTTGTTATTTTTCGACTTAAAATGGCTAAATCAAGATGGGCGCCCAAAATTAGACTCTATTTTTCTGTTAAAATAAGACCCCACAGAGACACGCGTGGCCGCTTGCGGCCTCGCGCACCGCGCGACATCTAGTCTATATATATAAAGAGAGAAGTCCTGGCTCACTGACTCATCAACGCCCAGCCTAAACCCTTACACCTAGAAAGCTGATTTTTTTCACATATATTATTTTGAAGACGTAGACTAGGAATAAGAAAGGAATTTTCCAAAATCAACCTTTAAGGGGGTGAAAAAGGGGTTGAGAGTTTGTATGCAAAACCTTCATTTTTGGGTGTATCAATTCGAAACATTGTTAAAATACTCCTCAAAACAAATAACAAGATACGTGATTCTGGATTTTCCAAAAAAACCCCCCTAAGGGGTTGAAACAGGGGGATGATGTTTGTATAGAGACGTGTTGGTTTTTACGTCTACCAAGTTGAAACTTGACACAAATACTCTTAGACATAAATGATGAGATACGTATTTTTGGATTTTTCTAAAATCGTCCCCTAAAGGTGTGAAGTTTGGTAAACCTTCATTTTTGGGTATATCAATTCGAAACTTGGTAAAAATACTCCTCAAAACAAAAAACACGACACGTATTTCTGGATTTTCCAAAAAACAACCCCTAAGGGGTTGAAACAGGGGGATGATGTTTGTATAGAGACGTGTTGGTTTTTACGTCTACCAAGTTGAAACTTGACACAAATACTCTTAGACATAAATGATGAGATACGTATTTTTGGATTTTTCTAAAATCGTCCCCTAAAGGTGTAAAAGTAGGGGTTGAGTTTGATGTGTATGGAAACCCTTAATTTTTGGGTGTATCAATTCCAAACTTTGTAAAAATACTCCTCAAAACAAACAACAAGATACGTATTTCTGGATTTTTCAAAAAAACCCCCCTAAATGGTTGAAACAGGGGATTGGAGTTTGTATGGGGACGTGTTGTTTTTTACATCTATCAGGTTGAAACTTGGCACAAATACTCAAATACTCTTAGAAATAAATAATGAGATACGTGTGTTTGAACTTTTCGAAAATCGTACCGTAAAAGAGTGAAAGTAGGGGTTGAGTTTGGTATGTATGGAAAACCTTCATTTTTGGGTGTATCAATTCAAAACTTTATAGAAATACTCCTCAAAACAAACAACAAGATACGTATTTATGGTTTTTCCAAAAAAAAAACTACTCTTAGAAATAAATGATGAGATACGTATTTTTGGATTTTTCGAAAGTCCTCCCCCAAAAGGGTGAAAGTAGGGGTTGAGTTTGGTATGTACGGAAAACCTTTATTTTTGGGTGTATCAATTCAAAATATTGTAAAAATACTCCTCAAAACAAACAACAAGATTTCCTTATCTTCAACTTGAAACTTAGCACAAATATTCTTCAATAGTCTCCATACAAAGTCCACTTCTTTTTTTTGAGAATTTACTATGGGTTCCTTATGGAAATTTATTTGTTATTATGACCACATGCGTAGCCATTGACATCAAGAACTAATTCAAAAATCATAATCCAGAGAGTGTCCTAGGCTTTACAACACGTAAGAGAATAAGCGCAATTCCTGAAATTAGTATCAACTACTTAATTGATTTCAGCTATTTTCAATTTGTGTAAAGTTTTTCCGAAAAATTAATTAGAATAACTAAATTTAGGACTGCCTACTGACACCGTACTGTTATCGCTCTTTATTTAAGCAATTTGGTTAGACAAAACTAAAGTACGAATGCATCACCATCTTTTATGTTAGTATACTAATCGGGGTACGTATCAGGAATTGCACTTATTCTGTGACGCGTTGTATATAGGATGTTTTTAATAACAAAAATATTAAATAGCAATGATAGCCCAGTCGCTAAAGAGCCCGCTTCTCATTCGCGAGGCTCGGGTTCCAATCCCGGCATGTACTGACAAGTTTTAGTAAGGATCCCTAATTTTTTTCTTCATAGATATATCCTATATTACTCAGGGATAATGTAACATTCTAATGGTGAAAGAATTTTTAAAATCGGTCCAGTAGTTTTTCAGTTTATTCGTTATTAACATACAAAAATACAAATCCTTAATTCCTCTTTATAATATTATTGTAGATAGATAGTGTATAATATCCTTCTTGATATATTTTCTAAACTCAAAGGAATAACAAATTCCACGCGGACGAAGTCGCGGGCATCAGCTAGTACTACAATAATATTAAAATGTTAGTCTCAGAAGTCTTTGAACTTACTGTTAAATATGTATCTATAGTACAAACATTATATTTTTGGTTTATTGATAATTCCCAGATCAAATCTGACCCTAACATTTCCAAAAATTCCTTGGTTTCAATAGCAAGTTATGTCAGTGGCATAAAATATATGAAGATTACAAACGGCTCGCTGACAATTTTAAGTAAGTAAGTAACAACTCTTTATTGTACACCAATAAAACATATGCAACAAGTGACATAGTGATACAAAAAAGTAAAATTTAAGCTGTATCAATAAAGACAAACGGGTAAAGTTTGATCTCCTTTCATTCGTTTACATTTGCCGCCTTAAAACCATCGATCGGAGAATTTAAAAGCAAAAAGTATTTCTGGGTTTTATAGTTTCAGAAATATCGTGAGTTATTTTCGGTTTCCTATCTGAGTATGTTCAAAACCTATATGAGTTGTTTAATACCTATAGAACAGGCTCTGTCTGATCTGGAACTGAATAAGTTTTTGTGCAATATGTTCCACAAAAAAAATCTTAGCCACAGTCACGTCACAGATGTGCTCGCCAACAATTTGTTGTTTGTACGTGCCTTTAAATCTCACAACCAAATTTTCTTTTTTCCTTACAACTACGTATAAATAAGCAGACCCTATACTTATATAGGTAGGTATAACGTCTAGTTTCGTTAGATTAAATTCAACAAAACTGGAAGCGAGCATGCGGAAACTTATGAATGTAAAGTGAATACGGCTGTGGCCTCTATCCCTTTGGGACGCAACGTGACTACATTTCAGCTACTTTCTTTAAATATTTGCCACGATAGTATTTTGCTATAAACTGGTCTATGGTCTTGTAGCGACACCTAGCGGTACTACATATAACTAGCTAGACGGCAAGTTCTAAATCGCACTATCGAAGTTTTTCAATGAGTTTGTAAAAATACAACTGTCCACCATCAACCGTTGGACCGCCGTCCCTAGGCACGATCACCTCGCCTGGCGGAAGATCTTCCCTTTTCACGATAGAGAAGCATTCTACCTCAGCTCCGTACGGTACGTACTATCGTTTAATATTTAACACTTCTTATTAATGAAAACAAACTTCTATTACTTGTTGATACAAAACTTGGTAGTACACACTGTCACAAAATTTCAAAAGTCTGTTCTTGAATAGACACAATAAAAATATAGTTTCAAAAACTTATACGTGGGAGAGCCATGCTTCGGCACGCTTGGGCCGGCTCGACCGGAGTGATACCACGGCCTCACAGAAAACCAGCGTAAAGCAATGCATTGCGTTTCGTTGAGTGAGTGAGGTAACCGGAGGGCCCAATCCCCCCTTCCCCTCCCCACCCCTCCCCCTACTCCCATCTCAAAGGTCGGCAGCGCAGTTGTGACTCTCGAGTTGCAGGTGTCCATGGGCGACGGACGTCACTTACCATCAGGTGACCCGTCTGCTCGTTTGCCCCCTTCTCTCATAAAAAAAAAACTGATTGATATTGATCCGGTATAATAATTAAGATCTAGTTAATCATTTACATTAGTCCAATAACGATTGTACTCACCATTTTTATCAGTCCAATAAAGATTCAGTGATAATGGATCAAAATACTTAAATAAGTACTTAACAATAATTATAACTTAGATGATATATTCTGTTCTACAATTAGAAATGAACGGTCTGGTTCCACCCTACTATATTAATACAGTCATTATCTAAAGTCAAATAACGTTCAAAACTTTTTTACAAATTGAATATATCATGACAGTACAAAACAATCAATCGGTTCAAATCCTATTGACTCCTACGTTTAGAATGTAACATTTACAATTTTATAAAGATACTTATATAGGGTATCTGTGTCATCTATATCTTATACAACATGTAACAGAATAAGTGCAATTCCTGAAATTCGTTTGTTCAGTATCGACTACTTTTCGATTTCAGCTATTTTTAATGTGTTAAATTTTTCAAAAAAATGAATTAGCGTAGCTGAATTTAGTGCTTTCTACGGAAATCGTGCTATTATTAATCGATATATTCTAAGAACATTGGTTAGACATATTTAAGTAAAGTTCGATTGCATCATATATTTTTTTAAGCTATTGCATAGCTTCTATCGCGGGCCTTGAGCGCGGGGACCGAATCCAGAAATTCAGTAACGAAAAAAACCTCACGCTCCCCACTCCGACGGGCACGGAGGTGTGGCTTGAAGGCCGTGCATTGTCTAATGGATGGATGGATGGATGGACGGACGGATGGACGGACGGATGGACGGACGGTTGGACGGACGGATGGACGGACGGACGGACGGACGTACGGATGGATGGATGGATGGATGCCTTCTATCGAGGGCCTTGAGCGCGGGGACCGAATCCAGAAATTCCGTAACGAAAAAAAACCTCACGCTCCCCACTCCGACGGGCACGGAGGTGTGGCTTGAAGGCCGTGCATTGTCTAACATCGTTTCTTTTCGGCAGTCTTGTTGATACAAAATGCTATGCAATAGCTTTACCGCGGCAGTCCCCGAGTGCCACACGTCTTTTTATATTAATATACTAATTGGGGTGTATGAGGAATTGCGCTTTTTCTGTTCGCGTTGTATATAAAACAAAGTCGGTTAGTAGTGTAACTAATACACCATTTATAACTCGAGGAAGGCTAGATCGATTTTTATGATCTTTGATTTGTTGGATTTTTCTCCGACCCAAATAGCAGAATAACCATTAAAACATCGTCAAAAATCGTTATTTATAAAAGAGGTCAGAGAATTATTGTCTGACAAGTGCACCGTATAATGATAACCCATATAGGGTGGATAGACGACCTATTACAGGTTAAAGCAGCTGAACGAAAGCGGACTTAGATAGGTCCCTCTGGAAGACTATGGATAAAGCCTAGGATCTATTATAATATTATAGAATACCTGTTGACCTGATCGAATATTCAATATTTTGTAGAAATAAAATGTTACGAGAGTTAATATACTGTTATAGTGCTAATACAATATGTAACAGAATAAGCGCAATTACTGAAATTGGTTTGTGCAGTATAGACTACTTATTCGATTTAAGTTATTTTTAATAATTTTTTCCTTAAAATGAATTTAGGGAACTGCATTTAGGGCTATCTATGGAAACCGTACTATTATTGCTCTTTATTTAAGACATTTGGTGAGACAAAACTTAGTAATTGGGGTGTATGAGGAATTGCGCTTATTCTGTGACGCGTTGTATATTGTTGTATAATAATTATGAAAAGTCTCAATGCCTTTTGTGACTGATTATACCTTTATGACAAAAACATTGCGTTCCCTAGCGTGTCGCATTCAATTAATATTATTTACCCTCAGGTCAGACGACACCTTAATAGGGTTGGTGACCAATTTAATACACTTACAGTTTTTAATTTGGCAAATTGGAATATCTACAGGTGGAAAATGATGTCATCTTCCCTGGAGGTTTCCCAACCCACAAAAAGTTAGTTGTGTAGACATAAACGTCTGAAGGTTAAAATCCAAGCTAATGAAAAACTAAGTAGTAGGTAGTAAGTATTATAAAAGTATATAATGTCATCTGATTTATATTTACGAAATTATTCAGAACCTTATCCAAATGATGAGCGGAACATTGACGTTTACAGAAGCAACGTTCGGCTTCAGCTAATAGGACCTGGGGGTCACTTTGATTTGCATAGCGGGTGATTCGATTCCTCCGACTTCGCCAGCCGATGTTTTGACCCATGTAACGAGTTCAGGCAAATTGTAGAAACCTTCCCATTCGCTGTCGAGATGTCATCAGCTTTTTAGAATCAAAGGGGGTCTTAAGTGGGGGTGGGGAAGTCAAATTTTATTAGGGCTATTTAGTCTGGGGTAAAAAGATCTCGGCATACGGTGGGCGTTCAATTGATCTCTATTTTCTATGTTAAGATGACTTTATTGAAGCATTATTTTATTCAGTTCTTTTTTTAAAAGTTGATGCCTTTTATTCCAGCTAGGGTTGTCAGAAGTATTACAATTCTGGAAGACTGACTGTCAGAAGTATTCTAATCGTGAGCTCACGTTAATCCAGGATAAGTACTACAGAACCAAGTCCGAGGGCTTCGGGTTTCCTCACGATATATTTTTTTTTCCTTTTTTTTTGTTATTCAGGGAAAATGCATTACTGCATACCGATCGACGGGGGGGGGGGGGGGGGGGAGGAGGAGAAGTTTTTGAAAACTCATTGGTATTCGAGGATCATGCATGAGAGGTATTCGCCCCTATTTCCCTCCTAATTCTTACTTATCCATACCTAATATCTACACTAATCTACATCTAAGTACAATATAATATTATAAAGAGAAAATATTTGTATGTAACGAATATACTCAAAAAATACTGAACTGATTTAAAAAAATATTTCACCAATGGCATTTATAATTTTCTCACGGGAACGGGACTTACTTGGGTGAAATGAAGCTAGCTTTAAATACAAAAAGTAACTCAAGCTATTTGTCTAGGGTACCTTTATAACCCTGTGGAACAGTGGACCGATTATGATGAAATATGGCAGGACGACAGTTTACATCTTATGACGACAATGGCTGCTTTTTATCCCAGAAATATATATAGTTCCTATTTGATGGAGTCAGAGTGAGTTTATCTATTATGGTTTACTCTAAACTAAAAACCGCACATTCTATACAATCATCCGGTTTTCTTATGCCGCTTTAGAACATAAAGTCTCTTCATCAAGAGTGGTTGGTTATTAAGTTCAAGTCGAGTGCAGCAAAACCAGACGTTTCCAGGTTTTACCGTACGTGGTTTACGAGGTCTTTACCCCTTAATCTCGCAGGTTGTGGAATGAAGCTCCGACATTTTCCCTCCCATGGGACTCTTGAAGGACGACTTCAAATACCCAACGTTTAGTTTATACCCGACTGCACTGGAAGATAATGTTTTTGCGTGTAAATATGTGAGTATAAGTATTTCATTTTAAGCTGATGAATGAATGTCGCTTAACGATACAAATATACAGGGGTGTTATGAATGGGCAAGTTATGAGAGAACGACCTAGGCATACCTTCATTGATCAGATCTGCGATGTATTGAAGAAAAGCCGGATAAAGAGTACCCGAAACCGACGAGCGTGCATTAGTCGTTTGATGGATGTGGATGAAGCAGGAGATCTGCCAGGTTCCTAGCAAGTAGTAGTCTATTGTCTCTGCCTACCCCAACGGGAAGTAGGCGTGAGATTATGTATGTAGGTAGGTATGTTTTTCATTGTGACTTCCTGTATGAGAAACAATAGGACAGATTTTGAAGTATGAGATGTTGTTAAATTCGTCTACATTTCCGGAGTGTATATAGGTTACATTTTTGTCCGATTGTTAATACAATTTCTAACGAAAAAGTTTAATGTTGTTAATCTTTTCACACATTTAGTCAAATATGGTTTCTGAAAACTTATTTTTTTGTGTACTTGTTGAAATCGTAGAATTGTGTTGCGTTTCCGAAAAAAGTAACTTTTAGTCCGCTAACTACACTGGTGAAAGATGGGTATCTACTTCCAGAAGTGGAATACCTCTGCAAAACTCCTCGGGGATATGGCCTACGTCGGGTATATTTATTATTCTTTGGGTCTAGCAAGTGCCCAGTGTACTGGTGTCATGTAGGTACATGATTTTCGAAAAATTCTAGAACTTATATCTCAAAGTTTGTTTTTAAGAGTATTTATGCCAAGTTTAAAGTTGATACATGCAGAATCACACTATCCTATACAAACTTCAACCCTATTTCACACCCTTAGGAGTTGAGTGTCGTAAAATCCTTTCTTAGTGAGCATCTCCAGTTTAACCGTAACCTACACACAAAATTTGATGTTTCTATGTTCAGTGGTTTGGGCTGGACCTTGATATTTATTTTGATTTAGCTTCTCCTTTTATTCTCCTTTTATATATATAGATAAAATACCTTGGCGCAATCGTTACCGCAGTACATTGGAGTGGTAATTGAGGAAGTTGTTTCTCGTTACATCCGGCAGGTGAAACCGATCGGTAAAACGGATACGGCCATTCCGATAGCTGTAACTTTCGATTCATGGGCGAAGTGGTTTAGGCTGTTGGCTTGTAAGTTTCATAATTATGTGCGATAATGGTACCTGGTACATCTATTTATAAACATATAAAAGAGGAAACTGACTGATTGATCAACTCACTGCCTAAACCGTTTGGTATAGAAACATGAAATTTGCACAAAGGTTCCTTAGATGACGTATAGGTGACTAAGAAAGAATTTGTGATAATCCTATTTTCATGCATACATCGTAAAGAAACTTACCTGCCTTTGAACTTTCTAGGTCGTCATAGTTTCGGAGATTTCGAAATGAGTCATATGTATATTTTTTATATAGATAACAAATATATTATGAGAGCACTAGTGCACGGAAAATGAGGCCGACAAATGTAGTTAATTAACCACATTTTATTTAGTCGCATTGTATTTCAAGTCGTATTTTAAGCGCAACTCTTAACAGATGGCTCTCTTTTTTTTATTATTCGTTCCGTATCATCTTTCCCCGTCATTGTTGTATCCTATAAATACGCTAAGAAGTAAGTATGTACATGTTGTAGCTCACTCGTAGGGGATCAATTTTCAAACGCAAGCAGTATGAATATAACTCATCCTTACTTTAATATCTTTGATGAGAGCCCTGAAAGCGGACTGCGCAAGCGTAGTCTCCATGCTTCACAATGTACTATTAAAATCCTTACCCTCGTTTCCCTTATCCACAGAGAAGTAAAGATAAAAGGTTCTAGAGAATAGCCCGTATTTCCTACTATGCAAAGTAAATCCGTTGTGATTTAAACTTACTTTTTTATCCACCTACGGCTCTGAAAAATATAGCGCGGGTAGTGAACGAGAAATCGATACGAACCAATCAAAGGCTACCGTTCTATAGTCGTGTTACTTGCTCGCATTGGCGAAAATAATCCTGCGTTTTTTAACCATTTTTCTATTTTTAAACTTATTAAGAACGTATACATGATTAAGTATATAGAAAAGTACCGTGTATTATGGCGACACACGTTAAGTTATTTTCCCTTTTCACGTTAAGTTTTATAGTCAAAATAATGGTTATAAACCACATTGTTATATACAACACTGCCAAGTGGTAAAGTGGGTAGTATCACTACATGGTATAAAACAAGGTCGCTTTCTCTGTCCCTATATCTCTATGTCCCTATGTATGCCTAAAACTTTAAAACTTCTCAACGGATTTTGATGCGGTTTTTTTTAATAGATAGAATGATTCAAGAGAAAGGTTTTAGTATTAGCATCGCACCCGTGCAAAGCCGGGGCGGGTCGCTAGTAACTTATAAATAAATAAAATGAAGTGAAGTATAATCAAAATTAAATCAACATAGTTTCAATTTGAAACATTTGGAATGTCTTTCTTATCCCTGTCATTCATATACTAGTGAATACTGTTATATCATGTTTGTATTCATATATTCTTTAACATGCATGGTTTGAAAACTAAGCATTACTTTTTTTTTTTTTGTTTAATTGGCAACTTATTAAAATATAATCTAACGTACTGGTACGTACTGGTCCTCATATTTGCATTCATTATTCAATTCATAGTCGACCACGTAAGTTCCTCGCTGTATACATATTGGTAACGACTACACATACATCGACTTATAGCCTCTGCTACCTCCACGGCCACATCTCTTACCCCTTACAAGGTACATCATCTTCCTTCGTATACTTTTGGAGTTCCAAGCGACGTGGCAGTTGATCCTGTCAATCAATATTAACGTGCTACTCTGTTACACATCGTTTGTTCTTAAAATCTGCCACAATTCAAAAATCGGTCGGTGAGACGCGTAGTGACGACTTACCATTTTGTAACTACTTCCGTAAACAATGTAGTGGGGTTCCGTGAGTGAATTTAACCCTTATTTGATTTAATGTGATCGGCTTTAGTCTATACTAATATTATAATGAGGAGGAAAGATTTGTATTTTTGTATGCGAATAAACTCAAAAACTACAAAACCGATTTAAAAAATCCCTCATTAATGAAAAGCTAGAAGATTCCTGATTAACATATGAGCTATATTTTATTCCTGTAGTCCCTCGGGAACGGGAACTACGCGGGTGAAACCGCAGACCCGCTAGTGTTTGATAAAACAAAAATAACTCTAACAACTTTAATTTATTTACTTATTAATTTACCCTGCCATGTACAGCATCAGTCACTATAATAGCTGAGTATAGCTACAAAATTTGTATTGTTATGTAGCAATATGGCATATACACTTATATTTAAAGACGCGAAGTTGTTTGTAGAAGATATTTCCTGAAAGTACCACAAAAAATACCATTCTAAAATAACATAAGCTGTGTTTTATCATATCACCGCATCAAAATAAACCCCAAGCAATAAAGGGTTGATTATGAACGTGGAAAATAAATCAGACCGTTTTTAGACAATTGCGGAGTAAAAAGGGACAGATACCAATTTAAATAGAAATACTGACTCACCATTCAATTAAAGGAAATGCCTCACTGATACGATCGTTATACAGGCTGTTGGAAACAACTCGTACTGCGAATTTCAGTAAAATTTCCCTGGGGATGCCTTGGAGAACATTTTTAAGTATTCTTTTTTCAAATTCGATTCCGGATCCGGGCATGTACCAGTGTTTACGACTTGCGTATTTATTTATTACTAGCAGCGCCCCGCGGTTTCACCCGCATAGTTCCCGTTCCTTTTGGTATACGGTGATAAAGTATAGCCTATAATACTCCCTGACAATGTAGCTTTACGTAAGTAAAATATTTTTGAAGTGAAAACTTCTTTAGCGGCGTTGAGCACTTTTTTGTGATGGGTAAAAACTGTGAAACTCGTGTCAGGTCACGTGTGCTGATCGAAAAACCGTAAGACGGTTGGAGTGGTTGAAATCGATAATCAAGTTTTCACTTCTGCCGGCACTCCCGGAGTGGCCGTGTTTTTTTTAAATCCGTTTTGTGGTTTAGGCGTGAAAGCGTAATAAACAAACAAAGTCACTTTTGCATTTAAAATATTGAAGGTGAAAGAAAACACATTAAGGAAATCATCAATTTCTGATGCTCTGATGAAAGTAGAACTAACCCAAATCCTTAAACTCGTCGTGCTACTGTACTAATTCCCTCGGTCATATTTGAGACGGTACCGTAACAAGATACCTAGTTACACTGATAAATTCACGATACTCAGCCGAGGCACGTCTAAAGTAGAGCAAACTTAGCGGACGACAGATGGTAACTTCTACAAAGGGAGAAGAATTTTAAAATCCAGATTTATAGTCGGTGCCTGCGAAATTTTAACTTTTAAGCTGCGTGCAGATCGAAAATTGAACACGAGTAATGTTCGCGGAGTTTTGGATTGAACATTGCAATCCTCGTAGCTTTCAAGACTCATGGTGAACACACTAAACTATAAAGGCGGAAGTGTTTGTATGTTTGTCCATCTTTCACGAAGCAACCGCTCAACGTGTTTTTTTGTAAAGATAGCTGAGACCCTGGGGGCCACATTCTAATCTTTGCCCCAGAACACGGAGAAAGTTGTGAGCAAAAGTTGATTCGATATAAGAATACCACACTTGAACTTGAAAAAATCGTCTAGTGTTTATGTACCCTTTAAGTTAATATTTATGGCTATCAACGCTAAACATGTAAATGGTAGAACTATTCACGACTACTAGTTAATTAATGAAGTTTTCCAACTTATTTAATAGTAATACCACAAACAAGAATTCCATAAAGTCGTTCAACCAAGGCGTCTAGACGAAGTTGTGTGAGATGAGTGGGAAGGTACCACACTATCGTTAAGACTTTTCTGAAGCGTTGGACCATTGTAGCAATTAATACATAGTGGTTATTCTCCCAGTCGTCAAGCGGTAATGTTCCCAGGTCCTGAACTATGAGTTTAAAAACGGATGAAATTAAGGTATGGACCATAATCTGTCAGATTTTTTGAGCCACCTAACGAAATCTGGCATGGTTTAATGACAACCATTGTGTGTGAACTCAACGAAAAATATGGTTCATGAACAATTTATCGTGTCTTCAGCTACACGGTGACGCTTGTGGTATAATAATAATAATAAATTATAAGACACAATTTACACACACACAGTCCCAAACTAGGCGGAGCCTGTTCTATGGGTACTAAACAACTAATAAACATACATAATATAAAATCAATATTAAAGACCCAGACACGAAACCAACAGACATGTTCATGCACACAAATGTTGACTCAGAAGGCAGGGTCACTATCAGTTAAGTCAACAGGACCGTAATGCCACTAGACATTACCTTGCTTCATTAATATGGTCGTTACAAACACATCGGCATCGCAGGGCTACGAGCACCTTCGGCTACAATCTCCCAGTGAGTACGCGCCTTTATTGAAGAAGCTCCCATTCCCCGCTTACATCTGTAAACAACATTAAGCTACTGCAGCTCATATCTCCTTACCCTGACTCAATTTGTCAACATATAAAAGCCCGAGCTAGACTTTTCAAACTTCCCCAGGATTAAAACGACTGGTTTTGCGTAAGACGATAAAAACAGGTCTTAGGTTTATTAAAAATTTGGATTTAACTAAATCATTTTATTTAACACTAGTACACACGCCTACGACTTTCGTGTTTCGAGATGAAAGTAGCCAAGATGTTACTTCAAGCTACTTCTGCTAAAATAATTTGTTACGAGTACCTACTTCGTTCACTTGACATTTTTATCTTGCGTTTTCAATCTCTTACTCTTTTATTTTCGACTTTCATGCGTCAATCCAAAGTTCTAACTGCAAAATTATGTGGCGTGAAAACGCCACTAGAAAACTAGCTTGCTAGGAAGCTAGTTTTCTAGTAAACCACACCCTCCGCAAACTCCCAAGCTCGCAGACTAATCTAACATTCTAGATTTTAAATGAATTAAATCCATTAACTACTCACATTTCGGAGCACTCCGTAGTAAGTGTAGAGCTGCTTGAAGAATTACAAAACACGATTCACCAGATTTATAGCATCGGCCATCACGGCAACAAGCGTTTTCGCAAATTAATTAAGTCTCAAGTTGTCTCAGACGCGAGAAACAAGACGGATTACTGTGGCGTGTTCGTTGCACAAATCTCAGCGCGATGAAATATTGGCGTGTGTTGTTGAACGGTGGGAAATATTAACTATTAAGCATTAAGTTATGTAAGTGCAGTGATATCCCTGTTGGTAGTGAGTCCTCTTTTGATGCAAGTGGCTCGGGTTCGAATCCGGTTTGGGTCATGTACAGTCAACAAAGTTGTTAGGGTAACATGGCCAGAAACTAAGATGCAGTTTTCTCTTAAAGCCTTAAATGTATTTATAGTTAAAAAAAAGCTATACATATATTTAAGGATCAAATATACCTTTTGAAATAAACATTAATCAATAAGATTAATATATGACTACCCCAGAAAAAAATGTTCTTAGTTACTGGCCATGTAACACTAACAACTTTATTGACTGTACCAATGAGTTTTAACAAACTAGGTAACGTATGTATTATAACTAGATCAAAGATAAAAACTTGAAGAAACCGGTAGGCCCAATTCATCTGAAGCATGGGTACCTAATACTGTCGCAGTCAGTTTCTAGTAATGGAATACCTCTGCTAAATGCTGAGTGTCGTGATGGCAGTAATTGTATAATATTGTATTGTATATTTTAAGTTACTACAACATTTACAAACCTCTCTCATGACATAGTTTCCAGAAAGCTGGTTGCAATTCCTCTCTGGATAGCTGCTGATTCTTTAATAGAGTCATCTATCAGTCTAAGTCCTCGACCAAAAGCGGTGACAGCAATCTTTATGTACGAGTTTATAGTGCCTTTTTAAATGTACTTTTTGTACCTACAGGAAATAAATTATTTTTGACTTCTAATAATATAAAAATAAAATAATCACTTTAACACATATTTATAATCTTATGCATTGGTACAAACCTGATATATTTCTTGCGGTTCATTCCATCTTTATTCACTGCCATCACGCTACTGATTCATGTTCGCCCGGTTTGGGTCTTTATCTTGCTTTTCTTAAATAAATCGTTTTTCTTTTACCGATTCGGCCACTCACCCTTGTATGTTATTTCTATATAGAGTAAGTTTATTCTTATTTAATCACTAAAACATAATTTGTGAACCGAATATTGTATCTATAAGTTCTATAACCCAACAAGTTGAAGAAAAACTATTCCAAGGTCCATTTTCCGCGACATGAGCATGTAAACATGCTGGTAATTACAAATCTTTTCAACAAAATCCGTGGCCGAAACGTTTTAACCCAGTTTCGGCCGTCATAACTCAGTCAAGATCCGTATCGGTTGAACCGTGGCCCCAAACACATGCCAAAATATTGAGTCTTTAGTCTTTACCTCTGAAATTCCGTTTTGCATAGATAATTTTAAGAAAACACGTTTTATACTAATACACATGCATATTTATCTTAATCGTTTATATATTATTATATATTAATGAGAAAATTATTATGTTTAACATTCGTTCATTACGTTTCACCAAAATTAGTTTTTCTAATTAATCTTAGGACAACATAAGCCACGAACACTTTTCTAACTTAAAAATGAAAAACTACTTTTTATGCATGTACTCGTATCGTATTATTTTACAACAGTCAACTTTTCAATTTAACACTAATCTTTGGCCTAATGGAAAAATTTTAGAAATTGGAAACAAAAACATTAATTACGCAAGGAAGTATCTAATACAAACGTGACCTGAAAAATACCCCGATAAATTCCGCAAACCTGCCCGAAACATATCCCCGTTATTCCTATCAGCCGCGATCACAAACCTATTGTACCGGAAATTAATTATAACGTACAATGTGACAATGTAACTGGAACAAAATGTGATGCCGTTGACTAAATTTAATTTTTCAAGTCAATGAGTTCATTATAACACTGTCTCATTGTTAATGGCACGTGGGTGCGTGGCGCGCTGGCAAGGTGATATTATAATGAACTGACTTTTGTGCTCCAATTTCAATTTATGATAAATTTAATATTGAGATAAGATACACAGGAAAATATTGGAGAAAAAGCTGGATATTTTGCAGCAAGTTAGTATGTAGGTGAGAGTAAGGACTTTAAAGTGATAGCACATACCCATTATGATAGAGATACTCGTAAGAAAATTTAAATAATAAGCAAATACAGTATTTAGATAATAATAAATCGACTTGGCGGGGGCACTGCCGTGCCCCCAGATATCCAGTCGTACAGGAGATAAGGAACAACTCTTTCTGTTGTCTAAATCGCAGTGATAATGTAATTTCACTAGAATTATTATAAATGCACGGATTTTTGTCAATCGCCTCATTTTCTTATAACATGAATCTTTCTTAATCTATACATACATATAATAAAACTCTAACGGGGTCGTGTGCTGTACATGAAAGATTTTTTGAAAATTTTTGCAGTAGTGTATATAGTTATCGATGTAGATACCGAAACACATTTTTTTTATTTTTGTCTGTCTGTCTGTCTGGTTGTGCACGCATTACACAAAAACTACTGGATGGATTTTGATGAAACTTGGTATGGAGATAACTGAGTATCCGGGTCAACATCTGTCTCTGTATTCCGTTATATTTTATAACGGTGGGAACAAATGTATAAAGTTTTTGATTTCAGCTAATTTTAATATGTGTTACACATAAAATTTCCAAAAAATGAATTAATATAATTGAATTTAGGGCTACCTATGGAAACCGTACTGTTATCGCTCTTTATTTAAGAAAAAAAATGGTTAGACAAAACTTAAGTACGAATGCATTACCAATCTTTTTTATTAGTATACTAATTTAGTCTAGGCAATAAAGGTGGTGGACCCCAACATTAATTCCTCAGTCGATGAAACTTTGCAGGATTGTAGTATAGTATAAGACAATACTTGCATAAAAAAATCCAAAAAAAAAAACCTAACCGAAGTTAGGTTTTTATACTAAAAAAAAATTTTTTTTTTGATCGATAATTTGATAATTTCTGAAAATAATATAGCGAGACGGTTTTTATTTTGGATTTTCCTATTGTAAGTCCACAGTGACTATTAATGACATTCCAGTTAAAAAAATGGACTGAGCAATTTTCCCGTGCAAGGTACATATACGTCTGAGTTTTGTTGCTTCTACCAGGAGATTTTTTTGGATATTTCGCATATAGCTTTCTTAACACACATGAATATTGCTGGCGAAGAAAATTTTGATTGAGCATTTTTTCCAACAAAGATATCAAATAAATAAGTATTTCAGTAAAAATACCTTACTTCGGTTAGGTTTTTTTTTTGGATTTTTTTATGCAAGTATTGTCTCATACTATACTACAATCCTGCAAAGTTTCATCGACTGAGGAATTAATGTAAGGGTCTTCATACAAAAATCCGCTTCATTGCCTGGACTAAATTGGGGTGTATGAGGATTTGCTCTTATTCTGTGACGCGTTTATATACCTAATATAGGGTGTTTTTAATAACAAATATATAAGCCCGCTTCTCATTCGTGAGGCTCGGGTTCGAATCCCGGCATGTACAGTCAAGTTTTAATAAGGATCCCTAATTCTTTTTCGTCATAAATATATAGCATATAGCAATTCTTTCACCATAAGAATAATACATTATCCATGTATCATTCTAATGGTGAAAGAATTTTTAAAATCGGTCCAGTAGTTTTTGAGTAATACAAATCTTTCCTCTTTATAATATTAGTGTAGATAGATAGATAGTGTAGATTATCTTCTTGATATATATATTCTATAGCTTCTTGATATATTTTCTAAACGCAAAGGAATAGCAAATTCCACGCGTCGAAGTCGCGGGCATCAGCTAGTCTTTTATAACGGTAGAAACAAATGTATAAATTTTCGGACGCAATAGGTACTCATACAAAACCAGTAACCAAATATATTCCAATTTGAGATATCGCGATCCCAATCCGCTGACTTTTAACAATACCTCATCTCGGATACTTCGACATTATAGGGACGGAATAAATCAACCCTTATTGAATCAGTACCCCAGAAATATCCTAAAATCGATATACAGGGTGACTTTTTTTACCGTCTGGAAAAAAATGTGGTGTGATAGGTAAGTGTAATAGATTTATTTATCAATGTTACTTATAAAAAAAAAATTCTTAAAAAAAAAATTTTCTTGCTTAAACTAATAGTACATTAAGATATAAGTGCGGTAGGTTGAAAATTACAGCCGAGGCGATATTGCTAGCCCGAGCCGTAGGCGAGGGCTACAAGTAAGCAGAGGCTGTAATTATCAAAGCGCACGTATGTCATACGACGTTTTATAACACTTTTGCGAGGAAATAAAATAAAACTCCGACTACGGTAAACGAATAAAAACAATACCTACAGCGCGTTAAGAAAAAGCGCGCGGCGCGCATCAGCATTTTTTTTAGGCAAAGGCACAAAAAACAGCCAGTATTACTAATAAAGTAAATTAATATTTTTGTGTTTTTGTTACAGATTAATTGGTTGTAATTTACTGTCAAAATTAATTACCTAAATTAAATAATTATGTACATAAATATTTCTTTATTATATTTTATCTCCCAAAGTTAATTTTAATCATAAAATGTTGACAACTCTTTTGACATAAAAACTCTTTGCTGAGATTTAAAAAAGTACCGTTCGTTTTAAGCCGTGCGTTTTACATTACACTTGGGCGTAATGAGGTACAATATGATATTGAAATTGGTGAAATAAGACACCTTTTACGAGCAAATGTGTTATAAAATACATTACTCAATTGTAGTCAATAATACACACTGAAATATTTGAAATAGTATTTTAAAAAGAAACAGGCTCGTAGCTTCCATTTATGCGCAATTTACCTACAACCGCCAGCAGCGCGTAGTACTGTGCGTAGTTTTCTATATTTTGTAAATTGCATTAAACATGATTTTATTTAACAATTAATCTCGTGTATAACTTCGGCTCTAGATACCTTATACGTCATATTTTTTTCCAGACGGTAAAAAAAATCATCCAGTATATAAAATGATAAACTGGCTGAGTGATTGGTGATCTATCAACGCACGGCCTAAACCGCTGGGTCTAGAGACTTGCAGTTGAAATTTTACACTTAGATAGCTTATACAGTGTAGGCATCCACTAAGAAAGGATTTTGGAAAATTCAACGCCTAAAGGGGTGAAATAAACATGCGCTGCGAAGCCGCGGGTAAAAGCTAGTATATTTATAAAAATATGCGACAGCCAAAGTTCAAGGATTACCGGATTAAGAAACGAATCGACCGAGAGCATATAAAAAGATTAAAGTCGAAAAACTGGCGTCCTTCCCAACAGAGAGGAAATCGACAGAATAAAAAATCGAAATATGATGAGATATTCAAATGTTATGGAAGTTCTGTGAACAACATTAGGGAAATCGGTCTCTAGAGAGACGCTGGGATCTGCCGTCTTTCAGATCAGTTGCGACAACGGGGCTGGAGTTAGGTGTTATTTCATGTTTACTTTTAACATATGCAGTACCTAAAATATCTAAAATTACGAATACGGGAAAATGAAATCATATTGGTGAGGATAGGCACTACGGCTCATGAGCCTTGCCTCCGTTCCGCGCTCCTGTCAGTTGGCCATCACGCCACACACCGGTCCCGCAAATGCGTTCGTGATAAGTTATCTTCTGATATCGATATTGTGCCAACGAATCCATCTAATAAATGACAAAAACCCATTTTTATATATCTGTGGGCACGGCAGTGCCCCTCCGCCAAGTCGAGCAAAAAGCGGCAGGGCCGTACTTTATATTTACTTCCACATGTCTGATTCGTAATAAATAAAATGAAAAATACTTTGAGAGTGGTAGCCCTGTGGGTAGTCAGCCCGCGCCGCTCATTGAGGCTCGGGTTCGAATATTGGTAAGGGGAAGCACCAAAGAGTTTTCCTCTCCAGTCTCAGCTCATCAAAAAGCATGACTTAACTCGCGCACAGGTCAAACCGCAACCCAGTGAAGCGTTGTATACCATCTGCCACGTTTAGGGGACCAAAAATATACTGGAGAATTGTGGGTAGGTATATCCATGAATTTAATTCCTTTGCCGACAAAAGCGTTAACTTTTTTTAGCTTTACTGCATGCAACAGCTACTCTTTTACCCAAAATCTTTAATTATATTTTATTATCCTATTCTAACTGGTCTGTGTTATCTTATTACTTTAAACGAGCATTTTTTGTATTTATATTTCGGGTATTTCGGAAACGGCTTTAACGATTTTGATGAAATTTTGTATAAGTAGGTACAGTACAGGTACAGTTTTTCATTTAAAGTTGTATTTCAAGTAAAAACTAAATTTTACACAAAAAAATATTGTTTTAATAATACCTACGGGCACTCACCGGCAGATGGCCTTAGAATAATACGATCACTCACTTACCGATCATGACAGTTGTGTTAGAACGAGCGAAGCTCGGTCTTCTAGGTGTATTTTGTACTAATAATAATGATTGTATTAAAGTCAAAGTAAAAAATCACTTATTTTCTGTAGGTATAAAAAATGCTCTTAAAAAGGTCTAATAACAAGGCACTCTAAACTCGTCCATGAAGATTGGCTAAATGTAAACAGCAGCTCATCTCCACCGACGAGTTGCTGGTTCCAAATGCAGTACCCCGAAAAGAACCAGCAAGAAACTCAAGGGCACCTCTTTTTAATCTCTTAACTTGCTTCATATCACTAAGCTTGCATCATGTTTTATTATACAGCCAAAACCATTTCTAAATCCGTTCCCTATAGGGCTCCCGGCACAGTAACAGCTCGCTGTATCCACTACTAGTTGAATACGTTTTATTTACATTTAAATAGGTGTCCTCGGTGACTGTGCTTCGACTTTTTTCAAGGACCTATACGTTTGCTTTTCTATATAAGCTTTTTATACTCGCCAGTCCTGAGGTTATAATAGAATACAAACGTAATAAAAAACCTTGTTATGAGCACATTGAAAATGTTTGTGCTATTGCTGTTAGGATTTTGTGCTATTTGGTTTGTCCTTTTATTCCTGTATTTTATTTAATTTTAATTTCATCGTTTTTATAATTTAATTAGCGGTTCTGCGCGGTTTCCGTTCCCATGAGAATCACTACATAGTATAAAACAAAGGCGCTTTCTCTGTCCCTATATCCCTATGTCCTTATGTCCCTATGTATGCTTAAATCTTTAAAACTAAGCAACGGATTTTGATGCGGTGTTTTTAATAGATAGAGTGATTCAAGAGGAAGGTTTTAGTATTAGCATTGCAGCCGTGCGAATAAAATAAAGCCTATGTTACTCAGAGATCTTCTAGCTTTCCATTAGTGAAATAATTTTTAATATCGGTCCATTACTTTTTGAGTTTATTTGTAACAAACATACAAAACACAACAATACAAATATTTCCTCATTATAATATTAGTATAGATAACGTCAATGTTTATATTGTGGTAGCCCTTAACATACTTGTTACTAACATATCTTGTATCAGCTTGTATGGACCTAGAAGTCTGAAAATAAATTATTATTATTGAAGCTAATTCCGAGTACAAACAACAGAAAACGTACTAAAAACGAGGAATTATTTTAGGGTTTTTCTGTCATTTTGACAGTCTGCAGCTTAGCGCCTGTCTACCCATGTCATGCTTAGGACACTCCGCGTTTCTCGCTTTAGATTACGACACAAATATCTGACACTAATTCAGAGTTTCAAACTTGATCTTTAGAATGGATTTTTTACACTGATTTGTATTAACGTGGAATAAGAATTGAGACACACTGGTTTTGCAATATCAACTTTTATTTAGTTGGTAGTGACCCTGCCTTCTGAGTCGGAGGTCGCAAGTTCGATCCCCATGAATATGTCATGTAGTTTGTAGTTTGAGACTGAATAATTTATTATTATTATTTTACCCAGTCCTGCAATAGGCTCACTACAAAGTGGTACCCACTTTCAGGAATACCTTCGGGGTTAAAAGACATAAATATTTATTTAGTTTTAAACTTCGGAAAAAATATTTTTTTAACGGAAGCTTCCTACACACGTAGCGAAACGCTATAAATCTCAGTCGGCAAGTCTGTACTATCTCGTAGATTTAGTATTTAAAAAATGAAATGGCACTATATATTTATGTATCGTATGGAATTATAGCATAGAAAGAACGTGAATAGGTCTACAGATTGTTTTATAATCTATATATTTACATAAACTGACTGATTGGGATATATCAACGCACAGCTTAAACCGCTGGGTCTGGAGACTTAAAATTTTGCACGTAGTTAGCTTATGCAGTGTAGGCATCCACTAAGAAATGATTTTGCAAAATTCAACCCCTAAAAGGGGGTGACATAAACGTGCGCGAGCGAAGCCGTGGGTAAAAGCTAGGGTCATTTAAAGTTGGGAACTTGGTACTATGGACGTCTATATCGTCTAAGAAATCTACAAAATTCAGGTTTGTATCATTTACACTTTCTGAGTTTCGTGATTTATCAGTGAGTGAGTGGTGTTTTGCTTTTATATATTTAGAGCAGGCAAAGGCCATTTCGTTTTAGGTCTGGTTAATGGATTTCCCACGTAAAAAATGTGTTTAATTAACACTCGCAACTCAGTTTTCTCCATTTTCAAAGTCGCATTACTTTTTTGTTAGTAAATGTTTTATATTAAAGCCAAATTTGAAAAATGTACTTATACAATATGTGTGTGTTAAATTTTTCCGAAAAAATAATTATCATAGCTGAATTTAGTGCTACCTATCTATCATACTACTATTGCTCTTTATTTATGAAAATTGGTTAGACACAACTAAAGTACAAAGGTATCATATATTTATTACATTAATTTACTAATTAGGGTGTATGAGGAATTGCGCTTATTCTGTTACGCGTTGTATAGCTAACTACAAAGAGTTCTTATATGGTTCCAATTGTGAAATAAATAGATTGTGAATTGAGCAGTGATAGCCTTACAGTTAAAGAGCCGGCCGAAAATCAGTGATCCTCGGGTTCGAATCCTGGCATGTACCAATGAGTTTTTCAAAAACTTACGCAGGTCTCAGAATTAATTCTGAGACATGTGTAAATAGACCCGGTCCGGCGATGGGCTCACCACCTATCACATTCAGGGGTCAAATATATCTCGTGAAATGTGGGTATATCCAGTAATGGAATACCTCTGCCTACCCCCTCGGGGATAAAAGGCGTGAGATTATTATTATTATTAAATAAATAGATCAACAATATATAAGATTTGGAAACCGCAGCTGTTGCCAACTATTTCACAATTTGTCAGCACATCAATAATTCTGTCAAGGTATAGGTAGGTACCAAATACATTTATTTTTGGTGATATGTCTCCAATAACTTTGTGCAAAGTATTAAGAAATGAAAAACATATGAGACCAAGTTTTATGGGTATTCCGTCAAATATTTTTTACGAATAATAGTTAAAAATGGTTTTCACTGTGGTCTTTTTTTTGTGGACCATTCAATCATCTGAGATATTTGTATGATTACAGTAGTGGGCTAATCCGGGTTGATGGTGTGTATCCGGATATCCAATGGGGACACACGATTTTGACAAGGCATTCGAATATTTGAGAAAATATGAAGCATAGAGGATAAACCTATAATCGATCGAATGTTCTGGCACAACTAATTTGGTATGAGGCCGTTTATAACAATTTCTTAATATTAGGCGTATTCAAATTAAACTCTCTGCAAGGCTATTAACATATTATTAACCCACTTAAGGTATTTACATTCATTTTCTCACCGCTACCTCATAATCACCCGACTTGTGGTTTCTTCGTAGAGCTAGTGATCACGCATGGAAGCCTCAAACATGTTTGTTATATGATTAAACATAATTAATTACTACCAAATCACTGCCTATTTACCCAAGGGACTTATTATGTACAATATACGTATTAATACAATGTCACGAGCATTTCTGCGTGTGTAAACTCAAACAATTTCTTGTTTACAATTTGTGGAGAGTATACGTAACGTACGTTTGTATATAGAAGACCTTTAACTCCAGTGGAAGGGACTCAATTTCCGATTCTGAATAGCGTATTATTTTTAGAGGTTTTTGTTACATTTCTATGAAAGACTGAGTGTATTTCAGTGTCGACGTCGCTTTTAAATAACACCTACTATTTATTTTCGATTAAATATTTCGAAGTATTTTGTGAATGAGACAAATTATTATTAATTTATTCGCAAAAATTATATCTTGTAAATTTATATTGACGACCATCGCTCCTAAATGTCAATAATAAAGCAAAAATATTTTTTATCAGTAAACGATCTAAACATAATAATATTGATATTATTGAGTTTATGTTATATGCGTACCATATTTCAGTTCGATAGGATGATCAGATATAAGTTAAAATTAGATTACAAGGCAATAATCTCACGCCTTTTTTTTATCCCCGAGGGGGTAGGCAGAGGTATTCCATTACTGGATATACCCACATTTCACGAGATACATTGGACCCCTAAACGTTATAGGTGGTGAGCCTATCGCCGCACCGGGTCTATTTACACATGTCTCAGAATTAATTCTGAGACCTGCGGGTTTCCTCACGATGTTTTCCTTCACCGTCGAGCTAGTGATAAATATGTACGTAAGTTTTTTGAAAAACTCATTGGTACATGCCAGGATTCGAACCCGAGCCTCACTGATTTTCGGCCAGCTCTTTAACCGTCCGGGCTATCACTGCTCCTTACAAGGCAACTGTGAAACTACATATAGCTAATCATACAAATATCTCAGATGATTGAATGGTCCACAAAAAAAAGACCACAGTGAAAACCATTTTTAACTATTATTCGTAAAAAATATTTGACGAAAAATGAGACCAGAATTCTTCAAGCCACCCAAGGGTATCTGATATGGCTTAACGACTGCCATAGTGCGTAAACACAACGAAATAAAACATAAAATCATGTTTCTGAAAGTAAAGTATCTCGTAGTTTTCAAACTTATTCAAATGCTTACACAACTTTTCTTTTTACTTTAATATCGGTCCCTTAGTCCCTTTAGTCTCGTAAACATTAGCTTGTTTACAAAAACCCATTCGTACGTTCGAATCGCTTATAAATAGTCTACTTTTTGCAGCAGTCCACTCCAGTGTCTTCCAGTTTCTTTGTTAGTAGAGCCGAGCAGTTTTGAATAAATCCGAAAGATTTTATTGCTTGAATTGCTCAATCTGTTCTTAATTTTCCATTTTTCAATTGTTTGTGTCATTTATTGTATAAAGTAAAAAGGATTTAGAGCAAATATGATTATACTCGTATAGGTATGTAGATTAGCATCTAATTTAGTAATAAAATAATGCCATATAAATAATAAACACTTTACTTTTTTAAATAAAGTCTTTGTTTTGTTATCATTTTTATATTTCACATTTATGTAGCTGGGGATTCATTCCATTAATAATCAGGTTCCAAGGAAAAGTAGTGCATGTTTCCGTAGTAATATAGTCCAATAAAAAAGTAACGACAGAAAAAAACTGACCTGCCTCTACAATGCTCCGTGCATTCTCGTTTCAATGTTGCTCTATCTAATAATGACTTCATAATTTTTCAAAGAGCTAATAGGAAACCAATTTGATTATAGTTTCATCGAATTACGATACTTTTACCGCTAATCTCTTGTATCAGTTTCTTTTTACTTTGTTTAATTAGGTATGTTATCTATTGCATTAACAATAAAACAACTTCTGAGAAATCGGTAATAATATGGCCAGTTACTGTCTATTGTAAACTCGTTTGACTGCAGTGTTTTCATTTCACAAACTCAAGGCCTATCCTACCTGGTAAAATAACCAATTTACGCCATCTGATCGACAATTTCCATCGACTATCTAGAGTACTGATCACGTCTCTAGCACATTAGTCGTCTAGTCACGCGCCATGTTCAACGGGGCACGACACGACAGCGGCCATCGCGGCCCTTTATAATGTCCGGCCTCTAATGCATCAGCGTGCCTTGACATGCCTCGACGTGCTGTGACATGCCTTGACAAGCTGTGACGTGTCTCGACATACTTTATCAGACGAATAAGAAAAAGTGGTTTTTAAAATAGTAGAAGATGCAAAGTAAAATGGAACGTATAGGTTGAATTTAAAGCCGAGTTTCATCCTAAAGCAAATAAATGAAAAGGCTCTCAGGTTCTAAAAGTTTAATACGGAGCTGGAACAGAAACGATCTGGGTAATAAATCTAGGTTAAACTGAAGAATGTTCTTAACAAGGTTCAGTATACCGAAAACCGATTGGGAATACGTTTGAAAGAATGAGTGCAAAGCGAATAACTTTATTCGCCTCTCCATACGTTGCCTATAGGAATCAAAGTAAATGCCACGCAGTTGTCGCTTAGCCCTCTGGGAACAGAATGTAGGTTTATGTTGTAACGGAATGTATTGTGCTCTGAACAATGTGGAAAGTCTGAGAAAACTTTATTGCAGGGGCATAATAGAGACCGGCTGGCCAAAAAGGATTTAACAAATGTATCGGATCGAATGTTCGAGAGGTAAAGAGGTACTCCAAACACTATGAGATATATACGTCAATCTATGACATTTCAGGTCATCCATAAAGTCCAAAAATGTACGGTACCTTCAAAGATCGAAGCGTTTATTAGGTTTGGCCAACCATCGATGCCTTTTAGCGAAACCCTTGGTTTTAGCACTCCCTGCTGGTACCGTTGCCCTCGATCCATCACTCAGATCCTTGCATAGTTTGTGCAACCTATCAAAATTAATGTTCTTCACGGATAATATTTTGTTAGTCAAATGTCGAAACATAAGACTTCATGCCAGACCTGAGAATTAACTAAGCAAACCTAGGAGTGACGGAGCTTCGAACTTTCACTATGATTGACGGATTAGTGCAAGATAAAAAACTACTGAATATATCGTACTTTGACCAGCCTACAATCAGTCCAAAATTTACTACAAAGATAGATATAGGTGTTACAAAAAGAATTAAACGGGTAAATATAGACTCAGCCAACTGAGTTATGAGAGACAGACTGGCAACCGATAAGGATGAATCCAATGAGAGAATGACCAAAAAGTTTATTTCCATATGGGTCCTGAACGCCACATCGAAGAAAAGCTTATTAAATCGATCGTTCATCACATTGAAAGTTTATTCAATCGATTGGTCAAGACTTCGAAAGCTTATGAAAATTGACTGGTCGTAACATGGAAAGCTATAGGTAAGGAAACATTTCCAAAATATAATCGAAACATTAGAATGAAGTCCGCAGAATACAAGGTTAAGTGGAGAAAAAGAGCCGATGGCATATGGCCTACATAAAGTCCATTAAACTCGGGATCTCAGATCCTGTCTTCTCACGTGCCTTAATGTCTTTACATGTCAGATAACGTATTAGTCATGAGAGGTCGTAAATCTCATTTCTGTGGGCTACACTTCACGTCCCAAAATGTGTCAACTTATGACACCCAGGCGTGAAATCCCATGTGAGTAGCCAATTTATTAGGATTGTCCCCTTCAGTCACTTGAATTCTATACTTACCTAATTTCGCCAACCGTCTTATACCCTCAAAATATTGGGAAATAATTTCACCAACCTTGTACAATATCAATAGAACAGGAAAGCGGCTTATTTGATTTCAGCAAATTCATCCTGAATTGATGGCCCTTTCAGGACGTTTTTTACCTCTAAGGCTTTTTTGGAAATTTATGAACTCATAATGATGAACTCAAATGATATAAAATGTATTTCCCGTATTCAAAATTCTTTAAATTTGAGACAAATTGTGACTTCACATTTTGAGAAATGCTTGCCGTTTGATACGAGTATCAAAAAATATACAAAGAAATCATTTTAATGTTTTATATATCCTATAGTAATAAAAAATGAATAAAAAAGACCATTCCTAAATATATCTACGTTTCACCAATATATTTTTGATCCCTCTCCGTGATATGTTTCGAAATCAATTGTTAGACCTGCAGGATTCATCGCGATGTTTTCTTCACCGACCAGCTGGTGATAAATATGTACGTAAGTTCCTGAAAAGATTATTAGTACATGCCCTCTCCAGGATTTGAATCCGATCCAATCTAAATGGACGAGTTTAGAGTGCCTTGTTATAAGATTGAATTTTGACGGATGAGAAGCGGGCCCCTTAAAAAAAGGGCTATCACTAATAAAAGACAATCGAAAAATAGAACAGAAAATGCTACCTATGTAATTAAATATCTATATATTGACAAGACGATTAATTTCAAAGTAATGGGAGACCATCTCTCAATTCGTTTTAAAACTAACTATTTGTCAAATAAATGAGCCAGGGTTCATGATGATTCAGATTTCAAGTTTTAGTTTTAATTTAATGTTATTGTCTACCTATTCACGTTGATAAATATACGTCTAAATATAAGAGTCTTATATTACTTACCTGTGTCTTCGTTAGTGTTTTTAAATAAAAAGCGGATATATGATGTCCTTCCACAAAATGAAATCTTTCTCTGCCAAATTTCACCAAGATCACTTCAGCTATTTGTCTTTCAACGGTAACAAACGGAAAAACAGCTTACTTCAGCAGTGGGCTGTTAGCTCAGGCTAAGGGTATTTCCTCACACATGAGGAGGTATGGGCCATAATCTCCCACTCGAGCCCACAGCGGGTTGGGAGATGGTGTTAGGCTAGTGGCCACTTAACTGTCAGAATTTTTCGAGCCACCCTCAAGTATCTGTTATGACATAACGACTTCCATTGTGCGTAAAAATAACGACAACCTTTTTTCTTTTATAAAGGTTGAATAAAGGTATTTATATAAACAACCTACATACCTACCTACTTCATGACACCTAATTTTTAGGTATACCTTACAAACATAATTGGCTAGAAATAACCAACGTAGTAGAAAATGTACAGTCCTAAATTTCAGTTTTTAAAGTTGCTTCGTTACTGAAATTCAAAACAGATTGTTACTGTCAGTTTCAGGACAGTTATTTCGAATTGTTAACTAGCTAACTGACTGTCGTTTTGTTGGAGCTGTTTCTATGCCAAGCCATATATTTTTACCCAACGGCGGCGGGCAACAAACGAAGGGCTTCAGCTGTGATATAGACCTAGTCGTTACTTTGTGTACGTATATTTTGTGATTCTGATGTTTAGCTTTAATTACAATATCTAGACCTTGATAAAAAAACTGGTGGCAGTTTACAATAGCATAAACTATTACACAAATATGTAAAACAATAATTAAAACGAATGATAGGCAACCACTACATAAGAATGATTCAAATTAATTTTCTATATAACGCGTCACAGAATACCAATTACTATATTAATGTAAAAAAATATACATTGATACTTTAATTTTATTTAACAAAATTTCTTAAATAAAGATCAATAATAGTACTGTTTCCATAAGTAGCCCTAAATTCAGTTATGCTAATTCAATTTTCGGAAAAAAATTACACATTAGAAATAGCTGAAATCGATTAAGTAGTCGATACTGAACAAACTACCTAATTTCAGTAATAGCGCATATTCTGTTACATATCGTATAAACATGTGTATATACAGGAAATGTATATTATGAAACAAAAAAACGCTACTTACAAGATTTATAGCTCGTCTGGGAATTCCTTGCCCCTTTCGTATGTCCTGAAGGCTAGTAAACTTACAACACAATAAATCTCTATTCCATACCAAAAACAATACAAAATAGATACACAAATTAAATTAAATATCCACAATGCATGGATGTTTGGCTAAGAACGATCTTTTCCAGACAGCCTTGGAATGGATGAATCAGTTTGAGAGTTTAGAATTGTAAGTTGAATCTGAGAATTTAGAACTAGGGTAGACGGCGCACTACAAAAGTACCTAAGAAGTGATTTGACATAAATATCATTGCTTTTCAGGGATATCTTTCAGTTTTGCAATCGAAGAATTTATAGGACAAATAAATATTTCTTTCTTTCTTCTTTTTCAGAAAGATGAAGCTGAGAGATTAAAAGTGGGGTAGAGGTACAATTTAAAAGTAGCTACTTAATTAGTGATAGAACAAATATGACGGGCCTGTTGGCTCAGTTGGTAGTGGCCCTGCCTTCTGAGTCTGAGGTTGCGGGTTCGATCCCCGCTCGGGGCCAACATTTGAGTGCATGTCTGTTGGCTTCGTGTCTGGTCGTTTAATATTTATTTAAGTATGTCTATCAGTTGTTTAGTACCCATAATACAGGCCCTGCCTAGTTTGGACTAAATAACCGTGTGTGAATTGTGTCCGACAATTTATTTATGTCCTACATAGGTAGATACTATTAATTTTTCAGTAAAAGTTGAACCTGACAGATTTGAACTACTTAGGTTAGATGTTGCACTATAAAAGTCCTTAGGTACCTAGTGATTCAACATATATATTATTATTTTCTTAGTGGAATTGTTCAACCCTTTAGACGGAGTTTTTTCAGATGGACGAAACAGATATTACTACTACTTATTATAGGTACCTACCTACCTACCTACCTATACGTTGTATTATAATATATTATAGCAATAGTTATTAGAACATACATTCCAGAAACTTCTAAGGAATCGCTCAATCCATCCTTTCCAGAATTATTTTAAATTTAAATAAACCCGATTCACATCACCCAATATCAGCCCATTATTGTATTTAACAGTATCACAACATAAAGAGTCGCCATCTATATCTATACATATAATAAAACTCTAACGGGGCCGTGTCTGAACATTAAATATTTTTTGAAAATTTTAAGGGTAGTGTAGATAGTTATCGATATAGATACCAAAACACTAATTTTTGGAATTTTTGTCTGTCTGTCTGTCTGTCTGTCTGTCTGGTTGTGCACGCATCACGCAAAAACTACTGAACGGATTTTGATAAAATTTGGTGTGGTGATAGCTGAGTACCTGGGTCAACATCTAGGGTACTTTTTATTCCAGAAAAATATCTCATTCCCACGGGAAAATATAAAAACTGGGTAAAAAGAAAAATACGTACTACTCCGAAAAGATAACACCTAGAATCTTGAAATATGGTGTGAAAGTGTTTTATACATCGTAGCCAACCCATATGAAGGGATATTCGTAAATTTCCACGGGAACGGGAATAATCGGGATGTGCGCGGGCAACATCGCTATGGGCACCCGCTATTTGAAATATGGTATGTAATGTAGGTGTCTTATATACATGTCATAGGCAACCACTATGAAGGGATTTTTGGAAATTCCCACGGGAACGGGAATAAACTGGATCCGCGCGGGCAACGCCGCTGGGCACCCGCTAGTCTTGAATATTATAGGCATGACGACAAGTATTATGACAACAATGAACGTAACATAAATGTAAGGGGAATGGACCATGTATTGTTTAAAATTTGAATAGGGACGGGTGGACTACCTATATAGTAATTTATTCAACACCCTTGAACAGATAATGTTGTTGTACCTATATTATACCAAAAATATTAATACCTAGCGGTTCCGCACGATTTCACCCGCATAGTTCCCGTTCCCGCGGAATACGGAAATAAATATATCCTATGTAATAATTTTGCTTTCCATTGGCGAAAGAATTTTCAAAATCGGTCAAGTAGTTTTAAAATTTATTCGTTACAAACATACCAATGTTTCCACTTTATAATATTAGTAGCGACCCGCCCCGGCTTCGCACGGGTGCAATGCTAATACTAAAACCTTCCTCTTGAATCACTCTATCTATTAAAAAAAACGCATCAAAATCAGTTGCGTAGTTTTAAAGATTTAAGCATACATAGGGACATGGGGATATAGGGACAGAGAAAGCGACTTTGTTTTATACTACGTAGTGAAGTGTAGATACATAATGTATTTTCCTAATAATGTGGTATCACACCGAACGCGACTTGCGGCATTTAAAACACACCACCACCTGACTAAGTACTAAAATTTTCAAGCCACTCCAGTGCATGTGTGCTTGTGACAGTTAACGGCATCCAAAGTGCACAAGCATCATAAAAATCAGGAGCATCGGCTTAATGTGCTTTCTCATCGAGAAACTTGTAATATAATGCCACTTGGTGTCATGCATCCAATAGCTTAGGTACCCAACGATGCATGATCAAATAGTTATAATCTCATGCTACAGAGACACATAATAAAGAGTAGTATTGACGTACCCATGTTATACTTGTACACTACTAGCAGCGCCCTGCAGTTTCATCCACGTAGTTCCCGTTCCCGTGGAAATATGGGGATAAAATATAGCATCGGCTTAATGTGCTTTCTCATCGAGAAACTTGTAATATAATGCAACTTGGTGTCATGCATCCAATCCAATAGCTTGGGTACCCAACAATGCATGATTAAATAGTTATAGTCTCATGCTACAGAGACACATAATAAAGAGTAGTATTGACGTACTCATGTTATACTTATACACTACTAGCCGCGCCCCGCGGTTTCATCCGCGTAGTTCCCGTTTCCGTGGGAATATGGGGATAAAATATAGCATCGGCTTAATGTGCTTTCTCATCGAGAAACTTGTAATAAAATGCCACTTGGTGTCATGCATCCAATCCAATAGCTTGGGTACCCAACAATGCATGATCAAATAATTATAATCTCATGCTACAGAGACACATAATAAAGAGTAGTATTGACGTACTCATGTTATACTTATACACTACTAGCCGCGCCCCGCGGTTTCATCCGCGTAGTTCCCGTTCCCGTGGGAATATGGGGATAAAATATAGCATCGGCTTAATGTGCTTTCTCATCGAGAAACTTGTAATAAAATGCCACTTGGTGTCATGCATCCAATCCAATAGCTTGGGTACCCAACAATGCATGATCAAATAATTATAATCTCATGCTACAGAGACACATAATAAAGAGTAGTATTGACGTCCCATGTTATACTTATAAACTACTAGCAGTGCCGCGCGGTTTCATCCGTTTCCGTTCCCGTGGGAATATGGGGATAAAATATAGCCTATGTGTTATTCTGATGTATAAGCTATGTAATTGTTAAGTTTCATCAAAATTGGTTTAGTACTTTTTGCGTGCATGAGGAACAAACATTCATACACCCATTCATACAAACTTTCGCGTTTATAATACCTACTTATTAGTAGTATTTACGTATTGATGAAGGGACTCATACAAAGAAATTAAGCTTAACAATTAACAGCGGTCAGTGAAAGGGAAAAGGGAGTACTAATAAAATACCGCCCTAACGTAATGTGATTAGAGTTGTAATTAAATAGTATACCTACCTACAAGAAATAGACAGTGTCGTTTGTTGTTGTTGCAACTTGCGATTTCAAATTCTATTCGAATTGGATAATAATAATAATAAATCTTTATTTCAGGCAATATTTACATTAATACATCTTAAATAACGTAAACAAAGGCCAATATTATATATATGACGGAGGAGGGGCCCCTGCTCGCTATACTACATCAGTCATTGTTAATTATACTCAGGGGTCTCCCGTGCATCAGAAGTATTCAGGATCGCCGATACGATATCTATGTGGGCGTATACTACTCTGGGCAGGGTAGTAGGTAATAATTAAACTGGTTACACAAGAATGTACATAGTCACTTTATTAAATAAGGTCACAAAGTGAGTACGAGATAAGTCTACAGTTATACTAAGATAATAATAATCTAGTAGGTGTTCCATTTGAATAAGCGGGTAGGTACTCATAATCCAGATAGTAGAATGGGACAGGCCCACCCCCCTCCTGGGGACATAACCCACCACCATCCCATGGTCTCGCCGTTCCTTGGCTCTGACCTAAACGTGGGATGCGCTCAGTAATCCCTCTTTACTGCTTACTTCACGCATGGCTTGATTCCCTACAAATTATAACTGTCCCCTTACCTCGCTATTATCAAATTGTACAGACAATACCAAATGCAGCAGTGCACCAGCCTAACCCTTGGGCTGCCCGTAGATGGCTCCATCCATGGCACGACTCCATATTCTCAGCGTCTTCACTACTTTACTGGCTAGTGACCATCTGTCTTAAGTGTCGACCAACTCCGGCGCAGGAACCAAGTAGAATGTCCTGACCACGTTCCATGTCCCGCGCTCGTTCACTGTGTCGTGCATAGATTGGCGCGAATCATCGACGAACCAATCACAATGCTCCATTTCAGTTGACCTATCACGACGCAGTAGTAGTGTTGCAATGTTCATATGGTTGATGTTGCGCCCTGCCTCCGATAGATCGCGCTATGCAACTCCCGTACCATTGACTATCCGCCTACATATACTTTACAACTAACATACATAAACATACATAATGATGATATTTAAGTCACACAACATTTTTAATACTAAAAACACCGCTGTCATGTGAATGCTAGAGTATTTTTCTATCTATTTTGCACTGATAAAAATACAAAGGATTTTGCTATAAATAAAGCCTAATCTCGTGCACAAAAGGGTGACTAGTTTACTTTTTAGTTTGGTGAGCTCTATAAACAACATTAAATATTCTCATATGTTTTATTAAGTTAGTAAGTTAGCTTATTAAGAATTGTGTAGACTCTTTTTAGGTACCTATTTATAGAGGTATATTTCAACTATAGTCTATTTCACGTAGCATGAGTTCGGTGACAGTTCACATTTTTCCGTTTTACGCTTATCACTTTCGACTAATAAAAACATGTGTGATTAAAAAATAATTTATATTTTATGAATAAAATTTAGTCAAAAGAAGTATAGTAAAATGGAAAAATGTGAACTGTCACCAAAGTCATGTTATGTGAAATAGACTATATATACTCTCCACAATGTAAATCTGACATACACAACTTGGTATTCGCAACGAAACTTTGAATTCCGAATTGGTCTTCGCCTTGCTATATCGAGCCGCTAAATTCGGATACGGATCGGCTTAACGATTCAACTGTGAAGGGAAACATCGTTAGGAAACTACATGTCAGGCGTACTATTTCAAGCTGCGTAAGCTTAAAGCAATGTATCCAGGTAAGGAACGTTAATCAAGAGGTATAGATTCTAGGTGTAGTGTATGTAGACATGCATTTATTGACTCAAGCGCACACGTTACTAAATGCGGGCGGAGAGGGGGGCAGTTGATGTCCGACCGCTGTCCGAGCAACACGTGGTGGTGCGTTGGCGAGCCATATAGGTATTTACGCGGTTACTACAGTATAGGTATCTTAATAACTCCTGATTTAACGTAGCACAGGTTAGGTTTACTTTCCGGACAGAACACTTCATATTTACTTGATATATAATGTTTCATTTAAAATTTGTTGGTGGCGGTAAAACCGGATTTTGACAAAAAAATACCTAAATGGGACCACCTCTAAGTATGAACTACCAAACAAAAAGAATCATTATAATCGTTTCATAATTGGCGGAGTAATCGCGTAAGAGTACTCGAAACCGACGAGCATGCAGGAGTCGTTTGATGGATGTGGTGGATGAACGAAAGATCTTCCAGGTTCGTAGCAAGTGGCAGTCTATTGTCATGAGATTAAGAGAAATAGGCATGAGATTATGTATGTATGTGTATGTAATTTTGCAACATACATAAAAAAACATAAGGTCGAATTGAGAACCTACTCCTTTTTTATGCCTGTTGAAAAGGATTTAGATAAAACCCCGAAAAATATTAGCCTCTTTGTGCAGTCAGCTAACTACTAGAGAATAGAATGGAGTCTGCGAGCTAAGTTTTTCAGCATTCCAACTGACCGGGTGATTTCCTCTACCTTTTAAATGTTCAGTAATTCCTGGCACCCCTCATTATCTAGGAGCTTAATTGCATCCGCAAGCGAATTCTCAGGCTGATTGCGGTTTTAATCCGAACTACGCGCGCTGTTACATTTATTCAGTGACTTCAATCCAAATGTTTCACCCGTTTTGTTTTGAGCTTGAATCGATTTTGTTCTGGCATTGGATATAACAATGATATATATTATACACTAATATTTTTAAAGAGGAATGATTTTTATATTTTTGTATATTTGTAACGAATAACCTCAAACGCTGCTGAACCGAATTAAAAAAATCTTTCACTATGAGAATGCGACACTACCCCTTAGTAACATAGGCTATATTTTATCTCCGTATTGCTACGGGAACGGGAACTATGAAGGTGAAACCGTGCGGAACAGCAAGCTCCTATAAGTTATAAATAAATGCGTTACATAAACTCAAAATATGGTAACATAATCCAGTGATTAATGTTGGGAAATGAGTCGCATAATTTTCAAAAAAAATTTTTTTTCATTTTCATTTTGTCAAGTCAACGTTCGCTGACTAAAATCTTTTAACTCAAATTTCTTCAGCTTACTTTCTTACAGTTTAATATCGACAGGTATTGACGTCTCAGCCCTGCTGACTCTACAATACCGTTCAATCACGCGGTTATGTCAAGAGGATAAGGTCTATTGTCATGTTAAGCTTCTCGAATATTCCATACATTGAGAATCAGCATTTTTCTCTGCGCTGGTATTGTTGGTGTCGGGTATGAGAAAGTATAAAAGGAATATTGTTTATAGTTAACTGCTGGACTCTTTCTTTACGACAGCGTGAAATAACTAACCTAATCCACAATTTTGTTATTAAATAATTATAAATCAATCATTCAGCCAATTGCTGTAAGCTGCTGGATTCCGGTCTTGCGTAGCCGACATCCATTCACTGCCAGCCACCTTCTTTAGGTAGTCGGTCTATGGGCATGCCCTACACTTTGTTTGCCTAAAATTATAAAAACACTACATAAGTAATTATTATGTAGGTACCTAGTGTTGTTGTGATTTTTCTTGCTCCGCCTCTTCTCCTCTTGACGAAAATGTTTAGTATCTATTAAACATTATTGTTGGAAAACTGACACATTTCTTTTAGACAATGTCTTTTTTTAGTCACATGCCTATTGTCTATTTATAATAAAATTGGAATCTAAAACGTCTTTATTTGACAACTAGCGGTTCTGCTCGGTTTTATCCTAGAAGTTCTCGTTCCCGTGCGAATAGAATACAATCAAAGAGATTTAAATATAATAGGGCATAGAGGGGGCATTGGGAATATTTTCATACAAAACTTTGAAGCCTAAGCGTCATGTCCTTGTCATGTCAGTTAGTATGAACGCGAGCTGTCATTCGGTCGAAATTGTACTAGACTTATTCCACTTAGAATAACTTTTGACTTCAAATTTTCCTCGCTTTGTCCCCTCTATGCCTTATTATTTTAATCTCTTTGTTATTGAACAATAAGCCCCAAGGATATACAAATCGTCAGACTTTCAATTATTTTTAACACCAATTCCCTAAGGCAATTGTTTATTTGAATACTAAATGTGACATTAAAATTAATTTATCATCGCAACAAATAACAAATCATTATTAATATCAAAATTCGCAGACATATTTCAGTAACAAAATGTCGTCTATCTGTTTATTCCCGTCATACTCACAATGTCTAGTGTTTGAGTAATGGCTCGACTGATATGAGTGACATTTCGTACATATTAGCTCAGAAGGGTTGTGAAGGGTAGGCAATAGAACTTTGTTATGTAAAGCCAATAGTTCACAAGTATCGCGACAATAGTTTCTTAGCGTATATTATTTGTATTATATTATTATTGAGCTACCTACCACAATATTGCTATTAGTGACGCTAAAGTGACGAGTCAAGTCCACTGCTCCCTAATAAATTTAATAACTTAAGTTTAATATTGTTTCTACAAACTAATTAAGTACCTATTATTAAAAAACTATTTTTGAAATTTAGCCATTTAGTTACGACACTCTGAAATCGATTTAATCTACATCGATTTAGACCTTCCGAAAACAATAGTCACAAAAAAAACAGTTTCGCAATTGTTTTTTGTGACGTTGAAAACGTTTTCAGTTCATAAACTAACAAATCTAACAACACCTCATACAGGAAGCAAGAAATACTTACACTTAAACTCAAATAGTAACATAAATACACCCGAAAAACATTCTGGGGAAAAAATACGTATAGATAGGTACTTCTTTGGAGTTTCCCGCAATTTTTCCTTGGGAAGTGATGTGACTTTCTGCAACTAATGTTAATCCTATACATTACGATTCTTCCTTCTAGATAGCTTGTAAATATAGCTGTTTGCAAAGAGGTTGAAAGAAAATAATTATCTGAGAGAGAAACTTTTTCTTTAAACGTCTTTGGCTGTTTGTTACTGTTTTTTGCAAAAACAATGAGCGGATTTAGATGAAATTTTACAGTAACAATACAAAAGAAGTGAAATGACACTATGTGTGTTGTATGGACATGGCGTATCAAAAGAAAATGACTGAGGCAGGTAGCTGTCACCATGACTTCACGATTATGTTGACGCAAATATTGTTGCTTGTGTGTGCAGGCCTAAAGCAGTTTTAATTTGAAAAGCGATTATTGCAAAACTAATAATAATAAAATGTTTTATTCGTGCAGACGGAGCCTGATATGATGCGCATAATTGGTGCTTATTGTGTTATTGGATTGAATTATTTAAAAATATTTCTCATTTTTTGACGGCAAATTAAAGATTTTCGCCAAACTAAAATACATAATTCTTCGCTGCCTAATCGCTTAGTATTGAAGCGAAACCACGACTGTTTCATTCGTAACTCAGTAGGTAAAACTGGATTTGTCCAACGTGAAACTAACTATAACAGCTGTCCTCCGGATAAATCACAATAACTCTGGCATATTTGGATTTAATTTCCGTATGTATGCGTATAAGTAAAAAATAAATAAAGAAGAAAAGAAATATATTTTTTCAGTTGAACTTTCCTTTTCTTGGCAAAATCGAAGGCAGCAGACAAAAACGAACAATAAAGTTTAATGTATCATTGATTTCAAGTGTATAGTAACAAGCACTCCGGACTAGATTCTTTTTAATATTAGTGCCCAAACAATAAAACACAATGGGGCAACCGCATCAATCTCCAGTCTGCCTAATATCGCGCGATGAACGACGTTGACTGATGGTGTTACGGAACCCGATATTCAATTTCGGAAGTCTTCATTTAATTAGTAACCCTTTAGCAAATAGTTTGCGTTTCGCTTAGCAAATAGGAACTGTTCAGTTGGATGTTACATGCAAAGTGGGCGTTAAATTTAGATGGCTCATTGGATTCGAGAATGGATGGTCTCTATCTGCATATGTAGAGTCTGATACTGAGAATGGCCGGATTACGTTCCCAGACGTATCGTAAGTAAAGACTCTACGGGAAAAACCATTAATGTCACTGGTTTTTGCGAAAATGACCTTTTAACGCCTTCTGGTGGCTTTTTGGTATTACTGTATACATACAATAATCAGAATTGGGTAAAACCGAAGTGTCAGCTGTAATAAGTAGTTAAATTTCTACTCGTTCATCCAACGCAAGAAACAGGAATATCAGAGCGCCTCAACCAAAGATATTAAAGTAAGGATGAGTTATATTCATACTGCTTGCGCTTGAAAATTGATCCCCTACAAGTGTGCTACAACATGTACATACTTACTTCTTCGCGTATTTATAGGATACAACAATGACGGGGAAAGATGATACGGAACGAATAATAAAGAAAAAGAGAGCTATCTGTTAAGAGTTGCGCTTAAAATACGACTTGAAATACAATGCGACTAAATAAAATGTGGTTAATTAACTACATTTGTCGGCCTCATTTTCCGTGCTCTAGTAACATATCTACGTCTTTCTATATACAGGGTGACTTTTTTTACCGTCTGGAAAAAAATGTGGTGTGATAGGTAAGTGTAATAGATTCATTTGGCAATGTTACTTAAAAAAATTTTTTTTTTCTCAAAACATTTTTTTCTTGCTTAAACTAATATACATTTCTCAATTGTAGACAATAATACACACTGAGATATTTGAAATAGTATTTTGAAAAGAAACAGGTTCGTAGCTTCCATTTATGCGCAACCTACCTACAACCGCCAGCTGCACGTAGTACTGTGCGTAGTTTTCTAGATTTTGTAAATTGCACTAAACATGACTATATTTAACAATTAATCTCGTGTATAACTTCGGCTCTAGATACCTTATACGTCATATTTTTTTCCAGACGGTGAAAAAAGTCAGTATAATATCTTTGGCCTCAACGGTAAAAACCGTCGTTGTCAATCTGACAGTTGTCATTTTATTTAAGTCAAGTCAAGTTTTTATTGCAATGTTTTTCTGTGCAATCTGTGTTAATGTTAATGTGTAAATCCGCGTAATTGTAGGGGTATATCACAGATTTTAATAAAGCTTTCTGCTCAATATTTGGAATAAATAAAATTAAAGTTCAGTGCGAGTATACAATGTGATACAAAAATCCGGAATGTCAATGACTTAGATTGCTTATGCTATGGAGTTTAGTCACTAGTTTCAGAACTTTTGCAATTATTATTGAAATAATTACTAAAGTATATTTTTAAGTGTGTTTATATAATAATAAAATTGTTTTGACATCTACATATTATGGAATAAAGTGAAAGAAATATAAACTTTGATGCCATAAGAAGTAGTTTTTCTCTTACTTATAATATTTTGACATTCATTGTTTTTCCCGAGGAGTCTTCAAGTAATATAACCCCCGACGTGTAAGGTTAATGTGTGTATCTTGTATCCATCTGTGGGGTGTAATAAACGTGTATAGCTGTGTGTATGGCAGCTTAGGTAAAATTTTGTCAATAGGCCGTAATAGACCGAGGCCTGTGGACGGCAGTGGCATGGGCGAAAGATTTTAGAGTGCGCGTTTCCCTCTCCTTAATAAACCTTTCAGTTCGTTCGTGAATACTGACTATGCACTAATTACCTACTGATCATAAACTAAAGTGGGATATCTACACTTCTACATCTACACTTACACTAATCTATTTATATCTATCTATAATATTATAAACAGGATAAATTTGAATTTTTATAGGTATGTTTGTAACAAATAAACTCAAAAACGATTGGACCGTTTTCAAAAATTCTTTCACCAATGGAAAGATACATTATCAGGGAGCACCATAGGATCCTTTATGCTGTCGGATATTTATAAATTGTCTTAGATAGTAGAAGCCTGTTGATTAAAAACACATTACTCGTCACTTTTTCCATGTATCCAGCAATCAGAGATACACCTATACAACGCGTAACAGAAAAAGCGCAATTCCTCATTCACCCCAATTAGTTTATTAATATAAAAAAAATATGATGCAATCGAACTTTAGTTGTGTCTAACCAATTTTCTTAAATATCGATTAATAATAGCACGATTTCCATAGAAAGCACTAAATTTAGCTACGATAATTCATTTTTTGACAAAATTAACACATATTAACACGTTCGCTGCGAAGCCATTTTTCATGGACTCTCAGCCAGTGCGTATGAGGTCTTTTCGAGGCAAGGTTAAACTTCTTTGCGTGCGTTGAATCTAGCTTCGCCTACAGTTATGACATTTCAGTATTGAGTAAATGAAAAAAAAATATATGACATCTTTTCTGCCTCACATCGCACTAAAATAAAGTTCAAGACTAGAGATGGGAATAAAAGAAAGTTGCAGTTACGATAATATTATAACATTTGTTTACGTTTAAGGGTCCTTATCTCGTGAAAAGTGGGTACCTATATCTAGAAATGAAATACCTTTGCATACCTGGAATAATGGAATACCTCGGGGATAGAAGGCATGAGTTTTTTTTTTATAACATGTGTTTATAAAAGATCAACCAACATGTTTTTCATTAAAACAGGGCAAGCAGATCTGTTACACTGGACACAAAATAAATGTTTTAAAGTTTTTTTTGGAGCCTGATTGCTATTTAAAGTTAGCGTTAATTTGTCGTTTTATTGATCCATAATACGACAACCAACTACTTAATGTACCTACAGTTATAAATGTAAAAATCGTAAAAAAGTCAGCAGAGAGTTTCGATACAGGAGCACTGTATCGAAACTTTTCACATCACTAAGCCAGGAAGCGCGGCGCGCGCGCCGCTAGCTCCTCACTCCGTGCGGCTATGAGGCCTACAATTTTTGAGGCAGCTTAGACCTCAGTCCACACTGTACGAGATTAAATTGTATTCAGTGCGTTTGAGGCCTATTCAACCTCATATTTTATTAACTACGCCGTTGAGATATACTTCGTAAGAGAAGCAATTTTATATATTTGTCTTTGTCATACGCATAGAAATATTAATATAGTCACCCCCCGCACAGAGTGAAAGAACGTGATTTTGACTGCCGCACCAGCGAGAAGTCTCGCATGTGGCTTTTTAGACCTCATAACGCAGCGAACGTGTTAAAAATAGCTGAAATCGAATGAGTAGTCCATACTGATCAAACTAATTTCAGGAATTGCGCTTATTCTGTTACATATTGTATACAACATGTAACAGAATAAGCGCAATTCCTGAAATCAGTTTGTTCAGTATCGACTTCTTAATTGATTTCAGCTATTTTTAATATGTGTAAAATTTTTCCGAAAAATGTTTTAGCATGACTGAATTTAAGGCTACCTACGGTAACTACATACTGCTCTTTATTTAAGTTTGGTTAAACAAATCAAAAGTAAGAATGCGTAATTTTTTTTTTATTAATATATCTACTAATTGGGGTATATGAGGAATTGCGCTTATTCTTAGACGTGTTTTATAAGAATGTTGTTCTTATGCAAAAGAAAATGCCTAACGTAACACAAACAACATTAGGAATGTGGGTGGAAGGGAATGAGACGATGTTGGGTTTCGTCGCTCTGGTGTCAAAGATGGATCAAATTGAATCAAAGACCTACCCTTGGGCCCTCAGATATTACACCAAGATGTAGAAAAAAAATGTGACCCAAGCTGACTTAGTTAAGGATAAAGAGAATGTTTTATGCCGTCTAATTCAATAACAGAGTCAGACTCAACAAATATAGTGACAAATTCGATATCCATGTTGACTCTAAGTATATTTTTTAGTCTTGTTCGTTCTTTCAACTTAGTAAAATTGTATTTTAAAAAATAAAACCCAAATAATCTCACGCCTTTTATCCCTGAGGAGGTAAGCAGAGGTATTCCATTTATTGGATATACCCACTTTTCACGAGATATTCGTTGGACTCCTAAAGGTTGTGAGCCCATCGCCGGACCGGGTCTGTTACACCTTCCTCTGAATTAATTTAGGGATCGGTTGGTTTCCTCACGATGTTGTACGTAAAGTTTCGATAAACTCATTGGTACCTACATGCCAGGATTTGAACCCGAGCCTCACTGATTATCATCATGTAAAGCAGGTTTTTTATATTGTATTTTAACTTTATGTTTTATTATTACCTACAGCATGCGATGAATCTTCCGAGTGAATTGTAGGTTGTTCCTTTAAGAACTAAGTGGTTTTTTTTGGAATCAATATCCTTCTTCAAGATTTACGATTAAACTATTCTTCTGTCAAAATTTATCTTAGAACGGTCCTCGGCTTAGCCATGAAAAGGTAAAATAGTCAATTTCACATTTTATTATAGACGACCATTGGAAGCTTATCTTGCAATAAAAAATATAATAAACTGTAATTATTATAAAATTCATCTATTTACGATAATGCATTGGTGAAGCGAGTATTTCCGGAAATTATTTCCGGTTCTTTATTATGGTTCCGGCTCTGATAATAATTAAAGGGATCGGAACATCGAATCGACAATTATGAATTAGAATAGTTGGATATTTGAATTAATGACGCACTTCGAAGTTCCCCTAGTCTTAAGTATTTTTATACCGATGCGAATTTTCTTCGCATTCCTTTCTATCCTACATAATATGTGGGAAGATTAACTAATAAGAAATTGAGTAACTCATTTCAAATTCTGTAGTAGTAGTAGTAGTAGTTACATACCTATTACTAGGGATGTAAAAAAAAATCGATTTTTAAAATAAATGATTATTTTTTTGAAATAATCGATTTTTAATAATCGATTTCTTAAATAAAAATAATCGATTTTTAATTAATCGATTATATAAATTACGCGTTTTAATCGATTTTTTTACCGCCATCTATGCGGTGGATGAACCTTAACGTTGTCGTTAAGCTTTTTTACTTATCGTTTCATTTTATTTCAATACTAAGAGTACTCTTATTCTTCATTATTTTTCGTCTTTTGACTGTTTAAACATAAAAAATAAAGAAAGATTGCTTTTTATTTTAGTTTTTGAGACCATAAGTCTCGTAGTCGTTTAGTTTTTTTGCTTCTCGTTTTAAGTATCTATTTTATTTTAATACTAGTCAAATGTAAAAGAGGACTGGACATTTGTGACACTACTTATTTTTAATTAATATTATTTTATTGTTTAAATTTAAAGATTATCGAAATTTTATTTTGTTATTTCTTTATTCATATTATTTTATTTTATTTTTAATCTGTTAAAATGTTAATATGAATCTCTTAGGATTTTATTATTAAAATATGAAAAGCATAAATAGATTTTTAAATATGTATTAAAAAAAAAACGATTTTTTATAATAATCGATTATTTTCAATATTAATCGATTTTTTTTAAATCGATTAATTTTAGAGAAAGAAAAATCGATTTTTATTTAATCGATTATTTTCCTTTAATCTTACATCCCTACCTATTACTTAGGGTGTTACTAATACAAATTATATTTTTGCACAGTTCAAAAATATAATGGCTTCAAACGTCAAATCCAGTTCATTAATCAAAAAATCAGTTGTTCGTTACTAATCTCATAAAAATACTGAAAAGAATAAATGAAATGATTAACACGTTCACTGCGGGTCACCCACAATAGGCCTGGTGCTGTGCCAAATCACTGTGCGCACGGAAAAAACAGGTCTTTCTCGCTTGTGCGGAACAGGTTTTCTGGGCATTTTTACGAGCATAACAGAGACAAATATAGTTTTCGAATTGTGACAAAAAATTTAGTTATATAGGCAGTTTACATACTCGTCAGGTCATTTTCGACCACCGCCGCACAGGACTTCAAAAAAATTACCTCATATTTACACAGTACATATTTTTACCATAATAAATTAGCATTTAACAAATAATGAAAAGTCAAACTAATTTATATTTTATGCTGACAAATACACCTTTCAAACCTAAATAAATACGCGAGGACATCGTTCTCGGAACAATTACGCATTGCGGCATGACACCGCACAACTCTGAAAGGGCACACGAACGAGGATCACATTCAAGAGGCAAACAAGTTAAAACGACTTTTGCGAACTCCGCGAAGATTGAAACTGCAATTAAGTACAGTCTTCCGAATTTTCTAATTAAAATCTTATTGATGGCGGTCGCGCTGAACTTGGCGCCATCGATAACACGCCTCATAAAATCATAATCGTTCGCCAACTTTTGAGATTGAAATAAAGGGGATATTTTTAAAACCATTTATTTTTGGTGAGATTAGAATATTTTTACCTTTAATGAAGTTGAAATGAATAAGCTTCTCCTTTACAAAATGGTAATGTAAATAATCGTAGTTAATATTATAATTAATGCAAAAATGAGTTTCTTTGTAACCTTTTCACGGCTAATCCGTTAAACTAATCTAGATTAAGGGCAGGGCTACACCTACTACAATAGCTTACACCTAGAGTCATTCGTTCCTGTGTGCTATTTTTCATCCCAGATAACACACCAAGGGCACTTGATACCCTAAAGTTCACACATGAACTACGCGAACGCAGTAGTAAAGTAATAAAACCGGCCAAGTGCGAGACAGACTCGCGCACGAAGGGTTCCGTAAGATTATCTATAAAAATCACGTTTATTGTATGGAAGCCCCCTTAAATATATATTTTTATTATGTTTTTAGTATTTGCTGTTATAGCGGCAATGGAAATACTTCATCTGTGAAGATTTCAACTGTCTAACTATCACGGTTCATCAGGTAACAGACAGACATACAGAGAGATAGACGGACGGACGGACGGATAGCTGAGTCTTTGTAATAGAGTCCCGTTTGGGTACGGAACCTTAGAAAGTATTTATTTACTAGTGTTTATAAAATTATCGACTAGATACATATAGGTACGAAAATTCAATTCACAATATTACTCCTAGCAGTGGAAATAATAATCACTATCACTACATAGTATAAAACAACGTCGCTTTCTCTGTCCCTATATCCCTATGTCCTTATGTCCCCATGTCCCTTTGTATGCTTAAATCTTTAAAACTACGCAACGGATTTTGATGCGGTTTTTTTGAATAGATAGAGTGATTTAAGAGGAAGGTTTTAGTGTTATCATTGCACCCGTGCGAAGCCGGGGCGGGTCGCTAGTAATCTATATAAAATTATAAACTGACTGACTGATTGGTGATATATCAACGCAAACACCTGGGTCTAGAGACTTGAAATTTTGACATAGATTATGCAGCGTAGGCATCCACTAAGTAAGGATTTTGCAAAATTGAACCCGTAAGGGGGTGAAATAAATGTACTCGAAAAAAAGTTGTAAGTATAAAATATTTAAACAACAAGTTATCAATTTATATTTAGAACAAATGCAATAACAATGAACCATTTCCAATACAGATTGCTAAATAAATAATGTCAGTAATTTAGTAGCTTATGACAGGGGTTATTATTACAGAGATGATAATCTGTACCAATAACATTGTAATTCCACAGAACTGTGTATAATTATAATATTTGATTATCAAAACAACCTGATTCAGTGTTGCCACACTAATCCGACACCGACCCAAAACCACCCCAATTCAATACAAGTGGTTTGGGTCAGACGAAAATTAACACGAGATTCTCGACTAGTGATGGGAAAAGATTTACTTCCTTGCCAATCTTCTAAAGTGAATCTGTTTTTCGAACCGGCAGTAAATTTATTGACTGTCAACTCCTATATTATACAAAAATTTATGAGTTTGACTTTCCGCCTCGACTAGGTTAAATCGGCATTCAAGTTATCCGGTTATTTTGAAGGTCCGGATCTGTTGATTAAAGTTGACTACAAACATAAATTTTACGCACGGTCCTGCTTAATACCTCGAACTTAGTTGTTTGAATTTTCGTGGTTCTTGCTTTATTTTATACCTTATTACCTTCTTAGTTATGCTACGGTAATGGTTCACCACAGTAGCGTAAAACCGGATTTGAAATTTATTAGAAACCGGATAAGAAAAAAACAGAAGGCAATTAAATCAGTTTTTCCTTTACGATTTATATCAATTGATGACTTATAAAACAGATATACTACCCGGGTGTTGAAGCCAAACACAATATCCGGATATGTCACCCGGGTATAACCCAACACTAGTGCTCTGACGTCTCGACATTCATTTACACTCGCTCGATTGCAATCGGTGTCGACTGACACTAGACTTGATAAACATTATTTATGTTACAACCTCCTCCGGACTTAGTTCTCAAACAACTTTTATTTGTGTAACAGGGTACAGACCTCTTTAAATGATCCCTGGGAGGTTTTTCGTTATTGAACCTGCTAATGTTAATGTCTTAAATAATGTATAAGTGGTCGACTTTTCTAAATATATGGTTTTGTTCACAATTATAGAAAAAGTAATGTTGTGATTTTTTATTTTTCTTATATTAAAAATATGAATTTATGTATCTCTTTACCTGACTGTACAGCAGGAAGGTAATGTTTAACTTAAACAATTTGGAAGTGAGTGTCTGCAGTGTTTTGACTGCAGAAAAGTAATGTTTAAATACTTTTATTCTTGAATTTTGATGTTTTAGTAAATTCACTTACATCCTTATTAGTTAAGCTTATACCATAGTCGAAGCATTTTTTACCTATTTCAATTTCATAACGAAAAAATATTCAAAAGCCTAAGTTAGGCAACATGGCATTCTATTTTCATAATAGAAAGAAAGAAAGAAACTATTTATTCGACATAGCAACATAAACAAAACTGAAAATAAAGTACAACAACACATAAAACAATTATATGCCGAAAGGGCTACGGCTCAGCATAATGCCACAGCCTGGGCTGTGACGCTGATTTTCAGCTGCAGCCGTTAATGAGGTCAGTAGACCGCAGACGAGTAACTTATACAACGAATATTGTACCTAAAATATATCCAACTTACAATATGATATCATCTACGTACAACTTCTATACACAGCTGTACCTACATAATCATAGACTTTGTATTTCTCCTTTTTACAGATTTTTGTTATTCCTTCATCCCAGTTTCTCCATCCTAATAGTTCTGCCCAAAACTTAGTCACAAAGCCCCACATTCTGAACTACTTCTTCCCGATCGTTTCGAATTTGGAACGCGACCGAATTCGTGGAAGGGATCAAGTGTAAATGCGCCAGAGCGGAGAGAAGGACGAAAGGATACTTCTTTTATTGTTATTAAACCTCCATTGAATTTCCTACGATCTTACTTTGAATTCAAAGACGTGAGATACATCTGAGAATTTTCTTTCTGTGTATCTAGATACTGTTGGAAACTTTGCTTGCGTTCACAATATGAATAAGAAAAGCGTAAAAATAATGTCAAGAGGTTCCTAGTCTGTTTATCTATACATCTATACATATAATAAAACTCTAACGGGGCCGTGTCTGTACATTAAATATTTTTTGAAAATTTCAACGGTAGTGTATATAGTTATCGATATAGATACCGAAACACCAATTTTTGGAATTTTTGTCTGTCTGTCTGTCTGTCTGTCTGTCTGTCTGTCTGGTTGTGCACGCATCACTCAAAAACTACTGAACGGATTTTGATGAAATTTGGTATGGAGATAACTGAGTACCCGGGTCAACATCTAGGGCACTTTTTATTCCAGGAAAATATCTCATTCCCACGGGAAAATAAAAAAACTGGTTAAAAAGAGAAATACGTACTACTCCGAAACGATAACACATAGAAACTTGAAAAATGGTATGAAGGTGTCTGATATGTCATAGGAAATTGGTATGAAGGGATTTTTGTAAATTCCCACGGGAACGGGAATAAACTAAATTCAAGCGGGAAAACGCCGCTGGGCACCCGCTATTTGAAATATGGCATGTACGTGTCTTAAGTATGTCGTAGGCAACCACTATGAAGGGATTTTCGGAATTTCCCACGGGAACGGGAATAAACTAAATTCAAGCGGGAAAACGCCGCTAGGCACCCGCTATTTGAAATATGGTATGTAGGTGTCTTAAGTATGTCGTAGGCAACCACTATGAAGGGATTTTCGGAATTTCCCACGGGAACGGGAATAAACTAAATCCAAGCGGAAAAACGCCGCTGGGCACCCGCTATTTGAAATATGGTATGTAGGTGTCTTAAATATGTCGTAGGCAACCACTATCAAGGGATTTTCGGACATTCCCACGGGAACGGGAATAAACGGAATCCGCGCGGGCAACGCCACTGGGCATCCGCTAGTTACTTGTATAAGTATATTCTTAAGTATACGTATTGTGTTTCTGAGCTATTTATACGATTGCGATTAAACTTTGATGAGTTAGTTTTGTACAGCTTACTTAAAAAAGACTTAGATTTTATTTCGGAATAAATGAAAGGAGTCACTACACCATGTCCAAAAATGGCAAAGAAAATAATGTTTGTTATTTGACGCTACTATTTATATCAAATGCAATGTTTTTTAAAGTTTCCCACTCGCCCGCTATTATTTTATATTCCCTTTTCAAAAATCGCTGACTTCTAACTGATATAAACTTGATAATACCCTTACATCCAAGCCTGGGTATTATTGGGAACAGCGGGTCAAAGTCCCTGATTTGGACAGATTTTATTTAGTCCGGAGTTCTGATTCCGGACCGGACCTAAATTTACGGTGTTCCGGTCAGGGGGTCGCAGCAATATGCACAAATCGTGAGATATAACCGGCGCCCTATATCTCATCAGACATTATCTTTGTACCTCCGAAAAGTACTCCCGCACTTTTAGGGATCGGTTTTACTTCTAAAACTTTGTGGTTTATAACGCCTTTAGTATTTTGGATGAGTTTGGTATTGCAGAAGAAACATGAGAGCCGAATAAATGCAGTAGAAATGAGTGCGTTATGAAGCGTAAATGGAGTACAATTGGTTGAAATAAATTATAATGTATTCGAAAGGAGTTGCGGCTTTGTTACACACTGTTGTTTTAGTTACACTTACTTAGTACACTTGCCATAAAACGTAAAAGTTTGGTGAGGTTAGAATAAAATTACGTGACACATCTGTATTATATTCCATTTATGTCAATAAAAAAAACTTATGTGTATTTACCTAAGTTAGAAAATGAAATGCTGATGTGTTTTGGAGATGTTGAGCCGAGTAATGAAAAGTAAGACACGTATTTAAGGAGGTCATTGGTGGACAAAATGTGCTGTAGATATATTATAACCTAACCCAATAATATTAATTTATATTCTATTTTTATAATTATCAAAAGGTTAAGACGTACTCCGTGACTTTCATAAAAATAGTTTATTCTGAGCAAATAACTAACTAACCAACAACCGAGAACTTAGAAATTTAGCTACCCTCACATAAAAATTGTTAAAATTGTTTGCCATTTCAACGCTTTATAAATATGTACCTACTAAGTATTACCTATAATTTCTAATGTAAGTGAATTTATTCTTTATGAGAAATAAAGTTTCTTTAACCACAAATCTTTGTATATTTCGCACTTTTGGAAACTGTGCTTCCTATAGGAATTTGCTATTAAAAGAAACCAAAACTAGGAATATTAACGCAAATTCAAACCACCGTAACCAATTTGCAAAATTGAATTCAATTTTCCTGCTGTGGTGTCGATGCATGAGAGCGGCCTAATACGAATAAGCGGCTCTGGTTACTTTTTTTAAAAATCATAATTATTTTATGCAATATGTAGTAGGACCTAGTAACCTGGCTCCCATCTGAAAAATTTAATTATTATTGTGAAATGTAATATTCCATTTCAAAATTCCCAAGACTGGTGTCGTGACGAGCATTATTTTATGAGTTTTTCTTTTGTTTATTTCCAATTTTTTTTTATGCGATATGGGCCTTTTTAACTTTTATGTCCTCCTGAATTTTAATAATCCTCTTTTTATGGCAAAATAAATTAAAAGGAGGAATTTATTTTTGCAGTCACAAAATTTGGTCCGGCCGCCCGAAAGCTGTAAACACCCAAAGTAAAATATTGAGGCATACATTATTTCCAGTGGTAGTGTTGCACTTTTTGAGCTTTTAAAGCTCCCGTATATTTTCATGGTGCAATTTTGCAGAGCTTCGGCTGCGGCATTCCTAATTTATGGGCATTCCGCAACACCTCTCTGTTTTGGTTGATCTTTTATTTTTATTGTAAATGCAGTTTATGAACGGCGAGATTTTTAAGTACAACCTATAAAACAAAAATCTACTCCTACTATTGTTACTAACAAAATGGGCCTTTGTGGCATACTATTTAAAATAAAATAAAAAATAAAATTAAGTTCATTTGCAGTTTTTTTTATCCTCATATAAGGTTTTACCTTTTTGTCCGGTAATGAGGTCACCACCTGTCATGTAAGGTCCGAAAATACAATGCACTGGAAAAAGTAGTTCTTGAAATGGAGTACCTTTGCTAACCTGTCGAGGTTAACGCTGAAGCATATAATGTATTATTATATTATTTATTTTAAAAACAAATTATAAAATTTCATATCTATGTAAACTGATAGCTGTATATTTCATAAAAAATACAAACTTATTTTTTGTCTATTTTTATGGCATAGCAATATATCGTACGGTATGCCCAGTTTTTCGGATTTAATACCTTAGCAATTTGGAAATAAACTGACGTATGGTATGCAGCATCCAGCGTGTCGTTTGGAGCGCAACAACAAAATAAATCTACGCGGAAAACTGCAGGCAAAATTAGTTTATATGTCAGTAGGTCGAGTAAATAATGTACTACATCCTATACAATGAAAACTATCTGAGTTTATCAGATTTAAACTTGAAATTTTTGTTTTTTTTATTTGGAGTTATGTTGCTCTGTACTGTACCCAAAGGATACCAAGGCGACTGTATTTGGTTATTACTAATCTTCCGCTCTCCATCCGTTCGTCTGTCTGTCTGTCTGTCTGTAAGTTTGTAGGGTGTATCTTATGAATCTTAATAGGTAGACAGTAAATTTTCACAGAAAGTGTGTATATTTTATTGCCGCTAACACAACAAAGAATGAAAACTAAAGGTGTTTTTTTGCGTTTTTTATTGTACGCTGTTACGAAACCCTTAGTGTACAGTCCGACTCGCACGTGGTCAGTTTTCTTATTTTTAAATCATTTATTTTAATCTGATTGTATTATGGAAGCTGCATTATGAAACCATACTATAACATAATGTGGTTCCACATAACAATTTTAGCAGCGCCAATATTAGATTACTTGGAAAAGAAATCATCAAAAATATTAAATGAAAGAGAGAACAATAATTGTACCATCGAAAAATACAAGTTTTTTGTAAAACTTTTGCTGAAACAATCAGTATAAATGAGAAAAATGAGTATTGCTTATTTGTTACAGTTTTGTGGTAGTTTTCTTTACCAACTTTAGCACGGTTGGCTCATAATTTGATACTATTCTGTTCGATATTCGCAGATTTTACAAAAAACTTGCGAAATAACCACTAAAGCTGTAGAAATCCTAGTTTCTGATTAGAACATCTAGTCAGAAATCGTATAAAGTATCGTATAAAGATAACACAGTATATATTTAGTAAATTTTATGGTGCTTAATTATTTTACTTTTTACTTTTAAAGACCTATGTGGACTCAAGTGAATACTTTTCTGCTCATCGGTGTAGTTTATTGAATATTTATAAAGGAGGTAAAAATTCTTGTTGAAATGTATTTTAGTATTCATACCTGTACACTGTGCCAATAATCTGTCGGACACATCACGTCCAATAATAGTTAATCCCACTCAATGTCAGTTGAACACGCTCGGCTCTGATATCTGTTCGATCATGGTTTCAAAACTATCGTTATTGAAATGAAGGGCTTAAGTAGTTCGACAATCATTAAAAGTCAGGATTCATAGGTCTTATCTTCGAGAGTGTTGGTTCCTGTAAGTACCCCAATTTATCCAGTAGGTATATTTTTTAGATCCCTAAACCTGGAAGGTGGGGTTATTGGAACGTAGTTTCTTACCGCGCGTTGCGAAAGGGGGCTAGACGGAAAAAATAAGACCAAAAGTTGTAACCACCGACACTTTTTGCTATAGTTGAAGCCCCATGATAAATCTAATAATAATGATGAGATGATTATGATGAAGATGATGATGATGATGATGATGACGATGACGATGACGATGACGATGATGAAGACGACGACGACGATGACGGTGACGGTGACGGTAACGGTGACGGTGACGGTGATGTTAATGATGAGGGTGTCCCTTGACACCTCTCAAGTTTTTTTTAGCCAGATCGGTGGTTTTCAAGCATACGTCAAGGAGCCTGCGAGTATCTTTACGAAAGTTGGAGTATCTTTAAGGTGCACTACGTAGGCAGGCATGTTTCTGAAAAACTTATTGGTACATCATCATCAATCCGTAACAGCTCACTGCTGAGCTAAGGCTTTTTCCTCACGCATAACCGACCATTTATCTACTATTGGAAAATTCAGTACTTACATTTTGTTTTTGCCAAGTCAACGTGTCAATAAATCTGTGCCTGGAATAACTACTGCAGTAGCTCTTTTTAAGCACGATCTACATGACACCGACTTACGTCACCAGTGACCCGACGCAAATTTATTAGATATATACAATTTTTGGCCATTTTTTAGACCAACAATGTTCATTAATTTATTGTCTGCCTCTTTTTTTAGTGGAAAATCTTAGGAATTTAACTCGCAAGAAAATTATTTAAAGATATACATTAAGTAACACAATAAGCGCAATTCCTGAAATTAGTTTGTTCAGTATCAACCACTCCATCGATTTCAGCTATTTTAACATGTGTAAAAATTTTCAGAAAATGGATTAGCACAGCTTAATTTAATGCTACCTATGGAAATCGTGCTATTATTCCTTTTTATTTAAGAAAATTGGTTAGACACAACTAAAGTTCGAATGCATCGTATTTTTTTTATATTAGCGAATAGTGACGTAGCGACAGACTAGCAAAATCGGGTAAATACGAAACTAACATGCAATTTTAATCATTGGATTTAATTTTAACGACTAAAGCCTTTTCATCCAGTCTTTTGTAGGACAGGGACGATTATGAGAATTGCCAAATCAGTCAATCAGCACCTTATTTTATAAAGATAACGTTACTTCTAGAGATACACTGTATAGTGTAGGTGTCAAATACAACTTTGTGTAATAAGCATGGCACCCATCACCATCGCGGCCCGGCACGCAAGCATTATAATACAAGTCATGACTCGCTATTTACGTAACAGGATCCTAAAGAAATCCAAGATGGCGCAGAGGTGTCCACGATACTATCTTCCCGTTTTTCATAACCCACCCTCGGGATAACAGGTCAGGGCTATAAATAAGCGAAGAGCGACAGCTGGCCTCTCTGCCCACGTTTACTGCATTTCTGATCCATCTCTCATATTTATTTCCTAGATCGCGAAGCTATCTGAGTCCGATGTAATTGATTCTTTTAGACGTTGTTTGCCTGCGCTGTTTGGAACGATTGTTTGGAGGATAAATAATTATAATTTAGGACCTTACGATTTATACTTAGGTACGCTTTATTTCTCAGGGAGTTGGCAGAGTAATCCATTTCTAGACGTCACACTTGTCACCAGTGTATTTAACACTAGCAGCGCCCCGCGGTTTCACCCGCGTAGTTCCCGTTCCCGTGGGAATACGGGGATAAAATATAGCCTATATGTTATTCTGATCTATAATCTATATAACTTTGAAATTTCATCAAAATCCGTTCAGTTTTTGCGTGACAGAGGAACAAACATCCATATATCCATGCATAAAAACTTTCGCGTTTATATTATTAGTAGGATATATGGAGACCCCATCATAGAATCAAGATGTTGCTACATATACATATATATATATCTACTATACTATACTGTGAATCAGAAAGGAACAGAAAAGGTTGGAAAGCTTGAAGAAACTGAGCTGCATACATATTTATAACATATGTATGTAGCGACACTTCGCTTTGCTACATAGAACTGTTCTAGGCCGCGCTACCGAAGTTTTCTAATAAGTTTGTATAAATACAACTGTCCAACATCCGCTGGTCCCCAGGCACGATCGATTTATTTTAGTGCATTTAATTAATATCTATGTATGAAGGAGCTGAGGTGGTGATCGCTCGATCGTGAATAGGAATATCTTCCGTCAGGCGCAGTGATCGTGCCTGGGGACCAGCGGATGTTGGACAGTTGTATTTATACAAACTTATTAGAAAACTTCGGTAGCGCGGCCTACAACAGTTCTATGTAGCAAAGCGAATAGAAGTGTCGCTACATACATATGTTATGAAAATGTATGCAGCTCAGTTTCTTCAAGCTTTCCAACCTTTTCTGTTCCTTTCTGATTCACAGTATACTGTTATTGCGTATGTATAAAGTAAATTATGAATATGCGCTTACTTGATACATTTTCGCTATTTGGAGAGTAACGACGATGTAACCCTTTTCGATTACTTACAAGACTTTTTAGGCAAACATTCTCCAGACCAGCCCATTAGTTTGACCCTATCAAAAAAGTCGCCGTCCCTGATATAGTCATAAAGGAAATGATGCAGTAAACCTCCCCACTTATTATAAGACGAGGAAAATCTCCTGAAAAAATGAGAAACATCGTCCGTACTTAAACTCGGCGAGGGTAATATAGACCCAATAAGTGATATGTAAACATCATAAAGGAAGTAAACAGAGAGAAAATAGATACAGTCTGCACAACCATCTCTCTGGAAAATTGCACCTGGCTTTTTTCTTTGCTAATATTTTTTATACAATTTTCCTGGTACCAATAACTTGTGACTTAATCCTCGTATTGAATCAGAGATTTATCGATAAGGGCGGCAACCATATTTTATTTACAAACATCCTACTAATATTATAAACGCGAAAGTTTGTATGGGTTTCACGCAAAAACTACTGAATGGATTTTTATGAAACTTTTCAATTACTAAACTTATACATCAGAATAACACACAGTTTATATTTTATCCCGGAATTCCCACGGGAACGGAAACTACGCTGGTGAAACCACGGGGCGCTGCTAGTAGTTAATAAATATTTTGTTTGAAGCTTAATACAACATTAGTCATATCTGTGTAGCGACACTACATCGAACGCGGCATTAGACGGCCAAGTTCTAAACCGCGCTATCGAAGTATTTCTAAGTTAAAACATACCTTCATGTCACTGTCAATGTCGCATTGCCGCTGGATGCTTCAAAGTTTGCATGTGTGCATGAAAGTCCATCACAGTGTGTTCAAAAATAATAGTTAATGTTACTTTTTGTTGACACACCGTGCAGGGATTAATACACAAATTGCAGTGATTTTTACAGCGATACTTATAGTGACATGACAACAAAGTATCAACTGCTTGCTCTAAATCGGATAACATCTTTTATTTAACTTTGGGTTTTTGAGTTGTTATATTCTACACAATTATTTAGTCTTTAACTAAGAAGAGAATATACTATGGGTAAACAACTGATAAACATATAAAAATAATTGTATATACGTATAAAAATGAAGACATTGCATTCATCAACGGATTTCCATGCACACAAATGTCCCGGGCGGGTATCCAAACCGTGACGTCTGGTTCAGAAGGCAGGGCAACTGAACCAACACTTCCGTCCGCTCAAACTAATTCTCGTCTTCAGTCCTGGAGAATAATAAATGAATATACAAAGAAAGAAACAGTGCATTTTGGGAGATAAATTAAATTCTCTGTCTTGTTAGTGATCGCGACTGATCGGGAGGAAAATATTTGTTTAACAGACAGCCCTTGATGAAAGAAAATTCTTGCTTGTTTGTGTTCTTATTTTTTTTATAATAATAATATTTACAATTACAAAAACAAGGTGTCATACAAATTTTTCGTAGGGATATAAAAATAATTGTACATTATGACAGTCTGTATGTAATTTGTTATAAATTTAAAAAAACTCAAAACTGCTAGGTATTTTATGTTAGGCTATAAGAACGAGATTTCTAACCTAATATTATATAGGTATTTAGATCGGTCCAATAGAATCTTAGTGATTTGATCGTCATCATCATAGTCACTGTATGTAGTCCACTGCTGGACATAGGTTTCTCCCATAGCACGCCACTGAATACAAACCCCAGTCACTTTCATCCAACATTTTCCAGTCAGCTTGCAAAGATATAACTTGTACATTGTAATACATAGTACACAGATAAATAAATAGACGTTGATATTGTACAATAAACCAATACAAATACTAAGCAATTTTCAAAGACTTCCATTTATAATACAAACATTTCAACATTGAGAACCGTTATCTCCCGATAACCTCAAAACATTATCCCGTCTTGCTCCACCAAAATTGATTGCTGCAATTTTCCCTCCGAAATGAGCGCTGACTTCCGATTAAATTCTTTATTAGGCCCGCCGCCATATTTTATCGGAAAAGACGTGCCTAACCAAATAATAATGGCGGTCATCAATAAGTCTGGTGGAGGTTCGGACGGCCTATTCTTTATTAGGGATTTTACAGGCGACTACCCAGGTAGGAGATCAGGAAGAAAATTTATGTTATTGCCTCGTGTTTTTAATTCGATTTTCGTCAATATCGTCAACCTTACATAATGAAATTGTTTATTCTTAGTGCTTAACTTGGAAATCAACACATTGGTCAGCAGAAATAAGTAGTCATTGCAAAAAAGACTATATCATGGCTAAGTTCGTATGAGCGCGCGGCACCGCGCGGAAATGCTTGCCGCGCGGCGCAAGATCAATCTAAACACTGCATAATGTCTACATGACTCAAGATCTAGCGTTTTTCTATCATGTTAATGCTTGGTACCGCGCGTATCTGTTTCGGCCCTATTTCATTTATTCAGAGTTTTAGCATTCCGTATGTCTCGTAAAAGATGAAAGTATTTTTCAATCAATAATTCATAATTCCCAATAATAGAATACTTATTTACTTTAAAATTTATTTTTTTGAACTATGTAGTTCAATTTATCTGATTATTTAGCAACCTAGAAAAAAAACCCTACAATTTTACCAAAAATTGAGTTACGACCCTAACGCTCTAAATGAGCGTAGGTTTAATTAGTCTTAGATAAAAGAATCTTCTTTTTTGCTTTTATCTAAGTGTAGTAGTTCGTAGTTAGTTAGGTAGCTCCAGTGGCCTTACTGCTTTAGCTTATTTATTTACTGTGCAGGGCTGTGGACACTAATTACCAAATCTTGATTCTCTACGGGAATCAAGCCCTCCGTACTTTAAACTTCCCAATTAACTTGGCGGTCTCACGGAAGTGAGCACCACTTATATAGTATTAACTATGAATTTACGGTACACAAGTTTAGCGAAACTCATTATCAATGTTACAATTTAGTTCAGTCTCATTATGGCTTGTGGCAGCTTTCTGCAGGGACCTTGTTCAAAGGTACACATTTGACTTAGTGGCTTCATTGTATAATTACTCATATATTCCGCAAGCTTGAGCAATACGTGATATTATTATTTGTCATAAATAATAATAAAATAAAATGAATACCATCAGTCAATTGTTTTAAAAATAGACTAGACAAACATTTTAAACAATGAACACAAGTGCAGTGATATACACGCATCAGCTCAAGAGCTGCTAGTGTATTAATTAAATAATAATAATAATAAAATAAAAATCGCATATTATAGAGCACTATTAAAATGTTTGTGGGACTATCAAAATACGACACGGCGTCAGAGTATGTGAAACGTTAAAACTGTAGATATGTTTTTACAGGAATAGCTCTAAGCCAAGTGGTGCAGCGCGGTAGACTTCCGTCACAGCTGAGACGTTAGACGCGCACTTCTTTTGACGCAATCGACGTCAATAATAATAATAATAATAAATTGTTGGACACAATTCACACACGGTTATTTAGTACCAAGAGTACTAAACAACTGATAAACATGCTAAAATAAATATTAAACGACCAGACACGAAGCCAACAGACATGTTCATGCACACAAATGTTGGCCTCAGCGGGGATCGAACCAGTAACCTGCGACTCAGAAAGCAGGGTCACTACCAACTGAGAAAAGAAGCCCGTCAATGCAACAATAATAATCACTATGAAAATGTAGTACCATCAATGGTACAAATCGATGGTACTACTGACACCACGCCGCGTGGCTAATCTCAACCAGTCGCGTGCCGCGCCCAGCCATTCTAGAAAATCCTTCATCATTTCCGCTTTTGAATATCGAATGCCAAGGATACAGAAAGCCCGGGCTACTACAATGTCGAATCATAAACCATGCGTATTGCGCACGACAGAAGTGCGCATTTGCCGCCTTGGCACCCACTGCAGTCTACCTTTAATACTTTTGATCACAATAGGGTTGTGTCCTACCTAGTCAAATCAGTTACTTTTTTCGATCTGTCAAAACGAAATTTTACTATGGAAAATGTACTGAAATAGCAAACCGTGACGTCATAGTTTCTAGTACTCAATTGCAGCACTTTTTTTATTGTTTTATTATTTTTAAATTAGCTATAATTGTAAATTGAAAATCGAAATACTTATTTTGAGGTGTTTTGGGATAATCTTTTTAATGTATGACTACTCGCAATTTAATTTCGATGCTGTCAACTACCCAATTGTGGGTCCAACAAAAGTTTCTAGTAAAATGTGGGTATTTTCAGAAATATATATAATACAATCTATATCTTCAACCGTTAACCTTCTTATTAAGAAAGAAATAAAGAAAGAAAGAAATAAAAGTTTATTTTGGCGTAAATAAACAAGAACAAAAAAAGTACAACTAAAAATAGTCTTATTCTAAAAATACACCAAAAATGGTCACCACTCAGCATGTGCTTTAGCAGTACAGGTACTGCTGCAGCGCTGGTCTTACGTGGCGCCACAGTGAGAATGGAACTGCGCCGTGACACGGCGAGCGTACGGTATTGCTTCTTATACAGACAGATATACAAAATTAAAACATAAACAATTAAACATAAATGGTACAGTCAACAAAGTTGTTAGTGTTACATGGCCAAAAATTAAGATTATTTTTTTGGTAAATTATAGGGATCAAAGATACCTTTCGAAATAAACATTAATCAATAAGATTTATTTATGACTTCCCCAGAAAAATGAATTCTTTGTTACTGGCCATGTAACCCTAACAACTTTGTTGACTGTACATAAACATTTTATTTTATTACTTACGAGTTCATTGTTAACATGCAAGGAAATAACCTTATATCATCATTGATCGGTTCCAACCGTTAATGTAATTACAATTACATGGTCTTTCATTTAACATCGTCGTCGTTGTCGTCGTTTGTCGTTTTAATCTGCCAACTCTGTGTAGCTGTGGAACAACGTTCGCTTTTATGGACAGATACTCTCAAACTCTAGGCAGAGATTGCCACAGAAATGTTATGTAGGATGTTCAAAAAAATCTCGACTAGATTATATTAGATTGTCTTTATTATCATTATATTTTTTTATATTAAGCCGTTTCTGTGGTTAAGAATTCATTTATCAAAAGAATACAAAACATTCACTAAGGTACATGAGCAATACCAAAGTACATATTTTACGTTTGATGGATGTGTACTGTTCACAAAATAAAATAGGTAGATGATACTAAAATTAACCAAATGTATATACGAACGCACAAGTATTCATTTGGTTAATAGGCTGATGAGTTCTTTTTACAACGCCTTTACATTTAAGACAAAAGAAATACCTACTTAAAAGTACTGGGAGGGAAGGACCAAAAGTTCTTAAGCTTGGGTCCCACGGTCCGTAAAATCGCGGATGCACGCAGACCAGCTCGCACGACGCACCGTGGGACCGGCCTCGTCCGTGATAGCACAGAACGTCTGTGGCGGTGCGCCCGTATCCATCGTGAGTCGGTAACTTCAAAGGTGCGCTCTTCTCTCTCTTTCTCTTTCGCTTTGCATTATGACAACATAAAAACGTCTACACACACCGACACGCACCGTTGGACCGGCCCTGCCTGCGGTGCGTCGCCGTCCGTGCTCGTCGGCTGAGTGTGGCTGATCCGTGGAATAGCGGACCGTGGGACCCCAGCTTTATTTGTAAGACAAAGATATATTTTTTTAATCATTGAATCCCGGCTGCTGATATGCTCACAGGCTCTAAAATATTATCCGCATTACCCTCCTTCTGGTGCAGTCAGGTACACTATTGGCTGTAACAACTTTAAAATTCACTTTCGTTCAAACTGTTTGAGAGACGCTGTTCTTTGGTGTAGTGTGCCCACAGTCATGTTTCCACCGTGAAATTGAGTTAACTTCAAACAAAATAAATGGGATTGAAGCCTATCAATGCGTAGGCAATTTGATGTAAATTATTATATAAACAATAAATAATGGGAAACAAAACAGGTATTGAAATTTCTAGAGATTATTAATAAATGTTTGTGACCATAGTGTTTAACTGTAACTTTTGACCTTTTGGACAAAAAAGTCACATAAATTTCACGGTTTTAGGACTAGAGTTTGACAATGTTTTCCTTCTCCGTCAAGCTAGTGACACATAGAACCTCATTGGTACATGCCCTCTCCAGAATTGGAACCCGAGCGTCGCGCATTAGAAATCACATCACTACCATCAGGGCTACTCTATTCAATGTATGTCTTCATAAAATACGAAGTAGGCTTATTATATTAGTTATAGATATATCCTGAAATTTTATTCCCTACCTTCTCAGTGTTATTATTAGTGGTATTAATAATTATTGCTTTTTTGTTGTAATTTAGGTAAGGAGCTACATCATTTCGTACGAGATCCTCAATATGTATTTACAACACTTTGTTCGAAGACAAAACCAATATTTTGTCATTAATATGTTTATTGATACTCAAAGGGATTGATTAGAATCACATATGGAAGTTATAGACGGTGAAATATCCATTTGGCAATAAAATATTTATGACTCACTCACAATATAGATCGTGCCGCTATTAGCTGTAATAGGTGGGATATTTTGTTTATTATTTACAAGATAACGGTTATATTGGCTTCACATATACAATATGTAACATAATAAGCTCAATTCCCTAAATTAGTTTGTTCAGTATTGACTATTACACGTAATCGATTTCAGCTATTTTTAATATGTGTTAATTTTTTCCGAAAAATTCATTAGCATAACAAAATTTAGTGCTACCTATGGAAATCGTGCTATTATTGCTCTTTATTTTAGAAAATTGGTTAGACACAACTAAAGTTTGAATGCATCATATTTTTTTATATTAATATACTAATTGGGGTGTATGAGGAATTGCGCTTATTCTGTTACGCGTTGTATATTGGTATAATAGTGCTTAGAACCGTGTAAAAATTACATTTAATTTTTAATCCTTTGTTCAATATTAGTTTATCTAAAATCATAAAATCAACACAATTAAATAATTAAAATAAAACACATTCATTTGTTTAAAACCAATTACTTATTCATTTATTTTGGTCACTTAATTACATCTTACACAATATTATTACGAAGTGACATTAAATTGTTCTTAAGCTAAGTGTAGTGTTGTATTGAAATTTTTATGGGTTTTTTTATGTGCCTGATAATAAAAAGTTATTATTATTATTATACAAGTATAATTATACAATCAGTCACAGCATGCAGTATAAATGATATAATAGAGACTGCAGATTTATATACACTTCTACATCTACACTTAATCTCATAAAGAGGAAAGATTTGTATTTTTGTATGTTTGTAACAAATAAAATAAGAAACTAAAATTCTATCACCAATGGAAAATTACAATATTTTATCCCCGTATTCCCAGGGGAACCGCTAGTTATACATAATGAAAAATGGAGGACGTAAGCAATAAAAGTTTTTACTTAAAACATTAACTGGCTATCAATGATTTAAAAGGCATTGCCAGAATTTATATAATTAAATATTGAAGAAGAAGAATTGAGAAAGAAAATTGTAGATATATTTGCCTTTATCTGTTATTAAAATAACCGGGAAAGTGTCTCAGACTCACACACGAAGGATTCCGACAGACACGAAGGGTCCAATTAAGTCATTATTATTTTTATCATTTTATTTATTCGGAGAAAAAACAGTACATAGTGTATGAAAATTCTTATAGAATATGTATTTCCGGTACTTAACACTATGCCCATGGATATTTTTCACTAAGACGTAACAAAGAAAAACTTAAAGTAATCCAGTTAGAAATTGAAAAGATAGAAATGCAAAGTCCACAAAAATCTACAAATAATTTTTATTTTGATTTGTTGTGCGCCAAAAGCCGGAACCTCTCAAAGCGAATTTAATTAAGCGTAGTCCAGCGAAAAAGTTTAAAAGAATCTTTGGATTAACGAGGTGCTCAAAATTCTACTTTACTTGGCACTAAAATTTGAGAGGTCCCTCGGCCCCATTTAGCGGTTACGCTAGATGAGTTTCGTCTCTAGGAAACCAGGATGTGGGACCTCACAGGTTATTCAACATCACGTTCCCTCATTGAGGTTTGACGGTAAGTAGGGGGTCTAGTAACACTGGCTGAGCGAACATAGGCGGAATGTTCGAGCAAATGTGAGCGAAAAAGTTCAATTAGTGGCTCGCTATGAACACGTGTTTTTTTGAACTGAGGTAACGCTCTTTATGCGAAGTGAATACCAAATTCGGTGAGTACGTGGCGCTTTAGCTCGAATAACATGTAACGTGAAATAGCGACTGGAATTTTAATTAAAGAGCGTAGAATGACGCAGTAATCGAGTTTCGAATTTTGCATCTCTTTGGATTTTACTTTTAGGAGCATGTCAGAAAAGTCCCATGGCCTCTGAAAAATCGAATACAATGTTATGTCTTTCGGTGAAACCGCTAAATTGTTTTTGAGGAAATTCAGTAAGCATTTGTCCTTAATACATTCAATTCCAAGTCGGGGAATTCCAAGGCAAAAGCTGGTTCACACTTATAGTATAACTAACAGCGCCCCTCGGTTTCACCCGCGTAGTTCCCGTATCCGTGTGAATATGGGAATGAAATATAACCTATGTTACCCCCTCATAATGTAGCTCCATCGGTAAAAGAATTTTTTAATTAGTTCAGAGGTTCAGGCGTCAGTAAGAGTAACAACCGACAAACAAAAGTCACTTTCTCATTTATAGTATTTAGGACGTAAAAGTCACTCTGTCTATGTTCACGGTTGAGCTCATTTTAAAGAAACAATCGGAAGAAATGTAGTAGCGCATAATTATTGGCAGTCGTGAGTCAAATTTTGTATCGGCGTTCTTTCTGTGTGAGAGAATCTAAAACACGTAACTCCGTTTGTGGGCAGAAAGAGATACCGATATATGATTCGATACACATAAAGTTGTCCCCTTCTAACTGTATTCAAGCTAAGTTTCATGGTCGTGGGTCGTTCTGTAGGGCCTTAGTGTGTGAATCGTTCAAGGTGCGTGTTTATTCAACAGCGGAGACGAAAATGACTAAAAAATATTCATTCTATATCAATGAAAAAGGGCCTCATTCAATATTTAGGTTTTGTGACGATGACACATTGTTTTCAGAGATTCTTCTGGTATAGGTGTCTAAAATGTATTTTCATAATGCGTATATTAAGCAGGTACATTTACATGACATGACATATCTACTTACTAGGTTTAACTTACTTTAAAATAATAATAAAATAATTTATATAAAATTAAGATGTTACGATGTTATTTTATATTGAAAATGAAATAAATCAGTTCTTAATTTTATTTAGATATTCGCATCAAGACTATTCCACAATATTTACAGATACTAAAAATATTGGAAGAGGAACAATTTGGAACAGTGCCCAGAAAAAATTATGTATCTTTTGAAATTATTTCGACAAGAAGAGGAGATGAAATACGGCGGAACAAATAAAAACTACAATAGTCTTTTCACTCTAATAAATAATTTAAAAGTTAAATTGCTTAGCTATTTTAATTTATAGCAGTTTTCGCGTCTGCTAGATCTCGTTTTAATAAAAGGCGAGTCTTTGTCTTTTTGCTCTCCTGAGTTTCGCCGGACCGATCGGAATATTTTAAGGATCGCCAAATAACATTGTCCATTCGTCTGTCCATTTTACATCACGGTGAAATGAATCTGGAAAAATTCAAATTAGCTAAATGAAAATATCTGCTTTGAGATTTAAATGATACCCTGCAGCGTTTTATTGGATGTATAATTAATTATTTCCCCCGACAAACGTATTGTTTCTGACTGTTAAGGCGATTTACATACTGCGTATTTCAGGGGTAATCACAACCAGTTAGGAAGACACTAAATTGTACACAAAACGTAAAAAAACCGGCCAAGTGCGAGTCGGACTCGCGCACCGAGGGTTCCGTACAACCTTGCAAATTTATGGTTTTCGTAATTTTTCCTTTATCTATGCTATAAGACGTTGCTTCGTACCAAATTTCAAGATTCTGAGTTCACGGGAAGCACCCTGTAGGTTTTGATTCCCTTGCAAGTGTCGAAAATTTACGGCATAAACGGCTGTATCTTTTGATTGCGTTGGCTTAGAAGTTTGATTTTTTCACAGCTTCAAGGGACAGTAGACCTGAGTAATTGATATAAATTTCAGCTTCATACCTCCACGCGTTCCTGAGAAAAAGGGTCTTGACAGACGGACGGACGGACGGACAGACGGACAACAAAGTGATCCTATAAGGGTTCCGTTTTTTCCTTTTGAGGTACGGAACCCTAAAAACACAAATATCTGATTTGATAATCTAAGTAGATCATATCCTACTTTCTGATAATTTTACAAAACATGTTAGTTTGTGAAAATGGATGGATAGATGATGTTTGTTACTCTTTTACCGATAACCGATGGGGAAGAAAGGTTCTCGAGTGGCGATCACAAACCGGAAGACGCAGCGTTGGTAGGCCTCAAACCAGGTGCACCGACGATATCGTCAAGGTCGCACGTAACTGGTGGATGTAAACAGCAAGTTGCCGTTCGTTGTTTTGATCTATGGGGTAGGCCTTTATATAGCAGTGGACGTCTTCCGGCTGATGATGATGACCCTCTTACGAAATAACTACTGAACGGGTTTTTATGGAATTTTACAGTAATAATACATTTATACTCGTACATCAAAAAGGTATAATTTATATTATAAAGATATCAGCGGGTGCCCTGCGATGGTGCCCGTTTTAATGGTTATTCGGGCGGGACGATAAATAGTCACTCTGTTTAAAGTATTTATCTGTCTTCCACTTGTTTTGCTGGGTTTTTAGCCCAGTAAGAACCATTTGACACGACAGTATTTCAAAGTGGAAAATCGTTATATGCGTTAGGTTTATTTTAGTTTGTACCCTCAGACAAATTATTAAAGAGGTAATTATAATTTTTCGCGGCTTTAGTTCCGAGGTATGAGTAACAGAACCCTGTCCAAAATGGGTAATTTTGTGGATACTTCCAGAAATTGATTATCTCTGCCAACCCTCCGGAGAATAAGATGTCAACAAATGTAATTTCATTAGAATGATAAAATATAAATAGATGTTCTTGTAATGAAATACTTACTATATTTCGGCCCCTAGATTTTCGAGTAAAGTTCTGAAGCAATACAATTTTTCCTGCCAAAAACGGCCTCTTTCAAGACAGGATGATGGGTTATCCAGTTAGAAGTAGGTTTTTTCTTCAGTTTTATTAACGTGAACACATATTTCAACACTTTTTATCGGCTAAAACAGGAGACGAAACTATGGTAACCATAAGTAGAAGAATTTTAGGACATCTTTTGTTGGAATCCCACTAGGGCATCTTGTTGTCTTCTTTAAGACTCGATAATACACACTCATGGTTTATTGTCAAGGGGATTATAAAGATATTTTTATTTTTGGAAATACCCACTTTCTACCAGTGTATACTTCGTAACAGCCCACTATTGAACTAGAGAGCCATTAGATATTCCTCAGAACAAATCGATTGAATCCCGGCTGCTGATATGCTCACAGGCTCTAAAATATTACCCGCATTACCCTCCTTCTGGTGCAGTCAGGTACAGTATTGGCTGTAACAACTTTAAAATTCACTTTCGTTAAAACTGTTTGAGAGACGCTGTTCTTTGGTGTAGTGTGCCCACAGTCATGTTTCCACCGTGAAATTGAGTTAACTTCAAACAAAATAAATGGGATTGAAGCCTATCAATGCGTAGGCAATTTGATGTAAATTATTATATAAACAATAAATAATGGGAAACAAAACAGGTATTGAAATTTCTAGAGATTATTAATAAATATTTGTGACCATTGTGTTTAACTGTGACTTTTGACCTTTTGGACAGAAAAGTCACATAAATTTCACGGTTTTAGGACTAGAGTTTGACAATGTTTTCCTTCTCCGTCAAGCTAGTGACACATAGAACCTCATTGGTACATGCCCTCTCCAGAATTGGAACCCGAGCGTCGCGCATTAGAAATCACATCACTACCATCAGGGCTACTCTATTCAATGTATGTCTTCATAAAATACGAAGTAGGCTTATTATATTAGTTACAGATATATCCTGAAATTTTATTCCCTACCTTCTCAGTGTTATTTTTAGTGGTATTATTAATTATTGCTTTTTTGTTGTAATTTAGGTAAGGAGCTACATCATTTCGTACGAGATCCTCAATATGTATTTACAACACTTTGTTCGAAGACAAAACCAATATTTTGTCATTAATATGTTTATTGATACTCAAAGGGATTGATTAGAATCACATATGGTAGTCATAGACGGTGAAATATCCATTTGGCAATAAAATATTTATGACTCACTCACAATATAGATCGTGCCGCTATTAGCTGTAATAGGTGGGATATTTTGTTTATTATTTACAAGATAACGGTTATATTGTCTTCACATATACAATATGTAACATAATAAGCTCAATTCCCTAAATTAGTTTGTTCAGTATTGACTATTACACGTAATCGATTTCAGCTATTTTTAATATGTGTTAATTTTTTCCGAAAAATTCATTAGCATAACAAAATTTAGTGCTACCTATGGAAATCGTGCTATTATTGCTCTTTATTTTAGAAAATTGGTTAGACACAACTAAAGTTTGAATGCATCATATTTTTTTATATTAATATACTATTGGGGTGTATGAGGAATTGCGCTTATTCTGTTACGCGTTGTATATTGGTATAATAGTGCTTAGAACCGTGTAAAAATTACATTTAATTTTTAATCCTTTGTTCAATATTAGTTTATCTAAAATCATAAAATCAACACAATTAAATAATTAAAATAAAACACATTCATTTGTTTAAAACCAATTATTTATTCATTTATTTTGGTCACTTAATTACATCTTACACAATATTATTACGAAGTGACATTAAATTGTTCTTAAGCTAAGTGTAGTGTTGTATTGAAATTTTTATGGGTTTTTTTATGTGCCTGATAATAAAAAGTTATTATTATTATTATACAAGTATAATTATACAATCAGTCACAGCATGCAGTATAAATAATATAATAGAGACTGCAGATTTATATACACTTCTACATCTACACTTAATATCATAAAGAGGAAAGATTTGTATTTTTGTATGTTTGTAACAAATAAAATAAGAAACTAAAATTCTATCACCAATGGAAAATTACAATATTTTATCCCCGTATTCCCAGGGGAACCGCTAGTTATACATAATGAAAAATGGAGGACGTAAGCAATAAAAGTTTTTACTCAAAACATTAACTGGCTATCAATGATTTAAAAGGCATTGCCAGAATTTATATAATTAAATATTGAAGAAGAAGAATTGAGAAAGAAAATTGTAGATGTATTTGCCTTTATCTGTTATTAAAATAACCGGAAAAGTGTCTCAGACTCACACACGAAGGATTCCGACAGACACGAAGGGTCCAATTAAGTCATTATTATTTTTATTATTTTAGTTATTCGGAGAAAAAACAGTACATAGTGTATGAAAATTCTTATAGAATATGTATTTCAGATACTTAACACTATGCCCATGGATATTTTTCACTAAGACGTAACAAAGAAAAACTTAAAGTAATCCAGTTAGAAATTGAAAAGATAGAAATGCAAAGTCCACAAAAATCTACAAATAATTATTATTTTGATTTGTTGTGCGCCAAAAGCCGGAACCTCTCAAAGCGAATTTAATTAAGCGTAGTCCAGCGAAAAAGTTTAAAAGAATCTTTGGATTAACGAGGTGCTCAAAATTCTACTTTACTTGGCACTAAAATTTGAGAGGTCCCTCGGCCCCATTTAGCGGTTACGCTAGATGAGTTTCGTCTCTAGGAAACCAGGATGTGGGACCTCACAGGTTATTCAACATCACGTTCCCTCATTGAGGTTTGACGGTAAGTAGGGGGTCTAGTAACACTGGCTGAGCGAACATAGGCGGAATGTTCGAGCAAATGTGAGCGAAAAAGTTCAATTAGTGGCTCGCTATGAACACGTGTTTTTTTGAACTGAGGTAACGCTCTTTATGCGAAGTGAATACCAAATTCGGTGAGTACGTGGCGCTTTAGCTCGAATAACATGTAACGTGAAATAGCGACTGGAATTTTAATTAAAGAGCGTAGAATGACGCAGTAATTGAGTTTCGAATTTTGCATCTCTTTGGATTTTACTTTTAGGAGCATGTCAGAAAAGTCCCATGGCCTCTGAAAAATCGAATACAATGTTTTCTTTCGGTGAAACCGCTAAATTGTTTTTGAGGAAATTCAGTAAGCATTCGTCCTTGATACATTCAATTCCAAGTCGGGGAATTCCAAGGCAAAAGCTGGTTCACACTTATAGTATAACTAACAGCGCCCCTCGGTTTCACCCGCGTAGTTCCCGTATCCGTGTGAATATGGGAATGAAATATAACCTATGTTACCCCCTCATAATGTAGCTCCATCGGTAAAAGAATTTTTTAATTAGTTCAGAGGTTCAGGCGTCAGTAAGAGTAACAAACAGACAAACAAAAGTCACTTTCTCATTTATAGTATTTAGGACGTAAAAGTCACTCTGTCTATATTCACGGTTGAGCTCATTTTAAAGAAACAATCGGAAGAAATGTAGTAGCGCATAATTGGCAGTCGTGTGTCAAATTTTGTATCGGCGTTCTTTCTGTGTGAAAGAATCTAAAACACGTAACTCCGTTTGTGGGCAGAAAGAGATACCGATATATGATTCAAGACACATAAAGTTGTCCCCTTCTAACTGTATTCAAGCTAAGTTTCATGGTCGTGGGTCGTTCTGTAGGGCCTTAGTGTGTGAATCGTTCAAGGTGCGTGTTTATTCAACAGCGGAGACGAAAATGACTAAAAAATATTCATTCTATATCAATGAAAAAGGGCCTCATTCAATATTTAGGTTTTGTGACGATGACACATTGTTTTCAGAGATTCTTCTGGTATAGGTGTCTAAAATGTATTTTCATAATGCGTATATTAAGCAGGTACATTTACATGACATGACATATCTACTTACTAGGTTTAACTTACTTTAAAATAATAATAAAATAATTTATATAAAATTAAGATGTTACGATGTTATTTTATATTGAAAATGAAATAAATCAGTTCTTAATTTTATTTAGATATTCGCATCAAGACTATTCCACAATATTTACAGATAATAAAAATATTGGAAGAGGAACAATTTGGAACAGTGCCCAGAAAAAATTATGTATCTTTTGAAATTATTTCGACAAGAAGAGGAGATGAAATACGGCGGAACAAATAAAAACTACAATAGTCTTTTCACTCTAATAAATAATTTAAAAGTTAAATTGCTTAGCTATTTTAATTTATAGCAGTTTTCGCGTCTGCTAGATCTCGTTTTAATAAAAGGCGAGTCTTTGTCTTTTTGCTCTCCTGAGTTTCGCCGGACCGATCGGAATATTTTAAGGATCGCCAAATAACATTGTCCATTCGTCTGTCCATTTTACATCACGGTGAAATGAATCTGGAAAAATTCAAATTAGCTAAATGAAAATATCTGCTTTGAGATTTAAATTATACCCTGCAGCGTTTTATTGGATGTATAATTAATTATTTGTCCCGACAAACGTATTGTTTCTGACTGTTAAGGCGATTTACATACTGCGTATTTCAGGGGTAATCACAACCAGTTAGGAAGACACTAAATTGTACACAAAACGTAAAAAAACACAAATATCTGATTTGATAATCTAAGTAGATCATATCCTACTTTCTGATAATTTTACAAAACATGTTAGTTTGTGAAAATGGATGGATAGATGATGTTTGTTACTCTTTTACCGATAACCGATGGGGAAGAAAGGTTCTCGAGTGGCGATCACAAACCGGAAGACGCAGCGTTGGTAGGCCTCAAACCAGGTGCACCGACGATATCGTCAAGGTCGCACGTAACTGGTGGATGTAAACAGCAAGTTGCCGTTCGTTGTTTTGATCTATGGGGTAGGCCTTTATATAGCAGTGGACGTCTTCCGGCTGATGATTTTGACCCTCTTACGAAATAACTACTGAACGGGTTTTTATGAAATTTTACAGTAATAATACATACTCGTACATCAAAATAGGTATAATTTATATAAAGATACCAGCGGGTGCCCTGCGATTGTGCCCGTCTTAATAGTTATTCGGGCGGGACGATAAATATTCACACTGTTTAAAGTATTTATCTGTCTTCCACTTATTTTGCTGGGTTTTTAACCGAGTAAGAACCGCTTGACAAGACAGTATTTCACAGTGGAAAATCGTTATTTTGTAATTGTAAATAGCTTTATACCGCATTACGTTAGGTTTATTTTAGTTTGTACCTATTCGTGTGACAAACTAAATTATAATTTTGAGCGTCATTAGTTCCAAGGTATGAGTAACAGCACCCAGGCCAAAATGCGTAATTTTGTGGATACTTCCCGAAATTGATTATATCTGCCAAACCCCCAGAGGTAGGAAATAGATGTTCTTGTAATGAAATACTATATTTCGGCCCCTAGATTTGCGAGTAAAGTTATGAAGCAATACAATTTTTCCTGCCAAAAACGGCCTCTTTCAAGACAGGATGATGGGTTATCCAGTTAGAAGTAGGTTTTTACATATAGGTGAACACATATTTCAACACTTTTTATCGGCTAAAACAGGAGACGAAACTATGGTAACCATAAATAGAAGAATTTTAGGACATCTTTTGTTGGAATCCCACTAGGGCATCTTGTTGTCTTCTTTAAGACTCGATAATACACACTCATGGTTTATTGTCAAGGTGATTAGCAGAGATATTTTTATTTTTGGAAATACCCACTTTCTACCAGTGTATACTTCGTAACAGCCCACTATTGAACTAGAGAGCCATTAGATATTCCTCAGAACAAATTGGAGATTTTCTGCCAACCATTTGCTTCACCGTCAAACTGATGATAAATATGTATATACATAGGTTTCAAAAAACCCATTATGAATATCCAAAAAGGTTTGTTTCCAACCGAATCAATAGTCCCTTCAAAGCAAAGATGTGATAGGGAAATCTATATATTTGAATATTATCATCACTCTTCGTTTAAAGGGGGGTCGACCTGAGTTGGCAGAACACGACAGCCGACCCCGACGCAAACCGCTCGTTAATCCTAAGCAGAAAGGTTCAGAATTGACGGGTTGATAGATTTTGGCAAACTTTCTGGCCATTGTAGCAGAAATCGGATGACGGCGTAGTAATTTCGTAGCAAACGCTACAGTTCGTAGCGAGCGTAGATTGTAGTTATAACAATGAGAAAGGTAGTTTTCGCAAGTATATCCAGCATAACATAAAAACATAAAATAACACAGGAAGAAAATGAATTTTCTGTAAATGTACCTATGGACTCGTTTTATGTGACAAATTAGCATTCAGGAAACTCGACGTTTCCTCCACTGAAATAATTTTATTATTCTAATTTATTTTTCTTACGGACAAATTATGTGTAACATGAAATTTTGTACAGTTTTTAACGAGTTTTGAAAATTTTGTTGAAGTTACAGGTATATTGTATTAATGCTAATCTTATGACAAATTATAAAAATACGCTGCTGAAAACTTAGTAGGTATTGGGTTCGATTCTGCTTTACTCCGTGCTTGCCGCAGCGCCACAGTGTGATCTGTTTGTGTCTGGATAGCATGCTTGATGACGGAATGCAAGAGAATGCTAGTTCCTATGTAATTGACATTGTTATTTAATTAAAAGTATTTTTAAGTTGACATATTAATTTACATTACGTAATTTGTTTTTTGACATGCAATTTGTAAGTATTTAAATTTAATCATTGTAACGCCTGTTGCCAGAAAACTGTTATGTTGCTATTGAATAATGAATAAATAAATTGAAATTGAAAAATTTACGAAACTTATTTTAGTTTATACCTGTTTTTGTCTTGCCTCAAAAAAAGAAAAGGGATAGAAGATAACCTACCGAATTTAGTCCTGTCAGAGGCTGTATTTTAGTCGTGACTACTTTACTTATGCACTAAACACGTTATGAAATGCCTTGACAGTTGACAGGACTAATTTTAATTTGACAGGACTAAACATCTCTCGTCTCTTTTCTTTTCTAGGAGAAAAGAAAATGACAGGAGTAAACCAAAATGAGTTTTATCGCAGTAAAGGTTGGCAACGTAGTTGTGACTCTTGAGTTGCAGGTATCCATGGGCGACGGATGTCACTTACCATCAGGTGACCCGTCTGCTCGTTTGCTCCCTTTTTTATCATAAAAAAATATTTAAAAAAAAAAGCAGAATTATAATATATAATAATAGCTTATACAGTGTAGGCATCAACTAAGAAAGGATTTAGCAAATTTAACCCCTAGGGGGATGAAATAAACGTGCGCGAGCGAAGCCACGGGTAAAAGCTACTCGTAGTTATATCTATTAGGACCTAAAAATGTTCAAGCACATAAATAATGCACCAACTGAGCCAACGGGTTCATTTAAATAAATCCATAAATGCAGGTCTATCAAAAACCCAACTAGAAGTTCAGAATCCAGCCCATAAGAGCAATCCATATATTTTTTTAATTAACTTTAATGCAAAACAATTTCTACGAATATCACTAAAAAGATTACTAATTTGCATATTATTTAATATCCATTATCTCTTACTAAACATATAACGCTGATAGTGAGTGTTTTTCTGTCTGTTGAGGAGTTACGTTCTCCACATGAAGACATCGGATTTACACAAAACTTCTATGGGACCACCATTGAGGTATACCCAGTTGAAACAAAATAAAATTCAAGATCGGTTCAAATTTCACGACGTGACGAACCTCTTCCTTTTTTGAATTCTGTTAAAAAGCAAACTAATGCGTGTTTGTCCTAAAATAATACCAAAGCAAAGCCTCCCTACAGCAACAATCTATCATGCAAAAACGGGAACTTGCGAGCTAGGAGAAAGAAGATGTAATAATTAGACTGGAGGTATAAATCACTTTTAAAGATCCTCGCTCGACCGTATTGATCGAAATAGCTTCCACTCAGGTTTAATGGGTCCTTATATAAATCGCTTAATAGGCTTGTCCTTTGATTCTGTCTTCGAAATTAAAGCTTTGTAGGACTTTATTTGGGACACTTAGACTTGCGATATCTGTTCATAACGTTCATACTATACAATATCAACTTATTTTTCACTGCTTAGGTATGGTTAGTAGGTAAATAGGTGTCTAGAGGAATTCAAAGTATTTAGTCTTTTTTACTAGAATTACTATAATTTATATGTTAAGTGGCCACTACCTTAACACCATCTCCCAATCCGCGGTGGGCTCGCGTAGGAGATTAAAAGTCCATACTTCCTCATGTGTGAGGAAAGACCCTTAGCTCAGCAGTGGGCTGCTACGGGTTGATGATGATGATTATAATCGAAAAACTATTTTGAATTGAATGTATTTAGTCTTTTTTACCAGAATTATTATAATTCATAACAATCGAAAAACTATTGTAACTTTTATTATGAAATAAGTTTAATCGCTGTAAAGCAGAATCGAACCCATTTAAAGTTAATATAACGCCTGTATTTTTTTTACAAAGTTCTCACAACACTTATATGTACTCGTAGTTACTAAAGACTATACCTACGACTAAAACAGTACCATGGTGAAAACGCTTAAAATCTGGTGCAGTATTTTTTGCATGATAAGCGTACAAACATATAGATACACAGACAGTCGAAAATTCTAAAAACAAATTGTTTTATCTTCTATTGCTGTTACACATCCCCTCATATTTACTTTTGCCAATATACTCCTAGCTACAGATTTTTCGTCAGTTACCATTGTATTAATAATTGCCACGTGAACTCACAAATCATAACAACAAAAAGAGACCGTCAAGTTGGAAGTCTCACCATGGAATTGAGCTGTTCTGATAATGCCAAACAACTCTCCCTAAATATTGCCAAAGAGTGCCCGAAGCATATAAATAGTGATATCATACTTTCGGAGATATTTCTTGACGTCAAGATAGCAGCATCACTGATCGACCTGAGGCTTCCAACTTGACGGTCTCAAACAATCTCAAACAAAAGGTATTACCTTCGACATCGACATCTTGTCAACTTTTGGAAAGAGCGACGAAAAAGGTCAATCCCGTGATGTGATTCTGCTTCATTTATTTTGGAAGCTCCATCGTCATTTAAATTGTTAAACAATTGGTGCTTTTTTTAAAGATACCATTTTATGAGAAAAGAAAAAACATATCAAACCTCCAAGGAGCGTACTCACTTCAAAAGCCGGCAACGCACTTATGACTCTCGAGTTGCAGGTGTCCATGGGCGACGATAATAACTTACCATCAGATGACCCGTCTGCTTGATTGCCCCATAATAAAAATTGTCCATCATTTATTCTATTTCGAAAGATGGATATAATGAATACTAACCCTCTTGGAAGAAATTGCGAAAACTCGAAAAAAAAAGTATTTAAATACACACTCACATCCTTTTTCGGAGAGGGTTAACAGAGGTTATCCATTGTGCATTGTCCCATGTTTTTAAACTCTAGAATATCACTGGACCGGTGTGCTGTGACAAGCCTCGGAATCAATCACGGGAGCAAAGAGATTTAAATATAATAGGACATAGAGGGGACAAAGCGAACAAAATCGTAGTCCAAAAGTTATTTTCTAAGGTCATAAATCTAGTGTGATACTTCCGAATGACAGCTCGCGTCCATCCAACTATCACTTCTATGCAGCTATCACTACACCGATAGTTAAATATTAACATAACATATGTAGAAGTTATATAAGTTAGAATCTTAGCGCTCAGCCACACCGAAGCTTTTCAGAACAGCTATCACTACATCGATAGTTAAATATTAACATAACCTATGTAGAAGTTATTTAAGTTAGAATCTTAGCGCTCAGCCACACCGAAGCTTTTCGGAACAGAAAAACCGAACGGAAAATCCGTCAAGAAAATGTCATCGCAACTTTATCTCAACGGTCGGTAGCTGTTCGGATTCTAAATTTAAATATTTTTCTTTTAAATTTCGTATCCCGGTGCTGTGGCAAATAATCCATGGCGGAAACTGATTACTTCGCCTAAAGCAAAATATCATTAAAATATGTTTCATGTGTAACAATTGCTACGAGATTTAGAATTTATTACTTCTGGATTTATTACTTCACCTTTGCTAAGAAATCTACGTAATATCAAGATTGTAGGTAAAGTACGTAAAAGTACCACAATTAGTACGATATTATAGGCTATAGAGATCAGTCAGTGAGGAGGGAAACACGCACTGAGTTTATGGAACTATTTATATTTTATAAAAAAAAGATGTTGATTTTTTACAACAGTACGTGGAGCTTATCCGGCACGTACGCTAAACCGCGCCTTAACACACAGAAATACAGACCACATAAAATCATCCTGTAAGGTTCAGTGTTTCCATTTTATATTACGAAACCCCTTTGGCTCTTGGCACCTGATACGTGCTAATATACAATATGTAACAGAATAAACAAAATTCCTGAAATTAGATTATTCAGTATCGACTATACTACTTAATCGATTTCAGCTATTTATAATAGGTGTTAATTTTTTCAGAAAAATAATTAGCATAACTAATAAATTTAGTGCTACCTATGGAAATCGTACAATTATTGCTCTTTATTTAAAAAAAAATATTAGACACAACTCAAGTACGGAGGCATCATATTTTTTAATAATAATACGAATATACTAACTGGGGTGTATGAGGAATTGCGCTTATTCTGTTACGCGTTGTATAGTTCTAGTATACCTAGTGCAAAGCTAAAATCGTTCTGAATTATGTGGTGACACTGTGTGGGTCGCCTCAAACCTACAACTAAGTCAAACCCTGAGGTTGAGCCAATGTACGCCAATCACGAGCTACTACTTGTTTATTACCTGACTTTGGGGAACGGTTGAGACGTCAAGCAGTAAACATTAGTGTAAATGGGGCATATACTGTAAACCCCATACATTTTGCATTCATAGAGGCCACCCTATTTCGATTGATACTACTGGTGTAGGTGGGCACTTACGTACATTTAATGGCTTCAATGATAACATCTCAGGCTGGTTGGACTTAGAATTTACTGTTTCAAATTGCTGTTATTGTCTTCTTCAAAATATTTTTGCATTCCTTACGAAATCTTTTTACGAAAGTATTTTTTATTATTCTTTTAGTTTTATTTTTAGAATATGCTTAAAAATAAAAGTTACACGATTTTTATCACTAGGTATATCCGGCATCGGCAATGGAATGCCTATGGCTTTCCGTTTGAGACTAAAAGGCGAAACCATATTTATTTATATCTTTTAGTACATAGGGTCGTCATAAGAAGTCGTAGTCGTAGTAAGAAGTCGTCGCATTTCATAAAGACTAACGTATTTTAGTTGTAAAAATTTTCTTAACTTTATCTCTTGCATATAAGAATTTGGAAAAACAGACTTAAACTTTATCATATTCCTTAAAATAAAATTCTAAGAACTGACCACAGGAAACTACTCAATTGGTCCAGTTGACCGTCCCATGAAACGGAAGGAGCCATGACTCTGAAATACTACTCATAAAGATCATATTTCTGGAGATAAATTGCTCTACGTGAGCTTCGGCTTAATCTAGAAAATTCCGTTGTTCCTAAGAAAGATGACGGTATTATTTATTGCATTCGAATTCGTCTCTTGTTTTTCTTTATCTGATGAATTCTCACTGGCAAGAGAAATACTTGCACTGATCCAAGTAACAATTACTGAGATCCAAGTAGAAACGCCATAGTTATTTCTTAATTCATTCACTATAAGTGGTTACTTAGATTTTTTTAAGTAAATATTTCCTAAAAAGACGAAAATGTAAATTTTAATGCATAATTTAGCAACCGAAACAATTTTTGAGCTACTAGGTGTCGTCTGAACAACTGTGACGTTACATGTAGGTAAATATATATCAAGACACTTAAAAAAGGCAATCAATGCAGATAAAACTAGGAGTACTACGGGATTTTTCAGCCAGTCTACAGCCACGGTATTATTAATATATTATCCGTTTTTTTAAATCTAAATAACGTATCACGTCGTAAATATCTGGGTACGTATTTGAATGTCTAAAATTAAAAAACCTAACGTAAAATAACCTACGCTGAAAATCCCGAAAATCTAAATACGTAACTCAAATATCCATATAGGTTATCAAGATTAAGAAACATGCCTATCACAAACATAAAGAAGTAAAGACGGTATTTAATATTTCAAAAGGCTTTACGACAATCCGATAAAAAAGAATAATCACATAAACATATTTAACAGACATAAGAAATCCTCAAATAGGTAAGTTATAACATCAGACGGAACACCGCATTTCCTTTCCTCCACGACCGTACTAGTAACATTCGCTTTTTGCACTGTTTACTAATGAAACACATCAATTACTCAGATAAACAAACATTATGCGATGCCCCCTACCATGAATTGTGCTAATTGTTCATTTATCGACTCGATTGCGTTCAGCACGCCTGTAATGCAATGCGTTCGTAATAAATTTAGTCCGTGCTGCGGAACAGAGCAATTCTGATGCATCTGTTTACGGTGTATCGGTGCGGATACTGGAACTTATTGTTGGATCGTACAGAGAAGCCAACGAATCGAATGATCTTATAGATTGACAATCAAATTGAGTTACATTACTAGCTATGTATAAAGAAAAAATATTCTTCGTACACAACCTGGTAATGCACCAAGAAATCCTTGTTCTTCGTACATAACTGAGTTACATTACTAGCTATGTATAAAGAAAAAATATTCTTTGTACAAAACCGGGTTATGTACCAAGAAATCCTTGTTCTTCGTACATAACTGAGTTACATTACTAGCTATGTATAAATAAAACGTATTCTTTGTACAAAACCAGGTTATGTACCAAGAAGCCTCGGTTCCTTGCACATTGTTAGCACTCGCCAACGAGTCGTTAGTCGTTAGTTAGTAAAATACCAGTCGGATAGAGGGGGCTAGTATGAATCATGTACTAAGACTGTAGGTGATGGATGATAGACGCAACGAATTGTCTCTACCCAAAGAGATTAAAATATAATAAGGTATAGATGGGGCATTGGGAAAACTTTGAAGCTGAAGCGTCATGTCATTTGATCGAAATTGTACTAGACTTATTCCACTTGGAATAACTTTTCGGCTTGAAATTTTCCTCGTTTTGTCCCCTCTATGCCCTGTTATATTTAAATCTCTTTGTCTCTACCCAACTTTAGTGTCAGTATGTGATTGTGTATACCCGTGAACTGTTAGCAATGCACACACTCGATTCTATAGTCCTTAAAATTCTGTTGACTCTTGTTGGTAACTCCAAGAATACAGTCTGTGGACTTTGATTTTTTATAGTCTATAAATCGTTCTTTCTAGTTTTCTGCACAGTACTTAAACAGTTAATTTAACTTTTCGGTATTGTACTTAATTATACTTATTTGACACTCTATCCATCAATATCCAGCAAGTAAATACAGTCCACTCAAGAATTTCACGTGATACTCATACCGTATAGAATTTAAAAAAATGATTTGTCAAATTCATCATTTTTGAAGTCTTAAGTAATTTGTTACCTGTAGGTAGAATATAGTAAATGGTATATTGTTATTTAGTCCCTATTACACAATTGGTATCAAAGCTGTTAATCTTCCAAAAAGTAAATAAATAAATAGATAGTCAGTTACATGGATGACGATATTTCGCTAATGAAGATAGAAGCTCGTATAAAAAAAGTGACTTGGTATTTAATTACGCATTATAACTAATAACAATTATATATTTCTATATTTATTTAATTATATACATTAAATATTCTATTCACATTACCTTACAGATATAAAATCTAAATCGGTTCTGTTCTTTATACTAATTAACTTTTTACTTTATATCAATCTATCTTGAATAGTTTGGAAAATATCAATATCGTCAGAGTATCTTGTATTATCGTCCAATTCAATTGGATACTTTAAAGGTGAATGACCTCTAAAACTATTACAATTTTGAAGTTCGCGTGTTTTGCTTAATATTCCGTAATGTACCTACTCTAAAACATCAGACCAACTTTTATAGCCACATCGTGCTATTAGAATTGTAAACTAAAAGAAAGAATAACATCAGTTTTAGTTAATACCCTACTTCAAAGCGCTTCAACAAAAATAAAACTTTCTTATTCATAGATCACCTACTTATTCATACCCAAAACTCTCTCAAAGAAAAAGCGTTAAAGTCTATTTTTCCACAAATATTTGACTCGATGAAACAAGATTAAGATTATTGACTCTAGTTTTATTAGTCTCCAAAAAAATATACTCCTAATTTCTTAGCAAATAAAAAGGTATTTCCAGGATTAGTTCTCGAATGATATTCATAAAACAAGAAACCTATAGTAAGGTAGCCAAATTGAGATAAACAAGAATATAATATTCTTCAGAATATGAAACTCCGAGGCGGGGCTAAGTCGGATTATTTGTTTCGATAATGTAATTCGTTCATCATTCCTAAGGAATCCGATTTCGCTTTTAACGTCTCAACGGAACAAGACAGATTTATCGATTAGCGGGTGAGAAGGAAAAATACAATTAAGGTTATAATAGTCTCATCAGGTTGAGTCCCGGGTGATACAAGCGAATTTTAGAAAATATTTGAATACACTTTGTGTCACAAAGAAACCACTCCCATTTGTTGAAGATTTGATTTTGATTGAGGCCATAAAAGTACAGGATGTTAATTTTACATTTATGTCAGTTCGATTCCCGTGTATGTCAAGCATATTTTCAAAATATTTTAAAACTGTATTTCTTCAAATAAAAAAAGTTTAATTTGAGTAAACTAAATAGTATAGTAAGTAAGTGCCTTCAATATAAAGAATACTTCCCCTCCCGCCAGATACAATTCAGAAATTGCATCCTGTATAGCATGATGATTGTTTTGTTTTTAATTTCAAAACGTAAAATGAAAATGTTGTAGTCCTTTCAAAAGTGTGCAAGAAATGCTTTTATTCGAACCACAGCAAAAAATGAAACTTAACTTTAGAAGTTCTCAAGAAAATAAATGAGAGGCGAACTTCTTTCAAGTTGACGGACCAGCGGCGAGCTAGCGAAACTATTTGAATACTTAATGGCCATGAAATCCTAACTTTTTTATTAAGTGTGCTTCGTAGAAAAAAAGGTAGTAAGTATCCTAACATAGTGCTAAAAGTTAAAAACATATAAAATAATTGGTGTACCCAAAGAGGTTGGAAGAAAATCATTCTCTTTCCTAGAAAAACTTTTTCTTTAAACGTCTTTGGGTGTACCCAATATTAGAATCAACCAGTGACACGTCAATTGTCAATTTTTATTTTGCAAATTATTATCAAGATTTTCATTTATTTATTTATTTCAGTCCTCCAACTAGGAATACACTGTCATTATTTATAATAACATCACATAATAATAATAATAATATAATCTCACGCCTTTTATCCCCGAGGGGGTAGGCAGAGGTATTCCATTACTGGATATACCCACATTTCACGAGATACATTGGACCCCTAAACGTGATAGGTGGTGAGCCCATCGCCGGACCGGGTCTGTTTACACATGTCTCAGAATTAATTCTGAGACCTCAAATTATAATTGTTCGCACTCAAATTCAAATTCAAAATGTTTTATTTGTCGAATATAGGTAAAATTGTTTTAGGTGTTATACATAAGATAGTCCCTTATATTTTACCTAATTGTTAGGTGTGCAAATATATTATTTTTATAAATACAAAATAACAACATAAAATTATAAAAGAGAATCCTCCAAGAAATCGTCTATACAATAATAAGCCTTACTAATGAGGATGGCAGATAGAGTTTTCTTAAAACTAATGAGATCTAAATATTTAATATTATTAGGTAATTTATTAAAAATTTTAGGTGCCATACACACTACACTTTTATGCATCAATGCAGTATCACATGGAACAATGCCCAACATATTTTTATTTCTTAAATTTTTGGTATGCCCTTGCACTGTGTTTGTAAACAAACTCATGTTTGTTTTTACAAAAATGGCTACTTCATAAATATAAAGACATGGAACAGTTAAAATTTTTAAATTTATAAAATAAGGTTTACAGCTGTCAATCACTTTTAATCCACACATAGACCGTATACATCTTTTTTGTGCTTTAAAAATGAACTCCCTTGAAACACAGTTACCCCAAAATATCACACCAAAACGAAGAGTTGAAGCTACGAAACCGTGATATGCTGTCAGAACTGTTTCTCGATTAGCTACTTTCGACAGTCTGTATAAAGCAAATGCGTACCTATAATAATTACAAAAATGTACAAACAAGAAATACTTACTTTTCCTTCAAAAAACACAATGGGGCCCCCTATAAACCAGAACAGCGCGCAATTGATGTAAATATTAGAAATTGTAGGGCAACATTTACACATGGTAATTTAGTATCAAGCCTGCATGTATTGTGGGTACTAAACAAGGCTCAAACACGAAACCAACGCACGTTTGTGAATAGGTACAAATATTCGCAGGGACTAGAATTGAGCCCGCGACCTCCGACTCAGAAAGCATATTGTTATTCACTGTGAATCTAAGCATTGTAACCCATCAGACCAGTTAAATATATTAAAGTTCGTATTCGTCGTCGATCGTGAATGATGCCGACATCATTATAAAGCCTAGAACACACTGCTGTGATTTTATATGACGCATATATTTTATATGTCATGTCAAATATCGCGGCAGTGTGTACAAAATTCCGATTCGCATGTTTTTGACATACAAAAATTACCAAAAAATCGCGGACAAATTACGCGCGATTTTAATTCGTCGTCGATCGTGAATCAAATATCGCGGCAGTGTGTAAAAAATTCCGATTCGCATGTTTTTGACGTTTCATACAAAAATTACCAAAAAACCGCGGGCGAATTACGCGCGATTCTAATACGTGGGCGGGGCCTATAAAATGAAAATAAACTATAATTAATGTAATTTAAGCGCGGCAGTGAAGTCGCGCGGCATAGGGAAGTCTGTAACTAACACAATATCAATTTTTCTTTTTATATTTCCACATTTTTTTGTTTGACATGGGAGGAAAATGCACCTGGTCGTAGCGGCAACGACCACCAGGTTATGTCAGGCCTTGCACTAACTCTAAAAATGCCCCAAAGCTATTACTCCCCTTGCCCAGTCCGCCACGGGATTTCTTCCACACGGGGTAAGCCCGACGAAGTGAAGTTCTACCTACCATAGCTAGATAACGTAATCACAAGGGAACGATCAGCTAATTGGGAGGCCATAAAAACTTTGTCTCAAGCCAGCGGACTACTAGACCCTAAACTTTTCTGGCAACTCTCTTTAAGTGCCGTGTTAAGGTTTCAGACTTCGAGATTAGGCATTTTTGGAGCTTTTGTCTAGCAGTTTATAAGTTACATTTTTAAATTATCTTTATTCTACACAAATAAATACTTATGAGAATAAAGAACAGTGTAAGAAAAGAATTTTGTTCATCATTCCTCTTTAGTACTTCTATTTAATTATAAAAAAAACTAGCAGCACCCCGCGATTACTCCCGCGTAGTTCCCGTTCCCGTGGGAATACGGGAATCAAATATAGCCTATGTATTATTCTGATGTATAAGCTATATAACTCCAAAGATTCATCAAGTTTTGAAAAACTCTTTGGTACATGCCAGGATTAGAACCCGAGCCTCACTGATTTTCATCATGTAAAGCAGGCTCTTGAACCGTAAGGCTATCACTGCTCTATTCAAAGAGGTGAACCTGTTCAAATATTTGTATGAGTTAATCTCTAGAACTGCTGATCCAATTCAGGATTTATTCTTATCGTTAATGTGTCAGTATATGAATATCATTTCAAGAAAATGAAAAATGAAAATGTATTTATTTCTATAGGTAATTGAAAATTACTCTTAAAAAAGTGAATAGTCTAATAACGAGAGAATGTAATTCTATGGACAAACTTCCACCTGTTGACTGCCAACAACGAAAATGATGTTAATGATGATAATAATTTTGATGGTGACATTTTTTGACATTTTTTGACATTTTTGTAATTTTTTGTCATTTTTGAAACTTTTGACATTTTAGACCTTTTTGACATTTTGACATTTTTGAACTTTTTGACATTTTAACATTTTTGACATTTTGACATTTTTTGACCTTTTTGACATTTTGACATTTTTTGACATTTTTGACCTATTTGACATTTTTGACATTTTTGAACTTTTTGACATTTTGAAATTTTTGACATTTTTGACCTTTTTGACATTTTTCACCTTTTTTGACATTTTGACATTTTTTGACATTTTTGACCTTTTTGACCTTTTTGACATTTTTGAAATTTTTGAAATTTTGTCATTTTTGAACTTTTTGACATTTTGACATTTTTGACCTTTTTGACATTTTTTGACCTTTTTTGACATTTTGACCTTTTTGACTATTTGACATTTTTGAACTTTTTGACATTTTTGACATTTTATGACCTTTTTGACATTTTTGACCATTTTTGACATTTTGACATTTTTGACCTTTTTGACATTTTTGAGCTTTTTGACATTTTGACATTTTTTGACATTTTTGAAATTTTGACATTTTTGAAATTTTTTGACCTTTTTGACATTTTTGACAGTTTTGGCATTTTTGAGATTTTTGAAATTTTTGAAATTTTTGACCCACGGGTCTGAAATGCCCAGTCCCTTTTGACCCACGGGTCTGAAATTCAAACTCGATCGAGGTATTGACCTAAGGTATCTACTGACCGAATTTGAAGTCAATCGGTCCAGTAGATCCGGAGATATCCTGTCGACAGACACACAGACACACAGATACACAGACAGACATCTTACTCAAACCATTAACTTCCTCTTATAATGCTACGCAGGAGGAAGTTAACAAGGCACTCGTAACTAGTCCATGACGATTGACTAAATGTTTAACAGCAGCCGATCTCCACCGACGAGTTGCTGATTAATGACAGCTCAATGATTAAATTTTAAAAATGATCGTGTTTTTGAGCATCAATAAAACCATTTCGATTTTCCTGCCAAGCCCCACAACCGAGCGAGTTACGCAGCTGTGTTCTAATGTAACATGAAAAAAGCTGTGCATAGGAGATAAAAATCGTGTGAAATGGGAAGGCGATGACAAAGTACGCCATTATGTGCGGAGATAATCATGATGTGTTGCTGCGAGCCATTACGCAATTCTTGGCAATTAGCGGCAAAAATGGAGAAGGGACATTATAACACTCAACGATACAGCTTGGTTTTCTCCACATACACTGTAGCTAATGATAAGAAGACGAATGTTTTTTAGTTATTATTATTTTTTATTTTACTGGCAAGAAAAGTGATGAATTTCCATAGTATAGACAGGAGCAATATTTTTTTAAAGCATAGACAAAACAAAAATAAATAAAAAAGCTTGAGAGGTGTCAAGGGACAACCGGATGGAACGAAGTTCCATCATCGTCGTCGTCGTCGTCACAATGTGTTAACATCGCCATCTCTTGATAAGTCAAGGTATTACTTCGTAACGGTGGCAGCTCTGGATAATTAGCGGTATTTCATCGTAGCAGCGCCATCTGTTAGTTTCCAGCATTAACTCAATGACCAACAACAGACAGAGAAACACGCGAACGCCGAAAAGTGTCGGTCGTTACAACTTTTGGTCTTAATTTTTTCCGTCTAGCCCCCAGCTTTCGCAACGCGCGATAAGGAACTACGTTCCAAAAACTAAATTGTGATTATTAAAAAAGTTAATCAATAAAAGTTAACGAATCACCACAAATGAAAAGGAAATTGCACAGTGAGATAACAAACACGTTTTAGGATAGACTCTATTAAGTTGCGGGAAAAAACGGAATCAGTCAATGTCGATTCCCGATGCAATCGAGAGACTTGATTGATGCTTCAGGTAACGCCTTGACGTACTTACAAATTAAGTCGTTGAAGTCGAACACACGGAAAAAGGGAATGTTTGGAATATTATAAGAAAAAACTAACCTACTGATTGGCTGACTGATCGATCAACACACAGCCTAAGCCGCTGGATCTAGAACAGTGAAATTTTATACAAACAGTTCCTTAATTGACCAAAATGGGCAATAAGAAGGATTTTTTAGAAAATTAGAAAATTCGAATGCGAATCTTCAGGATTCACGTTGGCACTACCTACTAAAATACAAAAGTCCTGTGAACGTAGATCCATTGATGATTACATGCCTCTAGACATTTTGTAGAAGAATTTTTTAACGTTGCTCCGGAAATTGGGTCACTGAGTGGCAGGTATAACATGGATTGTGGGTATAACCGTAGAATAAACTAGTATTAAATTTCAGAAAATAAATAAGTACTGCTGTGAACACCCTTTTTGGAAAAAATACTTCTAATCCACCCTTATTGATAAGACATGAGCACTTTTGATTTGTTGTCGAATTTTTGTTGTGTCACACTTATTATGGAAGATAAACATTTTTTAGCGTCATGTAGAAAGAGATTGTAGTTATTGCTGTAGTCAGAGTCTGTACAAAACGACCCAACACATCAAAATCAGATTTCAGACAGATTAACAGCAGCAATCTTCATAAACTCTGGCCAAAGTAAGGTGGTTAACGCATCAGCAGAAAACCATTGAACCGTAAACTTACCTGAAACTTGTTGGCAACTCATCGGAAAATCTTATGCGCAAAGTTTGGTTGCTCACACCGCAGTTTCAACCCGCTAGTTATTGTATTGTTACCCTTTTACACTGAAAATGAGAAAAGTTTACGCGTTTATTCACCGTCGATAAACGCTGTAGTAGTTTAGATTATTTACAGCAAATTATTTTCTGTAGTATAGACCAACTAAGAATAATAACAATTAATCAGGTCGCGTTCTAAACCTATGTATTTTTGAGGTACAAAAGCTGATCTTTAACACATTATGGATTTTAATTCTGAAGTAAAACATTTTTTTTTTATAATTATTACTAGTTTCGGAGCCTATTCAATTCAAACAAACAAATCTTTCCTCTTTATAATAGTGTAGTGATGATCTGTAGATGATACGAGTATAACAACCAATCGTACCGTAGATGCAGCCACCAATCGATGCACCATTGTGGATAACCAAATATTCGATGACTGTGACTTTGTGTGTGTAAGTGACTTTCCATATAACATAGGGAACTCGTATTCACCATACTTCCCACATGGCGTGTTTAGCGTATTTCTTTCTATGAGTGTGTAATAGACTCGGGGTTACCCTATCCCGTTTAGGATTCGAAAATACTCGTGAAAAGGGGTCTCTCCAGAAAAGGAATACCTCTGCCTACCCCCTCGGGGATAAAAGGCGTTAGGTTTTTTTCCCTACGAGTACCCAGGTGGCTTCGACCATTGCCAAGTGTTCATTTGGCATGGGACAGATATGACCCGCCTAATCGCGCCTCAGTTTGGCAAAGCGCCGACGTATGAAACAGCAGTGTCTAATTTTATTGTGGTTATTCTTTTACAGACCAATTATAGGCGATGTATTAAAGAAAAGCCAGATCAAGAGTACCCGAAACCGACGAGCATTTATGAAACGATTGATGGATATGGATGAGGCGCGAGAGGTATGCCAGGATCGTAGCAGGTGGCGGGCTGTTGTCTCTGCCTACCCCTTCGGGAAAAAGGCGTGAGCATATGTATATATTTAAAATTGGAAATTCTATTTAACCACTGATCAGATAGAACTAAATGGACCGAATCAAATTCCAAAGTCATTTGTCAAGTCATATAGTTAAATTTTAATGAGAGAGTCACCCACTCTATGGTAAGAGGAGGTCAAACCTTTAATACCTACTGTTGCTGCCAACATAGATTTTTATATATAAAAAATACGAAGTAATACCACAGAATAAGTAATAATACGAAATAAATAAATGGAAACCAGTTAAAGAATGCCTCCTTCTGAAACAGGACAGTTAATCTGTCTGCCCTCGTACTTACTCGTACATCGAGCCTTCAAACTGGTAAGGTCACAGATGAACGTCCGCCATATTGTTTTTTGTGAAGGCACCAACCCAGTCTGTTATTTCCACATCAAAGACAAATCTAACGATACGAAGCGTTCAGGGTACAAGCTGTGACTAAAAAAAGTTGTTTGTAAGACACAATAATTAATAAATAAAAGTAATAATCTCACGCCTTTCATCCCCGAGTGGGTAGGCAGAGGTATTCCATTACTGGATATACCCACATTTCACGAGATACATCTGACCCTTAAACGTGATAGGTGGTGAGCCCATCGCCGGACCGGGTCTGTTTACACATGTCTCAGAATTAATTCTGAGACTTGCGGGTTTCCTCACGATGTTTTCCTTCACCGTCGAGCTAGTGATAAATATGTACGTAAGTTTTTGAAAAACTCATTGGTACATGCCAGGATTCGAACCCGAGCCTCACTGATTTTCGACCCTCTCTTTGACCGTCCGGGCTATCACTGCTCTAAGTTTGTAAGACATTGCTCAAAGTATTGTAGCTTTTTTATATCCCTTATCACATTTTACAAACTAACAAAAACATTACCTTCCAGTATCTAGTGGTATGACTAAAGAACACCTAATAAACGTTCACCTACGGAATCCAGTAAATAAACCCCAAACTCCGTATTTCGCTCCTAATTTCCATTTATGAAATCCCATTATGTCCAATGTAACCGGCAGGCATCTTAATCAAGAAGTTTCGTGGCGTATTAGCGAACAATGAAACTGAAACGTGTCGCCATTGTGAATGGGGCACCGACTTTGGAGCCCGGGTCTGAATGAAAACGGGTATGACGAGTGGGGCAGGGGCGGACTTGGGCTGTTTGAGGGCCCCATCTAGCACCTGAATAGGTTTTATATGTATATTTGTAAGGAGCAGTGATAGCCCGGACGGTTAAAGAGCCGGTCGAAAAACAGTGAGGCTCGGGTTCGAATCCTGGCATGTACCAATGAGTTTTTCAAAAAACTTACGTACATATTTATCACTAGCTCGACGGTGAAGGAAAACATCGTGAGGAAACCCGCAGGTCTCAGAATTAATTCTGAGACATGTGTAAATAGACCCGGTCCGGCGATGGTCTCACCACCTATCACGTTTAGGGGTCCAATGTATCTCGTGAAATGTGGGTATATCCAGTAATGGAATACCTCTGCCTACCCCCTCGGGGATGAAAGGCGTGAGATTATTATTATTTATTATATATTTGTAAAAGGCGCCCATAGCTGTACGCTGCTGTTCTATATTTACTATGCGCTGCTGGTTTATTTGTTACGACAGCACAAATCAAGAAATGGTATATGCGGATCGCAGTGAACGGATGTCATAAAAAAAAGTAATTGAAGACTTTTCAAAATACACACACCGGCACAATTAGCGGAACAGAAAAAAAAAGGAGAAAAAAGAGGGAATTTAGAACAATGAATGTAATTTTTAAACAATATATTATTTAAAATGAAACAACAATTAAATTAACATGTTTTGACATTCATTTGTAACACCATACTTAAAATTTTATAAAAATAAAAATTAAATTAAACAAAATGCATTTTTCTTCGATTTTTAATTATAGAGAAACAGCAGAAAATTCAAGATTTTCCAAAGTTTAACAACAATTTCAATGACTGTTCAATATCGAGTGTTTCCTCCTCGTGCTCTGATGAGGGTTTCCATCCGTCTGGGCATGCTGCGGATGATGTTATCAATGGTTTCTTGGGGCAACCTCTGCCATTCTTCAAGTAATGCGTTTCGCAACTCGTTGAGATTATTGGGAGGGGGCATTCTTGACTTTACACTCCTCTTTAGCAAGTCCCAGACGTGTTCTATAGGGTTCATATCGGGGGACCGTGCTGGCCACTCCATCACCGTTATACCAACATGGTTTAGGTATGTCTGTACTGTGCGAGCACTGTGAGCCCGAGCATTATCCTGCATTAGAATGAAGTTGTTACCAATAAAGGGGGCAAATGGCACAACATGTTCTTCTAAAATCTCCCTGATATACCGATCAGCATTCAGATTCCCGCCATCGACCACTACTAACTCCGTACGAGCTCCTAAACATATTCCTCCCCAGACCATAATTGAACCGCCGCCATATGCAACTGTATTTTCAAAATTAGACTGGATATACCGTTCTCCTTTGCGTCTCCATACTCGCTGCCTTCCATCAATTTGATTTAACATAACTCTGCATTCATCAGTAAAAAGAACCTGTCCCCAGTCGTCGAAGTCCCAATCACGATGTTCACGACCAAAGTGTAGACGGTTTGTGCGATGATGTCTCTCAAGTTTTGGGGCTTTGGCGGGCACATACGAGCCTATACCCACTTCTTCGAATCTTCTACGAACTGTCCGCTCACTCATCCTTACTGCTCGTACCTCTTCCAGTAAATTTCGAGCCTGCACCGCCGTTAGTCTCGTGTTCCGTCGGACTTGAAGTTGGAGAAAACGGTCATCCCTCCTTGAAGTACACCTTTTCCGGCCTTGTCCTCTCCTTCTCACTAGAGCATTCGTCAATCTGTATCGTTGGATGCTACGATAAATCGTTGATAACGATCGACGAAGGCTTCTGGCAATCGATCTGTAGGTTTGACCATTTCTCCTCATTTGATCTGCCCTAATGATTTCTGATGGCGTTAAATCAGGCATAATTAGATGCTCGTAAATTATCAATATGCGAAAAAACTCAAAAGCCTCAAAAACTGCAATTCAAAGCTTTTCAAATGGAATTCACGAACCTTCTAAAAACGGACAAGCGGTGGAAAAAATGAATCAATGAAAATTAAAGCAAAAGAATGAAAAAAAGGGCAGTCGCTTAGTATTCCATTTTTAAATTAAAACCCAAATTTAAAAAAAGCTTGTTTAGCCGGCCAGTAACACGCAAAAATGCGTAAATACTCCCTTTTTTTTCTGTTCCGCTAATTGTGCCGGTGTGTGTATTTTACAAGAAAATATTTTAATCTAATAACCAGAATTTCACGCATGACAGTATAAAATAAAGTCGTTTTCTACGGTGTCTATATATCCGCTTTACTCGTCTTAAATCACGCAAACAGGTTTTTACTCCTTTAAAAAGGGATAAGACGAAGGTTTTTGTATATCATTATACCGAAGATAAGCGAGGGCTGGTAGGCGGGTTATTTAAAAACATTGGGGCTCTTATTGACCCAAATATTTCTTCCAGAGCACCGGCCCTGTGCCAGCCTCTTAAACAACAATAATTAGAACGAGGCAAACCGCCGTCCATTGTGTCGCGGAAGTCATTACGGCTCGCCATTTTAACTATGAGCTACTGCTGCGCTCACCTGACACTTTTAGGGTACAGTCAACAAAGTTGTTAGGGTTACATAGCTAGAAACCAAGATTCAGTTTTTTCTTAAAACCTTAAATGTATTTATAGTTTTTTTTTTGGGAAATTATAGGGTTCAAAGATACATCTCAAAATAAGATTTATTTATGACTACCACAGAAAAATAAGTTCGTAGTTACTGGCCATGTAACCCTAACAACTTTGTCGACTGTACCAGAGCAGTTGAATTTAAGGACTAGACAAGTGCCTTCCATTTTCGTGAACGCTTGTAGTATATAAAGTACTGGCGACTCGCCCCGGCTTCGCACGGGTGCAATACTAATACTAAAACCTTCCTCTTGAATCACTCTATCTATTAATAAAACCGCATCAAAATCCGTTGCGTAGTTTTAAAGATTTAAGCATACATAGGGATATAGGGGCAGAGAAAGTGACTTTGTTTTATACTACTCGACTCGTATGTAGTGATGGGAGAATCACAGACTATTGACTTAAAAAAGTAATTTTGAAATCTCGTATTAATACTCTTGGTATGCTAAAGTATGGACGTAAACATAAGTTACGTAAACGAGTGAATAAGATAATGACGAGTGAAGGATACCGTCGTTTGTAGTCACCATCTTAAAAAAGACGTTCTAATAAATAACGAAATATTTTTAGTGCAGCTTTTTGGTAATTCATCTACCAAAACTCCTGATCCCACATTACTTGTGTATTTCCGAGTTCATATAATAACATAACCCGTTAGCTTTTAAGGCTCGAGTGAACAGGCATCTTCTGGGCAATCTGGTAGGCCGTCTTTGCCTTCGGGCAAGTCTGGGGTCAAGAATAAGCCCATCAGCAATAAAAAAAAACATTGAAGACGATTCTGTCAGTTCTATGTTGTTTCGTGAATAGATCAGTGATAGCCTTTACGGTTAAAGAGGTGGCCGAAAATCAGTGAGGCTCGGGTTCAAATCCTGGCATATACCAATGAGTTTTTCAAAAAATTACGTACATATTTATCACTAGCTCGACGGTGAAGGAAAACATCGTGAGGAAACCCGTAGGTCTCAGAATTAATTCTGAGACATGTGTAAATAGACCCGGTCCGGCGATGGGCTCATCGCCGATCAGGTTTAGTATCACGTCCAATGTATCTCGTGAAGTGTGGGTATATCCAGTAATGGAATACCTCTGCCTACCAACTCGGGGATGAAAGGCGTGAGATTATACTTATATACTATTTTGTTTCGTCTTTTGTCTTCAACATTGTTTAAAGGTACATGAGCACACTTTTATGTATGTAGTGCCAATAGTTTCCAAGTGAGACGGCTGCTAGACGGACTGACAGACTCAAGGACACGATGAAATAATAAGGGTTCCGTTATTTGCCATTTGGCTACGGAAACTTTTTGTATTGGTGTACCGCAGGGCTCCATTTTAGGCCCCTTTCTATTTCTGGTCTATATAAATGACCTACCCAACCGAGTGCAACATGATATTGTACTGTTCGCAGATGATACATCTCTACTTTTTAAAATTAAACGACCTATTAAGTCTTATGACGAAGTGAACAGTGCAATTAATGATGTCAGTTGGTTTAACGTTAATAATTTACTTCTCAATGAGAAAAAACTAAATGTGTACATTTTTCTTTATCAAATATTAAACGAACTTCAAACTCAGTTACAGTTAAAAACGAAAAATTAGAATGTGTAAACACTACAGTATTTTTAGGAATAACTCTAGACTCTAAGTTACAGTGGGGACCGCACATTGATACGTTGGCGAAAAGGCTCAGTTCTGCTGCATATGCCGTAAAAAAAATACGTAATATGTCAAGCGTAGAAACAGCTAGACTTGTCTATTGCAGCTACTTCCACAGCTTGATGTCATATGGCATTCTACTGTGGGGGAACGCTGCTGATGTCCAGAGAATATTTATTTTGCAGAAACGAGCCATTCGTGCAATTTATAAAATGGGGTCTAGGATGTCTCTAAAGGAAAAATTCAAGGAAATTAATATACTGACACTGGCGTCACAGTATATTTACGAAAACGTAAAAGAATATATCACTTTACAAAAAAAAATGTGACAGACATTGTATAAACACTAGAAATAAGAATGAACTGGCTGCTTGTGTTAGTCGATTATCTAAAGTTACCAAATCCAATAAGGGTCAATGTATACGTTTTTACAATAAGATTCCCATTGAATTACGAAATTTGCCTCTTGACAAATTTAAAATAATAGTTAAGCAAAAATTACATAAAAAAGGCTACTATAAAATTACAGACTACTTAGTAGACCAGCATGCATGGGATTAACCGACTCGACGCTATGTAAGGCTATTAATTATAATTATTATTGTAAACGATATTTATTAGTAAGACATGAGATTAAAAAGAGCTGCCCTTGAGTTTCTTGCTGGCTCTTCTCGGGGTACTGCATTCGGAACCAGCAGCTCGTCGGTGGAGATGGGCTGCTGTTTGCATGTAGCCAATCTTCATGGACGAGTTTAGAGTGCCTTGTTATTATAAAATATTGACGTTTCTAAGTGTATATTTTAATACCAATAGAAAATAAACGATTTTGAATTTGAATTTGAAACGTAAAAAAAAACAGCCAGTTTTTCTGGGTACTTTTCTCAAGGTTAGTTGTGAAAGAATTATTTTGTTTTGTTATTTAATATTATAGTATAGCAGATTTTTCTTTTTAAATAACAGGTAATCCCACTAATATTATAAACGCGAAAGTTTGTATGGATGTATGGATGGATGTTTGTTCCTCTGTCACGCAAAAACTACTGAACGGATTTTGATGAAACTGTACAGTTATATAGCTTATACATCAGAATAACACAAGGGCTATATTTTGTCCCCGTATTCTAACGGAAACGGGAACTACGCGAGTGAAACCGCGGGGTGCTGCTAGAATTTTAATAAAAAAATATTAAGTACGCAATACCACAAATCATTCTACTTCTTCGATTCTTAAGTTTTTATAATTAGCGTGAGCAGTGATAGCCCTGACGGATAAAGAGCCGGCCGAAAATCAGTGAGGCTAAGGGTTCGAATCCTGGCATGTACCAATGAGTTTTTCAAAAACTTACGTACATATTTATCACTAGGTCGACGGTGAAGGAAAACATCGTGAGGAAACCCGCAGGTCTCAGAATTAATTCTGAGACATGTGTAAATAGACCCAGTCCGGCGATGGGCTCACTACCTATCACGTTTAGGGGTCCAATGTGTCTCGTGAAATGTGGGTATATCCAGTAATGGAATACCTCTGCCTACCCCCTTCGGGGATGAAAGGCGTGAGATTATATTTATATATTTATTATTTATTTATATATAATTAGCGTTTGTACAAAAGAAATAGTTTTGAGAATTTGTTTAAAATGCTAATTCAGCGTCATAAAAAGATTCAAGTTATGAGTTAATAAATATAGCACATAAAAATAATAAACTGACTGACTGATTGGTGATATATCAACGCACAGCCTAAACCGCTGCGTCTAGAGACTTCTATATGTATACTTGGGCTATTTAATACTGGTATTCAAATTAGGGCAACTTAGTTAGATTAGTGAAAGAACCTATAATGACCAAAGTGTTTATTTATATGAATATTATACTTCAGTATTTAAAATATAATCGCGTGCGAACTAAATTACACATTATGTATTCATAATGTACGACATTTCAAAGGCACGTACTTACTTAACAATTTTATATTAAAATTAAGAGAGAAAACAGGATCGAGTTTATTTAGAACATATTTCAGTACCCTTGAGAACGTCGTAAAATAACTTAATATTTTGATCACAGAATCATGAGCAAATGAAATATTTGATCATTTTATGTTATATTTTATTGTACGTTACATTTTCTCTCTATCTCTCTCAATTTTTCTATTTGGAATTATCAAATCTGCAGAGTTCAAACACTCTATTCCGTTTGGTGGATGGCGTCTGATTTACGCTTATAGGAAGTCCAACAAAAAAAAATACAAGCTGAACGACTGGGGTGCTGTTACAAATACCTCAGATCTAAGGCAGCGGCAGCGTAGTTGCCGTTCCCGACGGAATACGGAAATAAAAAAAAAATTGGTCTATAGTTTTTGAGTTTATTCGTAACAAACATACATAAATACAAAACTTTCCTCTTTATAATATTAGTATAGAAGTATACATAAGGTACACCAACAGCACCACAAACAAAAACATTGCACAAAGAACACTTAAAATATCACATTCTGTTATATGTGCTCCAATTACAAATTTGGCACAAAATTAGTCTTGATCTAGAATCGCCATATGCCTGTGAGGCTGTCTCACTACAATTAGCACTGAAATTGTGTGTTTAAGTACTTGTGAAGCTCAGACTCTCCATCCGGTAAGAACGCAAATACATTAGACGTTTTCAATTTGTATTATATGTTTTATACGACAAATGGGAATGAATTCTATTTAGAATTCGTCTTAGAATTTTTGGGAATGAGGAAAATGAGCTATCTTGTCCCGACACGGTCTTTGAGGTTTAGCGTTATTAAAGCTACATTGCAAGAGTTTACAACACAAATAAATAATACTGTACCTTTGATCCTGACAAATTTAATAACTTTTACCAATAATCTTCGAAGCGTATCTGGGGGCACGTTAGTGCCCCCGCCAAGTCGAGCAAAAAGCTTGTAGTTTGTATTTTCTACAGGGATAGGAATAAAACTTCTTTTCTCAGTAACTTTTTAAATATTGTTTTACTTGTTGAATAGATGTATAGTATTCAAGTCTGTGTAAGTAAATAAACCTTTATTCAAAGAAAACCTGAAAAAGAGTCTGTTAAGGACACTTCGATATCCACTGCGTCGACTAAACATTAGTTTTGCACTTCCTCTGCCAACTTAAACCACCGGACTGCATCTGACATGGCTTAACGACTCTTTTTTATACTTTGAGAAGGACGGTATATAATATTCTCGATATCGAAAAACTAAAACAAAAGACGGAGCGCTTATTAAGCCACAGCGTATGGCCACTAAACTTGCGGTATATGAGGCGGAAAATTTATGCCCTCTCCGGAGCGTAATGTTACATTCGAACTGACCATACGCTGGCAATTCAACCGTGACGGACGCGGTCTGGACTACGGACTATTGAAGGGACCCGTCGTAAGCCACGTAAGAAACTTTCCTCGTAGTGTCTTTTTCCAGTATTTACGAATTTATTTTCAGGCTGAGCCGTCCGTCAAGGAACAATGCGCAGACACAAAAATATTAAAGATTAAAGAGAAAATGTTGTCTGCGTCTGCACGTGCGCCACTGCTGCTTATATGGCTATGTCTTACTCTGCTTCTATTTACGTGCTTAAAGTTAAGAGTCAAGTCTTGTATCCTGATCAATCATGATTTTTTTCTGTTTGAAGCAGAGGGTTGGCCGTCTTCCAATTTACGATATTTTGGGTGTTACTTCGGACCAGTCGGTGTCAAAAAGTGACACGCGCCAAAGTGCTATCACTCCACACAAGTGTCGTTAGTTCCGGAAGTCGTAAATCGAAAGACGGCGGTAGCCCATCGCCATCGCTCGCCACTATCATCTCTGTGTATGTTGCGGTATAGTGTGTCAATATTTTAACAAAACTTCGACAAATATAAGCACAGAAAGAATTTCACGTTTCGTCATAATATGCAAGTTCGTTCGCAAGACGTTGCGAGTTCTACAACCCAACCCACATGTTACATCTTCTATTGTCCTACATATTATCGACTGACAAAGGTTCCTTAAATGAGTTAAGTGAGCACAAATAAGGGATTTTTGTAAATTCCCACGGGAACAGGAAATAACAATGATAGAACTCTAAAGAGTAAAAGCCCGACTTCAACGAATCCGTTTGTCCTTCTTTCACCCACCTACAAAACGCAGGATCGTTGTAAGTTTTTAACCGATTTCAAAAGCAAAGCTTGCAGGTGCTCCATTCGAAGCGTATGTTTTTATTTCGTTTTTTTATGTTATTGCATAGTAATGTTAGGATATCGGGAATTGATAATATACTATTTTTATCCTAAAACGCAGACAAAATCAGGGGAAAAACTAGTTTCCGGCAACATCCCAACTTTAGTCTTACCAGGAATGATTGGAAAATCGGATCTTAGTTTCCATGAACAACATCCCGTGGTATCTATACCGCCGCCAAGGTCGTAATGAACGTCTCGATTTTTCGCATCGCCGCCTCCCGACGAGGATACCGACTGACACTTGGGGGAAAACGATAACTCCCTTATTTTTACAGAGATAGCGCGCTGTAAACAGAAGCTGCGTCAGGGAATACTAGTAATGAGTATTTAATCTAGGTCTAAAAATAGTAAGACTAAAAGTGATTGCCCTATTGGAATCATCGCGGGTCTCTTGCACTAGGATTTGATTTCAAGTGAGGACTACACTATAGTACAGTCAAGAGCACATGAAGCTTTACAGTTGTAGTGCGAATCTGACCTCTAAAGTGATTGTAATAAGAACTAATAACGAGTAATTAGCTGATGTAAGTTGAAGAGTTATTTTTGCAACTGAAGTTCTTCTTCAGATTTTTACAAAACTAATATGGGACCAACCTTGAGGGACCGACTTTTAAAAAAAAAAGTCTAAATGTTACAATTTGAGGGAAATAGAACATTTTTTTTTTTGAACCTTCTTTTTTGAAGTCCGTTAAGAAATTATGTCACGCCTCCTATCCCCGAGGGGGTGGACAGAGGTATTCTATTTCTAGATATATACTTACTTTTCACGAGATATTCTTTGGACCCCTAAACGTATAGGTGGTGTGCCCATCACCGGACCGGGTCTTTTACACATGTCTCAGAATAAATTCTGGGACCTGCGGGCTTCCTCACGATGATTTCCTGCGCCGTCGAGCTAGTGATAAATATGTACGTAAGTTAGTATGTTGTAGTAGTTAGTATGTAGTTAGTGATAATTAATAAATCCATTAAAAAGTGCGCAGAATATATAAAAAATATGTTATTTTAGTAAAGTATTTTTATTTCATTGCATATGGTGTTTACTTACAAGCAAAAGCTTCTCAAACATATTTCGTTCAATCCCGAATAAATAAACAACATGGCGCAGAGGGACATTTATGTGATGCGACCTTTATGGAACGCGAAATTCGCAGAATGTCAGACACTCAATTATTTCACTTTTTAATGGATTCCATTTTTCTCCTTTTGTGCGACCCAGTTTTTGTAGCCTTATGTTTTCAAAGGTTGTAGGTATCTCTGTACATTCGTGAATTCATGATTAGTTGGTGTAAATTACGTACCCACTTTAGGGTACCTACTTTAGATTTTTAGTTTTTATATTTTTTACTTGTTAAATATATTAAAATATATTAAACAAGTAATGCAAAGCTTACGTTTCTATTAGTAACATGAACTATATTTTCCAAAGATAAAGGCTTTTAAAAGGAATTATTCACATCTAGAAAAAAAAACGATTATGACTTACCCGCGAGGTAATTCTTAGCCTAACACAATGACATGTGCAAAGATTTCGATAATTTATTCTGCACCAAGACTTCAAAAGTAAAGCGGGCGCTGACGCAGGCATTCTTTGACTGTTCTTCTTCCTCGACATTTATTTAGAATAAGCTACTAAGACCTTTTTCTTCCTTTATTTTTTTTTAATACTATTTTCTCCCTGGCTAGGTTCACAATTATTATTATCACCATACTGATTGTTCTCGGCATTAGGAGAAACATACTTTTTTGTTTTTTAAATGTGGAAACTTGTCATTAGCATATGTTTAACCATAGTGTCTATTTAACCTACTTATATTATTACTGTTTTTGTTGTAAGTTTTTCAAAAAGGTAATAAATAAACACCATCTCCCACTCCGCGGTGGGCTCGCGTGGGAAATTGTATCCCATACTTCCTCAGTGTCAGGAAAGACCCTAAGCTCAGCAGTGGGCTCTAAAAGGTTGATGATGATGAAACCTGGGCCTTATTAATGAGAGGGGAGTTCATATCTAAAGTAATAGAGCTAACGGTGTTTTTCATAACTTGAAGTGACTACAATAATCACTGCTTAAGGAAGGAAATTGAAAAAACTTTGTAATAAAAAAATCTAATAAAGAATCCAAGCGTAGAGCATAAATTATATCAACGAAGACTAATGTAGAGCTATAGTTTTTCATTTATTTTAATTAAACGGACCTTAAGATTAGATGAATCGGATCATTTATATACTTATGTTGTAGTTTTTTTATCGCAGCCGTTGTCTTAATTGGCTGCGCTCATGTCAAAAACTATAAGTAGAAAACTGCCATCTTAAACTTGTACTTGAAGGGTTCCGTACCACCGTACAATATAAACTAAAAGGACCAGTTTTTTTTTTTGTCAAACTCAAAACTCATTTATTTCTGTAGGTGAAAAAATTACGTTTAGAAATTTTAGATTTCCTTGTTAATAGACTATGTGATATAATATACATTTATTTACAAAGAAAATATACATTGATTTACAATAATTACAGATAAAAAATGTCCTCCAAAGAGGAGGACATTGAGTAGACTATTGAGTCTATTAACAAGGAAATCTAAAATCGCCCGTGGAGTATGGAGGTCCTGTTTATTTTTATTTTATGTTGTTACAACGGTATTCGATTTTTTTTTCAACTCTCTACCTATTACGGTTCATACGATCGTCCAAGGATACAGCCCACTAACAGACATATAGATACGGAAGGAGATACTGATACAATATAGATAAATAGCGAAGGTCTAAGCCTAAATCTATCCTAAGGGTTCAACGTGACGCTAGTATTTTGGATACGTAACCCTAATAACTTATTTTCCAATAGTAGATTATACAACAAGGGAATAAAGCACTTTTTTATGTCACGGGCGCGACATTGAATCCTGAACGTAACGAAGGACTCCTGGTTTTACTCCCGAGCGCAGCGAGGGAGTTATTATTTAATTCCCGAGCAAAGCGAGGGAATTAAGACTGAGTCCTGAGTTTAGTGAGGGATTTAAGCGCCCAAGACAAAAACAGTATTATTCCCGAGTTATATACTCTACTTTTCTCACCTTATGCGAGACCATAAAATGCAATTGCATGGTAGTAGATTATTGAATGATTATTGACAATGCCTATGGCATCTAGTTTAATCAGAAGTCAAAGTACTTTCATCACTCGACATTTTCGATATTGTTTTTGAAATGTTAAAGCTATAAAATGGATACAGCAACTTGTTTCTGCCGGCGTGACCTACTTGATTTATCAAATGAAGATCGTGCGAATCTAGTTGGTCGCGGCTTCGGTTTTCGAAAATCGAGTTGGCCACGTTTGCTTAACGAAATTAGACTTTATCGTCATAGCAATAAGGATTATGAAAAGTGAAAATTACATTAATGACCTAGGGTTATAATGAAATTCCATACAACATTATAGCCCGGCTAAAGACAAGGGATATAATGTCTTGCTTTCGGTGACGTTTATATGATATATTATCCGGCTTTGTCGAGCATGTGGTGTGAAAAGTCCTTTAAACACTTATCTTGCATAAATTACCTGAAATTACAATTCATTGCAGATCAATTTTTCGATAACCAAAAGCAACGTAATCATTGCCCTATTTAACTACTAGAGATGCCACGATTATTCGGTATTTAGTATTCGGCCTATTCGGCCATTTTGTTTAATATTCGGTATTCAGCCGACTATTACGAACTAATCGACCGAATACCAAAACATGAAAGAAAATAATACAATAGAGTAGTGTACATTTTATTTGTTCAATTGTTTGTTCTTAAAATTAAGTAATAGGTTATAAGTTAGGTATACAAAATGTTACAGAATAAGCGCAAGTCCTGAAATTATTTTTTTCAGTGTCGACTACTTAATCGGTTTCAGCTTTTAATATGTGTAAATTTTTATTTAAGAAATTTGATTAGACAAACCTAAAGTACGAATGCATCACATTTTTTTTTAAAACTCAATGGGGTATATGAGGAATTGCGCTTAATCTGTGACGCGTTGTATACATAGACCCGCAGTGTGTTCTTTAGACGTACAAATTAGTATATTAAAATTAAAAAGCAATGTCAAGATTAAACATTTTTAAAGTCAAATTAGTATGCATACAAAAATTTATAAAAGTTACAGATTACTCAAAAATGTGATTTAAACGGTGCCCTGTTTGCTTTGGAGTAACAAAAAGCAATACATTTAAAGGCCGAATATTCGGTGCTTCGGTAAAGAGCGTGGCCGGATCCGGTATTCGACAGAATCACAATTCGCATCTCTATTTACCTTACTGCTGCCAAGATTGCCCCAGTTACTACACTGGGGACTAGAACTAGGTACTACACAGGTACAGTTCCCACTTCCAGTTGGTTTGTTTAACAGTTGTTCCTTTGGACTAGTTTGTGGGCAAGTAAATTGAGATCCCCCTTTTTAATTTAACTTTCTCGCCTAGCTAACTTTGTTTTAACCAAGTGCATGAAAATTAATGTTCAAACATAAAATTTCATTTTATCTCTGCACTTGCAAGTGCGGTGTGGACTCAGCATTTTTATCCATTTGGAAAAAGGATTATGTAGCAACTCATTTTTAATACTTCGAGCTAACCACAATTATAGCTATATTTTTCTTTAATTCTTAGAGCACCGTCCGGTTCCAATAGGCACCGTAACAATTAAAAACCAATTGGGTTTTATTTTATTGGCTTGAGAGGAAAGGTTAATTGTGGGAAGAGCAGTGACAGACCTATTGGAATTGGTTATAATCATGGCATTTTTAAAATCTTACATAGATCCATTTACGAGAATTTTATCTTAACGGTGAATCAAAACATTTTAAGACCCGCAGGCCCTAAAATTTGTTTAAGCATATTATGTAACAGCACTTCAGGCGATGGGTTCCTGCCAAACATACTGGTGAAGGTTATTTCTCAGCGTAGAGTACATCTATCGACCCCCTCGAAAGTAGTTACATATTACATAGATTTTTTTTTACTCTGTGTTCAAATAATAATAATCATAAATTGTGGGATACAATTCAAACATTTATTTCTACAGGGTCACTACCAACTGAGCCAACAGGTTCATCTAAATAAATAAAGTGCACCTTAGGGGATTAATTATTTAATTAATTTTTAAGCTTTGAATGTTAAAGCGTCAAAGCTTTTGTTACGTTTCTACATATTGGCAAGTGTTGATAGGTGACTGAGTGACGTATCTACGTATAATGCTTCACGGTTCAGTGAGAAAATGCTGCCAGATTTTTAAGCAGATAAGCTAAAACAAATCCGTGTATTTCATTCTCTAGCGAAAGCCCCAAATGAGTTTTTTTTGTAAAGTGATTTTACTTGAACCCATCGCCGGACCGGGTCTTTTACACATGTGTCAGAATTATGGAACCTGCAAGTTTCCTCACAATGTTTTTTTTTCACCGTCGAGCAAGTGATACAAATATGTACGTAAGTTTTGATAAACTCATTGGTACTAGCCAGGATTCCGAACCCGAGCCTCACTGATTATCATTATGAGAACAGGCTCTTTAACCGTAACGCTATAACTGCCTTTAGGGGTCCAATGAATATCTCGTGAAAAGTGGGTATATCCAGTAATGGAATACTTCTACCTACCCCCTCGGGGATAAAATGAGTGAGTTTTTTTTAATTCAATTTTACTCGAATATTAATCAATTAAGAACCGCCGATTCATATTGGAACCGAGACACAATTAAAAATCTATTGTGTCTGTGATATATGAATTTCGACACAATGTGGACACAATTATACACCTACTCTTTGCTGTACTAACAATGTGTACACTTAACAAATTATCATTGATTACATTATAATATGTATGTTGGGTTATTTACCGATATCATTTAAGTTATTCTGTAAACATACGCCTCATCAAAGGTAGAGCAAACAAACTGCCGGGTTTGTGTGCATTACATCAATCCACGGCCGAGACTAAGTAAATTACCGGGGTACGTACCCACATAATAAGTAATAGTACTACGAACAGAAGGTTCTCTGTTAACAAATTCCCTGTTTAGGTACCCTGTTTAGGTACGTCAAACGTGCCTAAATGTGGCCATCTCTTTCTATCGCATGCAACGCGCTCTTTCGGAGGCAGAGCCTTAGATCTAGGGTTGCCGGCAGCTCGACCCATTAAATTATACGTTAGTAGTAGTAGTTAGTATAATAGTGTATTTTACCTACGATATTACGATTATTCATTATTTAGGTACTAAAGACCACCCAACTACACAAAAGCTGTGTAATTTGCCTTTAGGTTATGTTATGACTTCAAAACTGCCTGTTTCTGCAAAATGTAAGACGAAGACATACAACTGGGTTATCTACATACATTATATTATAATGTAAAGAAAAATAGTTTTTCAAAAATTTTAACGAGATTCAGAGCGCGAACGTGTGTCCCGTAGCAGTGCGCGGCAACCACTGATATACCGCCGGATGGCGGCCTGCCGCATGTACTTGTAGCGGCCGCGGCGCGATGACGTCACGCAGTGTGCCACCCCTGGTACAACTTCCAATCTTGTTTGGGTGAGCGGAGAAAAGATTAACTGTTTAGAGTGGCCCAATTAACAACGGTCGGGTCAGTAATGGTTTCCGAGGCATGTTTCAAACGAATTTTGGGTGAAATTAAATTTGATGTAACGAAAATGTTTGTTTAGGGCTCTGTTAGTAAAACTCGTAGAATGAAAGCAGTGATAGAGATGTGGAAAGTAAGTTGTGACCTGGCTGGAAAAGAATGACTGAATGAATAACAAATTTCAATAGCTCAATTGTAAATTAAAACATGGCGAGGAAAGCTACAAATTGAGAGTTTTTAATAGCTATATACGCGCACGATCTATCCACAAGGGGGTTGGCAGAGGTATTACCTATATTAACTTAACCACCTTTATATTTATTAATTTTTAATACAATTAACACACGGTTATTTACCCAAAAACTTAATTTTGCTCGATTTATTTAGAAAATCTGAATGTAGGACTATTTCGTACTTACACCATACCAGTATATTGGACCGGAGTTTTGTAACTCGTACACACCTCAGAAAACCTTTCTCACTATGTTGTACTTCACCGTCTAGTGATAAAATATGGAACTATATTTTTTTAACAGTAATATTAATACTATACCAAAGTAGAATAGTAAAGTTTGGATTGCCACTTCATTTAAATAAATAAGTATAAAGTGATTTACATTTTAGAATAATATCTCAGATTAGGTACCTCGCAGTTACTTCACTCCTTATAATAAGGTATCTGTATCAATATCTCACACTCTTAAAACATCCACTCTTCAAACGGCTAGTCCCCTTCGTGGCGGAAGAACGACGACAAAAAGACGCCGAGAAATGTCAAAGTCAATACATCAGCACTTGAAATTTCAGTGTTGCTGTTGGTTCTACCAGTACCAGGAGACCAGAGGCGGTGCAAGCAAATGCAGCACCGCCGCGCAGGTACACCAAATATTTTGCCGCCTCCAAGGAAAAAGTTATGAATAAATGAATATTTTTATTGCATGCATACATGGTTATACAATTTAAGTTACCAAATGCATGGTGCGCCAATATAGGCATACAATAATTAACATTTAAGGAATAATTAATATTAAAAACGAACAAGAATATCAACATTTTGGATAGAAATTAATGTCAAAATATAAAAAAACAATCAAATATGTAGAGATTAATAATACAGTCTATATGCCACATTCGTCAAATTTAAATATCATAAACTCCTAAACCTTAAATAAATATTTTTTAAATGTCTCAAATGGGTCTCTATATGATCAGGCAAAAATTAAAAAAAAAATATTGTCATTTTGTAGCTGTTCCTTGCAAAACACGTAGTTTTTTTTATGATATAAAAGGGGGCAAACGAGCAGACGGGTCACCTGATGGTAAGTGACATCCATCGCCCATGGACACCTGCAACTCAAGAGTCACAACTGCGTTGCCGACCTTTGAGGTGGGAGTAGAGGGAGGGGAGGGGAAGGGGAATTGGGGCCTCCGGTTACCTCACTCACTCAAGGAAACGCAATGCATTGCTTGACGCTAGTTTTCTGTGAGGCCGAGGTTTTCCAGGTAATTCGGCAAGGCGGTTATTATGAGGTCTAATTGAGTTTAATTAGTAAATTTTAACAAACTAAAGGTCTATAGAGCAAGCAAAGCACGTACCGTCGCAAAGTCTAAACCGCGCTATCGAATTTTCTGTAAATACAACTGTCAAACATCAATCGTTTTACCGCGGTCCCCAGGCACGATTACCTCGCCTGGTGGAAGCTCTTTTTACGATAGAGGAGCATTTCACTTCCGCTCCTTCACAGGTTATATCGAAAATTCTCTGTGTAATTAATAAGTAAATAATAAATAAATTGTGAGACACAATTCACGGCTATTCATTCCTAAACTAGGCAGAGCGTCTCTGTGGGTACTAAACAACTGATAAATAAATATTTAACGACCAGACACGAAGCCAACAGACATGTTGATGCACACAAATGTTGGCCCCGAGCTTCCTCCGCCTCAGAAGGCAGGGTCTCTACCAACTAAGCCAACAGGCCCGTCAAATTACAATAAAACAACTAAACTTATACAATATGTGACCGAATAAGCGCAATTCTTGAAATTAGATTGTGCAGTATCGACTACCTATAGATTTCAGCAATTTTTAATATACGTTAATTTTCAGAAAAATTAAAAAGCATTGCTGAATTTAGTGCTACCTATGGAAATCGACCGATTATAGCTCTTTATTTAAGAAAATTGGTTAGACACAACTAAAGTACGAAGGCATCACATTTGTTTTTGGGGTGTATGAGGAATTGCGCTTATTCTGTTACGCGTTGAATAACTTTACATGCATCCGTTTGTTCAGCAAGCATTCAGTTCACTCACTTTGATAGCATCTATACGTTTTTTTTATCTATGGAATACAGTCGACGAACGAGAACACTAATTGGGTGAACGGTAAAGAGGTTCACTAGAAGGTACGTGGTGGGAATTCCTCACTAGGAGTGAATTTTTTCAAACAACTTGTATTCCAATTAGTTCCGGATCCTCGGCGGAGTCTGTTCAATTTAGCTGGCTGCGGCTTACTACCAGCTATGTAAATTCGTAAGAAACTTTGCCCAGTTTCTGCTTTTCAGGGTTCCGTACCCAAAGGGTAAAAACGGGACCATATTACTAAGATTTCACTGTCCGTCTGTCCATCACCAGGGGGCAAATTCCACTACATGTCAACAGTTGTAGTTGGATGGCAATTCAATTTCTTTTATCATGGCGGTCCTTTTTGATTTCGCCAAAATCCAGTTTACAGAGCTTGTTCAGTGGTTTTGGTTGTGCCCAGATGTCTTTAGATGTGGATTGGGCGTTGGATGACAATGACTTCAATAGTCAGACAATGGTGTTATTTTGACACTTTTTAGAGCAAATAACACCATTGACTGACCATATCATTGTCATTGTCATCCAACTGTAACCGTTGACATTTAGTAGAATTGGCCCCTCGACTGTATCTCAAGAACCGTGATAGCTAGACAGTTGACATTTTCACAAATTTTGTATTTCTGTTGCAGCTATAACAACAAATAGGTGCCATACAACAAACGCGACTTTTTGCCGTACCTATTTATAGATAATGGTACGGTACCCTTCGTGCGCGAGTCTGACTCGCACTTGGCTATTTTTTTAATGTTACAAGCTTGGCACGGTGTGGTTTTCTCAGAAATTGTATCAAGGTTATAGCAGATAGGTAATAGAATTTTGCTAAACTCATTTTTCTTGACGAAAGCTGATGGCAAATGAAACTTTCATTTTTGCATTCGCTTCTCAATCAAGCATCAGATACCCACAGGTGAAAAAAGACATAATACGTATGACTTGATTGACTTGACTTTATTTTACTACATAGAAACTTATTATGGTGAAAATAAAATATAGCCTAGGAATATTAGTTACCAAAATACAGCCTCGTAAGTATATTTTTTTAACTTATTTAGTTGTTTTGAGATTACTCCACATAAGTAGAAGCAAAAAAAAACAAACAAACAAATATTTTCAAACATAAAAGACACTTTGTACCTATATTATTATTTCCTAAACCATATCATAAGCTCTCTGAAACAAAAAATATAAAAAAAAATTGCTAATAATTAAAAACATAAACATTTCAATTTTTCTTTTTGTTACAACAAACTTTTTTACTAGTTTACTCGTATGTAGGTGACTAATTATTCCTGCTCTTCAATGCATTAATAACTACGTGTTCCAGATTATAAATCGTCATACCGTTGCATGATTTTTTCTAGGGTAACGCTTTAATTGCTTCCTAGCAACGGTCAATTCCAAATTTAAACCAATCATAATAAAATTCAAGTGTGATTTCAAAATTATTTTAACACCTCGCGGGAGATGGGTTTTTAGTTACTTTCCACCCACAAAATCATATTAAACATATATAAACAGTGATATGAACATTTCCAACACATCGGATACAGAAAGGATTTTCTACGCGTCGTAAGTGGAAACGTGTGAAAGTACGATAGTTCTCTAGATAGAATATTTTGCTGAACGGTTTTCTATGTCTGCACGTACTCGGCTGTCGACTGAATTTTTAAACGGAGTGACCACTCGTTTTGCTCATAATGGCGGCCACGCGTTGGATCGTGACTATTTTTATCAGAATACAAGGAAAGTAATACGAAGAAGTATGTTATTATTAATAATAATTACTGTAAATGCAAAAGTTTGGATAAAAGAAAAAGTTTGTTACTTTTTCTTATAACTTCTTTGGTTTGGATGTTAGATTACACAGCAACGGGAAAGATTTTGGGCAAATATTGGTTAACAGTGATAGCCATTACGGTTAAAGAGCCGGCCGAAAATCAGTGAGGCTCGGGTTCGAATCCTGGCATGTACCAATGAGTTTTTCAAAAACTTACATACATATTTATCACTAGCTCGACGGTGAAGGAAAACATTGTGAGGAAACCCGCAGGTCTCAGAATTAATTCTGAGACATGTGTAAATAGACACGGTCCGGGCTCACCACCTATCACGTTTAGGGGTCCAATATATCTCGTGAAATGTGGGTATATCCAGTAATGAAATACCTTTGCCTACCCCCTCGCGGATAAAAGGCCTGAGATTATATGATTATAGAAGTAATCTATATAATAAACAACGCGTCACAGAATAAGCGCAATTCCTCATAAACCCAAGTAGTATATATTATAAACAATTTATGACGCATTCTTACTTTGGTTTTATCTAATTAAATTTCTTGAATAAAGAGCAATAATAGTACGGTTTCCCTAGATATATTCAGTTATGCTAATTAATTTTTTGGAAAAATTTAACACAATCATATTAAAAATAGCTGAAATCGACAGTCGATACTGAACAAACTAATTTTAGGAATTGCGTTTATTCTATATATTGTATACATTAAATACATATATGTATATTGTAAATACACAAGACACATTATATTATTTATATCCTCGTGGGTCGGTTCTGTGATTTGCTTGTTGAAAACACATAGGTACTGTCGAATTTGTGCCATTTGCACAATGTTGTATGTAACACAACCGTGTATTTGTAATTGGTGTTCTTAGAACTTAATGTAGTTTTGGTAATATTTTACATTTATATGGTTTATTGTAGGTACAGTCAACAAAGTTGTTAGTGTTACATTTCCAAAAAGTAAGATTCACTTTTCTCTTAAAGCCTTATATGTATTTATAGTATTTTTTTGGTAAATTATAGGGATCAAAGATACCTTTCGAAATAAACGTTAATCAATAAGATTTATTTATGACTTCCCCAGAAAAATGAATTCTTAGTTACTGGCCATGTAACCCTAACAACTTTGTTGGCTGTACATGCATGCCAGTCTTTGTGAGCAAGATGCACTTTTATTCATTCTTTCATTCATTCAAATACTTTTCATAATTTATGTGAAAGCCGCAACCACTGAAGCTAAAGACTTGGCGTCAGATAAAAAGGGTAATAGTTTGGCAGACTTGTTGGCTCGCTTGTAGGTCGCGGGTTCGATCCCCGTTCGGGGCCAACATTTGTGTCCATGAAAATGTCTATTGGGTTCGAGTCTGGTCGTTTAATATTTATATATTATGTATGATTATCAGTTGTTAAGTACCCATAGCACAGGCCGTGCTCAGTTTGGGACTAAATAACCGTATGAATTGTGTCCCAGAATTTATTATTATAATTTATTATTTTACGAAATTCTGACGGGAACAGGAAAAACGGGAGTTACACTGGTATTCTATACTTATGTTTACTTACTTAATCTACACTGATATTACAAAGAGAAAAGATTAGTATTTTTGTATGTTTGTAACAAATATACTCAAAAACTACTTGACCGATTTCAAAAATTCTTTTGCCATTAGAAAGCTACAATATCCCTGAGTAACATAGGCTATATTTTGTCCCCATATTCCCACGGGAACGGGAAGTACGCGGGTGAAACAGATGAACAGCTAGTATACCTATAAAATAAAAACAGTTAGCCACTATAATAGGTAGGTAACTTAAAGGTAAAAGAAAGATAATTAAAGTAGAATTTCCTTAGCTTTTCTAACCCTAATTACTCAGGACCGTTACAACATTCCTTTTGGAAGTAAAAAAACGACACAGATTAATTATCTTAGCACAATTGATGAAATGATTTGCCCTTGGTTTTTTTCATTTATTTCCTTTCCTTCCACCGTTTGATCACAATCTTATATTGAATTGGTTTTGGTAGCAATTGGTGAGGTGATTCATATACAGTGTCGTAATTAAGCAAAACAGATGTTAAATGATGTAATAAGTAGTTCGATTAGGGGTCAAGGAGTTTTTTCAAAAACTTACTTATTTTAAGTAGCCAGCCCGATGCTGAAAACAGCGGAATTGTTTGTGAGGCATAGCAAGTCTGAAAAAAACAACGGGAAAAGTCGAAAAGAGATGTATATTTAAGAAACAGTATCGCCAGTGAGAAACGACAATGTAGCGCGGACTCGTGCGTCTAAAATGCGCATCAGCAAAGGTCGCTGCATGTTTCACAGTAGAATCATGTACTTATGCAAAATAAAAATACATAGGTTTATCCTACTAATATTATAAATGCGAAAGTTTGTATGGATGGATATATGGATGTTTGTTCCTCTTTCACGCAAAAACTACTGAACGGATTTTGATGAAACTTTACAGTTATATAGCTTACTAGCGACCCGCCCCGGCTTCGCACGGGTGCAATGCTAATACTGAAACCTTCCTCTTGAATTACTCTATCTTATTATTACTAAACGTGACGGGTAATGAACATACCCGACATTGGAAGCCGAGCCCCATACATTGAAGGCGCACCAACAGGAGTATAACCACAGAATATATGATAGTACTAACGTACAGAAGGCCGACTCAAGTACCATCCTCAGAGTATTAGTAAAAAAACTAATAAAACAGCACTAAACTTGTGCATTAACGCTCAAAGCTGGGCCACAGATTAGAGAATAGTTACGCTGGGCAGTCTGTCGCCGATGAGCACGCCTTGCCACTCGCTTGTCGAGTAGGCGTGCGGCGTGAGCGCAGTAGGCAAATATTTGTACCTAAATTGCAGAGTCGGATAGGCCTGCTGTAACTGCTGACAGATGTTGATAACAATTTTCATAATTAAAATAACCACTTAAAAGGCCCCAAGCAACGCTCCATCTGATGGCATTCAAACCTTTATTTACAAAAAATACTTTTATGCCCAGAATTTTCTAAATTTATATATCTACGACCCTTTATCCTGTCCCTGGAGCGATCAAGATAAAATCTACGGATGAGCTCACAAAGAGCCCAAACAATAATAAGCGCGGATAATCGCCCAACGGGGGTTGGCGTTAACAATGGCCAACTTTAGGCTCTTGATCATGATTGATGAACCAACTTTAAGGCCAACTTTTAATATTAGATTGAAAGTGGAGTATTGTAGACCATTGTATAAAGTGGAATCCGAAGGAGTTACAACTCACTCTATTTGGGTAACATTTGAATCAAGCTATTTGTTTTAAGCTACAAAGTAAATATTTATGTAAATATTATAAGAAAATAAAGCGGGATAAGATTTCCCTATCCCTCTATTATATTATGAATTCGAATGGAGATAACTTTGCTTGATACCTTTACCTTCTGAATCTCTGAGTTTCCTCTGACAGAGAATGAGGCTACTTTTTAATCCGAAACCGTCTTTGAGTATTAAACCAACAGGAGAGGTCACGCGCACTAGTTCCTTTACAAAAAAGTCTGCCAATTTCTGCGGGGGGGACGAGGAAACAAACACAAATAATGTTAAAACAAACGCATTTTTTGACAAAACAATTAAACGCTAGCTTGAACTAGATGCACACAAATACATTCACCAATCCAAGCACTCCGTGAACTTAATAAAACTAGTTGTATTTAACAGGTGTGCGCGTTGACCGACACTTTTTTTTGGAAGAGGGGAACGCCTGTCCGTGGCGTCTCCGGTTGGTTTAATACTCAAAGGAAACAGATAGTCCATTATAAAGACACGGGACTAGTCACAGCCAACGGACGCAATGCCCGTACCTACTTCACACAACGGACGATCTGCAGACGTATTCACAAAGACTCGATACCGTTTCCGTTCGATTCGAGTCGAATCTATCGACATCGGAAACGAATCTATCGAGATGGGCTGATGTTGCTATCGAAAACTAATGTAAATACGTCTGCTGATTTGTTTTGGAAATAAAGAATGCAGATGGTGCTATTAAGCCGTACTTACGAGTGTTATTTTTTGGACATTAATTGTTTTTTAATTGGTTTACTTACCATCTAGCGCATCTCTTACAGTCAAAGTCAACATTCATTTAAATTTAAATGTGTCAAGAGGCAAATTTTGTAATTCAATAGGAATCTTCCTTTTGGCTTTGCCGAAGTCCGGTAAAAGGCATGAGATTATTTATAAAAACCTTTATCAAACATCTGGGCTAATCGGACAAGATCTTTAGATAAACGGAGGTGTCCTAAACAAACCTCTTGATACGTCGTTAATCTTTGTCTGTACTTCAAACTTGTTCACTTGGCCTAAAGTGAGTTACAAGTTTCTTCTACAAAAACAATTGAAGATCAAAGTTGGGAACAGGCTTTTTGGAGAGTTAGAATTCACTGAGAAAACTGGTAATCATAAGAGACGTGAAATCAGGATAAGTAAGATGAATTCACCTCAAGGACGGAGAATACTGATATCACCAAAAAGAAAGATGATAACACGTCTGATGATGATAACTGCATTTAAGATGACGTGTCACCATGGCTTTAGTCGGACGAGCATACATAATGTGATTATGTTTACTACTATTTATGTTTGCTTTCATCATATCTCGAGTTACGTACTATTATATTTCCTACTATTTATCGATGACTTCCTCGTACCTCCAGTTATTATGTCCTATTTTTTTTTTTACTATTTATCGAGGACTTCATCATATTTCCAGTTTTGTAAAATTATAACACGCTAGGCTCGGTGGGGGAGACTGTCAAGTTAGAAGCCTCACCATGGAATTCATCTGTTCTGATAATGTCAAACAACTCTTCCTTCCTAAATAGTGCCCGAAATTCCCTGATCCAGATATTGCAAAGGTGTCAAAAAGAGCCGGGGAACCTCTCTCTCTAGTAATGAAACCTTGCACTCAACTCTAAAGCGGATACAATGTCAAATGCATCTTAACTACTTATATCTAAACCCTGAGTCAAACGATAGTGCGTTTTAATTCGACCATGGCGCCATCTATCGAGAACGTATGACAACACTTGTTTGCGTTACGTGTGCGTTAACACTAGTGTGTTCCACTATTATTTTTCTACTATTTGCCGATGATCATATATCCAGTTAGGTCTAGTCCAGGTGTCGAGGGTCAGAGGAGTATGGAGGAGTCGAGGTGGAATCTCCATCGTGAAAAGGGAAGATCTTCCGCCAGGCGAAGTGATCGTGCCTGGGGACCGCGGTCCAACGGTTGATGTTGGACAGCTGAATTTATACAAACTCATTAGAAAACTTCGATAGCGCGGTTTAGAACTCGACCGTCTATTGGCGCGTTCTATGTAGTATCACTTATATTAATATGCTTAGCGCATAAAATAATATGACTGTAATATTAAATAATATGATGCTGGGATTTCATCGTATTTTCGGTGATACTTCTTCATATTCAACTAGGAAATCTATATAGGTACGATGACGGTGTCATTGTGTATGTTTATAATCTTACTTATAAATATCATACAGATTTATAGTACAGTGAGATATTGTTTAAAATAGAATATTATATTGTGTGACCAATTTTTACGATGCAAAGTATTATAATATCCCATTACCTATTCCAACTTAACTTATTAATTCGATTATAGCGTAATATTAACCTATTTTTTCCTTATTGTACGACAATGCTCCAGTTTTAGTCAAAAGTCACGTTATTTTAAGATTACGAAGAATTAAAAAATATCATGTCTTTGTTATAATTATGTGAGCGGAATGGAGCGATTGGAGCTAGCGCCGAAAGTGCTGTCATCATATTATTTTTAAGGAATCACACAGAATGTTATGCATACTCATAGATGAGATTCTGTAGTCGTATTTTAGTAATCATCACTATATTAATATGATGCTTACTCTAAAAATAAGATTCTGTAATCAATTTTAGTAGGATTCACATTATTCTATAAAATTAAATGTGGTGCTAGGACTTCATCGTATTTTCGGTGATACTTCTTCATATTCAACTAGGAAATCTATCAAAATACGGCGACGGTGTCATTGTGTTTTATAATTATAATCTTACTTTATCAATATCATACAAATTTATAGTACAGTGAGTTATTATTTGAAGAAGAGAATATTATATTGTGTGACAAATTTTTACGATGCTAAGAATCATAATATCGCATTACTTACTCAAACAATTCGATTCCAACTAATATATTTCTATTATAGCATAGTATTAACCTATTATTTCCTTATTTTACGATAATGCACCTGTTTTAGACCAACGTCACGTTATTTTATGATTACGCCGAAATGTCATTTTTTTCAGTGAAAGGTCACGGAAAGTGCGGACGACGGAACGCATCTTATTTCTCGGCAGTAAAGGTAAGAGAAACAGATACATTGACAAACACAGATTTAACACCCTGTCTCTTAGCCTCGAAAGTAAAAATAGACCTACCTATTCATATTTATTTCACTAACAATGTAATTTAATAGGTATTATTTAAAACTATTTAAAATCAACCGGATTTAATTTATTCCTGTTCTCGTGGCAAAATGTATAATTTTGCATAATACTTTTCATATAAAACTATAAAAATATATAAATAAGCCAATCGATCGAGCCGTTCTAGAGTTTTAAGCTTACTAGTTACTGTTATATTATGTTTATTAAGAAACCTAAAAAATATCTTCAGCTGACCTAATATTCCTTATTTTAAGTTAGCTCTATTATTTTCCACCGCTTTAGAAAGACAGAAATAAGCGTCATATTTATTTATGAACGCATTCACATCTTACTCAAATACACCTGCTTAGCAATTTTAGTGACGATGTAACAAGGTCATGAATAAAAGTGACAGATAAGCACGTTTATAAGGTTCAAATTAATTGGTTTTTAAATGTTTTATATAACTCTTCAATCTATCGTATTTTTCTGTCCTTTTTCTTCCGTATCATATGGAGAAGGATAGGCTAACTTAAAATTAAAAATTTTATCTGGTCAGCCAGAATCGAGTCGAATACCCAATTAAGTTAAGAGCTTTAAGAAATTGTAGTTATTGGTACGATACATCTTAGACTATTTTATGTCCTGTCCATCGATAATGTCCGGGATTCCCGGGTGAACCGGGTAGCATGTGGTCACCGGTTTTACGGAGACATTTCCGGAGAACTAGCCATAAAGTGGTCTTATTTTACTACCTCGTTAAACTGGATGTACTGTGCATGAGAGAGGCACCTTTGGAAAGAATTTACTAAAATGAAACGGATAGATTTTTAATGGAGAACAAATTGAGTATAATTATGTATTAAGGTGTAAGTTTAGTTAAGGTGATGAGCAGTAATTAAAACTAATTTAAATAAAACATTACACTACATATCATGATAGTAGTATAAATATAATAATAATAAACTACATGACTCGCATGCACGTGCCAGCTTTAGTTAACCAACCAACAACAATGCTCATGCAGACACAAGTTCGCCATGGGCGGGAATCGAATTAGCGACCTCTGAGTCAGGGTTACTACCATCTGAGCCTCCAGCCCTATGTACAAACATGTTTACACAATTAATATATAAACATGATAAAACTGTCTGCACATGAAATATGGAAAATATTAGAGAAAGTGTAGATATAGTTATCGATGTAGATATCAAAACACTATTTTTTAAATTTGTTTCTGCCACGCAAAAACTACTGGACGATTTTTGATGAAATTTGGTCTTTAAAATAACTGAGTAATTACAAAAAGAAATACATATACTAATTAAAACGATAACACCTATAAACTTGAAATATGGCATGTAGGTGTCTTATATGTCGTAGGTAACCGTTATGAAGGTATTTTCGGAAATTCCCACGGGAACGGAAATAAACTGGATACGCGAGGGCAACGCATCTGGGCACCCGCTATTTACAAAATAAACACAAAACTACACGTACCTTATTAACATAATACAGACCAATTTCGCAAGTACAGGCTTGTTATCCACCGTAAGAGATACCAGGTGCTCGAAATTTATCCCCTCCATCAGAGAAAACATTTTTATAATGAACACCCGCCTTTACGGCGCACCCGCCAATTTTCTTGATCAAAAACTGATAGCGCTATCATCATGTAGGCGTTTTCGGCGCGTTAAGTTGAGAGGGTACACATGATCGAACAGCTACGAGTATGCTACGAGTATTCGCAATGAAACGTTGCTACGTTTCATTGCTAAGAAAATTCACTTTTATAAATTCACTAGAGACCCGCCCCGGCTTCGCACGGGTGCAATGCTAACACTAAAACCTTCCTCTTGAATTGCTCTATCTATTTAAAAAAACCCCATCAAAATCCATAGAGATATAGGGATATAGGGACATAGGGATATAGGGACAGAGAAAGCGACTTTATTTTATACTATGTAGTGATATAGCAAATGTTACGAATGGAGGCTTTAAAGGCTTGATGAGAGGATTTTTTATTCGTCCCAAAACACCAATTGTGTGTAATTATTAATAATACCATTGCTCGGATTATTTTGATGGATTTAAGACCATTGACGTCAAACGTATATAAGAATTAACAGCACCCCGCGGTTTCACCCGCGTAGTTTCCGTTCCCGATCGCGATAAAATATAGCCTATGTGTTATTCTGATGTATAAGCTATATAACTTTAAAATTTTATCAAAATCCGTTCAGTTGTTTTTGCATGGAAGAGGAACAAACATCCATACATCTGTATATCCTTTACATACAAACTTTCGCGTTTTTAATATTAAAAGGATATGGATATTCTTCCAAAATTTCGATTTTAATTTATTTTTTCTGGAATTTCGAAACAATCGCATGAAGCCAAGTGAGAAACCGTATCCCAACACGTATTCTTAAGTAACTGTAGTGTCTAAAGATATAATAAAATCAATTCAGTCTAGTAATATAATACAAATGAGAAACCAACGATATTGTATGTATATCAATACACGATTTTGTTTTCTCACTTGTACGTTATTATTTTATTGCACTTTTTACCAGAATAAATAAAATAACATAAATAAAAATTAAATTTGTTGATATATACATATATGTTAAAATTTCAACTGTGTTACGGTTCATGAGATACAGTCCACTGATAGACAGACGGACGGACAGGAGGCTTAATAACAGTGTTCCATTGGTTCCCTTTGGGTACGGAACCCTGAAAGTATCACGACATAATAATAATAATATAATCTCACGCCTTTTATCCCCGAGGGGGTAGGCACAAGTATTCCATTACTGGATATACCCACATTTCACGAGATATATTGGAACCCTAAACGTGATAGGTGGTGAGCCCATCGCCGGACCGGGTCTGTTTCCACATGCCTCAGAATTAATTCTGAGACCTGCGGTTTTCCTTCACCGTCGAGCTAGTGGTAAATATGTACGTAAGTTTTTAAAAAACTCATTGGTACATGCCAGGATTCGAACCCGAGCCTCACTGATTTTCGGCCGGCTCTTTAACCGTTGCTATCACTGCTCTATATTTAATAATAATATAATAAAAAGAAGAGAAGTTTCGTGACATCTGGCAACACCAACGACGTCTGTCGCCAGCGAGCCGTGTCGCAAAACTATCGTCGCCTTGAGAATACAAGGCCTATGATTAACTAATTTATTTTCATTGACTTTGATGTAATAGTGTTTTCAACATATTATCCAGTTTAGACTTAAATATTTCTCTGGAGCTTTGTCCTTTATCAACAGTTTTTTTTTTAATACAGTATTTTTTTTATATTATATGTACTCACTCTTGCTCGTAGCTATCTGTGCAATACTAGTCTTGCTTTCCGTTTCATTTATTTGTTTGTCCTCGACTATCCAGCCTACAAATTAACAGTACAAATAAATTATAGTCCGCACATCAGCATTACTCCAGAGTCCATAAAAGCAGTAGGTAATGAAATTTTTAAAACTTAATAAAAAAAATCTTTCATTAATCAACAAGCAGTCCAACCCAATGACAATCCAGTACCTAACCACTCCATTAATCTCGCCAAGAAAATTCTATGTTCAATTTCACAGACTCAATAATAGACTACAGAAGATATTTAATTACCAAGCAAACGATCTACTAATAGAAAATAGCGATTAAGCACGTTCAATACTTTAAATCCTCACATTAGATTGAAATCTAATTTCTCTGGAACACAGTCGCTGAGAGCCCGTGAAGAAATAGATCCAAAGAGTCAACGAGGCCGCTGTTTGTGCAACAATTGAACTGTAGAATCTCATTACGTGACGAGAAAGTCCTTAACATATTAGCGAGCGAAGCGGGAGCGAGAGGACGCGTCCGCTTATACCAAAGAGATTTAAATATTATAGGGCATTGGGAATATTTTCATACAAAACTTTGAAGCCTAAGCGTCATGTCCATGTCATGTCAGTTAGTATGAATGCGAGCTGTCATTCGGTCGAAATTGTACTAGACTTATTCCACTTGGAATAACTTTTGACTTTAAATTTTCCTCGCTTTGCCCCTCTATGCCTTAATATATTTTAATCTCTTTGGCTTATACCAATGGCCGCTGCACAGCATGCACTCTAAGATGTACAACAATCGATAACAAAATGCAAAATAGATTGCTGTCTCCCTTCTGCGTTAATAATATTATTTTCTTAAACATGCTTGGAAATTTGATCATTATTTTGACAAAATTCTTCAAAACATATCGAAATTGCTGTACTGGCCAAATACAATATGCGAGCAGCAGCTGGCAAAAGTTGTATGAAAATCAATATCTTACGTGTTACATAGTAAACTCATATATGTCGACTAATTTAAAAATGGAACGATCTTTTACTCCGAAACATGGCAACCAAGGAGGTAACTTATCAAAGGTTTTATTTAAATTTCGACCTGGCTTACAATTAGACAGTTCTTCATTGAAAAAATATGAATACTTTAACTCGGGAAAATATATTGTGGTCCGATGTTCAGCATTGATTTTAAAAAAGTACATAATTGTATTTTCAAATAAAAAGTCCTGCCTACATAACATAATAAAAAGTACTATACAATAAAAGCCTTGGTCGCAACCAAAGAGATTAAAATGTAATAGGACATAGAGGGGGCATTGGGAATATTTTCATACAAAACTTTGAAGCATGTTTGAAGCTCAGGCGTCATGTCAGTGAGTATGAACGCGAGCTTTCATTCGGTCGAAATTGTACTAGACTTATTCCACTTGGAATAACTTTTGGCTTCAAATTTTCCTCGCTTTTGGGCGTAGAGGGGACCCTCTACGCCCTATTATATTTTAATCTCTTTGGTCACAACTAGGCATGAATTGACTTACGTATATGTGGGCCGAGGCAAAATCTTCCATCAATGCCTCTTTTGCTGGCCGCTGCAGTAACATACTATGCTATTAACTCTTTGAGTATGATAGGATGAAGGCGACCCTAGCCCAGAGATGCTGGAGTACTTATAACGGTCACACTAGACTACTATAACAACACTGAACAAGCACCACATTGACCAAGCACGTTATGTTTAAGGCTGTCAGCCACTTAAACCATTGATCCCAGTTTTCTTTGTGTTCCAAAATAAAAGCTCTGTCTGATACATTTGGGAGGCGTAAAAAGTTCTTAAGTTAAGTGGCCATTAGCTTAACATTATCTCTTAGTCCGCGGTGGGCTCGCGTGAGGGTTTAAGACCCTCCCTCCCTCATATGTGACGATCAGCAATGGGCTGTATCTGCCAATGCTTTTAGAGATCGAAAACGTATTAATCGATTTGGCTTTTATCATACTTACACGAAGCAGTATGGTAGGAATAAATACGAGCCCGCGCCCGCTCTCGCTCACGTATCTTCCATGTCACTATTTCCCGACTATTTGCTCAGATGTGTTTGCTCGCAGGAGGGGGGGACGCGAGAAGTGAGCTGATGCACTAAGTTCAGATCTAAGAGCTCTAAAGGCTCTAACTTTGTCTTGAACTCGTGAGATGCAGCGGAATAGGGTGTGACGGCTTGACACGTCGTGATGTCACGTAGTCACGTGTCACGTGCCCGCGACTTCAGTGGGTAGCGGACAGGTTTTAAAACTAAAAGCTGTCCAGTCGATTTGCGGGAAAATGTACGTACAAAAAGTAAGGACGTGGTTTGTTATTTTACGGACTTACGACACTTTTGACATTGTTAGAGGTGTTTTATGTTACGAAGTTTTTGTGACACTACTGTCCTTGGTCCTTGGCCGTTCACGTTATTATGAAGTACTTCCGCTTTGATAAATATTAAATTCAATTTCGTGTCCACTCGACTTTTTAAACTTTTAGTACATAAATAGTGGAGTGACGGTGCTAAGAGGTCAACCTAATTTAAAATTCATAGCATCGCCAAAAAGTGGGAGTGAAAAATTCGGGAGTTCCTTGGATACATTTATTGTATATTCCTTTGAGAAATCTTCTCGAGGTTGCCTTATAACGAGAGGCATTGTATGTAAATGTGCCTACAAATACATTGTGATTTATCTGGGTACACTTGGTGAAAACGAAATTACTTTGGAAATATGAGCTCAAATAACTATTATGTATTGGAATCCCCTGAACTCTAAATGTATGACGTATTTACTCATAGAATTTAATTGAAACACATTTATTCACATACACATTATACAAACAACATAGGACGGAAAATTATTACCATAAAAAGCAACGGAGTAGTGGTCGTGCAACAATATCGTGTGGTTAAGGTATTATCTGTACATTCTAATAAAATCGTAACTTACCGATGTCTATACTTAGGAGATATTAAGAAAACTTCATATGCAGGGTCTTCATAAAAGTCAAAACAATCATTTCTGTATTTTTTTACCTATTGGTCTATAATCGTTTTTGGGAGATGTGCGTACAAACATATGCACGAAATTAGATGCAGTTTTCACAGATTAGAATCTGCTACGTGTTTCATCTTGACTCTATGAGCCGAGATAAAAAAAACGGTCGTGGTCGCGAGCAACAGCTACTTTAAAATAAACGTATTTATTATTTTTTAGTTTTAATTCAAACACTTTTGCTTAATGACCCTAAATGGGGACAATCGCAATATTCTTGGCATTATCCTAAATTATTCCGGATTCAATGCTAAACCTACCCATAGCGTTCCACGGAATCCTAAACAAGGAAATGAACAAACAAAATAATGAAGCAATCCCAATCTGACCTACATACGAGTGGCATAAAGTGCTTACAAAACGTATGGGATTTAAAATAAAACGTGGGTCTTTTTTGGCATATAAATTAATTGTGACCCTCATTAATTTCAATAATAAAACATTACCATTTATCTGCTTTAATATTGGTTTAATTAAAAATAATGGAATAATTTTATGAGTGCCGTGCGACTAATGGATAGTTAAAATACTTCATTATGAATTTCTATTGGTGGGCCTCTTGGCTCAGTTGGTGACTCTACCGCCTGCGCCGGAAGTCGCGGATTCAATTCCCGATAGGACAAAACTTTGTGTGCACGAACCTGTGTTGGGTTCGTGTCTGAGTGTTTAATATTTAATTAAGTATGTTTATCATTTGTTTAGTACCCATAGTAGAGACTGCAGAGTTAGGTACTGAATCACCGTGTGAGTATTGTGACCTTCAATTTATTAAAATTTTATTTAACTGGAATATTGAATGTACCCGCGATATTTAGGTATAACTTTTAAGATTTTTATCTTAATTGAGGTTGTTTGTTTCTTTGTTGTCAATTTGTTGCAAAGACTCTATTGCATTAAGTTTGGGTACGTCATTATAAAGTCAATTCCTGGTACAAATGGTAACATATTTAGAAGCACACGGAGGATTCTCAGTTACTTCAGCTTAACTACCCCACAGAGTAAGTAACACAGTGAGCTAATTTCATAGGTTTTTGGTCTTGACACGCTGGTTACCCAGTGCCAGAGTTTTAAGGATGCTAAACGCGGTCCGGCAATAAATGAATGGATTTAGAGTAATTGCCGTCAGAACGACAAAAAACAGTTTTCACGGTAAACAGTATTCACGTACCTACTTCATTCAGTCAGACAGTTATTCTTATAAACCTATTTATCAAAACCGCTGCAACAGCTAAACCTAGAAAGCTGAAGTTTGATAACAATAAAGCATTTCTTGAATTCCCCAAAGAATGCGATATAACCGCGCCACTAACACTGATATTTTATAAAGAGTAGTAAACCGGCTTCACCGAATTATACCAAAAAAAAATACAGTTGAATTCAGAGCTTCTTCCTTTTTAAAGTGGGTTAAAAAAAGAATAATCGAAATCTGTTGGCGTGATATTATTAATTCGTCCATTTGTCGTAGGTACATAATTAATGCAAATTTATGACTTACTAGCAGCGCCCTGCGGTTTCACCCGCGTAGTTCCGGTTACCGTGGGAATACGGGGATCAAATATAGCCTATGTGTTATTCTGATATATAAGCTATATAACTGTAAAGTTTCATCAAAATCCGTTCAGTAGTTTTTGCGTCAAAGAGGAACAAACATCCATCCATACATCCTATTGTATACATCCATAAATGATATTTATGAATGAGTGGAGGAAGACATAGAACGCATATACATGTGTAACAACACCCCGGTCCAACGAATGACTCACCTTGTCACGTTTAGGGGCCCAAATTCACTGGTAAAAAGTGGGCATTTACGTGGAATTCCCCACAACCCTCGGATATGAACACCCAAATAAATAAATAAAACTCTGACCCTTTCCATCAAAGTAAGCAGCGATAATTGAATGGCATTTACTGAGAATGGCCACTTGGTGCCCATTCGAAGCCACAATGGCCGGGGCAGCACAGTTGACCCCAAAGGGCTGTGAGGTTTATGGCCTTAGGATAAGATTCAGATAACATTTTATTAATTGATTTCATTGGCAATTCTATCTTCTAAAGACTTCAAAAAAGAAGGAGGTGTTCCGGTGTACAAATGTTTTTTTTTTAATTTATTTGACACTAGCGACCCGCCCCGGCTTCGCACGGGTGCAATGCTAACACTAAAATATAATAATATATAATCTCACGCCTTTCATCCCCGAGGGGGTAGGCAGAGGTATTCCATTGCTGGATATACCCACATTTCACGAGATACATTGGACCCCTAAACGTGATAGGTGGTGAGCGCCCATCGCCGGACCGGGTCTATTTACACATGTCTCAGAATTAATTCTGAGACCTGCGGGTTTCCTCACGATGTTTTCCTTCACCGTCGAGCTAGCGATAAATATGTACGTAAGTTTTTTGAAAAACTCATTGGTACATGCCAGGATTCGAACCCGAGCCTCACTGATTTTCGGCCGGCTCTTTAACCGTCTGGGCTATCACTGCTCACTGGGCTAACACTAAAATCTTCCTCTTAAATCACTCTATCTAGCATACAAGCAAAAACAAGCATACAAAGGGACATAGGGATATAGGGACAGAGAAAGCGACTTTGTTTTATACTACCTATGTAGTGATTACATATTTGTTTGAACATAAAGTAGTTTGTGAATTCCTGTGCTATTCTTACTTTTATACATATACTAAGAAACTTGATAGCAGCATTTCCCGCGGTGATCCACTTTATACCCATTCGCGTGGAAATTCAGTTTTTTTGTTTCATTCCAGACACTTTCCCTAACTTGCCCACAACAACTCATTAGAATTTCATCGCAATCAAATGCATGGTTTATTACAGAATAGAGGAGAATTAAATAAATATACATTTATTTATGGTTTGTGATAGTATGAACAATGGGTTTAGTTATTTTATCAGTGCTCTTTTGTGTGACAAGAGAGGATCGCTATAATTGTACTTTATGAATTCAGTTTCAAGACTAAACACAGTACACAGTAGTTTCGGAGTCTATTCAAAAAAACAAAAAATGTAATCTTTCTTATAGTGCAGATGTAGATTTATGTACAAAATATAGTCTATGAGCTAACCCCAATCTTTTCGTAGTTGATGGTACACTCGATACGCGTACACTGTGGCCGAGGTATAATTACATTGACAAATGCCGAGTGCCTCGCGACTCGTGACAAGTGAGGTCGTGTTTTTCAAGTGCCACAGGCGATACTGTACTCAGGACTGGTGCTGTTTTAGTCAATACGTGTAGGATCTACGGTCCTAATTTGCTTGTAATCCTGTCTTAATGCTAGGTTCAGATAATACCAGCCAACATTGGTAAAGTTTACCGTGTTTTTTGTTGTTGTTTTTTTTTACTCTATGTACGTAATAGGGTTTAGTGAGAAAACTGCCATGAGCTAATTCGGACACATTATTTAAGAGGGGGAGGGGATACTATTACATAATTTTCGGGATGTATTTTATCTGACATTTGATAGCAGAAAGAAAGATTGGTGAAAAATAAAAAAAAACAATGTATCTAAATATGTAAAATTTTTGAAAAACTATACAAAAAAAATGCCTTTGGATCTTTCTAATTAACAATACAGTCGCTCCGTGAGCCATTTTCCGTAATAATTCCGCGTTGGAAAGTAAATAAAAAAAAAAAAATGCCTTTCATCCCCGAGGGGGTAGGCAGAGGTATTCCATTACTGGATATACCCACATTTCACGAGATATATTTTAAAGTGACTGTCATTAATTACTGTCGGTAGATATTACATATGACATGTCGTAGTTCCTGAAACCGGGTATGAAGGGGAAGAGTGAAGTCGTGTCTGTTGTGTTTTTTTAAACATGAATATAAGCAAGTATGATGTACGATAATTTGTGTTTGAAAAATACCATCTATTAACTTGCAAAATTCATTTGCTTCTTGTATGTGACTTGTGGAAGTTTGATGTATTTTTATGTTTCTCCTAAAAGATGAAAAATATACACTTGATATAAATCAGGGCGTGAGTTACATGAAAACTTCACATATTGTTATATGGTATCATGAGATGATTAGATAGTGGCCAAAGCAGTGTATTTACTTGCAAATATTTTTATTACTTACTAGCGAAACCAGGGAGATCCCATATTTCCTATCCCCTTTGGAATTTCCTAGATGATGAAGATACATAACATTTATTTACCTAGATGATTATTATTTCAAATTCCATCCTGCAGAAAACATCAAGTTTTATCGTGAATAGCAGACGTACTAACAAACATTTTTGAATTGGACTTAGATTTTACTGACGAATAAAATCAATCACACACACACAATAATCTTTACACATCTCTGAAGAACAGCATTATTTGTTAAGAACTTATATATTTTAGCTAATATATGCTTCTCACAACAGTAAGCCAATTAACACACTGCGCCAGTCCCAAGGTGCAGGATTACAGACAATACTGCGCTTAATAAAAACTGGGGCACAGAGCTACAATGAAACTAAAACTGTAAAAAAGCAGCCAAGTTTCATCGTACCGGACGACACCGCGCGGACCACTACGTGAGCGGCTGTTTAAGGCAAAGATTTTCACGTCAAACTTAAAATGACTATAAAAAGATTAACTATTTCACAAATACCTACTCAGAATGTACAGAAATTTTTATTATTATATCGATAGTCTCTGCCTATGTGTTATATTATGTATGCAGGTCTGTATTGGCACCTGTTATTTTACATTGTCATTCACAACGATATAATTCTTCAGAAGTAATAGATATTGAAATATAGTACCTACTGCATTGGAGAGGCCATCGAAAAGTTTGACAAAGTTCCATAACATTGTGACCACTAATAGACACAATACAATGACATCATACAATCCAATTTGACCATAAAACTGACATCCGAGAGGAAAACAATACCTCTTTAACAGTATTTAACTCTTCTGTAAAACAGAAACAGTACTTTAATAAAACCCGGAAATATGAAGAGACTCGCATGTTTACAGGTGCAAACCACTAACCAACTAATAAGCAACATCGTAATTTAGTCAGGTAGAAACTTTTGAGAATCTCCAACCTTGTGTTTGTTGAGTCGATAAAACAGATTTGCAGCACGGCTGAATTACAAAGGCTGAACTACTTGCAAAGACTTGAGACTACAACGAAGTTGACAGGTATTACATCGATCCCTTTCGAACAGTGATACTTTCTCTGTCTTATCTTTAGTTTCAGTAATGAGTGTTGCTGTTTGTGTCTACATTTTTACAAAAGCACCCTAGATTCTTGTTTATTACCTCCGTTCTTTATCCGTGACAATATTATATATCTACCGTACGTCACTCATAGAATATTTTTATCAATGATAAATATTTAAGAATTAGATCAATTACTATTACCTACTACTACTAATTACTAGATGTAGATTAATTGTGAGTAATGTTATCTAGCTGCAAGTTAAGTAGTGTCGTGTTACATAAATTTTAACCTTACTAGATGAGGATATAATATATTTATTATATATTTTATGTAAAAAAATTTAAATTAAAATAAAAACCACGTATACGCTTGGCCTTAAATCCGTCACGTTTTACGACGCAACGCCGAGGGCCGCTCAGATACGCTCTTTACTTTTTGTTTGAGGTTTTTGTTGTAATAAAATCGTGTTTCTAATCTCTTTGTGTCGCACCACGTGTTACTGTCTACGTGCTACGAGAACGACGCTACGAGACGTAGCTGCTACAAGAATTTCAAAATGGTGAAAATAAAAGTATTATTATATTATTATTATACTAAGGTGTAATTAAGGTACCCTTTTTAATGAACTTGGAAAAGGACTGTAGGGAATAAAGTAATTATCTTTATAGCTTAATCGCTAAAATTAAAAAATGCGTTGGTGTTACTCGCTAAACACCGCCCACCACTAGAACCATGAGCGCAGTTCATCGATTTAGAATTAAAATTGCTCTCTTCTAGATGAATATACAAGGTTCTGCAGACGTAGGAATACATCTAAGACAATGTTTGAATATACGAGCATCTGCTCATAGCGAATCGCGAAGAAGAGATCATCTGTTTTTATTGGAACGAAGTTCCTTAGCGCGCGTTGCGAAAGGGGGCTAGACGGAAAAAATTAAGACCATTTGTAACGACACTTTTTGATAACCTTTTTGATAGCTGTGCGGCGTGAGCGTGTTTCTCTGTCTGTCTCTCTCTCTCTCTCTCTCATAGAAAGCAAGCCAAGTTTTTTTTTATGATTATCTATCATTCCTAAATAGAGCAGCGTCAATTAGAAATGTAGGTGGTAGAGCTATTGTTAGTTTAATACTAGCCAGCTGCCGTCCGAAGGAATGAAGCTTGTAAAAAAGGACGTATAGTCAACGAAATATGAACCAAATTGGCATTTTCAGACGCGGCGTTGACGTAAATTGAGATGGTAATTGGCGGTAGTCAGGGAGCATTTATTTTATCAAGCAACCGCTGGCATTGCCTTCGTGGAGCCGCTTTTTTTTAACTTAAGGAATTCAAAAGAAAGCTATTTGAAAAATATCAAGATTCTATCTGATAAATTTTCGGAGATTTTTAAAATATATGAGTCAGACCACAGTCAGTGGTATTTATCTTTTGTATATATTATTTATACATAGTCTAAAAATCAACGTTATTGCCTGAGACTTATCTATTGAATCTCCTATCGATGTCTCAAACCAAGTTTTTCTTGGTCCGACCTCGTGTCCGCCTACGCTTGTTATGCGTTTTGTTTTTCCACTTCTGCCCCAGTTTATAGCATTATGAATTGATGATATACACAGACAACGTAACTGTTAAACATTATTTGTAAAATTTTGTTTCAAAGGACCTCAGTTCAAGGAAGGACTTACCAGAATAACAAAAATATAAAAAGTGTATGAAATTAATTAAAAAAGCGTTTGACGGCGTTTCCCATTTCGTACCTGACTATGTGAAAAGCAGGTAGGTACATAATAAATTCAACCTATACGAATTCACAAATTTAATGAACTTGAAATTAATTGTGTGTAGTCTTTGAGTATTAAACCAACCGGAGACGCCAGTGACAGGCGTCCCCTCTGCCAAAAAAAAGTATCGGTCAATGATCATACCTGTTATATACAACAAGTTTTTTTGAGTTCACGGAGTGCTCGGATTGGTGAATGTATTTGTGTGCATCTAGTTCAAGCAAGTGTTTAATTGTTTTGTCAAAAAATGCGTTTGTTTTAACATTATTTGTGTGCGTTTCTTCCCCCCCCCCCCCCGCAGAAATTGGCAGACTTTTTTGCAAAGAAACTAGTGCGCGTGACTTCTCCTGTTGGTTTAATACTCAAAGTGTGTAGTACTCCCAAAGGTCTAAATTAAATGAAGAATTCTCACAGACTGTGTAGTTCATCTTGAACTTGACTGTACGTAATACCTACCTTACATTTTGTTTCCCCGATATCTGATCTGATAATCTAAAAACGCTAACGATTGGCTATAAAATTGAATATGTTGTCTGTAACTAGTAATGTAATTTTAGATCTCAAGCTTAGCACAAATATGTATTCAGACGCGGGGTCTATTTAATGTTGTCTGTGTTTGAGACCAAGTTTTTCTGAGTTTGAGCTCGTGACTGTCAACGCTTGTTTCTTTTATTTATATTTAGAAGAAATGACAACGAATGAAAAACAATGGGGCCACTTAATGCCGCCGCGTGGCTGCAACTGCTTGAAGAAGAAAAAAATTGCTCGCGTTTTTATCCCTGAATGGTTGGCAAAGTCATTTTATTTCATGACACAACCAGTATTCTCCAGTATATTTTAGGACCCCCAAAACGTGACAGATGGTGAGCCTATCCAAGGGGGTGCTGTTACACGTTAAAATCATGTTCAATTTTTCCTTTACCGTTACCATTACATGTATCTACAAGTATCACTAGCATGGGCATAGGTACTATTGGATGGTTAATTTAATAACGCGACAGCCTTATTATGATTTATTATTAAGTTACAGACTTTCATAGACTCTGGCAAACATTTATATCAATTGACACAATGCGCAGGATTCTTAACAGCTCCTCATGACGTCACGCATAGAGACTTAGTTCCAGTAGAGTTGCCCGAATCGATATTTATAGGCTAACAGTTCACACGAGTATTTTGAAAGTTTTTGGAAAAGCTCATTGACACTCTCACTTAGCACGTGTACACCCAGGCAGACAAAGGCTTCACTTCTGGATTTAAAAACAAACGATACAACCCGATTCAGTCCAAGCAAACATTTTTAGGAAGCGCAATTTCAAATTCTAATCAGCCACTAAATCGCATTTTACTGTGAAATCAGCTGGAACAAACTAGAACGATTTCGAGGCACTATAAAGTCTACTCAGTGCTAGCTTAACTTTTATTTGCAATCTCAGTGCTCAGTAAAAAGCTGTATCAAGTTACGCTATTGAATTAATTCTAGTGGACTCTGCATGTTTAAAATAATAAAATTGTAGACGTTTTTGAAAATGCGCTGAATTCTTAATGTGTTTAGCATTTTATTGCAGTCGAAGAGGCAATAAAGCTTATTCAGGAGTTATATTTTATATTTAAATGCAAATTACGTTGGTTAATGCCTACCTGGGGATAATTACCAAAAGGTTGTACGTCACCATTTCATCGTTATACTTTAGAAGCTAAAAGTAAACTTGAATAAGTAAAAAACATGGTTTCGTTATACAAAGTCAAACTCAAAATGTTTTATTCAAAGGAGGGACTTTTAGGTCCACTTATGAAAGTCATTTCAACTCCACCGTTTCAGCATCTATGGTTGAGGAAAAGAAACAATTGCAACTGGAACACTAAAAAAACATTTGAAAGACGAATAGCATTCAAGACAAACTGTTTAGGCTTCAGAAATTCGCAATGAAATATTCTTACATATTACCCGAAAAACATTATTCTCCTTCTAGTGCAGAAAATGAAATGTGATTAGAGAAAAAAACCTTTTACACAATATTCAAATCTCTTTGGTTTTACCATACGAAAAGGATAGCTGGTACGCACGATTTGTCTGGGCAGAAGAATGTTTTTCAACTTTCCTGCTTTTTTTCTTCTGTGTCTTATGTGGATTCCGGACATCTTACTACACGGCTAAACAAATTATAGTAAAATAAAATTCACCATTATATTACTCTGAAGATAGACTATTATTAAATTAGTCTGAAGATCCAACATAAATCAACCAGACAGAACAGATATTAACATTATCACAACATATTACACGTTAACATATACGAGTATGTTAACTAAGCTACAGCTATACCGTCTCACTGATGTTCTATATGCTAATGGCAATGCTTTCACGAGGAAATCCGTCCTCGGACATACCGTATGCAGCGCTGTGCCGGTTAAAATACACATTAGGTATACAAAGCTGTGGCCACTACTACAAGAAATCAGATTTCTTTATAAAAGGCCGGTGTATACTGGATGATTTTTTTTTACCGTGAAAAATACGACGTTTAAGGTATCTAGAGCGGAAGTTATACACGAGATTAATTGTTAAATATAGTCATGTTTAATGCAATTTACAAAATCTAGAAAACTACTCTGACTACTATGTAGCAGCTGACGGTTGAAGGTAAATTGCGCATAAATGGAAGCTACGAGCTTGTTTCTTTTTAAAATACTATTTCAAATATTTCAGTGTGTAATATTGACTACAATTGAGTAATGTATATTAGTTAAATAGTGATGTTTTTTTTAATAAAGAATCTAAAATGAGTCTATTACACTTACCTACCTATCACACCACATTGTTATTCATATAATCATGTAGCTTATAACACGCAATTTTGCAGAATAGGTAAGTACTGGTTCAACATGAATTTACATACTAATTCAAAACATGTTTCCATAATAACTCATGACTTTATTAGGTATTTTAATAAGTAAAAATAAGATATCTATCTATAATGAATCGCCTATCATATTTGTGCATGCGCCGATAGTCGTGACCGCCTTGCTGAGCGGCCGGCGGATTCATGTCTGAGGCCATGGCCCCCCTAGGAAAAATCCCTAGCTACGCCAATGTTTCCCACTTCCTTTTTTTAATAATGTATTCTTCCCCCTTAACTAAAAATAAGTAACCGCTAACATCCATTCAGGGGAAAACCTCCGATAGTAGGTATAAATATTGATATAACAGACACAGAACAGTTAACATCGTTTGGTAGTCCCTCGGACTACATAAATTATTTAAAATAATTAGCGTCTTCGTTACCACAAGTATCACATATCAAGACAATCCTTAATCTGGAACGTAAATGTTAGTGAAAACAAAACACCGTGAAGTTGTGAATTTTATGTGCTAGCACAGTGCAAAGTTAAGCGATTACATAACTGTCGCAACAAAGAATCGCACGTCAGCTGTCGTCGGACGTCGACCCGTTTGAAGTGATCTAACCTGTGAGTCACGCGCATAGCGGCGATTTTTGAATAACAGCCTCATAGTGAACTCATTAACTACCTACGTTACAATGCCTACTTTGTGTGCTGCTTGTCAAAAAATAGCAGAACCAAATAATGCATTACATTGCCATAAATGCAAAGGTAGTTATCACATGATTTGTGTAAACATCTCGCTGCAATTGTCTAAAACCTTTACTGAAGAGCAAAAACTTACCTGGTTGTGTCCAGCTTGCAAGGCGACGCAGCCTAGAGACAATAGATCTGATACCCCAGTCCGTTCTCAGTCTCATATTCCACTAACTAGCGAGGAGAAGGCCAACATAACTTTCTTCAGGAGTGATAACAAAAATCACTCGCCAACTTTGTCCCCTGTCCCAATTACGCCGACAAAAGATAGTAACAAATGTCCTTGCATTTCGACTGAATCTCTTCGTGACATGATTAGAATTGAAATAAGAGATGCTATACTCAATTGCACTGAGGAGATAATACAAAAGAATGTAACTTCAAAATTACGTAATATTCACGAAGAGATCTCCAGTTTTAAAGAATCGATTAGTTTCATGAATGAGAAATTTGAAGAAATGAGGACTGATTATTTGGCCCAAAAACAGAAGGTCGATTCCATTATTAAAGAAAACGAGTCATTACGCTCTGCCGTTCAAAATCTTAGCACTCGCCTGAACCAAATGGACCAATTATCCCGAGGAGCAAACATCGAAATCCAATGCGTCCCGGAAAATAACAACGAAAACTTAATAACGCTGGTATCTCAACTCGGGCGCATAATTTCCTGCCCAATCAATGAAGCCGATATTGCCTATTGTACACGAACTGCCAAATTCGACTCTTCTAGCCCTCGTCCCCGTTCCATACTTGTTAAGTTGAGTAGTCCACGCATTCGTGATACAATTATTGCTGCTGCAATAAAATACAACAAAGCCCATCCGGAAGACAAACTGAGCACAGGGCATCTAGGCATTGGAGGAAATAAGTCACCCATATACGTTGTGGAAAACCTATCTCCAGAAGGCAAATACCTTTTCGCCGCAGCCCGTAAGAAGGCAAAAAAAGAGCTAGGATATAGGTTTGTGTGGGTGATAAATGGGAGAGTTTATGCACGCAAAACAGAAAACTCACCGCCGGTCTACATCCGTGACATGGACACTATTTCTAAGTTAACATAGCTTATATATATTTTTTTTTGTCTCCTAAATGTAGCATCAAATTCCATCATAACATTCAGTGCAATTAATATTTATTATCAAAATGTACGAGGCCTTAAAACAAAAACTATTGATTTAATTAATAATATAGCTTGTTGTGATTATGATGTTATAGTACTTAGTGAGACTTGGCTGGATATTAATATTCTTGATTCGGAGTTATTTGACTCCAGATATAATGTATACAGGCGTGACAGGCAATCGTCTGGCTTTGGATGTAAAAAGTCTAGCGGTGGCGGTGTACTAATAGCTGTATCCAACAAAATTCCTTCTAAAAGAATAACTAATTTCGAGAGCGACTGTGAAGACGTTTGGGTTTTCAGCAGACATTAGGCTCAACAACAAACCGATACAGTTGAATCTATGTGGAGTATACTTACCATCTCCTTTGAATAGTGAAGTTCTTAAGCACTTTATAAACAACACGAATCGTATATTAGAAAATAACTGTAAGTGTATAATTATAGGAGACTTCAACTCCCGTGATATTAATTGGGACTTATCAAATTGTGCAATGTACATGGACCCCCTGCCCACCTGCTCCAGCACTCTTGTTACTCTATTGTTAGATTTTATTAGCTTAAATGGCTTGAAACAATATAACACTGTAAAAAATCATCAGGGTCGGATACTCGATTTAGTTCTATCTAATGTGTCTATTCTCAACCTAGCCAGCAGTGCAGATGTATTGAGTGTTATAGACCAGTACCATCCCCCTATTGAATTTTCCGTAAGAAATATGAGCTTTAAGTCGTTGGATACCAATACTTCAAGTAGAATTAATTTCTATAGAGCAGACTATAACCAAGTATGCTCTGTCCTAGAATCGGTCGATTGGAATGCAAAGTTTTCCTTCTGCACGCACATTGATGATATGGTGAATGCATTTGTGGCTGTCTTGGACGATGTTATTCAAAACCATATGCCCAGAACTACCTTTAGGAGCAAACGCTACCCAGTGTGGTTTTCTAATGACCTCAAAAGATTACTACGCGAAAAAAATAAATATCGTACTAGAGCGAATAAATACAGCAACCCTCGTGACGTATTATCTTTTCAATTGTTAAGAAAGAGATGTAAGCGATTACAGGAATCATGTTACAAAAATTACTTAAATAATATTGAAACCTCATTGATTGGCAACCCAAAAAAATTCTGGTCCTTTATTAAAAACAAAAGAAAAAACGTTAGCCACTATCCCCCTGAGATGTATCTGGAAGGCAAATCTGCCATAGGAGGTGACAATATCTGTAATCTATTTGCGTCCCACTTCTCTTCTGTATACTCCTCTAATAGTCCTGTCACATCAAATAACCGCTGTCACTTACATTCGGATTGTTTAAACTCAATAGTATTTACTACCAATGACATTCGCGCAGCCTTGAAAAAACTCGATATTAATAAGGGCGCAGGTTCTGATGGCATCCCTTCCTTATTCGTGGCTCGATGCGCAAAACCTCTAACATACCCGTTGTGGCTGATATTTAATAAGTCCTTTCAAAGTGGAAATTTCCCATCACTATGGAAAGTAGTACATGTTGTGCCAGTTTTCAAATCTGGTGACAAGCATTTGGTTAAAAACTATAGACCCATTTCAATACTTCCAGTCTTTGGTAAATTGCTGGAGTCTCTGATCTACCCAGTATTGATGTGGCACATAAAGAAGTACATTACTCCTCAACAACATGGTTTTATAAAGTTTCGATCCACAAATACCAATCTAGTATCATATATGGAATCTTTGGTTGAGTCAGTTGATTCAAATACTGCTATAGATGTCATATACACAGATTTTAGCAAAGCTTTCGACAGTGTTGATCATAAGATTTTACTTATTAAATTGGCAGAATATGGAGTATCAGGCAATATTCTTGATTGGTGTGCCTCCTATCTCAGGGACCGAACTTCGGTGGTGGTTGTTAATGGCTTTAAATCACATGAGTTTCCAGCACTATCTGGAGTTCCGCAAGGTTCGCTTCTTGGTCCGTTATTCTTTAATATATTTGTTAACGATATATCTGTCTGTTTCGAAAATTCTAACTTTTATCTATACGCCGACGACTTGAAGTTCATGCGACCAATTAAAACAACCCAAGACGGTACGCTTCTCCAAAATGACTTGGACAGGTTGTCAATGTGGTGTAAAACCAATGCAATGTCCCTTAATGTTGACAAATGCTATTTTATCAGGTTTACAAAGGGATATGTGACTTCAAAGGTGCAATATATACTGGAGGGTAAATCACTTCAAGAAGTCACACAAATACGCGATCTGGGAGTGACCTTTGATCATAAACTCCGCTTCAATGTCCACATAGATCAAATAGCCACCAGTGGTTTCAAAATGTTAGGATTTATCTTGCGTAACTGTAAGGGATTCAGATGTCCTTACAGCAAAATAGTCCTTTACAATTCTCTTGTTAGGAGTGGTCTTGAGTACTGCAGCACTGTATGGAATCCCAACTATGATATTTACACTAAGCGCATAGAACGAATTCAAAAAAGGTTTCTTTGGCATTTATCTTACAGCTGTAATTTGGTTAAAAGATTGCCCAGCTACGAGAACCGTCTCAATCACTTCAAATTATCATCTTTGAGCTCACGTCGAACGATGGCTGATAGCCTATTCTTATACAAGCTAATTAATAACCTCCTGGACTGTCCTGAACTTGTCTCCAAGTTGCGTATCCATGCACCCATAAGGCTTCCCAGAGCCTCTAGATACGCTCCATTTTGCACGGCGCCGTCACGGACTAATCTAGGTTTTTATTCCCCAATGAACATACTTGTTCGGGAATACAACAATATTTTTAAGAAATCAGGAATAGACGTTGATGTGTTCTCGGACAAGGCCTTTAAATTCAAGAACACTGTGGTTAGCGCTGCTGGCAGTTGATGATCGATACAACCTACTTATTGTTTTTCTTTACTGGTATTATTTTTAATTTTCTATCTACCTACTTCTTTGAATTGTTTGTATTTTTATTTTATACCATCGTGTAACTGTTTCTGATTATGCCCCTTTGCTTGCCGTGGTTGCTTTTAAGTGAAGCGGCACAAACCTGTAAATCTGATCAGATGTGATGTTCTTATGTATTGTGTCAGCTTTGTTAGCAATCCTAAATAAATAAATAAATAAATAAATATAACATTTATTGATTTAAAAATCAACAGTGCAATACTTACATCAGAATTTAAATTCGAACTAGCCATGTGCCCAATAGGATGACCCTCAGACCTGAATCTCATATCTGTGGGATGACCAAGTAACGTCGAACCTTCGTGAATATAGACGATAAATTAAAAAAAAACTGACTTTGCACCAAAGAGATTTAAATATAATAGGGCATAGAGGGGACAAAGCGAGAAAATTTTGAAGTCAAAAGATATTCCAAGTGGAATAAGTCTAGTTCAATTTCGACCGAATGACAGCTCACGTTCATACTAACTGACATGACAAGGACATGACGCTTAGGCTTCAAAGTTTTGTATGAAAATATTGCCAATGCAGGGGGCATTGGGCTATGCCCTATTATATTTAAATCTCTTTGCTTTGCACCTTTGCAAAATCATAAGCGTCTTATCCCACTCTAGGTTTGGGCTGTTTGTTAGTCAGACCTCCCTCAGGCCCGTATTACAAAACGATACTCACGCATGCCTGAGCGCACGTAGAGGTAGACAGCTTTAGGCGACTCATATAGCGGCATCTCTTTCTATTATGCTAGGGATACTTCAACGAAACATCGTTGCTTGGATCGTTCTGTAATACTCAGAGACCCAAGCCAAGTGCCTTTTTAAAACGTAAAGATTAATCGTATAGAATTACAAAATGGGATTGAGTATAGAACGACATTACAATCAAGAGAACGCTAATTAAGGTAATTTAATCTTTGTTTGCAATTTGGCCAAGTAGGCAGATAGGAAGAAAGAAAGAAAATATTTTTTGTCCTATTAATTCATCGAGCACAAAACTTAGTAAAACTGAACAAAAAGGTCTAAGGCTCAACATGGGCTGTGGACAGTGAGCCACAACCGCTGATATTCTGCCATATCATTATAGTATAGAGTTTCTAATAATTCCTGTCGTGGCTTAAAAGTAGGGGTATTCTGAGGACGTTGTGACGCATATCAGTATTCGTCCGAGCGTGATTCCGAACCGGCAGCATAAATGTTCGGTTTGAATGCGGCCAGGTGTCCCCATTCCATTAGACATACCGGTAGTAAGATTCTTTTCTCTTTTTAGTACGACATACTTTTGCCCAAGACTTCTTCCGCGTTCCAGAATCAAAAGTAGCCTATGCCCGTCCATGACAAATTTAGCGCTATACGATCGGCATCGGAAATGTTATGACGGAGTTTTATTTTAATTTATTTCTTTATTACATAATTTTTTTAAAGTTACTTTTTAATTACTTTAAAAAGTAGCGCTCGGGCTTGTTATTTAATTCCCACATATTATTGGTAAAATGATTGACATAATTTACTTTTGACTTAATTTCATGCTAGACCACCCCCGTCTCCCCAAGTGAAGTAGTTTCCATACTATCATCAGACCATTGGAGAGAGAAACTTTTTCTTTAAACGTCTTTATTATTTATTACTTTGACAATGCTCAGCCCAAAATATTGCCTATAGAACCATATGAAATTTTGAACAGGAATTCCCGTAATTTTTTTTGGAAAATCCTTAAAAACTCAATTCTTCCACAAACAAAGGAATATCACGACAAGTAGGTCCATCACTCATACACACAATAATTTCTTGTACGACGTGCACAAAATTGGGTGCAAAATGCAGATGGTACAGATGGTACCATTATTTATTTATTTTCATTTTAGACTTTGCCAAAACGCTCTCTCACATTGAAAATAGCACTCCATAAATTGTTGATACGTGCAGTAGGGTCCTGCTTATTCCGCATTTGATTTACTGAATATCTAGATTGTTGAATATGTGACAGAAAGTGGTTTGTGTTCTCGTATAGATTTACTGTGTCCATATCCTACTTCCTACTAATATTATTTTTATAAGGTTAGAAAGTTTGTCAGTATGGATGTTTGTTGCTTTTTCACGCAAAAACTACTGACCGGATTTTGATGAAACTTTACTGTTATATAGCTTCTACATCAGAATAACACATAACTAACACTAACACTATAATTTATTCCTGGATTCTCACGGGATCGGGAACTACGCGGGTGAAACCGCGGGGCGCTGCTAGTAACTAAATAACTTATCCTATAGAAGTAACTACTTATTCAATCGATGATATTTTGCACCATTGTATTGCTCGGTTTAAAAAAATATCAATAAGATGTTTAAAAGGGGTATCAAATAGGGTCTCCTCATCAACTTGTAACAGGCCCACTGCTGAGCTATGGTTCTTTCCTCCGACATGAGTAGTAAAGACTACGAATTCGATTTGAGAAGATCAAACCAAAACATTTAAATAGCATGAAATATAATTATTACTAGCCGCAGGATGTCCATTGAGTGACTGAATCGATCTTGTTTATCAGTGCTTGGTCTCCATTCAAGAACCTTTCGGCAACATCGGCAGTCAGGACTCAGGTCTACGCGATATGTGCCGAACCCTTTGTCACGTCAACTTGCGAATCCCACTTTTGTTCGTATGCGGATCGCCTAATTTCTGATTTCATTATATACCTACTAGCGGTTCTTCTCGATTTCACTCGCGTAATTCCTGTTCCATTGGGAATACGGGAATAAAATATACAGCCTATGTTACTCAGGGATATTCTAGCTTACCATTGGAGAAAGAGTTTTTAAAATCGGTCTAGTACTTTTTGAGTTTATTCGTGACCAACATACAAACATAAAAAAATCCAAATCTTTCCTCTTTATTATATTGGTATAAGTATATATATCAAAATCTAAATAAATTACAAATCTTGTTTCACTATTTCGAAAATTAGACTCATACTTGGACTTAAGTAGGCATTATTTAGCTAATATAGAACGAATAAAATATTTAGAATATTCTAGAAGCATATTCCATGAGAAAACTATTCCGATCTTCACATGTCTCAAAGCGGAAGCCAAGTCTTGCAAACCGCTTAGCATACACTCCCGTCTATTGTAGTACCTTCTATACAAGAAATGCGTCGGTCTGTTTACTTTCCCGTTGGATACAGGTGACTAGGAATATCTCGAAAAATCCACCAACGCCGAGTGATGACGGAGTTAGTTTAGCTGGATTTTCTGAGAAAATTTATTCAACACTTGGACTTTTAAGACGAAGACTCAGTTTCTCGGAAAAATGCCGCAGAAACTTCTAGAATAATTTGCATGAAACTTATTGCGTTTTGCGGACGTGATATTACTCCGCAAAAAGTGTGTTCCGCATAAAATTTGCGTTCGATAAATGTATTTGGACATTAAACGGTCATTCGAATGCGTTCGGACATTTTGTATTTTGAATTTACAATCGCCGTAGTACTAAATGCACATGCGTGCCATAATAACTTTTACCGGCGTTGCTCTTTTGGATTATTTTTTGAGTACAATTAAGAGTTATTGTATTTTATTGTGTCGTACATTAATTAAAACTCCAAAATATCTGAGCACGAAAGAAGCGCTAAAACGATTTAAAATATTATCCTCCTCTTGGTGATGTCAGGTAAAAAAAAATGTCTAAGACACTTCGGATATGAAGTCAAATCTAAAGACATCTCCGACTTCAGAATTTCTCAGAACTGGCCCTTCAATAATATAGTCTATATGAAATGTCAAAACAATTTGAGAACTCAATTCAACTGGCAAAAGGCAATTCAAATTGTATCAGGCGAATAGCAAAGCGAAACAATAGTTATTCCCGACTATTATTATTACAGATACTATTTATCTATAATTATTCAGCAATATAAACTGAAACGAATGAAGTTCGAAATGACTGGTTTAATCTCTTTTATCCTTTGAGCTTTTATCTGACGTAAATTTATTATTTTACAAAGATTTCTCACTTAGTTTGTCAGACTCCATTTTGATTGGCAATTAATTAATATTTTAATTGTCACGGAATAATTTGTTTGAGGATTGGACATTATAAGTGTAGTATTTAATGTTTTTCTTGAATATTTAGTATATCTTTACACAAAATACTGCAAAACTTCAATAAATTATCATAAACTATCGTAGCACACGTGGTATCTAAAATGCTATAGATATATTGATATTATTATAGACGAGCGGAGGTGAAATGGTCCTCCTTCGTGAAAAGGGAAGATCTTCCGGTTGATGATGGATAATTGTATTTATACTAAATCATTAGAGAACACTTCAATAGCGCGGTTTAGAACTTTCCGTCTATGGTGCTTTAGTTAGTTCTATGTAGTACCGCTAGGTGTCGCTACATTATCAACCAATTTTAATAAATAAATAATATGATTTAAATTATTCGGTAAACAAAACCTACTTCCTTGAAAGTACGGCATTTTTATTTTTATACATATAAAATGACATAGCCTGACTGACTGAGCTATCAATGCATTCCCATGGCACTCCCCCATGTCCCAGCCAATAAGAAGCAAAATCCTAAGAAAGGATCTTATGGAATTACCACGGGAAAACAAAACAGCACTCCAAGCAAAGCTATACTGAGTATTTTCTGGTAATAAATAAACAGCCTTACCCCCCGAGAGGGTGGCACAGTTCATTTCCAGTATTATCACTAACGTCAAAAAATTTCTATTATAAATTCCTTCTACAAAATCCCTACACACTTTTCATAGACAGTCATTGGGAAAAGTATTAGAGCTAAGTATACTGACGTTAAAAACTGCTCGCGTTGGGAAACGCAAAAAATTAACAGGTACAGTCACGGAGTAAAGTGCACAATTCAGGATGCCAAAGCCATGGCACTCATGGCTCTATCGGCGTCGAACAGTGGGAGCTTAACGCAATTTACTGGCTTAATCCGGATCAAGCCGTGCCGTCGCAGTGCATTGTTTGACAGTATGAAAGAAGCTGCAGTATAAAGTAGTTTATAGATAAATAGTCGTTTATCTTTTAGTTTTAATATATGTTATGTCAAAAAGTTTAAACAGGCTAAGAGTAAATATATCAAGAACAATTACTGCTCAGTGCTTTTGACTAGGATCACTAGGTACACAGTCATTATTTTCTTATAAGATTTTTGATATCGTTTTGAAAACTTTATATATATCCATATAAGTATTTAGTTACTTAGTAGGTACATAAGTTTTACTCTGTAAGCCTTTGCAATTAGACTGAGTTTCTGTAATAGATTTATAATTGTTAAATTTTATTATTATTATATTTATCATTAGCTTGACGGTGAAGGAATACATGATGTGACGTGAGGAAACCCACACAGGTCCCTCTGCCTACCCTATATATATTGGAAGGAAAAATTTACTGATTGAAAGGTCTATCACCTCTTCCCAGTCTTATAGCTGAGAAAAATTAAAATAATTAATGCAAAGTAAAATAGATCATGATCATTTAAAGCTATACCATCGCATAACCTATGAAAGTTTTATAACTTTATCTCATTTTTATGCACTTTAAAGAAAATAGTCTACAGTGTTCATACTATGAATCTTATTCTTAAATAAACGTTTCCCTGAGGATGTTGCAGAAATATTTTACTGAGCGTATTTGGTTAGGTAACATAAAATCTCTTTGCTGTGTTGCCCATAAAAGAGCTTTTAAAAATAAGCTCGTAAAAGATTGCATATGAATACCATTTGACATTCATACTGGCTGCATGATGTAAATGCAGGCTACATTTTAAAAACGAAAATGGAACTTTGTTTTCTTTTTTCATGTTTTTAATCAATTGGGTCAGCCAGTAGTACAATAAACAAATTTCAAATGTTATTATGCAAAAAAAAATCACTACTGCTGTAGGTACTCGCTACTGCTTTTGTCCGCGGTTTGTCCGTATTCTGGAAAAAAGTGTCTCAATGCAAAAACTGCCGTCAATGTATTTGGTCAGCTGCTGTGTGGAAGAAGGACATACCAACAAACTTTTTTTGCGAATTTATGATATTTTATTTATTATGGTTTACTCGCTGCTTACACTATAAGTAACTTAATTAGCAATTGGATGAAATTGAACGAGTAACTATATATTAAAGCTTATTATTACCCATAGATTAAACCAACCATAACATGGAGCCTTATAACAAGATTAGCTAATTAACATTAACTAATATTGTAATAGAAAGAGCAGTGATAGCCCGGACGGTTAAAGAGCCGGCCGAAAATCAGTGAGGCTAGGGTTCGAATCCTGGCATGTACCAATGAGTTTTTCAAAAAACTTACGTACATATTTATCACTAGCTCGACGGTGAAGGAAAACATCGTGAGGAAACCCGCAGGTCTTAGAATTAATTCTGAGACATGTGTAAATAGACCCGGTCCGGCGATGGGCTCACCACCTATCACGTTTAGGGGTCCAATATATCTCGTGAAATGTGGGTATATCCAGTAATGGAATACCTCTGCCTACCCCCTCGGGGATGAAAGGCGTGAGATTATTTATTTTTTTATTTATTTTAATATTGTAATAGGATACCGTATCTACCTACCTTACATATCTTGCTCATATTAAGCGTTTATACTCGCAGCTGTTTTACCTTTATACAACGCAAAGAGATTAAAATATAATAAGGCATAGAGGGGACAAAGCGAGGAAAATTTGAAGTCAAAAGTTATTCCAAGTGGAATAATTCTAGTACAATTTCGACCGAATGACAGCTCGCGTTCATACTAACTGACATGACAAGGACATGACGCTTAGGCTTCAAAGTTTTGTATGAAAATATTCCCAATGCCCCCTCTATTCCCTATTATATTTAAATCTCTTTGATACAACGCGTTACAGAATAAGCGCAATTCCTCATACACCCCAATTATATAGTACGTAGGTAAATTAATATAAAACAATTATGATGCCTTCGTACTTTGGTTTTGTCAAACCAATTTTCTGAAATAAAGAGCAATAGTAGTACGATGTCCATAAGTAGCAGTAAAGTCAGCTATGATAATTATTTTTTTGGAAAAATTAACACATAAGTATTAAAATTATCTGAAATCGATTAAGTAGTCGATACTGAACAATCTAATTTCAGGAATTGATGTTACATGTTGTACTTACAGCTATAAAAAAACAATAAACTAAGCTTTCGATTTGTGAAAGAATTTCGTATATCTCTCCAGTAGCAGTAGTTTTGGAGCCTATCTAGTTATATATAGTGTAGTGTTCCTTGTTATTAGACTTTGACTGTCCTAAGTGTAATTCTTATTACCTACAGAATAAATACATTTTCATTCATTACAAACAAATATAAAAAACAACATTTCCTCTTTAGTGTAGACATAGACAACTAGTTTTGTGAACATTTATTTTTCTTTTTATATTTTTCACGGGAGCCAACCGAGCGAAAAATTAGTGGCTTTACCGTACTTCCAATCTCTACGGAGTTCGTGCAGTTTGGTATAATCTGTTTAAGGCCGTGGATTGCGAAGTTTCAGCCACAGGCGGAAAAAGTTTATAACAAAAAAGTCAACAGTACAAAGTATTTATTTCTTAAATATACATCAAACTCAGTAATGGTAAAGTTACAGGTCACTAGGTTGTTTATTTAATATCGGGGTTGTTTTTATTTGACACTAGCAGCGCCCCGCGGTATCACCCGCGTAGTTCCCGTTCCCGTTTGAATACTTGGAAAAAATACAGCCTATGTGTTATTCTGATGTATAATCTACATAACTGTAAACTTTCATCCAAATCCGTTCAGCAGTTTTTGCGTGACAGAGCGACAGACATACTCATAAACGTTCGCGTTTAAGATTTATTTTAATGCTTGTTGTCATAATATAATAATAACAAGACAAACATACGGGTATGTGAGCGGGCGAGTTGGTAGAGGGCGACCTTGGCGTACTTATATAGACCTGATCAGCGACATATTGAAGAAACGCCAGATAAAGAAAACTTCAGATCAACTAGATATCTACCAGGATTTGAGAAAGTGGAGATATTGGATGGGAAAATACCGTGAGATTATGTACATATTTTCATAGACAGAATATTGGAACATAAACAATCCTAAAGTTGGCTATTCAGCCATCCTACTTTTGGAGTCTTTTAGTTTACACAACTACTTAATATTAACTAAGCTAGGTACTGAGCAGTACAAATCTGAAGAAAAGAGACAAAATGAAAGGAAAGTCTGTAATAAGTTTTAGATAAAAGACACAACTAGCTTCTAATTACCGAAATTGTCACGTGACACATTAAGCTGACCATTCGGGTTACTATGCGGGCTTGCGAGGAAAACGAATGTTGAATGGAATTCACGTCCCACCTCGGTTGGCTAAGAGAACTTACTTTGGCCGCAAGCCAATAAACGGGTACCAAGGGTGACAGGCTACCAAGTATTTTCGAATGTAACTCGCGAAAATATATGTTTGGTGTAAATGGTGTGATTCGAAGAATTTCTAGTGCAGGTTCTTTGCAAACATGCTGTTAATTGTAGACTTATTCTGGTCCTAGAAATACCCAATTATCACATGTCGCCATCAAGTCCATCGGTGGGCCGAGGGGAAACAATTGCGTGATTCCTCTCGATGTTTTTAGTTACGTAATGTAAGGTTTTGAAAAACTCATTGGTCCTCAGACGGATAGGTACCTACAAACCCAAATATTATAACAAGAATATTATTTACAACTTCATTGTTGCGGATGTGCTGGCCACTATATTATATTATTTTAAATTTGGAACTTTTTACCTCTTTTAAAATTTTCTTTTGTTTATTTTTTTACTGTTAAATAAAACTATAGAAGCAGTCGCACTCATTTGTATGATAATTTTTCGTATTCACTCTCAATATATTTGCCTACGGCCTAACCATAGATATTAAGTACAGAATATTATATAAGTATAGACTAGGCTTAGAATACTGAAAAATCACACCGACAAATTGCCTCTAAGAATTCTCGTGATTTAATTATGTGCAAAGCTCCTCATACTAGGTGTCAGTAATTATGAGAGATGACAGATTCCTCCTGATAAAAAAATGAGATCTTGTAGTAGCACAAAGAGATCATGAAGTCTCAGATAATTGCGCCAAAGTTGCGGTGCCAACATTCCAACTGAGCTTACCTCGGGTGTTCCGGTTGCCAAGACCATCTGGTAACCGGAATAAACTCGTTGAAAATATAAGAGTGTAAGATGACACAAGCAATAAAACCACCACTCATCAGATATATTTCCTAGACAGTTTATAGCTCATTAGAGCTAGACTAGCATTTTAGCGATTTAAATTCGGTCCCTCGAGGGTTTCGTGTGGGTTTTTATGCTTCCAATCTCAGCAAAAGTAAAATGTTTGAGTGTATCGCAACGGAAATAAGAGGCGTTGGAAATCGTCTTTAGTATTTCAATATGGACGTAAAACTAGGTAAATTTACATAACAAAAGTGTGGGTATTTCATTTTGAAATCGGTCGAATAGTAAATACTTACAATGGCAGGCGTGAGTGATATGACGTGTTGTATTTATTTTGATAACCATTGCAGAAATGACATCTCCAATCTCACCAAACAATTGTCAGTTTAGCTGTCATTCTCTTAATTATAATACTAACTATTAAACTTGTTAACTGCTTATGAACAGGGACAATATTGTTACTGTTAGTACAACGGTTTACCTTTGGTCATAAAAATTCTAAAGATCTAAATCTATGTTCTAAAAGTCAATACTTGTTTAGAGTGTTGCGTCAATTTTAAATGGTGGCGCTATTATAAACCCGTGCGTCAAGCAAAGAGATTCAAGTATAATAGGACATAGAGGGGGCATTGGGAATATTTTCATACAAAACTTTGAAGCATGTTTGAAGCTTAGGCGTCATGTCAGTTAGTATGAACGCGAGCTGTCATTCGGTCGAAATTGCACTAGACTTATTCCACTTGGAATAACTTTTGGCTTCAAATTTTCCTCGCTTTGTCCCCTCTATGTCCTATTATATTTTAATCTCTTTGGCGTCAAGTCAATCCCTTTACATTTTTCGTTATATATACTAATATATACGTTTTATAAGGCCACTTAGTCCTCTGCATAATTAGAATTGAAATGTTGATAGTGTTGAATAAATACAAAGATGTTGAATCTTCAGACTTATATTTCAATGACTTACTTAACTAATTACACGTTTTATTTCTATAATTTTTATATTCCACCTATATCAGCTGATGTCAAACCACACCACCCTTGCCGCGCGAATTCCCGCCTGTCAGCGAGCTGTAAATGTCAAAAGCCCGTGATTCGCGTTTACGAGGACCGTTATAGGTAATACTTAGTCAAGAGTTGACTGTAATTCACAACTTCGACATTTATTACAGCGAATTTTACCAAAGCGAATGTTTGTGATCGCGATGTACGTTACAGCGAAAGTATTCGATGTCGACGTATGGGACTTCGACGGTTTGTCATCGCGATGTACGTTACAGCGAAAGTATCCGATAGCGACGCATGCGACTTCGAATGTTTGTGATCGTGAGGAGTAAGATAGGTAGATCGCTAACAATAGTAAGTAGTTAAAGATTGTCATGTCTTATTAACGCAGCCGCAGTTACCTATGAAAGAGTAGTTCTAGCTTTCGTGGGTTAATTCGCAAACACCACTAGGTGTAAAAAAATCTTTAGTGTCTGGAATTCCGTCAGTCAAATGGTAAATTGTGGTTATTTACAAAGATAGTATCAGTAACAGTACAGCACATTCTTGCTTACTACGGCCATGCAATGCAAAAAGGGTGACCGCACACTTCGTCGGAGCACACCACATCGGCCAACTGAACCGATCAACTGAAACAGCGCTATTTTTCTTTCCCAACGATACAACTGTTCGGTTGATTCGATAGGAACATTTTTGTATATTATAAATCCTTTGTAAGTTTACTTCCTTGACATTCTCAGATATTCTCACGGTCATCGATAGTCGGTCTTAGTCAGTTTAAGTATTTTAAACAAACTAAGACGTGTGCAGATCCCCTTAGAAACAAAGACTTCTTGAGTATACTTTACTCTAATCCCCCTAAATGTACACGTCACTCCATTCCGAAGAATTAGCAAGCAGTTTGAGCAAATATCTTGTTAAACTTTGAGTCCCAAAATTCCCTGTAGATGTCTCGGCCGGTCTGACTTAATCACGGATAGGGGTATAACGGGCCTCGTAGATGGAATTCAATTAGGGGACACATCGGCCCCTGCGTCCTAATGGGAACGGGCCCGTAAACATCTCTCTACGAGGAATTAATGACGACTCGAGAAATTCGACGATTCCATTTGTGACGATGTCTCCTTGACCGCGATCTTTTTGGCGGAATTGTTTAATTGTCATATGGGTATGACATTTTAAAAGAGCAAGGATTGGTAACCATACAGCTGAAGATCATTTCTTCTGTCCGGTAAAGTAGGTAATGAACGTTATGATACGAAAAAAAATATGTTTAAAATTTTCTACATTATAATTTAGCTATAAAACCTATTTGACAAAAAAACAATTACTTAAGTACTTAAGAAAATATTAACAGAAAATCGAAAAATATTTTTTTATTTTCAATGGGACCAATCTTATCCATTATAAAAGAATCATCAAAATCAGACCACTTCATAGAAAGTTTGAGATATAAGTCGGCTATATATAGTTTCCAATCTAACAAAATTTTTCTGCCAAAGCAAAAACTTCGATTTTTAAAGTAGCAGAAAAAAGTTTCGTTATATCTAAAATTACCAAAAACTGTTATGATCATTCACCGTTTCCTTTTATGCCAGTATCTTTGACTCCCCAAAAATGGTTACATTCAACGTTTTGGAAGGAACGTTCGGAAACTGGAGCGATTGTTCCATTTTATCTGGCGATTACCTTCACCATTTGATTTATACGCTCACGTTCGATTTGCAAAAAATCTACACTCCATTTAATGTGGCTCTGTATTCGCCGATAAAGCGTTTCCAACAAGTTTCATTTGTTATCAACGCTTTCGTGGGCGCTGGGGGAAATATTTTTTCAAGCAACTCAATACCTATGTTTTTGTACTCTACGCACTGTAGCAATAAATTATTTGACTTGTAATATTGAAGAAAAATATATCAATTTATCATTTTAATTTACCTTTAAGTTAGAAGAAGGGAAATATGTACTAGTAAATTTGATACTCCAGACATGATATACCTTTTCCATCCCCGCGGGAGGTAAGTCATAAGATGTTTTTTTTTTAATGTAGGCTAGTATTTATTTAAAATCTATAGTTTTCTAACTCTGAAAACGTTATTATGATTACTTTCTATCTACGTGTCTACACTACTCTAAATCTCTATAAATATAAATGGTAAAGATTTGTTTTTTATATGTTTGTTTACAATAACCTTCGAAACTACTGAACCATTTTTTAATCACTTTTATGTCAGTATCATAGGCTATAATTATTCCTTTCAAGTATCAGTCTCCCGTATTCTACTTCGGATAAAAGAAGTTTTTCATTTCTCCTGGTGGAAAGCGGCAAATTTTAACCCGCTGCGCTAAACGAAGTTGCAGCTTTCCGCCTCCGTCGAAAAGACAAAAAGTACACACACCTCGGGAAATAAATAAGAAAGCCTCAGTAATATGAGACATTTCTTATTTTACTTGCCTAGATGTGTAATATACTACATATTTCAAAGACTGACGTGCATACACAATAATATGTAACAGAATATAAGCGCAATTTCTGAAATTATTTTGTTTAGTATTGACTACTTAATCGATTTCAGCTATTTTTAATATGTGTTAATTTTTTCCGAAAAATTACTTGGGTTGGGTTGAAAACGGACTTTCAGAAATATAGTACCTCTGCCAACCCCTTGGGCTTACAATAATAACTGATATTAATAATTTAGCTACAAATTAACAGGGGTTGTTAATTTAATCACAATTCATCGGGTTTCATTAGCTTCGAACGTGCCGTGCAAAACAGATAAAGTGAATTTACATTTTCAAAATATACTAATGCGAAATGTTGCCAATGTTTTTCGTAATGACGGGAATGAGGATCAGTACAGTTATAGCAAATCCATTAGAAATATATATATCCACGTTATTCTTTATGATATAAGAATTATATCTCTTTTTGAATTATCCAAATCGGACCATTACTTACGAAGATATTAAATAATAAACATACTCAATGATCGCGAGAGCGTGTACGTCACTGTGAGGGAACCAAGTACGGCCGGCCGGCCGGCACTCAATGATCGCGGGAGAGTGATGACGTCACAATGAGGGCGACGCTACCGCGGCGGCTACTCGGTGAACTTCGCTAGGAATTCGGTCATAACTTTGTCAATTTTTGTCGTAGAACAAAAATTTTTGTACTGTATGTTAAGGATTTCTTAGCTCTATAAATCTGCATTCTCAACTAAAAACGTTACGGATCCTCATTGGCTAATATAAAGTGGGTCACTCCTTATCTAGGACTGTTGACCAGCGGGTTGGCAGTTATGAACGGGGATTTGTATCAGGACGTCCTCTCGTAATAGGGTATTCAGCTATTTATTAATCTCGCAGTTTAAGCTTGCGTGGGTTTAATTATGACTTATATTTTTAGGAGGTATTCTTATCAATTTAAAGTATATAAATGGGAGAACCAAAAAAGAATGTAACATTTATCCTCAAGAGGTTTGGTAGAATATATTTTCAATACCAACTCTAAGTGATAAAACAATCGGAGATGTGGGAATAGTAGTTAAATTACACATCTATATGCTTCCCGAGGTGTGTATACGTTTATTCTTATCGACGGAAGCGGAAAGCGGCAACTTTGTTTAGCGCAGCGGGCCGAAATTTGCCACTTTCCGCCCGGAAAGATGAAAAAAATATTTTCACTCCTTCAAATCGGAGTTCGGATCGGAGGACAGGGAACAACCCCTATTCACTAGTACATTTTTTCGGATTGTTAAAAGTGACCGACGACGTTTTCCTTCGACATCTAGCTTATCAATCACAACTTCTGAAAATATATTGTTCGTGGAGAGTTCGTTTGTACCTTTTTTAGAAGTTGCTCCCGTAAAGAATTTTATAGATAAATTCACCTCGTAAAATATCATGACCTAAAAATACGACACTCTTGCGAAGTGGCCTACCTATATTAAGAAAACTTTCCGACGTAACCTCAAAACAAACAGATTGGTATATTCTTATGATACCAGTTTAGTGGACTCAATTCCGAAATAAACCATATGAAGTTTCATTAAGTTTTGGTCCAGGAAATGGAATTTGGGTTTTATCGAGCGAATAAAATTCTTCACGAGATGAGCTCACTTTATCTTTATTGGTAAGGAACGACCACGTGTTTATATTCAGAATGCCTGAAGTAAGCTAAGATCCTTTTAGATTGGATCCACAGTTAATATATTGAGACACAACTTACACGGTGATTTAGTCCTAAACTAGGTATCGCCTTTATTAAGGACAAACTAATAACAAAAAAAGAATATCGAACAATGTTACAACACTTATAAGTTAAATTATGTTACATTAAACTTTAATTCAAGGTGTTCTCACTTTTTCAGTAAAAAATGTCCTCAAAATACATGACCTTTTGTAGTTTGATAATACGTCCACATATATTCTTCTATATCTACATCTACACTAATATTTATAAAGAGTATTTTTTTTGTATTTTTGTATGTTTGTAACAAATAAACTCAAAAACTACTTGACCGATTTTAAAAATTCTTTCACCAATGGGAAGCTACCAAAGTTTTGCAAAATAGCTTCAGTGAGCACAAAATTGTTTTGGATATTCCCTCGGGAACGGGAAAAGCAGGACACGCCGGGCAATGCCACTGGGCACCCGCTAGTATAATTTAATAGTCTAGTAAATCTAAATTTGTTTCCACAGCCAACCAAATTCCAATCGGAGTGTAATTAAAAAGTTTTTATTGTGAATATTATTTCAAACCCCATTTCGCCTTTACATCTCTGGCTATAGCGGGCAGAGGACTAATCAACTTGGCTGCCAACCGCAGACCACTTCTCAGCTGAGGACATTTTTAATTCGGTGTGGCTGATAAGACTTCGCCTTAATAATTAATAAATTGCCTCGAAATTAATATTTATAAGAGGACGATAATTAACGATAATATTTTAAGACCTAGACTCTCAACAGATGTTCCTTGTATTTTATTTAATTATATAACTGCAATAAAATAAGATAATATTAATGTGTGTAATAAATAGGTTTCGGTTTCCACATTTGTATGATATTTCATAAACCTCTCTTGGATTCATCCCATCCTATTTACGAGAATTTCATAAAACATTTTAGCTTTAAATAATAATAATAGAATAAATGTGGTTACGTCTTTATACCCAAGGGGGTTGACAGAGGTATTCCATTCTTAGAAATACCAACCTTTGCATCAGTATAATATTTTACACCTGATATACTCGAAACGGGAGTCCGTCGCCGAACCAGGGTTTCAGTTTCATTTTCACACTAACCACTATTGAGGGCGGCTTATACAACATGTAACAGAATAAGCGCAATTCCTGAAATTAGTTTGTTCAGTTTGGACTACTTATGCGATTTCAGCTATTTTTATTGAGGGCGGCTTATACAACATGTAACAGAATAAGCGCAATTTCTGAAATTAGTTTGTTCAGTTTGGACTACTTATGCTATTTCAGCTATTTTTATTGAGGGCGGCTTATACAACATGTAACAGAATAAGCGCAATTCCTGACATTAGTTTGTTCAGTTTGGACTACTTATGCGATTTCAGCTATTTTTATTGAGGGCGGCTTATACAACATGTAACAGATTAAGCGCAATTCCTGAAATCAGTTTGTTCAGTTTGGACTACTTATGCGATTTCAGCTATTTTTAATGTGTTAAATTTTTCAAAAAAATGCATTATCGTATCTGAATTTGGTGCTTTCTATGGAAATCGTGCTATTAATAATAATAATAATATAATAATAATAATCTTTATTGCTTTCTTGTTGTACAAAAAAAAGGTCTTAAATAATTATTCATAAGATCAACAAGAACCCTGTAAGGGCACCGCAATTATAAATTTACAATGTTACCTATAACTTAAGTACCTAAATTCTATATCTATCTTATTAAAATCAATAGCAAACATTACATATTTCTTAATATAATAATAACAAGTAATTATATTCTCTGTATAATTTTTTAGAATAATTTATAGGTAATTATAATTTATTATTACCTATTAATGAGATCAATTAACCTATAGCTATTTATTATAATCAGTAAAAAAGTCTTGTAGGGAATAATAACACTTATCTATTAAATATTTATTCAATTTATTTTTAAATATATTTACTTTTTCTATTTCTTTGATGTGTTGGGGGAGGGCATTATATATTTTAGCAGACATTATTTGGGGATCGATTAATCGATATTAATTAAGAAAATTGGTTAGACATAACTAAGGTTCGATTGCATCATATATTTTTATATTAATATACTAATTGGGGTGTATGAGGAATTGCGCTTTTTCTGTTACGCGTTGTATAATCAACCGTCAGTCTATATACCTACTGTACATAACAAAGTAATTCCGAGAGTAAGCAATTTCCCTTTTATTAATCATCCCATGCCCCAAGGAAATCTCATCGAAGCTAAACTTATAATTAGTTCCATGTCATAGACTGAATAGTCAACGATCGTTCGCTGGGGATAGTAGTTATTGCTATTATAATTATAGTAATCGTTTCTTATATATAAGTTTCTGTTCCAGCGTTGTTCCAAGGCAAGCAACATCATCATGTACTTGCCCCTATCCCATTATTTGGGGTCGGCGCAGTATGTTGTTTCCTTCCATTTAGATCTATCATACGGCATATCTACATTCATTTCCATCTTGCACATATCATCCTTCACACAATCCATCCATCTTTTCTTTGGCCTACCCCTCTTTCTATAACCTTCCACATTCATATCGAGTATTCGCCTTACAACGTTACTCTCATCCCTCCTCATTATATGTCCATACTACTCCATACCAAGGCAAGCGGTACCATGAAAAGGCGTTCAGAAACATGTCCATGTAGATACAAGGAGTATTTTTATCAGATACATCACTCAAAAGTATTTATTATAAAATGTTATGTTATAGTAGTGTTGTTAGTCTGACAAGGCAAGGAATTTTAATGTAAATCAACTAACAATTACATAATTATTCAGGTGCTTGCTCAACAAACATTTATAGCAAATGTTTATGTTTTCAAATTGAAACTCAAATTCAATTACATTTTATAGCATGTAGCAGGAGTAGAACAAATAGTCTAACATGGATTCCGTAGACTTTCAGTAACTAATCACAGTAGTAAGTGCCTTAGAGACCCACATGATTATTCTAAGGTCCCCAAAACATCTGTCTCTGAGTTTATTGACAGCTATAGGCTTAGCATAGGATACCCCCAGCTAATTCACTCCGTACATACTTTAGAGGTCACATTATTGTACATTTCTACTCAGCTTAATAATATAATATATAACCTCAAGCTCATTCTCTTGTTCAATTACTATTTCTCTCCCCGAGGGGGTAGGCAGAAATATTAAATTACTGGATATACCCACTTTTCACGAGATATATTGGACCCCTAAACGTGATAAGTGGTGAACCCATCGGACCGGGTCTATTTACACATGTCTCAGAATTAATTCTGCGACCTGCGGGTTTCCCCACGATGTTTTCCTTCACCGTCGAGCTAGTGATAAATATGTACGTACATTTTTGAAAAATTCATTGGTACATGCCAGGATTCGAACCCGAGCCTCACTGATTTTCATCATGTGAAGCAGGCTCTTTAACCGTAAGGCTATCACTGCTTATAATTCTCTATTTACTTCCGCTCAAATCATGTTTATCCTAAAATGTTTTCTTCGGATACATTTATAACTTCGAATGAAATATAGATCGTACTTCGCTTCAACGAGTTTGTTTGATGACATACTCCAAATGTATATTTCGAATAAATAAAAGAAGGAACTGGTTCTGTGATTGGGTGACTAATCGATGAACGCACAGCCAAAACCGCTTCTTAAAGAAACATGAAATTTAGCATAAAGTTTCCTTAAGTGACGCATTAAGAAGTATGTTTTGTATTTTTTCCGGGAACGGGAATAAGCACGATCCACTGGGTACCCGCTAGTTTTGAATAAACAGCTGATCGTAACCTCCGTGATATCTCACACCCCACAGCGCGATAGCACACATCATCGTTCTGTTCGATGAAGCGATTCATGTTGGTTCCGGAAATACACGTACAGAGTAAATTGACTGAGAGTTTCTTAAGCTGAAGCGTGATCAAAGCACCACAAAGAGGATGGTCAATAAGCGCCAGACGAATGTAAGGACACTGTGTAGGCTATAAGCAACTATAACTATATGTAAATATGACTTTATTTCTGTTTATAACGCTTTTACAGCTAAGCCACTGGACTGCGACTCCGTTCCCATAAGCGAGGGATGAAAAGTAGCATATGACCTTATTATGATTTCACTTATATTCTTGACAAATTTCATTAAGATCGTCAGAGTAGCTTAGCCGTCAAATGGTTACAGACAGATGGAGTTACTTTTTACCAATTGGCCAATAGGTGGGAGTCCCCCCTATTGGAGAAATGGATGCGTCTGCACGCGTCGGGCACTCAGCCCGGCGCTAGACTTAATTAAATAATTTTACTAAAACAAAATTTACTAACACTAGGCTAAGTATTTTGTTACTAATATTTATGGATTTATAATCTGAAATAAATTATTTGAATTGAATTTACTGAGTCACCAGACTATTCAACGAATATTCAAACAGTAATACTTTTCATATACGCTTATTCGTCACCAGACTATTCAACGAATATTCAAACAGTAATACTTTTCCTATTCGCTTAAATCATCTCGTCATTACTCAAGCGTCATAATAAGGGCAGTGAACGAGCTGGGAGCATATTAAGCTGTAGCTATCGTCACCAAAGACAAAGACGAGGGTCAGTGGTTGTCAGATAGATTGGCAGACCGCACGTGTTGATCTAGCGGACTGCATCGCTGTTCGGATTGGCCATAGGGATATTCTATATACATCGATGCATCGAATTCACTCGATGTTTACAATACGATACATCGAATCAATCCGATGTTTTGAAAAGGTATTGATTTACTCGATGTATCGGTGTATTTTCATAAAACATCGAATAAGGGAAATTCTATAAAATGCGTGGATTCAAAGAGATTAAAATATCATAGGGCATAGAGGGGACAAAGCAAGGAAAATTTGAAGCCGAAAAGTAATTCCAAGTGGAATAAGTCTAGTACAATTTCGACCGAATGACAGCTCGCGTTCATACTAACTGACATGACGCTTGAGCTTCAAACATGCTTAAACGTTTTGTATGAAAATATTCCCAATGCCCCCTCTATGTCCTATTATATTTTAATCTCTTTGCGTGGAATGGACATTTTTGTATTGCCTCAAGAAGTCACAATCAAGTCTTTGGTAAAAGTTACTATCATTTTACTGTCGACAACCAAGAAGATAAATAAACAGTGTATTGTATTATATGTATTGTATTTTGTTTTATACTTTTTCTAATAAAAACAAAGAATGTTCTCTCATTGCTTTATTTTTTTAATTAACAACAACTGAATCAACGCGGGTTTGCATGAAAAGTATTTTTTTTGTTAGTAACAGGTAAAAATACTCGATGTTGAAAAAACATCGATGTTTCTATCCGATATATCGGAAAACATCGATGTACAGTCTCGATGTATTGCATCTAAAAAAAAATCGATGTATTTTCTAAGTGGACACCCCTAATTGGCCAGCGTGATTTAACCGCCATTTTCTGTAGAGTACTCAACTAGTTGGGGGCATGGGGAGATAACAAAAATATTTTGTTCTACGATAATTAATGTTCTCATTTACAAAATAAATTCAGCTCCTATTAAGAAACTGTAGCCTACCCAATGGGGACATGCACATAGTAAACTATTGCAAATGTCTTATCCGGGTGATTGAGATAAATTATTTTTTATTCAAATTCATTGATATGTATTTCAGCATATCAACATGTAACACACTTTAACATTTCAGACCCTTTACCCACAAGAATATAGATGTATTTTTAAATTCATTCATTTGAAATAATGTAGGGCAAGCATTATTATAAACCGTTCCAAATTTCGATAACATGAATAGTTATAAAAATAAACAGCTGTGATAAACAGACAGAGCGCTTCTGGTGATGTATATTTGTCGCACCTGCTTATCTCAAGCGGTATTTTTTTTTACTTTTTCAGAAGGAATCTCTAAAAATGTATAATAATAGTATAATCTCACGCCTTTTTTATCACCGAGGGGGTAGGCAGAGGTATTCCATTACTGGAAATACCCACATTTCACGAGATATATTGGACCCCTAAACGTGATAGGTGGTGAGCCTATCGCCGGACCGGGTCTATTTACACATGTCTCAGAATTAATTCTGAGACCTGCGGGTTTCCTCACGATGTTTTCCTTCACCGTCAAGCTAGTGATAAATATGTACTTACGTAAGTTTTTGAAAAACTCATTGGTACATTGGTACATCTAAAAATGTCTTCGTCGCAGAAATCGAAACTGGGCGTATAAAAGACACCATACAAAGGCATAAAAACTCAAATACAATTCATAAAATTTAGCTCTAGGACACACAATATTATAAAAGGTCTCTCTATTATGTTCCATCGTATTTCAAATCTTAAACAAATAATAATAAATCTCATTATTATACCCCTATTGTGCCTCCACAATTACTTTCTTCATTTATTTTCTTTTCTTTGTTGTACAACAAAGACTATTGCCTCATTAAAGTGCTTGAGGCAAATCACCCGTAAGATAGTGCGACCTCAACTTCAACGTAACGTCTGCAGTCAGAATACAAAACGCCTATTTTTCTTAGGTTTTAAATTAAGTAATAGAGTTTTTCACTGGAATTTTGGCAACAGTCACTTAAAAAATATGTTATAATTAAAATTTTCTGTATCTCTACTAAATTATGAATGCGAAAGTAACTGTATTTGTTTGTATTTTTTTCACGACTACCTGCTATACCGATCTAAATCAAAAGGTAGGGAGATAACTTGCATTAACAGGAAGGAACGGCGATGGGCTCACCACCTATCACGTTTAGGGGTCCAATATATCTCGTGAAATGTGGGTATATCCAGTAATGGAATACTTCTGCCTACCCCCTCGGGGATAAAAGGCGTGAGATTATATATTTTTTTTATTAACCGTAATTCGAATGAAGTCACAGGAAAATTGTAATACGGCGCGGGAATAAAATATAGCCTATGTGTTATTTTGATGTATAGGTAAGCTATATAACTATAAAGTTTCATTAAAATCCGTTTATTAGTTTTGGCGTGAAAGAGAGGGAGATACATCCATCTATACAAACTTTCGCATTTATAATATTAGTAGGATTAGCACCCGACGCGCTAAACATGAACTTTTTTTTAACTCTTTGGTCATGCCCTCATCGGTAATCGAGCCCAGGCCCCATGCAGAAGCAGGCTTACTTCCAGTATGATTATCTCTGCTTTCTAAATTTATCTCCAACCATTCACACAATGTAAAAATTTGATTCCCATATAACCAGTTTTGGAAACTACAATACCACATCGGTAACATTTTGCTAACACTGACATTCACAACAAACATCGTTAGCGAGCGTACAGTTCTAAATGGCATGGAACGTGATTTGAAAACTGTTGTATATTTTATTGTACTATTGAAAGTTACCAATACCGGTCAGTAGTACCTAAAACCTGCAATTATGAAAGTCGCTTCACGCTGTCTGTCTGTCCGTGTGTAGGTATGCTTAGATCTATAAAACTACAAAAACGTATTGTAATGCGGTTTTCTTTAATAGATAGAGTGATTCAAGAGGAAGGTTTTTGTATCAGCATAGCACTCGGGCAAAGCCGGGGCGGGTCGCTAGTCTGATATAAATGGATCTTGCATGAAATTTTGCACAAAAGTACTTTAAATGATATCACAGAGCACTAAGTAATTGTGGAAGTTCCCACAGAAACAGGATAACCTGATTTGTGGCAGACATCGCCGCTTGTCACAAGCTTTCGGTATTATTAACATCAAAATTTAGCCACCTGTTGATTTATATTCGCTATCGTCAGATTATGGAGTTTTTCCATTAACATCTTACCTATTTTATCACTATACCCTCATTTTCTAGTGTAATTCGACTTATATTTTTGTAAAATAGCCTCACTACACCATTGAGATTAACCGTTTACTTTACAAAGCAGGTATTAACAAAGAAACCAACAATACCTGAGGCGATAAGCGGCCTCCATTAAAAATAAGACATTAGATACACACGGTCACGGCGTGTAGGAAATATTTAAAACTAAAAATTATGACACGCCTTTTATCCCCGAGGGGTTGGGCAAAGGTATTCCGTATCCTGAAAATGCCCACGTTTCACCAGTATAATCTTTGGACCCCTTAACGTGATAGGTGGTGAGCCCATCATCGGACCAGTATAGTAGTATTCACGGATCTTCGATGTTCGACTCGGAATCGGAAAATCTGTCAAAGATGGGCTATTCAGAGATGTCGGTATCGAAAACGAATGTCATATTCGACGTAAGGATTCGGAAAATTTTCCGTGGCTATCAGAAACGCCTAATAGAATACAGTTTCTAGTTTTTCAGTTTATATCTATACCTATATCTTATGAGATATACCTACTTAATCTAAATAAAATATACCTAATTCCTTATCTCCAACATTATCGAATTATAGTCCTAAGTGCTGTTCATCCATTTTTCTTTGCTCTTAGTATAACAATAGTACTTACCATTATTTTTTCGTGTGCATTTAGTGAGTATTAGCTGTAAAAGGTGTATTCTAGTCGAGCAGCTAACGTACCCTTAAAAGGAGTTGCGACCTCGAAGGTAATGGGACACACTGACATTATGTGTATCTAGCTTTGTAGAAATGTAACATAAATAAAGCAAAACCTAATAGGTACACATCTACTAGTTTTACAGCATTTGTATTTTTATTTATAAGCTGTAGCATAGATATTTCCATTACAAAAATGTTTCAAATTGAATTCATTTTTGAGATTCTGTGCCCACGTACGGTTTCGGGGACCAATGAATATATGGGTTTTTCCAGAAGTGGAATAAAAGACGTAAGATTCCGCCTCTTATGCGTGAGATCTCGGGTTCGAATCCTGGCATGTAAGTTAATAACCTATAAGTATTTAAAAAACTTACGTACATATTATCCCTAGCTCGACGGTAAAGGAAAACATCGTGAGGAAACCCGCAGGTCTCAGAATAAGTTCTGAGGCATGTGTGGCAGTCCCGCAGGCGTATTCACGGAGGCTCGACACCGTTTCCGTTCGATTTAGATCGAGTGAAAAATTTTCCGAAGTCAAATCTACCGACTTCGGAAAGTGTATTCTAGGCGTTTCCGACAGCCAGAAAATTTCCGAATCCTTGTGTCAAATATGACATCCGTTTTCCATACCGACATCTGTGAATAGCTCTTTGAAAGATTTTCCGATTCCGAGTCGAATATCGAATATCGAAGCTCCGTGAATACGCCTGCAGGTCGGCCCACTAATTCAGATTGCTCCGTAAACGCAATTCCGAATTATGGAATGGAACATTCCAGAATGTGACCGTACCGAAATCATGTAGCTACTTGTATCCAAGGGCGAACGGTATCAAATCAACGCGGGATAAACCCTGGAATAATAAGCACCAAGTCGGCGGTTTGTTACATAAATCTACATAAATTATTCATGGCGATGAGGTTTTTGTTTGACATTTTCAAAACATCGTGATGGCGTAATAATGATCTGAGAGATGAATTTTTAAACAGTATTAAATGATGATATAAATTTATAAAAAATATGTTCTAAAATTCATTTTACACACAATTCTATGTGTAAATATGCATGCATGTGTTACCCCAGACGGGGCTCACAGGGTTGTTCTGTACTATAGCTGTTCCGCGCGGTTTCACTCGTGTAGTTCCCGTTCCCGTGGGAATACAGGAATAAAATATAGCCTACTTTACTCAGTGATAACAAACTAAGTATGCATGTTTATTTATGTACAGCTTGTTAGTTAGTTTTTTTTTATTTTTTGGAATAATTGATGTTATCTAGTAAAGTAGCGTATCAAAATCAATGCAAAAAATTGTTTCTTGTTCATTATTAGATCAACTTTTTAAATATTTTGCACTTAGTTTATAATAACCATGTACATTAAGTGTTTTACCGAAAACCACCTCGAATTCCTATTATAAATTCATATTATAAGTCCCGCGCCTTTTATATCTCGTCTTAAGTCATACTCACACGCCATGGACTAAATATAGTAGCTAATTAACGCTACAATCAACGTACACCAAGCTTTAATATGATACTAAGATCCAATAATGGAATAATCGCCTCATAACAGCGCCCTGCATCTTTATTTTATAGCGTTTTCATATGAATATAACGAGATTCCCATATAAGCGTCGAAGATAAAACTTAGTAAAGCCTATTTCCTAAGCCCTCATCCTTTTAGGAGACCTTTTCGATGGAATTTCATAAACGGAAAAGTTTTTCGTGCCGACCCAGTCCTCCAAATACTGTTACGAAAATACCTTTTTAGTGTTCCGTAACCCACAGGGGGCACATGGAACCCTATCACTAAGACTCCGCTATCCGTCCGTCTGTCTGTCAGTGAAATATCATCAACCGTAATAGGTGTAGACAGTGGATCTGTTTGAATTACTATAATAGCTATAAAAACAAATAAAGTAAACAATTAGAGGGGAGAGGGGGGGCTTATAAAAAATGATATTTTTTTTACAAATGTATGTAGTGTTTGGTGGTGGTGTGGAACCTTTCCCGTCTGACTTTTTTACATAAGTAAATAAATCTTCTAAATATAAATCTAATTGTGATTTTTAAATACTCAAACCAGTAGGTATTGTCATATTTGTGATTTATGACCGATTTCTAATTTGGACAAATTTGACGGGCCTGTTGGCTCAGTTGGTAGTGACCCTGCCTTCTGAGTCGGAGGTCGCGGGTTCGATCCCCGCTCGAGGCCAACATTTGTGTGCACTAACATGTCTGTTGGCTTCGTGTCTGGTCGTTTAATATTTATTTAAGTATGCTTATCAGTTGTTTAGTACCCATAGTACAGGCCCTGCCTAGTTTGGGACTAAATAACCGTGTGTGAATTGTGTCCCACAATTTATTATTATTATAAATAAATTAAATGAGCGTATAACACAGTAGGTATTGTACAATGTATTGTTCACAAGCAATTGTCAAATTAGGTACGCGGCTTCGTCTATTTCGAGAAGTAATTATTCCTTACCTATTATGTTTTTTATTATAAAAACTTCAAAGCCATAGGAACCTTCCATCCATTGAAAATATTTGCAAATCTATAAGTATATATCTATATATATATATATCTATACTAATATTATAAAGAGGAAAGATTTGTATTTTTGTATGTTTGTGTGTTTGTATCTTTGTTACGAATAAACTCAAAAACTACTGTACCGATTAAAAAAATTCTTTCACTAATATAAAGCTACATTATCCCTGAGTAACATAGGCTATATTTTAATCCCGTATTTTATCAAATCATGAATAGTCACAGAAACATCCAAGTTATTCAATAAAAGTTTATGTCAGGTATATATAAATTCATTTTCCTTTCGCAGTTTACTTTTAAAAACTCCCCCAGACAGTACTAGTACTAGTGCTAGTAGAGCAAGCACTGACCGCGTTACAGATATCAAATAAAGACGATTGCCATTCCAAATATAGATAGACAATAAGGCCCAAGAATTGGTTCTGAGGCATGTGTAAACAGCACTCGATCAAACCTGTCACGTTTACGGGTCCGAAAATACACTCCTAGAATGGAATACGTTGGCCGACCCCCTCGAGGATAAGGTGGGAGCCTATATTTATTGATATAGGTAGTCCGAATTGATGCGTAGTGAATATACAAAAGAAGAAACTGATTGGATGACTATGACATCTCAACGCATAGCCGAAACTGCTGGGTCTAGAAGCATGAAATTTTACACAAAATGTTCCATAAATGACGTAAGTGAGCACTAAGAACGGATTTTTGGATATTCCCACAGGAATGTGCATAAACAGTCAAACAGTAGTACAGACATTCATCCATTATAATTCATACATTGTGACCTTTTACCACATTTTCATGCAATAGATACTATGAGTAAGTAAATGTTACAGAAAACGCTCATACAAATGACAGCATTGACTTAATATCCCCATAAAACTATCTTAAACGCGAAGCTTCTTAACAAAAAGGATGACCAAACCTACCATACTTCATCACCATTCCGTATATCGACGTACATTTGTCCCTCACACGACGAAGCCACCCTTCATAACCAACAAAGTTAGGACCATGCGCTATATTAAAACACATAACATTCCCTCATTCCTCTAAAGAGATACGAGGTCAAGTTATAGTGGAGCAAAGATATTAGGTGTAGGCTTAAAGAGGAGCGACTCCGCGCTCATATGAAATTATATTGAGCTCTTTGTAACGAAATTGTGGTCATTTTTCGTGGTTATACTTCGAAAAGAGAAGACAAATACTTCGGTCCGCGTGGTAGGAATATATCATTTGTCAATCTGACGTTTCTTTTAGGGTGGTGTGACGTATGCAGGGGACATAATTTTATTTCCTTGTCAATTATCAGTGCTATAACTTTGCAATTTGATTTGTTTGTTGACGGTACAATTTAATTTATACTGTGCTGGGTAGAAACGTCGCAATTTGCATTATGGAAATATCTTTTTTTTTCCAAATGGCAGTTGTTCTCTTTTCCTTAATTACGATTTTAATTACATTGTTATTTAATTATGAGTGGTCTCGAGACCCGGGTTCGATTACCGGTGAAGGTATGTATTATACCAATGAGTTTAATAATTTAGCCTTTCTTAATTTACAACCCCTTTGGGGATCTGTTTTATCCGAACGGCTAAGCCAAAAGGAAGGGTTATGTTTTTAACAGTCTATGTAAATCTGACTGATTGATTCGTTTTTATGGCCCAGGTGACATAGGCTACGTACGTTTCATTAAATTCCGTTCATTAGTTTTTGCGTGAAAGAGGAACAAACATCCATACATCTATACACCCCATACATACAAACTTTCGCATTTATAATGTTAGTGGGATTGTCCAAATGTAGTTCATTTTTGAAGAATAGGTATACAATGTGTACGTATGTGCATAACTACAATTATAATACGCCAGGTATTCACCCTAATTTTACACTCATACATACAAATTCATTAGTAACGGTCTAATTGGAGTAAGAAATCAGAACACTCGTAGCTTTTAGTCTTATTTTAGCCGTAATGAAGTCGCTACTGATATTAGCAGTTGTTATTTCTGTAGCGACATGTTACAAAGTAAAAACGGTGAGTCCTATATTTGAGATTTCGGATCCAAAACTCCATGACTATAAGCCGACGCTGTCCGATTGTCTGTCCGTCCGTCTGTCCTACAATTAAAGGGTTGTATCTTTGGTATCTGCTCGTTAGTGCATGACCCTGAGCTAAAATAAAACTCCAGCCTCATCCATTATATGGCGCTAGCTCACTTCCAACAGGTCTATCACCACTCATTTATTTTTCAGGTAAATAATGAATGTTCAGATGAAAGCTATGATTATGAAGTAAGTAATCCATTTTAAGTCACAAATATTTGTTAATATGCTCGATTGGCTTGAAAAATTCTGTCCGATGGCCATAGTCTTATCATCTCTCATACAGCAGAAGACTTGCTCAGGTGATAAGCCCATGCTTCTTCACGATCACAATGGCTTTTAAGGGTTGATGATGATGAAACGATGATCACTATATGTAGGTATGTATGTTAACGCGGGCTTGTTTCCGCAACTCGACTTCCTTTGGTGGGAATGGCTCCACTCTTGCCATGCCAGCTCCTCCAGGAAGCCCAGCAGCCACTTGGTCCTTCAGGGTTTCGGGGAGCGTCCTCGGGGATCCAAGGTGCCTCGCTTGGTATTGAGCCACGCCTTCGCACTCCAACAGCACGTGCGTAGCCGTTGTGCTCATGATCACTATACACCTACAACCTGTTTTTTGTGAAGGGTATTATGCTATTATGCCCGATAATACTAAATAATAATCAATAAACAGACTGAAGCAGTGCGTTATTGACATAATAATAACACAACAATAATCTAAGAGTCAAGTTTTGTTTTTGTTGAAATACCCCTTGGCAAAAATTCAAACAACGCGAAAGTAGCAAATAATAGTACATTATGGTACAAGTGAGTAAAGTTGGTGATTACCGCTGAGGCGCCATTGAGACCCGAGCCGTAGGCGAGGGTCATAAGAGAGCCGAGGACGGTAATCATCAATACACACGTGTATCATACGACGTTTTTCAACACACTTGTGAATAAATAATACTAAAAAATCATTTTAAAATAATCATTCGCAATGGCGGGGAAAATTAATTGGTTTTCCAATTTTTTATTTATATAATTTGGAAAAGGCAAAAGGATCTAGGCCCATACAGCCTCGTTTTCCTATGCGCTCGCATCTTACAATGGCGATCGGCCATGGACTAAAAAAATTAGGTTTCTTTTTCTTTGGTTTGTCGTGGATAGCGTTTTAGCCACGTACAAAATGGGGTATTTAAAGTTTTTACAGAGAAAACCAAAGTTATATTTGAGTGAAAGTTTTGTTTATTAAACACGTACAAGTTGAAATGATCTATTTAAATACGAAGTTGCATGAAATGAGCAAGCCATATTTGTGTATTAATTTATTAGTACGATTGAATACGATCTTTTTTGTATCGAAACTTTTTTAAGAACAAAGCAACTCTAGCAACAAAATTGAAAAAAAAAATCTATAACTCACTAGTGAATAATAGCAAACAAAAAGTCTCAGTTTGATTATAGGTGTCATTATGTGCCTAATTGCAGTGAAATTAGAGCCACTTTATGAGCAAGTGTGTTGAAAATATAATTCTCATTTCATGCAACTTCGTATTTAAATAGATCATTTCAACTTGTACGTGTTTAATAAACAAAACTTTCACTCAAATATAACTTTGGTTTTCTCTGTAAAAACTTTAAATACCCCATTTTGTACGTGGCTAAAACGCTATCCACGACAAACCAAAGAAAAAGAAACCTAATTTTTTTAGTCCATGGCCGATCGCCATTGTAAGATGCGAGCGCATAGGAAAACGAGGCTGTATGGGCCTAGATCCTTTTGCCTTTTCCAAATTATATAAATAAAAAATTGGAAAACCAATTAATTTTCCCCGCCATTGCGAATGATTATTTTAAAATGATTTTTTAGTATTATTTATTCACAAGTGTGTTGAAAAACGTCGTATGATACACGTGTGTATTGATGATTACCGTCCTCGGCTCTCTTATGACCCTCGCCTACGGCTCGGGTCTCAATGGCGCCTCAGCGGTAATCACCAACTTTACTCACTTGTACCATAATGTACTATTATTTCACAGATCGATTCTGGGATGTCATTTGGAGAACTTGTGAGTTTAAATAGATGACAAGAACTAACAATCTACAATAATATTGTTAAGGTGCAGTCAGTGAGGCATTCGATGCGCATACCTCACGATTTCACACCATCTGTACATATATTAAAACTTGTCTACGATATTATTGTACACTTTGCTATTTAAATCAGTTTGTTTATTAATTGTATTTTTTTTTTATTATTTCTTTTCCTTTACATTTTAGGATGTAGACGAAATAGAATATAAGACAGTAAGTTAATTTGAATGATGTAGTCCTCATTATTATCTTGCCTTCCTTTATTTGGTGGTCCTATACTTAGTATATTTTCTCCTTGCATTTATCCTTATCAACTGTCAAGCTGGGGTCCCACGGTCCGCTATTCTACGGATCAGCTACACTCAGCCGACGAGCACGGACGGCGACGCACCACAGGCAGGGCCGGTCCAACGGTGCGTGTCGGTGTGTGTAGATGTTTTTATGTTGTCATAATGCAAAGCGAAAGAAAGAGAGAGAAGAGCGCACCTTTGAAGTTACCGACTCACGATGGATACGGGCGCACCGCCACAGACGTTCTGTGCTATCACGGACGAGGCCGGTCCCACGGTGCGTCGTGCGAGCTGGTCTGCGTGCATCCGCGATTTTACGGACCGTGGGACCCAAGCTTAATAGTCCTTCACAAGTATCATCTAATTTTTCTTTGGTCTTTTCCTCTTTTATAAACGTTCCTTATATTAGACACTTAACACCATAGCTTAACACTTACATGTTGTACTTTTTTTATTATAAAATACGTTTATTAGCAATTAGTTACATACATATAGAAAATACAAAAATAAAAAAGTTTCCTAAGTTATAATTACATTAGAATAGAATTTTCTATTAATATTGAAAGATACAATGAGTTAGGTACGCCAGAATATCGAAAAACAGTAACATTAGAGTACCTTGGGTTGGGTTGGCTTAAAAGTCACGTTCGCACTAGATTATATTTTTTTTTTAAATGTATTACTTTTTTTTTATTATTTTCAGTTCGATACAAAAATGGGACCTGCAGACCAAGTAAGTTTTAAATTGTAGAAGTAATATTTTGCTGAGGAAAATGCTACAAATTATTAAATCAGTTTTCTAACCCAGAACCATATTAAAACGCTTCTAATTAATTATAGGATATAGATAATATACAATCAGAAGCAGATGAAAATGTAAGTAGACAACAAAACATAAATTCGTTCTGTTTTACAATTTTATACAACATGCCCTTTTAGCATTGCGGAGCAAATAAACAAAAAAAAATTTTTTAATGAACCTGTTAGATTTGATAAAAGCGCTAGACGCATGCTAGACATGACTCTACATTTAACAACAAAAGGTAACGATAGAGAACTTAATATTTTATATGAAATATGTCCTTTAATTGGCTACGTTTTCGTCCTATAAGTAATGAACTATTTTTTTTAGTCACACCAAAAGAGGGCGCATCCGAAACTAACGTTAAGTCGCCAAAGTAAGTTCAAAACTTCCTAAAGTTTAGCTCAAGATTAAGGCGCTTTGCAGATTGAGCAACTTTAGTTTAGGCAACTTTTTAAAAGTTGCCACTTGCTACAACCAGTAGCCCAGTTTACGGTTGTCGCTATTTTATTTCGCTTCGTCTTCAAAGAGCCACTAAGCAGACCCACCGGTGGGTCTCGGAATACTGCTATATCTCCAAAGACCTACTGACTGGTAGGATTCAATCTGTGAGCAACTTTGACAACTATGGTTGCTAGTTGCCGCAATTAGAAACTAACTTAGTCACCGATTGCAGCAACTAGAAACTATTGACGATCACCGAAACTCGCAACTGAAGTTGCTACGTGTGCGCAGTTCCATTGAGATAATTTATATGTAAACAGCTAGTTTCCAGTTGCTAGTTGCGGCAACTGTTGATCCATCTGCAAAGCCCCTACGACCCAAGTCAACCCAGAGAATAAAAGAGCCGGCGAGACGCCCTTGCGTAGGACGTAAAGTTGTGCGTCATTGGACAGCGTCAGATTTGTGAATCGCCAAGAGTATATTACACAACTAGGGAAGTAAAATAAGAAAGATCTCAGATCACATGTAATTGTCGACCGCGGCGAAGCTGATCTGAGGCTTTCTTATTTACTTCCCGAGGTGTGTATATTAATATACTTTTTATCTTCTCGACGGCGGCGGAAAGCGGCAACTTTGTTTAACGCAGCGGGCCGAAATTCGTCGCTTTCCGCCCGGAAAGATAAAAAAAAATAAGTTTAATAAGGACTATAGCTCTTGGTCTTACAGTTTTAAAATTTCTTGCACCAAAAAGCTAGTTGTTTTATAAAGAGGTTCATATTGAAGTCTGAACTGTCCTTATCCAGGCCGAGATATCTGTTCGGCGTGATCCAGGGTCCTGAGATGATCTGCAACCATGAAACACTTAAAAGTTAGTACTGCGTATGCTTCAATATGTCGTGGTACGGACATGTAGTGCGGAAGAAGGAGGGTATTATTAATGTGGCAAATATACAGGATGCTGGGAAAAAGCTTTCGAAAAAGAAGACAGGTGGTTAAACTGGAGATTCTTGACAAAATTCCACAAACAAAAACTCAATTTCTAAATAATATATATGTAAATATTTTAAAAAAATTCATTCACTCTCTTAAAATTAAGTAAACATGCCCACGACTTACACTATTAATGGGAATACCCACTTTTCACCAGTCTAATTTTCGAATACCTAAACGCGAAAGGCCTCGTTGGAGGCGCATTGCCTCTTACTAATTAATTATTACACAAGTTGGTGAAGGCAATACACATACAATAAAATATATATACTCGAGTTTATGCTACAGTCGAAGGATCGTACAATCTTCACCTATTTAATAACGAATCTGGGATTACAGTCATAACTTCTATCTTTTCCAGAAAAACACTCCCCGCACCAGCTAATGTTACTGAAATTAATTTCTCTGCGCACAATCTGGCGTTGGCTCTAGAATTTTGCATCAAAATGAACATTTTATTAGAAAAATTAAAATATTATGAATTTAAATCTTATGTCTAGTCATTTCTTTACTGTATTGCATAGCCATAATAATATGTTGCATATCTTTTTGCTTATTTCTTTGTTACCTACCGAAAGATTTAGTTCTTATTTTGCTCCAACTTTTTAAATTGGTTATTTATTACTGTATAAATATAAATATTTCATGATGGTTGGAATAGGACCGCATTTGCAATAAGTAGAAACACAATTACATTGAAATTATCTGTATAAAAATCAATGCTATTTTTCGTTGTTATTTTATAACTCAAGAACGGACTCACCTATCCAAACCAAATTTTTGGGCTTTATTCGAACTATTGAGCAGATGGTTTATGTGAAGTTTGCTTAAAATCTGTCGAGTGGTTCTTCATTTATACGTTGCGAAGCCCGCTACCACTAGTAGAATAAAATTTGAAACGCACTAAGTACAAAGGGATTGGGTATAAAAACACAACATTTTATTACAACTATTCAAATATTACGATAAAAAATATGAATGTGTAAGTAAATTCGTTAGTCTTACGATAATACTCGGTAAGGCCGACATTGATCATAGCATAATCTGAGCTGGGTCCGAGAGAAGCCGACTAAATCCCCTTTCGGGTTCCGTAGGCACCATTTATGATTTTATATTTGTCTACGAAAATGGTGGCCACAGTAGTACGAACAGAAAGGCCTGTGACATACAAAAAAATCTCCTAGGTCCTAGGAGATGATTGTTCCTTATGTTTTTTGCTCGTGATTTGCATAAAAACACCAGAAAGTTATTCAAAACCCAGTAAACAAATTCATCTCGATACTTCTCAATAAGTTAAGTCAAAGATTAATTTATACATACAAAAGTGAAGTTCGCAGCACAATTTTCACTCGGCTTCATCCATGCCAAAATATTAATAAGCAAACTTCGCAGCGCTTGAAGCGAAACCACAGAATTGTGGAGCAGCTCGAAATATTTCCAGCGGTTAGATTCGTGGGCTATTTGTGTGCCTTGCTGAGTGTGTTCATAAATAATTCCTATTTATAGGGGCCTGTGGCCGTGTGGTTTCTGGCTACGAAGCCTGCGAACAGATCGACTTCATCGTGTAAACTACCCGTTCCGGTCAGCTTCGCCAGTAATAATCAGCAACCACCTCATAACAGATAATCCTCAACTATATGGAATCTCTTAATCGCCTTACAAATTATGACTCCCAATCTACTCGTACAGAGTGTACTCTTCTAAATTATAATAGCTACAAGCTTCAGTCAAGTAAGTCTCGTAGGCAACGTAGGCAGACTAGGCTGAGGGCTACAGATATGTGTGATCTGAGGCTTTCTTATTTACTTCCCGAGGCGTGTATACTTTTTTCTTATCGGCGGAGGCGGAAAGCGGCAACATCGTTTAGCGCAGCGGGCCGAAATTTTGCCGCTTTCCGCCCGGAGATATGAAATAGTAGATTGTTATACAAGGGTCGGAAGGAATCAATTCCCATACAAGGTGTTTAGACGCCCGAGCGTAGCGAGGGCGGATATAGTCCGAGTAGGAATTGATAACTTCCACCCGCGTTAAACACTCTACTTTTCATATCGAATACAAGGAAAGTAAACAAAAAAATGTCAACAATACAACATTACAAAAATTGAAAAATGCAAAAAATCAATAATACCTACAAAAAAACAAAAATATCAACAATACAACCAAAGAGGTTGGAAGAAAGAAATTATTTTTCTTTTGAACGTCTTTGAATACAACATTACAAAAATAATATACAAACCCTTCCTCTTTATGTATTTATAAGTGTCGATGAAAAATAAGATTTAGAGTTTTGGAACAGCCTACTAAACTATTAGTCTTTTTTAAATTTTAAATATGGAACACGTCACCGCCGCGCGCAGTTTATTTTTAGTTGTTTATACCTACACTCCCAATGCCGCACGTTTTTTTTTAATCGATGTAAAAAGTTTAGTATCAGACCACCTAACCAAATGTACTACTATTTTTTTAATTCATTCCCGCCCTAAGGCCGGAAGCAATTACTATGAGTCTTTCCCGACCGAGGGCGGGACTCATAGCCCTGAATCTCTCTGTGATGGGAATCATCGCTTCCGACCCGGTACTCAGATCAAACACACACTACTTTCCGAGTATGAGATATGAAAAATACTTATTACCTAATTAGTTAGAAATGCATACGAGACACACATAGAAAACCAACAATCTTCTTGTCAGTCTTCTTTAAACTAGAAATCTTCTTGAATGTATTAGACGCGAGATAAATAAAAATATTTTCTGTAAACTGTTAAAGAAACACTTCCTCTCAATGTAATAATATTAAAATTGTAAATAAAAAGACTTCCGATTCCACAGTCAAACTGTTGACACAGTTTTGTGGGGCAAAGTATGTAGCATTATGAAAATTTGTGTGCTTATTAATTCAATAAATAATAATAAAACATTAACTTCAGCGAAAGCCAAATTTTATATCAAATTTCCACAAAAATAATAAACTGTTCGTAGAACCGCTGTTCGGAACTTCAAATTTAATATAATTATTTGAAATTCACGGAACCACGCTGTGTTTTAGCGTAAACTGGAGGCCAGAAGAAGTTTTTTTCTTTGGAGATCGCCAGCGATGATGGATAGGGCCTTTGTTTTTACAAATTGAGACCTCGTCGAGCGCCGCTCTTGCTTACAATCATAAATATTATCCTTCTGAAAAAGGTTGGGGGTATTATGGAAGTATGATATTTGGATGTTCTATTAATTCTCGAATGATCGAATATCAGAACAGTTTTCCGGTATGGCTCGAATATTTCTAATAGGTATCTGTGTGGATTGGGCAAACTATTCTTCATCACATTTAGTTTTGAAATAGGTGTAAACTGCTATGATGTAAAGTACTATTTCGTGGATTGGTAAGTTATTTCCAAATCTTACGATATATTTAAGGTATGTACTTATTAGGTATATACTTACGTACTGTGCTGTGCTGACTCAGACTATGACTTGTCCAAATCCTATAGAAAAAAGCACTTTCTCTTTTTCCCGAATTTTCCGATTTTTCGTTCCCTACTAAAAACTTTGGAGCCTTTAAGTACTGCGATTCTTCGACTTACCTACGATATTTTAGCTATTATTTCGGACCGCTCAGCCCCAAAAATTATTGAAAGTGCTACTGCCATAGTGTCATTAACTACGAAAATCGTAAATCCGAGAATCATATCCTACTTATTCGGACTATTACAAATACTTAAAAAAATGCCAAATCATTACATCTGTTTTAAAGTGGTACACCTAACAAATAGCGTTTCATCTTTATATTTTATACAACATGTAACAAAATAAGCGCAATTCCTGAAATTAGTTAGTTCAGTATCGACTACTTATTCGATTTCGGATATTTTAAATTTGTTAAATTTTTCAAAAAAATTAATTATCGTAGCTGAATTTAGTGCTTTCTATGGAAATCGTGCTATTATTAATCGATATTTAAGAAAATTGGTTAGACACAACTAAAGTTCGATTGCATCATATTTTTTTTATTAATATACTAATTGGGGTGTATGAGGAATTGCGCTTTTTCTGTTACGCGTTGTATAGATAGATAGGTAAAACATCACCAACAAAAACTATACAGTGATTTTCGATATTTTTTCAGCAAACGAATCATTCCGTTGTATTCAGTGTGAAACGGAATAAAACCGGCGACTCGCTTGTGTCTAAATTTGTGCATACTTCTTTCACTCGGAGAGAAAAGCTTCCGCCATTACGAACTAGAAAATATTTTGTATTGCACAACGACAGGTCCACCTGCAGTGTTAAAGGGGGGTCCAAAACACATGTCAAAAAGATTTAATTGACTTTTCTAGAATTGTTAACCAATTTTGGAATATTTACCTAATACTTAGTCTATTTAATGTTGCAATCGTGGAAATCATATAGCTGCTGAGATACTCAAAAGGTAATGTGATGTATCATTAAATTAAATGCCAAAAGATTTGTTTTGGCTACAACCTAATACCTGAACATTTACAGAAAAATGGGAATCACTAACTTTTACCGAACATTGAAAGAATATCATGGATGCACATAAATTCGCATCTTCGATCACATAAAACGTCACCCCTTCCTTCGACCTATATCGTCAATATTTGCGAGGAGCCCAAAAATTATTTCCCCGGGGGCCCATCACTAACTCCGCTCCTGTCGCAAACAAAAGATAAAAAGAGAGTGTCGCCCCGATTGCCGGCTTCATGTGTTTCGCTTAACGACACATCTGCATAACAAAAAAAGGATGTTTTATCGTGTCAGGTGTCAGGGAACAGAGGGGCGTACAGTCGTGCTTACACTACACACTAGTTTTATTGGGAACTAGTGTTAAAGAGTTGGGTTACATTCATATTTTGTATTGTAACTTTTTGCATAAAAGATTTCACGTACAGTTTTATTGGTCTTGTAGTTTGGGTTTTTATAGTAGTCTTTGTAGATGTTTATGTTGAATTTAGTGGGAGGAAAAGAACTATGAAGGTTTGTGAGACCGAATTATGTTTCAATATAAGAAATACTTACATACATAAGGTTTAGCAAGACTACAAATACAGAAACTTCTCAGATATCAGTGTAACCAACACATAATTTATTCTCAAATACTTGAGAGTTGCAACATTAACAACTTGGTTCATACCAGGCTTTGAAGTTGTGATACTTAATATGCATTTTCTATTATCACTTCTTCAGATCCAATCCTTTTTCTGTGGGACTAAAATCGGTTAAACCCATAAATCATCAATGCAATGCGAACGCCAGCTATCCGCCTCCTACATCGTAAAAATTCCAGATAAAGAAAGAAAATACAAAGGATTGAATTGAATTTTAAATACTCGCTCGTAAACTAGTATTGCTGATTAGGTGCTCTCAATTATAAAATGGGTACTACCTAATGGCATTAAAGGAGAGTGCATTCTCCTTTTGTAAGCAATAGAAACAACACTTGAAATTATCAATAAATTTATCTATGAGTCCTACACTATAAATAAAACTGATATTGATTCCTACATCCCTACGGTGGTATGGTTAAGTCCCACCATACCACTAGGGGTATGGCCGGTGGTACGGTGGGTCCGCTTCGAATTTTGCGTTGCAACGTACGTCAGAAAAAAACTATGGTCACTACGTAGTATAAAACAAAGTCGCTTTCTCTGTCCCTATATCCCTATGTACCGATGCTTAAATCTTTAAAACGACGCAATGGATTTTGATGCGGTTTTTTTTAATAGATAGAGTGATTTAAAAAAAAACGTTTTAGTATTAGCTTTGTACCCGTGCAAAGCCGGGGCGCGTCGCTAGTATTTTCATAAGACTTCACTCGAACTTGTCAAAATGTTAGGAAAGTAATTTTCTGTAGGTTACAGTATTTAGTTGAATTTTTTTCCCCTTGAGCTGAGCTACGAAAGCAACGGAGCATCACAATATATTACGAATTGCTGATTTGAGTTTGATGTAAAACATCTACATAATTACATACTATAATTCCTGTCCAAAATACCGTCTGTATTTACTACCTTTTGTGTGATCTAGTTTGGAAACTATTAAGTACCTATTTATCCTTTGGCGTATTCAATAGAGATATTATATTCGTACATAAAGCTCACGCCATTGTCCCACAGGGGTAGGCAGAGACGATGGATCGCAACTTTGCTCGATTTCTGCATACTTCTTTCGCTTCCTTTACATCCATAAGCCTTTTCATGCACGCTCTTTTATTCTTCGCACTCCGGACCCCAGCTTTTTGAGAGCTCAGTAAAGATCATTGTATGAATCTATATTACAGTCCCGACTACATTTGGACACTACTTTTAATCCCTTGATTGCTAAAGTGTATATTACACTCCTAGGGTAGTAAAATAAGAAATGTTTCAGATCACATGTAATTATGTGATCTGTGATCACTACAAACTTGTGATCTGAGGCTTTCTTATTTACTTCCCGAGGTGTGTATACTTTTTATCTTATCAACGGAGGTGGAAAGCGGCTACTTTGTTTAGCGCAGCAAGTCGAAATTTGCCGCTTTCCGCCCGGAGAGATGGAAAAATACATTCGCGCTTCAACTGCTCAAAGCAATTTAAAATATACCTAGGTATTATCTCTGAAAACAACTGCCAACCGGTTTTAGCGCGGCGTTTGCCTTTATGTACTTTAGAAGATAAATAATACATTTCCTTTCCAACTGTAACAAGTAACTTGATACTGTTCGAAATGTCGTCTTTCGTCAGACAAGCCGAATAGAAAGGAAAGTTCGGAGTAAAGTACAATGTTGACGAGAATATAATCGAAAGTTCTGCCTGATAGAGTCTATTTATTTAAACAAAAGCCTTACCATCTAAGTGTCTAGGATGTTTTATTTGACGTCGCTTCATTTAGCAATGATAGGCAAACATAAGACAAAAATAAGTAATTATAGTTCATGAAAACTATATGTATCACGGCTTAGATCACGGGTCATAAAAATCAAATGAGCCCAAACTTGAGAGGTTTACGAGTAGTCATTGAGGAGTTGCGGTATCTGCCTGGCACCATCATCTGATCAGCATGGTGGTACCATAATATTACAATGTCACCAAACTTACATAAATATGCCTATTGCAGCTCAATCGGTGAAGATATCTGCTTCAAAATTAAGTTGTAAGATTCCACACGAACAAACATACATTGCAAGTTAAATAAAAGCTTGTAAGTAATATAATAATAAGAGCAGTGATAGCCCGGACGGTTAAAGAGCCAGCCGAAAATCAGTGAGGCTCGGGTTCGAATCCTGGCATGTACCAATGAGTTTTTCAAAAACTTACGTACATATTTATCACTAGCTCGACGGTGAAGGAAAACATCGTGAGGAAACCCGCAGTTCTCAGAATTAATTCTGAGACATGTGTAAATAGACCTGGTCCGGCGATGGGCTCACCACCTATCACGTTTAGGGGTCCAATATATCTCGTGAAATGTGGGTATATCCAGTAGTGGAATACCTCTGCCTACCCCCTCGGGGATAAAAAAGGCGTGAGATTATATTATATAGATTATAAGTAATACCCCGTAAAAGCCCTTCCAGGAAGGGAAGAAGAACAGGAGCAAATCTGCTGGCAAGCAATTGCCCCCACCGGTTTTCAGGAAAAACCAGTGTGATGAGGAGGGCTTCCAAAGAGTAGAGAGGAAGAAGAAGAAGCCCTCTAGCCGCAACACCCATGGCACTGCTTCGACCGGACCGAACCAGCTGACGCAGCTGTATGTGTCCCGATTGCACTGGTCTACGAAGGTCCAAGACGTCGTAGACTACATAGTGAAGAAGTCCACATTTTCATTGAGGGTTAAACGGTTGGAGTCTCGCCGCAAAACGAATTTTAATTATTTTTTGGTGAGAGTACCAACCCATCACCTGGAAACCTTCATGAAGGAAGACTTCTGGCCACAGGGAGTTGTATTTCGGAAATTCCGGGGTCAACTACCTGCCGACAGCGCTCGCACGTTGCAGGCATTACCTGTAAAATAGTTTAGTTAGATTTTTTATACAGGGTGACTTTTTTTACCGTCTGGAAAAAAATGTGGTGTAATAGGTAAGTGTAATAGATTCATTTGGCAATGTTACTTAAAAAAATTTTTTTTTTTTCGAAAAATTTTTTTTTGTTCTTAAACTAATATACATTACTCAATTGTAGTCAATAACACACACTGAAATATTTGTAACAGTATTTTAAAAAGAAACAGGCTCGTAGCTTCCATATATACGCAATTTACCTACAACCGCCAGCTGCGCGTAGTACTGTGCGTAGTTTTCTAGACTTTGTAAATTGCATTAAACATGACTATATTTAACAATTAATCTCGTGTAAAACTTCGGCTCTAGATACCTTATACGTCATATTTTTTTTTAGTATATATATATATAATATGGGCCTCTGTTTACGTTATTTAAGATCTATGAATGTAAATATTGCCTGAAATAAAGATTTATTATTATAATTAATAACTGTTGATTTAAATTTTTTGTGCCATTTTGTATCCCAATTCAAATCGTAAACATCAAACTTAACGTTTAATGCCATTTGACGCTAATTTAAAAATTGTCTTAAAGTAGCCCTGCTGTTACATTGTTTATTGCTAAAGTCGTTGAAAACTCTACATTTTCACTAATATTATAAAGAGTAACGAATAAACTGAGAAACTACTGGACCGATTTAAAAAATATATATTTCCTAATGAAAAGCTACATTATTACTGAGTAACATAGGCTATATTTTATTCCCGTATTCCCACGGGAACGGAAACTACGCTGGTAAAAAGCCGCGAGGCACAAAGTTCAGGAATATTATTCCGGTTTGGCCCGAGGCATCAGATTGACGAAAGAATTTTCTCCAAAATTATTTCAGCGTAGAATTTGTGTACATTCCTGTTTTTTATGAGTATCAACTTTTTGTTTTTCTTGCCAAATTTAAATTCGTTTCCCTCATTTCTCCGTATTCCCTTAATCAGTAGCGCAAAGGAATACAAATATCTGGCAGTAAAACAAACAGTATCTAACAAGATCTGAACTCGACAATTGTGCGTGTTCTTAAGTATTCGCTCAGCGTTCGCAGCACATCCGACAGACAACTGTGTAGGGCTGCCAAAACAATAAATAACGCCTCATAATCACATTAGTTTCATTGTTGGATCCCAAACTAGACTTTTCTATTTCCACACTCGATACAATAATAAAAAATGTGGGACACAAACAAATCTTACGCCTTTTATCCCCGAGGGGGTAGGCAGAGGTATTCCATATATCACTCACTTTTCAAGAGATATTTCTTGGACCCCTCCTAAACGTGATGGCGAGCCCATCGCCGGACCGGCGTAGGTATTCACGGAGACTCGATACCGTTTCCGTTCGATTCAGATCGAGTGAAAAATTTTCCGATGTCGAATCTATCGACTTCGGAAACTTTATTCTAGGCGTTTCTGACAGCCACGGAAAATTTTCCGAATCCTTATGTCACATAAGACATTAGTTTTCAATACCAACATCAGCCCATCTCGAAAGTGTTCGACAGATTTTCCGATATCGAATATCAAAGCTCCCTGAATACGCCTGCTGGTCTGTTAGACACGCCTGCTGGTTTCCTCACGATGTTTTCCCGTAGGCACTATTGGTACTAAAGAACTGATAAATATACATAAACACATAAAATGTACAAAATCTATTATGTATATTTAACCCATTGCTATATATATAATAAAAAAGGGTTTTTTCTGAATTAAATAATACCTACCTAAATAGGTACAACCCTCCCGGGGCTTTGAAAATCTATCTAACTCACTTTCTAAAGATATTAAAGCTATTAAAGAATAATATTTAATTATTCAAATATATACAAGAAGAATATTTTATTTAAAGTTATTTGTAGCTTCTAATCTATCCATGTTTTTATTGTGGAGCTGGCAACCCTGTCATACTCGTATCTCTTGCCCGTCGGCGATGTAACGCTCTGGAACAACGAACGGTGTTTTTTTTCCGGAGTAGAATTTTGTGGAACATTTAAATCTGTGAATCTATTCCCCCTTTTGATTGGAGGATATTATTCAAAGCAAATATTTTTTCTTTTTTAACTTAATTTTAAAAAATTGCGATTTGAACTCGTGCAGGATTCCGGTCCCCATACAATATCCTAACTAATATGATCATCATCGTTAACATAATAAACGCGAAAGTTTGTGAGGATGGATGTGTGTTCCTGTGAATGGATTTTGATAAAAGTTTACATTATTATAGCTTACACTTCAAAATAACACTTGGGCTACTTTTTTCATGAAATGAGAAATTTATAATATCTTTCTGCTTTATTTCCTCAAAATAAGTCCTCCGGCGACAGAAGTAACAGATAACTAGTTTCGAACTTATAATACTACATTAGTAATGATAAAGAGTACCCGAAACCGACGAGCTTGTATGAACCGATTGATGGATGTGGATGAGGCACGTGAGGTATGCCAGGATCGTAGCAGGTGGCGGGCTGTTGTCTCTGCCTACCCCTTCGGGAAAAAGGCGTGAGCATATGTAGTAATGATAGGGATTTTCTTTGTTATGTGTAAGGATATAAACTTCAAGTCCATCCATTTGCATTCTGAGTGATCCATAAATAAATTGTTTTCGCTCAGTTCTTAGCCAGGCCTTGCATGAAATTGCGACGATGCAATCAAACCCATAGCATAGAGAATTGGAACTGTCGATTGACAGTTTGTGATTTTTGGGACTAGGTAGTTGAAAAATGTTTTTTCATTCTTTTTATCCATTGGGATTTATTTGGATTTTTTTCCAGTAGAAATGGCACTTTTTAGTGAAAAGCGGAAGCAAAGCAATTCATTTTTGAGCACCTCCTATTAAACCAGTGTATCATGATAGCCAAAGTCAATCCAGCTTGTAATAACATGAGTGCAGACAAAATTTTCTTAAAACGTATTTGTTTCGTATTCACACAAAAAAGAGTGAGACAAAATAGTAGACAAAATTTCGTTAGCTACACAGGAAAGGAAATACCCTAAACGCCGTCATTTACTTAACTATTTACCTACTCTCAATTTATTACGGTTCAAGAGATACAACCCACTGACGAATGGACAGATAATTTATCACAAGTACAAAATTGTAGTCACTATTTTAATTCTCGGATTATCTTTTCTCTATCCAATGGCGTAGATAGGTAGAGACGAATTACTTTTACTGCTGGTTCGATTCTGCATTACAGCGCCTAAACTTATTTTAGTTTAGTCCTGTCATTTTCTTTCTCATAGAGAAGAAAAGAGACGAGTGATATTTAGTCCTGTCAAATTGAAATTAGTCCTGTCAACTAAGGCATTTCATAACGTGTTTAGTGCTTAAGTAAATAAGTCACGACTAAAATACAGCCTCTGACAGGACTAAATTTGGTAGGTTATCTTCTATCCCTTTTCTTTTTTTGAGGTAAAATAAAGACAGGAATAAACTAAAATAAGTTTAGTCGCTGTAATGCAGAATCGAACCCAATATTGATATTACAAAAACACAGGAACATACTTCCACGCTCATGAATTATTGATGTTCTGAGAGTTATTGTATTCCGCAGACACGTTGCGTACGTTTTTCTTGAACATGAAATAAATCTGTACGTAATTTCGGGTAACTTTCAACAAAATCGACTAGGGATACAAACTACAAACACAGTAAATACTCGTATAATATTGAGAGCGGATTCGGCTAATGTAGAATAAGGTCAATCCTAATTTATCGCTAAGACATGGAATACATACTGTTCAGTTCAGTTGGTCACTAGATGAACATTGGACTCGATTCTGCAAACCAGCTAAAATTCCAAATTTTAAGGTAGCCTATCCTTCAGCCGTTTTTACGGTAAATTTTTGCAAAAGACATAGCTTTTTATATTTTGGAATGTTTTTAATAATTACTTATTCTTTTGATTAAACGATAATTTGTTATTTGATGTTTTTTCATTTAATTTTTCGTGTACAATGACGAATTCTTGTAATATATGTTTTGTAAACGTTCAGCTGACGGTTCTGACTATCATTTTAATGTTATGTCGTAAGAGATCTATCTGTAAACGACAATAACATAGAACTCTAAAGAGTAAAAAACTGATATATATAATCTCACGCCTTTTTTATCCCCGTGGGGGTAGGCAGAGGTATTCTATTACTGGATATACCCACATTTCACGAGACATATTGGACCCCTAAACGTGATAGGTGGTAAGCCCATCGAAATAAAAAACTGACTTCAACTTATATGGTTTTCTCATGGATGCCATTGTCAGAACTGGACCAAATTGAAATGGGACCACAAGGGACGCACCAGCCTTCAAATAAAAAATCATCAAAATCGGTTCACCCAGTCGAAAGTTAACAAACATAAAAAAACATACAGTCGAATTGCGAACCTCCTCCATTTTTGAAGTCTGTTGAAAAGAAAAGGGTTATGTTCACTTAAATGGACAGTTACGATCGCCTTCGACGGAAATAACTGCAAAATCAATGGGTCTCGAGTGTCCCGTTGAAACAATACAAACTTGTCACGTTGTGTTACTACAAAATATATTAAAAACTTCGTAATAAAAATACAAGCTGTTTTAAAATTAAAAAAAAATATATAATATAGTAGCGGTTCTGCGTAGTTTCACTCGCGTAGTTCGTGTTTACGTGGAAATACGGTAATAAAATAGCCTATGTTACTCAGAGATATTCTAGCTTTCCATTGGTCAAAGAATTTTTAAAATCGGTCCAATCGTTTTTGAGTTTATATGTTTTAAAGATACAATCATACAAAAAATACAAATAAACACAATCATACATACTCACACCTTTTTCTGTCGGTACAAGTAAAGATAAAATAAGTAGATTGCCACTGAACAAATCCCAAGAAGGGAACTCTTCTAAAACAGTAGGAAACATTTGTTTTGGTGTTACACACTCTTTTCACCAAATAACACAAATATGGACAATAAAATGAACTAAAAACCTACACAGAAACAAACCATTATTAACATAACGAAATAATAGGGTTTGCAACTATGAAATATACCCGAAAAAAATTATCTAACAGTGACTGTGCTAAGTCTACTGAATTCTCCTCTTTTGTGATTACTTTACCAGCAAAGTTTGTGTATATTCTAATTGTTTTGCTTAAAATACGGTACGAACTTCGTTTCATCAGACACTGATGTTTCCAGACGATTGCATCGGAAACAAGTTGTAAGAAAACTTTTGCGCGAGTCATTAAGCGGCTCCCAAGAGATCTTTGACTCAATATTTAGCCTCGTACCCGTAATGAAGAAGAGTAAAAAGCACTAACTTTAGTTCTTTGTACACCATCTATCTTGTGATTAAAGTTATGGTGAGTAGAAAGTTAGGTCCACTGTTGTAATAGTTCTAGCCGCAGAAAAATCGCATAGAAATATTTTATACGTAATCCATTTTCTTGTTCTAATATAGAGGGGAACATACATTATTAGCAGATGTCCAGCAGTGCGGGTATTTCCAAGAATCCCTTCTTAATGCTCACTTACGTGATTAAATGAAACTTTGTACAAAATTTCATCCTTCTAGACCCACTGATTTTGGGTGTGAATTGATCCATCAGTCAGTGAATCAGCCAGTCAGTACGTCATTTACTTCTTTTATATACTTAGGTATATAGATAATTATGGTATAAAAGACTTTTCATGACCTCGATATCGATCAACATTTTTCTCGATGCTTATTCCAAGATCTACTGATAAAAATCAAACAGAACATATTCCTCGTTTCCCTATTGTGTCACTGTTCTCACATTCTATTTTCTTAGAATAGCGCTCTTGTTCTCCATTTTACACGACATCTTTTGGCGTGTCGCTACAAGTTAGGGATGTGAAAATATAATCGACTTTTAGAAAAATCGTTTATTAATTTTAAATAATCGATTTTCACAATATAGAAAAATCTAATTTTAATTAATCTATGATATTCTCACACATATTCTTAAATAAAAAATATAAAAGAAAAGATGCTGCCTAAATTATACATTTTATTAGATTTTTTGTAAAACACGGTGCTGTGCAACGAATGTAGGAATTTGAAGTAAGTTTAGTAAAAAGATTTTTTTAGTAACAACTTTCATTAAAAAGAAAATAATCGATTTTTTCGATCAATGTCACATCCTTATAAGTGTCAGCGAGAGCGAAAAATACGATAGGGAAACGTATTTATTGTGAAGAGAATTTGATATAACTACCTAAGTTATGACTTCATTATACAGTATATTTAGAATTTACAAACTTTCTTTTGAATTATGTGTTTAAAAGCAGTCCAAAATTGCGCTTCATAATTAAATTCTCCCAAAAGTTTCGAGGTCAGATCTTTCCACACTGTAGACACAATACAACCGGGACTAAAGTGTGTTGCAAAAGTGTTGGAAGAAAATTTATTATTTACTTATATTTAAACCCATAAAATAACAACATAAATTATAAACTAGGAACAAAACTAAACACCTCCACAGCTGTTTGTGGATTAGTTCATTCTTTCTTTATTTAAATGCTTTATTTTTAGATAATCCGGTTTCGAAGAGGGTTATCACGGGCGCGAGATAAAAATACACAGAAATTATCTCACAAATGTTACCAGATCACTTACCTATCTACATAAATACATTATAATTTTAAGATTTTGACGAAGCCAGTGCTTATTATTACCTTATTACAATAATGTGCATTAATAATTTCTTCTAAATAAAGGAATGCAAAGCTGTGAAAAAAAAAAACTTAAATACATAATAGACTGTAGACAGACTGTAAAAAAAAAACTATTTGTTGGCAAGAGAAAGTATAAGCTATAATTAACTAACTTGAAAGAATTGTAATTTCCATTCAAGTTTGTAGAAGTCTTCAAAAACATCTCAAAACTGAAAAAGAAATAAAGAAGTCGGTGCCAATGTAATGAGGACGAATAATTTGTGACCTAAAACAACAGAAAAGAAAAAACTTTCTGACGCGGAAAACGAATTGTCAACAGTTCGTCCAAATCCAAGTCAAATACCTTTCTTATCCAACAAAAGATTATTTGATTATTTTTCTTAGATTTGTCAGAAAACTTTGAATCATCGGAAAGGGAATATATCTATCATTTTAAGGCAACTAGCCACCACCCGTCGTCACTTCGAAGTTTCAACTTCCAAATCCGCCAAAACTTTTAAACTCTTCTGACGATAACTCATTTATTTGAAATCAACCATTGGAAGTAATGATACCATTTGTGTTAAAATAAAATTTATTTACATACTATATTGTATCTGGTAAAAATATATAAGTATCATATCCCACCCCTCATGGCTTAATAAAATGATTACCAACAAGACTTGAAAAGTTTCTCAAGCTGTCTAAAATTGATCCAACTTAGCAAAGTGCACTTGAAACTCGCCTAATCTTTGAAGCTCATAACAGATCAATATTCACGATTCCTTTTTCGTTTTCATTAAAACATTCTAGTTTAGCACGTCCTACGTGGACCGTAAAAATGTTATAAAACCCGCGCCAATATCCCAGAAATCCTTCGATAACCAAGATTCTGGTAACATTCAACTTTGTGTCCTTGGTATAGGGGGCCAGGGTGCTTTTTTGACAGTATTTTAAAGGTTGTGAAGTAGAAAAGTAGTCATCCGCACGACGAATGTTCTCCCAGACAGCTGTGTTACGTGTCGTTCGGGCAACAAACGAAAAACCCCGAACTGTTTTCTTTTTATTTACAAATTGATAAAAAGTTTATGGCGCCATCGCGAAAGGCAATTTCTGCATTCTCTCAATTCTGTATCTCTCACAAGGTACACATTGCTTTTTACCATCTTTTTATCAATAACACTATAAATAGAAAATGTAGGTATGCGTACTTCACGTAACATTATGTCTATATTTACAAAATATTTTCAGATTAGATAAACAAGCAGTCGTTTAGGTAATGAGCCCACTTCTTATGAACACGTGCTTGGGTGCTAACCGACGGATATACTTACTACTAATTTGACTGGGAAGGAAAACATCGTGATTCGTGCATCCGCCAAGACCCTGTTTTTTTAGGTATATACTTTAATATTTTAATTATGTATATTGAATAAATGTAAACTCTTCAACTCGATGGACATTATTATATTATCAACTAGCGGTTCAGCGCGGCTACACCCGAGTAGTCCCGTTGCCGTGCGAATATGAGAATAAAATATAGTCTATGTTACTCAGGAATCTTCTAGCTTTCCATTGGTGAAATAATTTTTTAAGTCGGCCCAGTAGTTTTTTAGTTTATTCGTTACAAAAATACAAATCTTTCCCCTTTATAATACTCGTATTATATAGATATAGGTGGTCATATCTTATTATGCTCTTTTAAAACAAGAGACAGCAAAATTCCATAAAAATACATCCTAAGCATTGATAAAGTTAAAGTTCAGACATAATAGAACCCGCTAAAGCTGTTATACGTTGCCCCTCTGGACTGGAGTCATCGAAGTGTTTAATTAACGTAGTTTCAGTGCTCAGCCTACCCTATATTGCACTGCAGGGACCGACAGGTGGGTGATATGCATAATACATTGCCATCAAGCTTTACATAATACGCTTTAGAAGCTACAACGAGTTTTCTCATCTTAACACCGTATACTTATTCTAGCGACCCGCCCCGGCTTCAATGTGCAATGCTGGTACTAAAACCTTCCTCTTGAATCACTCTGTCTATTAATAACCACTCTAGAGTAAAAAAACGGACTTCAATCTTCAACTTATATGGTTTTCTTATGGATGTCGTTGTCAGAACTGGACGAAATTAAAATGGGACCAATCTGGAAGCAACAGCTTTCAAATTAAAAAAGAATCATCGAAATCGGTTCACCCAGTCGAAAGTTCTGAGGTACAAACATAGAAAAAACATACAGACAAATTGATAACCTCCTACTTTTTGAAGTCGATTAAAAAAGGCATCAAAATCAGTTGCGTAGTTTTAAAGATCTAATACATACATCGTTTTATACTATGTAGTACATAGTATAATACATATAGCATAGTTTTATATTATGTAGTACATAGTATAATACATATTGCATAGTTTTATATTATGTAGTACATAGTACTATGTATTAGATAGTACATAGCATATGTATTACTATGTATTAGTTTATCAGATGGAATTCCTGATTTGAGTACGATTCACGAGCGGGATAAATATTTGACTACAAGAACATGTCTGTAGGTTTCGTGTCTGGGTGTTCATATGTATTTAATTATCTATGTTTATCAGCTATTTGGTACCCTTATTATAGGCTCTTTGACAAATGTAGGCCCTAATAACCATTTTATAGATAAAAAACAGGTCAAGTGCGAGTCGGACTCGCGCACGAAGGGTTCCGTACTATTTATTATCTATAAAAGGTCAAGAAAATCACGTTTGTTATTTAGAAGCCCCCTTTATTTATTTTATTCTGTTGTTTAGTATTTGTATTTTTTTGTATTTCTTGTTATAGCGGCAACATTATCTGTGAAAATTTCAACTGTTTTACTATCACGGTTCATGAGATACAGCCTGGTGACAGACAGACAGACAGACAGACGGACTTTTACCCTTTGGGCACGGAAACCTAATAAAAACAATCACAATTTCGTTATTTCAACAGACAATCACATTTCTGTTCTACCACCATTCCTAATGGAAGTTTTAAGCTCTTATATTCTTTTATTCATAAACCCAAGGCATTGTGTTAAGCGGAGATTGTTAAGTTTGTTTTATTTTAGCCACCTCTGTTCCTGCTTAAGACGAGGTTTCCAACAAAGTCTTACGAGAGCTACAAATAAATCTACAAAGTTCCAAATTTACAGATGGTAACTCCGAATTAAAACCACAATCCAGCGCAAGTAAGTCGAATTAAAACACGTACAGTGTGAGTAAAGAGGCCTCTGTTAGTACTTTATATCTTTTATGTACAAAGTTAAGCATGTTTGCCAGGTAATCTCCAATATGTAACAGTTACTGAAATTAGTTTTTTCGACCTTACTTAGTAAGTTCGACGTGCATTAGTATAGACTACCTAATCGATTTCAGCTATTTTTAATATATGTGTTATTTTTTTCCGAAACATGAATTATCGTAACTGAATTTAGGGCTACCTATGGAAACCGTACTATTATTGCTATTTATTTAAGAAATTTGGTAAGACAATGGGTTCGATTCTGCATTACAGCGCCTAAACTTATTTTAGTTTAGTCCTGTCATTTTCTTTCTCATAGAGAAGAAAAGAGACGAGTGATATTTAGTCCTGTCAAATTAAAATTAGTCCTGCCAACTAAGGCATTTCATAACGTGTTTAGTGCATAAGTAAATAAGTCACGACTAAAATACAACCTCTGACAGGACTAAATTCGGTAGGTTATCTTCTATCCCTTTTCTTTTTTTGAGGTAAAATAAAGACAGGAATAAACTAAAATAAGTTTAGTCGCTGTAATGCAGAATCGAACCCAATACTAATACATATTTAGTCAGCTAAAGAGAAACAACTTAAGTCCAGTAGTTCCTATTTATTTATTCAGCAAAAAAAATACTGTAGTAATTAATAAAAGTATGTATTTTTTCTAAAATTTCTTGGTTTCTATTTCATGCAATTAAAATCGGAAGAGCTCTCGCAGATTTTTTTTTATTTCTAATATTGGTCCTTGATAAAAAAGGTTAAGAAACCCTGCCCGTATATGTGTTGGTTATTCTTAACTACAATGCAGTATGAAGGCAATTGCTTAAAGCTTCTTGCAATCAGAAAACTTGGACTTCGGAAACCAAACACTGTTGACAAAGTTCTTCAGGCCACAAACGTTGTTTTTCATTGCCAACCGCATGTAGCCCTGTTCCCCCCATCTTATGCCAAACGAGTTCTTTACAATCCAGTATTCTTGGTCCGATTCTTTCCCATAACCGATGAGAGTCACGCCATGGGAACGATTTTCTGGTTCACTGCGGCTGCAAAAAAAGATTTTATTTGAGTACCTAATGATATTTTTCATCTTAGTGAAAAAACTCTAGATGTGAATTTACATATTTACTTAAATATATTACCGTGGCAAAGGAATTTAGTAGCAGTAAGAACTTTTCAATAGTGAATTTTTGAGACTTAACTTAGACTTGAACAACTTTTTAGTTTGATACATTGTATCATACACTGGCCCAGAAGACAGTTTATTACAAGACACCCAATTATATATACAAAACTAAGTCGAGCCTGCGCATGAGACTCTCACACATGCTTATTCCAGTCTATTATACATTTTCTATGTCTTCTATACTTCGTACCATGTGACAGCATTGCGGCCTGACTCAATATATCAACAATCGATGCATACATCTTATTAATAATATTCGCATTGAATTATTACGTAGTCTATCACTCTTTCACTTAAGCGTGAAAGGAAGTAAGCCCATCGCCAGACGGGGGCTCTCTTACACATTTCTCAGAACCAATTCTACAGCGGGCTTACTCACAATGTTTTCCTTCACCGTCGAGCTAGTTATAAATATGTTCGTAAGTTTTCGTATACTCATTGGTGCATTGACGGTTTGACTAACGACAGGCTATCGCTGGTGTCACCGACTGTTGCGATTTAACCAAACGATTTTTAATCAAACTAGTGTCATATTACTAAGAGATTTACAGTTCAATCAATTGTTGACTCTTCAATGAATGTTTCTCTCCTTACATTTTGTTATGAATGAATATTGAAATAAAACTAAAAATATTTTGCCACACACCCAACATTTTCGCAAAGCCTGACTTATTGCTCGCTATCTTGTATTGACTGATCTATTTTACTCAGTGAAAGAACTACAAACCCATCATCAACCATACAGTCCCCATAATTTCCTCACACTATGAGTGGTAGAGTAGTGGCCACGTAAGGGTATGTGAGGAAATAGGCTTTGTACTAACGTATCGACGGCTTTATACCAATGATCTTATAGATTGATTTAAGGCTCGACTCGTGAAGCCTGCGCGTCGTGCTTTATAGCGCGACCAAGAAAATTTGACGCAACACTTACATTCACAATTATAGTAAATACTTACTACATTTTTAAAATAAAATAAAATAAATCTCTCGCATTATATGCCCCAAGGGGCAGAGGTATACCGTTTCTGGATATACCCACTTTTCACGAGATATTCTTTGGACCCCTAAACGTGATAGGTGTTGAGCCAAGGGTGAGCCCATCGCCGGACCGGGTCTGTTTACACATGTCTCAGAATTCATTCTGGGGTCTCCTCACGATGTTTTCCTTCACCGTCGAGCTAGTGATAAATATGTACGTAAGTTTTTTTTTTATTCGTCGAGCACCGCGCGGTTCCAATTGGCAACGTTAAAATTAAAAATCAATTATGTTTTATTTTATTGACTTAAGAAGTTGAAAACTCATTGGTTCATGCCAGGAGTCGAACCCGAGCCTCACTGATTTTCATCATGTGAAGCAGGCTCTTTAACCGCACGGCTATCACTGCTCTTTTAGAAAATATTTATTATTTATAATTTTTTTTTAGTAAATATTCTGAAAAATACCATCTGGGGTCGTTGAAAACACCACTCGAATAAAACGTAAAACTTTTTACGTTAGAATCTATTGCTGCTAGCAACGGGCCCGTCTGTTGTAGGGTTTCCTGGAATAAAAAAAAGTATTTTTCGGGTCATATTACCATTTCTAGAATAAACTCTTGAACATTTACTTTAAACAAAATAATAATAATAATAAATTGTGGGACACAATTTACACACGGTTACTCAGTCGCGAACTAGGCAGAGCCTGTATATACTATGGTTACTAAAAAACTAATAAACATACTTCAATAAAATTAAATATTAAACACCTAGACACGAAGCCAACAGACATATTCATATTATTCATGCAACTAAGCCAACAGGCCCGTTTAATAAAAGAAATATGCCCACTCCTTATGCCCTTGGAGACAAGGCGTGGGCATATTTCTTTTAGTAGCTATCTACAGATATAATGCTAAATATACAATAGGTAACATGATTAAATTTTTTTCGAAGAATGAATTAGCATAGCCGAATTTAGTGCTACCTATGGAAATCTCACTATTGTTGATTTTTATTTAAGAAAATTTGTTCGACACAACTAAAGTACGAAGTTATCATATTTATTAATATTAATATACTAATTGTGAACAGAATAAGCGCAATTCCTCATACACCCCATGAGGAATTGCGCTTATTCTGTTACGCGTTGTATACATAAGTTTTTGAAAATCTTATTGGTACATGTACATGCATATTTACTAGAAAATCTGTTAGTATATCATTTACCTTGCACGGCCCTCTTCTAAGTTATAATTATAAGTATTTTCTGGCATAATATGTCAATATTTAATTTACGGATTATAACAATTCATTTAGGTTTATACTAGCAGATGCATGCGTTGCTCGTTTTTTCTCAATCCCTTGGGAATTTTGAAAAAAGATTTAACTTTGGCTGATCTCCACGCCAAACATCAAGTTCTTTTGACACACTATATTTAGTGACGTCCTTCAAAAAGCTGGGGTCAAGAGTGCAAAGAATAAAAGAGCGTGCATGAAAAGGCTTATGAATGTGAAGGAAGCGAGGTAAGTGTGCAAAGATCGGGCAAAGTGGCGATCCATCGTCTCTGCCTACCCCTGTGGGAAGAAGGCGTGAGCTGTATGTATGTATGTATATATCAGTCAGTCATGTGTTACATATATTTTTTTAAATATCTAGATATGAAGTTACCTTAATCACGTGTTTTTTCTTCTGCAAAGGCTTTGCAGAGAAAATTTTTACCAACTTCGTCATATTTTTGTTGTGGCATCGTCCTTCCTAAAATCAAAAAATAAATTATGTAGAAACATCTAACTTTTACAAAACATTTTTTATAAACGGTTAATGAATTATTTATGGAATTGCTAATGGCACCCAAGATTTGAAAAGCATTTGTTCTATTACACCTATATAATGAAAGAAAAATACTAATTTATCAAAGAGATTTAAATACGCAGGCATAGAGTGGTCATTGGGAATGTTTTCATATAAAAACTTTGGTGTCAACCGTCAGTTCAGCTATCTAGATAACAATAGAATAGAATACGATACACGTATAAAACTTATTACCCTATAGATCCCTAAAAGTCCCTCGACTGCGCAGGCTATTAACAAATATGATTTTGCCGTATCTTATAAATCATTTATTATTTTACACAAATGTTGATATCAAGATTAAGTCAAATTAATAATTAAATTAATAAAGACATTAAATAATTATAAATTGTTAAATGCCAATAGTGCTGCAACAGTGTAAAGGCCACAGCTCAGCATAATACAGCCAAGCGTATTTTATATAACAAAAAATATTGTCCCTAATTTCAGCCCCGCAAAATAGTTCAGTGACCGCTCCCTATCACTTTATACTTTCCGAAAAAGATATCGCATTTCTGTAAGGCCAATGAACTCTTTTGCAGTGCTACAGCACAGACTACACGTGGTATCTATTAGCTTGAATCTCTAAAAAGTAAATAACTTGGTTCTATCTGTAGAGAAGCGGAGGTGGAATGCTTCTCCATCTTAAAAAAAGATGATATTCCGCCAGGCGAGGTAATCGGGCCAAAGATTGATGTTGGCCAGTTGTATTTATAAAAATTCATTTGAAAACTTCGATAGCGCGGTTTAGAACTCTGCCGTCTACTACGATTTAGTTAGTTCTATGAAGTACGGTAGGTCGCTACATATCTCTTGTAAATTTAAAAATAATGTCCTTATCTCGTTTCCGCTTCCTTACCATAGCCAAATAAGGTCCATATTCGTGCTTCAGTGGAATTCCATTGGCTTTAATCCATTCTAACGTATATTCATACGTCCCCCCGCTACAGCCAAAGTTTCCACCATTCTTGTCACTGGAAATAATGAATACTGTATACTATCAATATTTATGCTTTTTTATTTGCCCCTGTATAACTGCCACCAGAGCGACTTATGTATATGGTTGTATGTATTACCTTTGCAAAACAGACTAAAACCACTATGTAGATAAACTGTTTCATTTAATCTTGGCGAATCCTGGTGAACCATAAACCAATGATCTCCACGGTGAAGGAAAAACATCATCAGGAAACTTCTAAGGCACAGTACAGGTAAGGTGGTAAGTCTATCGTCGGACCAAGGTAGTCCGACGATAGACTTACCAGCCATCACGTCAAGGTTGCAAAAATATTCTGGATAATAGTGAGTATTTCCATGAATGAAATATTTTGCCGAACCCATCCGGGATGAAAGAGTACACATATTTATTTATTTAGTTTCAATTAAGCCTTAAACATCTGTATTGACATCATTAAGGATTTTACAGCTCCTATTTTACCTCGATCAGTTACTAAAAAGTCTTAGAGCATCAGAAACGTCGAGTAAGAGGATACTCGGCAACCTAAAGGGGCCTTACACACTGCGACTTTTAGCAGCGATGCAATCGCGACACCAGCAATAAAAAGTAAAATCAATAAAGTGTAATGGTGGACCATTTGCGACTGCATCGATGCTGCATCGTGACAGCATCGCGACTGCATCGCTGCTAAAAGTCGCTGTGTGTAAGGTGCCAAAGTTGTTGAATAACTTACCCCCAAGTACAATCAAGCATGGCTTGTTCGCTGACCTCTTCCAAGTCCTTGCATCCCCGAGCAATGTAGGCAGCCGATTCCACCGCTGCTGCAGTTGTGAACGCGTAACAGGCGCCGCACAGAGTTGTTTGGTCTAAAAACGTGGACAAAAAAGGTAAGAACAGTTTATTTATTTATTTATTAAAGACACACAAAAAGGACATTGACGAAAATGCACTATACTTAGTAAGTTACAGCTCCGACCTACTCGCAGTCCTTACACATGTGTGTACAGATACAACTACATAACTACATTCATTATGAACTACGTTTTTACAATCTTAAACCACTTTAAATGTTACAAAAGATAAAGAGATATACATAGCAACTAATATTTTGTGAAGGTTACAACTTTTTAGAACATTGGTTAATATTATTGAAATAATTCAGTGCTGTTCGCACGCAACAGTCGTTCAAAAATACTAATGCGACAGTTAAATATATCCAATGAGATTTTTTTTAATGATTTATTGTTACAATGTTATTATGTATTGATATAATGTTAGTTAGGTTGCATATACGAATCGTAGAATCATAGTTATGATTGTCGTCGGACAAGTCGAGTCAACGGTGCATGTGGAGAGTGTTATAACATGAGTGTAGGATTTTTATTACATATAATAATTCAGGACACGACTGAACTAGACGGAGGCAGAAGAACTGAAGAACTTTGAAGAACATTTTTTAAGTAACAACATTCCTCAATGCGATCGATACCCCTCCTCTTGAATATTGTAATAATCCAGGTAGAATTTTAATAGAAATTATCTCAGGATCATGAGTAGAGACAGACAAGACATTATAAAGAGCTGACTGGACGTAGGAAGTTGAAATTTGGAATTCACATAAAATAAATAATGGGGACTACTTACAAAAAGTATTAAAAAAAACTCAGTTATTTTTAATTTTAAATATTAAAATATATTTTCAGAGAAAACGATAGCTCTTTATTATTTTCTTTACTTCAACCTCACCAGGAAATTAATTGGCGAAATGGCGAAGTGAAAACGAGTTATCCGAGATGAAGTACAGCTAATGAAAGACATAGTTGTTGGAGCTTGTTTAAGTAATAGGTAGATAAAGTTTATTTAGGCTGAAACTGTCCTGCCCTAACTAAACTAATTAAGCCAAACTGCTTTTAAACAACCAGTGTTGTTACAGCACTTGGAATTTTGAAAAAGTTGTTTCGAGTTTCTTAAGTCACTTACTTATACATTTTCTGAATTTGTATAAATATATGTAAACTAAAATATATGTAACAAATACCTAGGTACATCTCTGAGGAACCAACATGCGATATTTAAAGATTCGTGAATCTCATAGCAAGAGAGTACCTAAGTCAGAGGCTGGTAATTCATATAGAATCAGAAAACATTCATATGTCACCAATATAGATATACTAAATATTTCCTTGTCCAGATTTAGGAAGTTGTTACACGACACAAAATTCAAAATTTAAAGTCCGATGAATTTATAATAAAAAATCTTTAAAATAATTGCAACATATTTGCGCATGCTGTATAATTGGGGCTACATCTCTAAAGATTTTTATGTTTGTATGTAGTATTGTAATATTCTGATGTCTACCTGTTGGCAAACCTTTTAAATAAAATAAAATAAATAAATAAATAAAGTCAAAGTCAAAAGTCTAAAGACATAGTTAAAATTATATAATTCAAAGTAGGGAATAACAAGTTCACTTATTAAACGTCATTTCAACTCCACCGCTTCAGCATGTACCTATGGTTGAGGAGAAGAAGCCGGTAAAGAAACTCCTCATAAGGATGAAGAAGGAGATAAAATTACATTATTTATTATTTTTTCAGTAATTACAGTTAACATCTAGCTGATATAGGTAAACAGAAAGACTTTACAGAAACCTAAGATATTTTTAGGGTTCCGTACCTCAAAAGGAAAAAACGGAACCCTTATAGGATCACTTTGTTGTCCGTCTGTCCGTCCGTCCGTCCGTCTGTCAAGACCCTTTTTCTCAGGAACGCGTGGAGGTATGAAGCTGAAATTTATATCAATTACTCAGGTCTACTGTCCCTTGAAGCTGTGAAAAAATCAAACTTCTAAGCCAACGCAATCAAAAGATACAGCCGTTTATGCCGCAAATTTTCGACACTTGCAAGGGAATCAAAACCTACAGGGTGCTTCCCGTGAACTCAGAATCTTGAAATTTGGTACGAAGCAACGTCTTATAGCATAGATAAAGGAAAAATTACGAAAACCATAAATTTGCAAGGTTGTACGGAACTCTCGGTGCGCGAGTCCGACTCGCACTTGGCCGGTTTTTTTACATAATATGTGTCACATACAGATATAATTGTTTGCATCTGCACTTAAATATAAAAAAATATGCCAAAATAAATAATCATTCTTCGTACACAAGAATGAGATACATTAGAGCAACGGTAATGGAAAACAAACAGCTACTGTAAATATTAATTTACATAAGTACAGCACTTATTTATTTCTGAGAAGCAGGTGAAATTGTTTGATAGCTTTTTTGGATTAATAGCAAACACGGCCGGTGTTTGCGTCTCATAATGGTGTTGGGGTACATCGTTTAGTTACTGCTTATTAACCCTTATAGCTTTTGTAAGTAATGAGCTGTTGTAGCACACGTTATTGCATCTACGCATTACTAATACGAGTATGTATACTATCTGTTACCCGCCGTTAATTTACGCGGGAAAATTATAACCTAATAAAAAATTAAGTTTTCCATTGATGAAAGATTTTTTAAATCGGTGCTGTAGCTTCGGAGCATATTCCTTTAAATCTTCGTCCTACACTAATATTGTAAAGAGGAAAAAAAAATATTTTTGTAACGAATAAACTCAAAATCTAAGAGACCGATTTTACAAATTCTTTCACCAATGAAAAGGTTACTATTCTAAGGGTAACTAGCTATTGCCCCGGACTTCCTTTATGAGATAAAAAAATCAAGTTTAAGAGTTGTTATTTGTATTTCCTAAAAATCCGACGACAAAACCAAAACATACCTTTAACAGCAGTGATTGCTCCGTAGTCTCGCCAGTCAAAAGCCACATTCGCATTCCCCTCCAACACATCATCATCATCATAATCCCCACTCCCTTCCAACGCTTCTAATTCGTCTGCCGTGTGTGCTGTGCCCATAAATACGGATATCTCGTGATCGGTGAGGTCGGCTAGCTGATTCACGGCCAGGGAAAAAGACATGTGTTGCTGGTTCACTGAATTTATGTATCTGGAATTGGAAGGCGACAGGGAATAACGGTATGTACGGCATTGCGTATAGAAACCAAACCGGAAAGGTGCGAGTGGGACTCTAGACTATAAGTGTTACTGGCACGTGTGGAAGTAAAGTTTTAATTTTTAAGAGTAGACTAGTTTGTATGCGGTATATTTTTGCACATTTTTAAAAACTGGTGCCGACGTCGTCTTAGTTTTTCTTTGTAATATGCATATGAAGTCCTTTTATATAATATATCCCCGTGACAATTCTTTTAGGCAAGCATTTAATTAACTAAAAGATATTTATCGGTATGATTTGTTTATGCTCTTGGGTGATAGAATGTCAAATCAAAGTTCTATTTTACAATTTACATTTGAGTTACTATTTTTCCTATCAAAATCACAACTATACGGATTCAGTCAGCCCAAAACTTACTTAATTATTAAGTACCAGATAAAAATTTGATGGAATTCTGGAAATCTGATATTTTGGATTCTGTTCAAAACTTTATCTTCGAAAGATAGCCCCTATAATGACATTCAGTTGACTAGACTTTTGATCGTCAATTTAAATAGGTACGTTAGCTTGACATATTGGACTTTGCAACGTTCTTATTACAATTGATTTAGAGGTCAGACTCGCACTACGAGTGTGAAGCTCCATGTGCTCTTGACTGTATTTATAACTAGCTCAACGGCGAAGTAATACATCGTGAGGAAACCAATGAGAAAGATGTAACAGTTCAAAAAGGTCCCGTAGGTACTACGGTCTACGCCTGTCACACGTAAACACCCAAAAATACACTCTTGAATATAGCTGACCCCCTTCGAGGCGTGAGTGTATTCATTTTATTATGAGGGGGGGGGGGGGGATAGCACTAAATATTTCGTGAGAGGGTCAGAGGGCTTGTTCTATTGTACTTATAATAATCATTATTCTATAACTACTCGCTTCGGTTTAAGCCATTCTCGTTTATCGCTCTTTCCATTATTGGAAACCGTATCAAAATCCGTTGCGTGGTTTAGGATGATGTAGCGGGTATACAGACAGACCGACCTTATGTTATGCCACAAATAGAGAAACTTACACACTTACTTACCTTAAATTATTCTTGAAAATATTTAATCTCCTCAATTGTTCTAGGTCGTTTTCATATTTTTTATTATGTTCTATTTTAAACCTGTAAACAAAGTGATTTTAACAAAGTGACCGCCAGATACACGACCTTTCTAAAAGTAGAATTGTTGACGAAGAAACATTGGCTCTTTCGAAAGTTTATCTATTTCTTATAATTCATAGATGATATTTGAAAAGAAAAAAGTCACATGAATTCAAAGTTGTAAGTAATTTCAAAAGACGTTTAAAGAAAATGTTCTGAAGAGAATGTTTTTCTTCCAACCTCTTTGATATTTTTTCCACTAGAAGTAATAGTGTTCTGTGGTATTTTCACTAAGTACATTAGTTACGTCATATACGAGTAATGTAGCAAGAATTTGTATGTCATAAAGATCTGTCTTAAGGGATATAAAGTCGCTAAGGACCTTTCTCAAAATGTAAACTATTGTCCTGCCAAATTGCATTAAAATCGGGTATTTTTTTTATAAGAGAAGAGGGCAAACGAGCAGACGGGTTAACTGATGGTAAGTGACTACCGTCGCCCATGGACACCTGCAACTCAAAAGTCACAACTGCGTTGCCGACCTTTGAGGTGAGAGTAGGGGAGAGGGGAGGGGGGGGGCAGGTTGGGTTCTTCGGTTACCTCACTCACTCTACGAAATGCAATGCATTACTTTACGCTGGTTTTCTGTGAGGCCGTGGTATCACTCCGGTCGAGCCGGCCCGAAGCATGGCTCTCCCACGTATACAGGTGAAAAGTTAAAGACAAACAAACAGACAGGATTACTTTCGTTTTCATAATATAAGTAGGGAAGCAAAGGTGAATAGAATTATATGATTCAATCACAGGACAACAGCAATTTTGTTATAGCTATAATTTACAAACATAACTTCACCTGTCGAAGGCTTTGCTAACCCTGGAATGCTCGATCGCAGGTTCGATATAATCCACCAAAGGGTCTATAGGCTCGTGATCAGACAATTGCTCCAATGGTTGGCAGTCAATCCCTAAAACAAATACCATATTAAAAAAATACCGGTTAAATAAATAAACATGAATGTGGTACACAATTGACATGCGGTTATTTATTTACTTGTATTTAGTCCCAACTGTCCCAAACCAGGCAGAGAATTACAAACATAAGTACTTAATCACATATTAAACAGATATGTTTACACACAAATGTTGCCTCCGGTTGGAAATCAAATCCGCGGCTGGCTCAGAAGCTAGTTGTAAGTTGATAAGCTTATAATAATAATAATAATTTATTGTTTTATAAAACTTAATATATATAATAATAATATAATCTCACGCCTTTTTTATCCCCGAGGGGGTAGGCAGAGGTATTCCATTACTGGATATACCCACATTTCACGAGATATATTGGACCCCTAAACGTGATAGGTGGTGAGCCCATCGCCGGACCGGGTCTGTTTACACATGTCTCAGAATTTAATTCTGAGACCTGCGGGTTTCCTCACGATGTTTTCCTTCACCGTCGAGCTAGTGATAAATATGTACGTAAGTTTTTGAAAAACTCATTGGTACATGCCAGAATTCGAACCCGAGCCTCACTGATTTTCGGCCGGCTCTTTAACCGTCCGGGCTATCACTGCTCTATAAAACTTAAAGCTACTATATAACATAATAACACTGTATATTATGTAGCAAACACAAAGGTGACAACAGACTCTCAAGCTAGGATAACCTATGTTTTGAGAGTCAGTATTCTTCCGTAAAGTGAAGAAAAGTGTGATTCGAGAGCGTTCCGGCTTGAAAGATGATATAGTGACTAGGATTGAAAAAGGAATGCTGAGGTGGTTTGGTCGCATTGAGCTGATGAATGAAAGTCGTCTAACGAGACAAATAAACAAGGGTGTTGTGAATGGGCGAGTCGGTAGAGGACGACCTAGGCGTACCTACATCAACCAGATCGGCGATGTGTTGAAGAAAAGCCAGATAAAGAGTACCCGAAACCAACGAGTATGTATGAGTAGTTTGATGGATGTGGAGGAAGCACGAAAGATCTGCCAGGTTCGTAGCAAGTGGCAGTCTATCGTCTCTGCCTACCCCAATGGGAAATAGATATGAGATATTTATTATTTCAAATATGAAACAAAAGAAATTGAGTACCAACAAAAATTCATCGTAAAACCTGTAAAAGTACCGACATTGAGACACAAAGTGGCCATTGCATGCATGCATGTAAAATCATAAAAAAACTGATTGATTAGTCTGACTCGGCTCGGTACAGCAAAAATACGACCAATCGGCATCTGATATGATTTATCGTCTACATAAACTATAGATTTCTATTCAATATCTACCTTTTCTGTCTAGCCCACTTGTCACAGGCAATCTAGCCTAACAATGAAAATAGACTTAGGCTTGAGTTCCACTTAACCGCATCTACAAGTATTTTTAACGACCGAAATAAAAACAGAGGGGTGTTATTTGATGTGTAATATCTATTTTTTTAGCATTCTTTATCCTAAACGAGTATATAAACACTCACATCTTGCTCTCCGAGGGGATCGCCATAGGTAGGTATTCTATGTCTAAAAATATCCACCATACGTTTTCACTAAGCTATACAGGGTGGATATTTGAGATGGGTCGGCCAGGGCAGCTACCTTAACCGTTGTAGCTAGACGAAAATGGTCTGAAGAGACTATCCACCATTTTTGAAAATATTTAGAACTGCATTTAAAGATTTTTGAAAACTGGTACAGTCAGCGAGAAAATCGTCGATTCCCACAAAAAAAATTTTTGATGCCATTCGATCCAGTTTCAGATAAGGATCAAAAGTCTCTAAGAGACTAACTGAGGTCAAGGGGGTAAAAAAGTCAGGAAACGCAAAAAACGTTTTACATACATTTAGTAAGGAATAAAACTTCAACCGGAAAAAAAGTTCAATGAAATGCTAAAATCTCTTTGTTGGTGATTCAACTTATAAATCTGAGCAGCGTTCTCCTTGGAAAACATCGCGCCAAGTTGCCAAGTGGCCAGTAACGTATTCTAAAAAAAGAGATCTTAACTGACATTTAAAATTGTGGCAAATAAGAAAAGATAGTATACCATGTTTTCCAAGGAGAACGCTGCTCAGATTTATAAGTTGAATCACCACTAAAGAGATTTTAGCATTTCATTGAACTTTTTTTCCGGTTGAAGTTTTATTCCTTACTAAATGTATGTAAAACGTTTTTTGCGTTTTCTGACTTTTCTACCCCCTTGACCTCATTAGTCTCTTAGAGACTTTTGATCCTTATTTGAAACTGGATCGAATGGCATCAAAAAATTTTTTTGTGGGAATCGACGATTTTCTCGCTGACTGTACCATTTTTCAAAAATCTTTAAATGCAGTTCTAAATATTTTCAAAAATGGTGGATAGTCTCTTCAGACCATTTTCGTCTAGCTACAACGGTTAAGGTAGCTGCCCTGGCCGACCCATCTCAAATATCCACCCTGTATACAGATTTTGGTTGGGATTGATGGGTTGTACATTTTAAATAAATGGGGTGTTATTTTTTGTGTCGTTAAATTAAAGTCTTCGTTGTGGTAGTGACACGGGGTTTGTGACGTCAGAAAAAAAACAATCTATTTTTGTGACCTCTTGTAGCGGTAAGGATTTTGGAGTGCAGGATGTCTAAATACTTCTTAATTTCCGTGAAAAGCATGTTTTTTATATTTTTTTCTCTATATATAGTCCTTTACACGTAATAGAATCTTTTGGTGATCTTAATTATAATCTTATTTAACTCGTAAACTTACAATGTCTTGATTGTTTGCAGTAATGCATGCATGCTTTAAATCTCTTGCTAGTCCATTTAACATTTCTTATACAAAAAACGGACTAAAGTAAACCAGTACATGTGTGACCACTCTAAATGCTAATGATCTCATCAATCAGTCCATAGAAACTTGTGTACTATGAACAAATTCTCATCATTATGGTCAATGCGGCCTAATGGAAGGCGATCCCTATTAGCACTCAGCGAACAACACTATAAAATAGAATGGATCGTACCTATTTATTCACCTGGGCCATATCAAACTTCTTTTGGAATGTTGATTTATGAAATCGCTCCTTTAACTTGAGATATATTTATAAATTGAAGAAAAGAATTGAAAAAATATTTTTTTAATGTTTTGCGATATAAAAGATTTATGTAAAACGATTTTTACACCAACTTTTTTCCTTTAAGGTTGACGGTACTGACGAAAGGACGTCTAAAAGTATTTTATACCTATAGAAATTACTAGCTGTTAACGTTGCCGTGGGAATATATACGGGGAAAAATATAACCTATGTTACCCTGATAATGTAGCTTTAGATTGATGAAAGAATTTTTCAAATTGGTACGGCAGTTTCGGAGCCTATTCAATTCAAATAAATAAAGAAATCTTTCCTCTTTATAATATTCATTATCATTATTATACTAGTACATATATTAGTGTAGACTACGTATATCTACGTATATATATCCACTGGGAGCCGGTAGAGGTTTCGGAACCCTATAATCGTGACAAGTAGTGAACAAAACACCTGACTAGGTGCTGTTGTTGGGTCAGCCCAACACCAGAATTGAGTCTGATGCATGTGTAAAAACTCCTCAGTCTGGCAATGGGCTCACCTCCTATCAATTAAGGGGTCCAAAAAACACATTCTTGAAAAGTGGGTATTGGTATATTTCCAGGACTGGACTTTCTGCCGACTCCCTTTGGGAGAAGGTATGAACGTATTTACTTACTTTATTTAAACTTTACCACAAATATTAATATTCACTTACCGAAAGGCAGTTGCAGTATCGACCTATCGGGTTTATTTTCGTCGTAAAAAGTGTAGTCGTGGCGGAAGTAGTCCAACACATTGTCGCCAGATTTAGCCTCGTACACGTACCTAACAAAATAGGAGTTTTTTATATACTTACCAAAATTAATGATGTTTTTTATCAAATTTTTAACCCTCTTGCCCCTCGGTGATATTGTGGTAAGGATTTAGACAAACCCCTCTCCCCCCCCTCCATACGTGTGTTTTTTGGTACAAGGTGTATTGAAATTTTCAGAATATGTATAGTCGGTTTTTTTTTTTGTAAAATAAGCATCGCCATAAAAATGTTTCCTTTTTTTTTGAAATCGCACGTTCAATGAAAACCAAATACACGACTTACGAAAACTAAATACACGACTTACGAAAGCTAAATACACGACTTACGAAAACTAAATACACGACTTACGTGATATCAAAGAGATTAAAATATAATAGGACGGGGCATTGGGAATATTTTCATACAAAACTTTGAAGCCTGTTTGAAGCTCAAGCGTCATGTCAGTTAGTATGAGCGCGAGCTGTCATTCGGTCGAAATTGTACTAGACTTATTCCACTTGGAATAACTTTTGGCTTCAAATTTTCCTCGCTTTGTCCCCTCTATGCCCTAATATATTTTAATCTCTTTGCGTGATATAATCTCAATACATGCCCCGTCCCCCCCCCCTCTCTTCCTTGTGATATTTCGTGATTTTTTCCGAACCCTTTTGAGTCTCACGTGATTAAATGACGATACAGGGAGGAAGCGCTCGTAGCTCTACGGTGCCAGTGTGTTTGTAACGATCACACTGGTTAACCAAAGTAAGGTGCGGTCAGTCAGTGGATGGGTGACCGCCTAGTGGCATTTATATTACGAGTGCTTCCGTGTTTCGGAAGGCACGTTAAACTGTTGGTCACGGTTTTCGTTAAGCCATGTCAGATACCCTTAGGTGGCTGGAAAAATTATAACTGTTAAGTGGCCACTAGCTTAACACCATCTCGCAATCCGCGGTGGGCTCGCGTGGGAGATTATAGCCCATACTTCCTCATGTGTGAGGAAAGACCTTTAGCTTAGCAGTGGGATGTTACGGATTGATGATGATGATGACAGGGAGCGAAGCTTTGACAAAACGCACGACAGCTCTTAATAACTAATAGCGTTTTGGGTTACAGTTACGATTACACGTTATATTACCTTAAAGGAACCGGTATTTTTCCAACGGCTACCTTCTTGAAGTTAATCCATACAGTGTGTATGACTCTGGCGTTTACTCTGGGGTCCATCACATAGGCATACTCCCATTTTTGACCGTCGACACCGTTCAGATTATCATTTTCTAGAACAAAATAGTAGATTGTTATACAAGGGTCGGAAGGAACCAATTCCCATACGAGGTATTTAGACGCCCGAGCGTAGCGAGGGCGGATATAGTCTGAGTAGGAATTGATAACTTCCACCCGCGTTAAACACTCTACTTTTCATTTCGAATTCAAGGAAAGTAAACAAAAAAAAATTACTATTTTACAAAAATTCAAACATGCAAAAACGCAATAACACCTACAAAAAAAAAAAACAAAATTGTCAACAATACAACCAAAGAGGTTGAAAGAAAGAGAAACTTTTTCTTTTAAACGTCTTTTAATACTACATCATAGAGTACCGAACCTAAATAACATTACAAAAATAATAAACAAATCCTTCCTCTTTATAATAATATGTACCTACTTTTAGCCGAGTAATAGTGTTCTGTGCATATTAGTGTCGATGAAAAACAAGATTTTGAATTTCGTAACAGCTTACCAAATTATTAATCTTTTTAAAATTTTAAATATGGAACGCGTACCGCCCCGCGCGCGGACTATTTTCTGTTGTTTATACCTACATCTCACAAGGCCGCACCTTTTTTTATTATTCTAATTGATGTAAAAAGTTTCGTATCCCTACTAAGTACCCAAAGAGTTGGAAGAAAGTCATTCTCTTTCCTAGAGAAACTTTTTCTTTAAACGTCTTTGCCAAATGTAGTACTTTTTTTTTAATTCATTCCCGCCCTAAGGCCGAAAGCAATTACTATGAGTCTTTCCCGACCGAGGGCGGGAATCACAGCCCTGAATCTCTCTGTTGTGGGAATCATCGCTTCCGACCCGGTACTCAGATCAAACATACACTACTTTCCGAGTATGAGATATGAAAAAGTATTTATTACCTAATTTAACTCAAAAGTCATTTATTTCTGTAGGTAAAGAACATAATAATAATAATAAATAAATAATATAATCTCACGCCTTTTATCCCCGAGGGGGTAGGCAGAGGTATTCTATTACTGGATATACCCACATTTCACTAGATATATTGGACCCCTAAACGTGATAGGTAGTGAGCCCATCGCTGGACTGAGTCTATTTACACTTGTTTCAGAATTAATTCTGAGACCTGCGGGTGTCCTCACGATGTTTTCCTTCACCGTCCAGCTAGTGATAAATATGTACGTAAGTTTTTGAAAAACTCATTGGTACATGCCAGGATTCGAACTCGAGTCTCACTGATTTTCGGCCGGCACAGGAGTCTTAAAAGGCCCTTTTGATGTTATGTGTTCGACCACTTCATTTTGTTATTAGTTATTTTTTAAATAATGACGAATTTAATTTTTATTTTAAACTAGCGGGTGCCCAGCGGCGTTGCCCGCGTGGATCCAGTTTATTCCCGTTCCCGTGGGAATTTCTGTAAATCAGCTCAGCAGCATTTCTTCATACCGGTTTCTTACGACATATAATACACCTAAATACCATATTTAAAGTTTCTAGGTGTCATCAGCGATGAGCACACCACTTATAACGTTTAGGGGTCCAAATAATATCTCGTGAAAAGTGGGTATATTCAGAAATAGAATACGCTCTGCCTACAACCTCGGGGATATGAAGCGTGAGTTTTTATTTTTAGGTGTAATCGTTTCGGAATAGTACGTATTTCTCTTTTTAACCAGTTTTTATATTTTCCAGTGTTAATGAGCTATTTTCCTTGAATAAATAGTACTTACCCAAGATGTTAATCCGGGGACTCAGTTATCTCAGTACCAAATTTCATCAAAATCCGTCCAGTAGTTTTTGCGTGATGCGTGCACAACCAGACAGACGGACAGACACAAAAATGGATTTGGGTTATATTCCACTTTGCCGCTCAGATAACTATAGTGGAACGGGCCACGGAGGTTTACTTAAAACATTACTTGGAATTTGGTACTAATAGGACGTACAACGGGGTTTTTCCTTCTATAAAACTTTCATCCAAACCAATAAAATTTAACATTGGAGGGACTAACAGAATGTGTGAAGTATGGCTGACCTTTGTAAGTGGATTCCATCTGTTTTCATGACATTAGTATTTTTCTGTATATGTATTATTCAAGTTTTGTAATTTCAGTTTCAAGTTGGTCTTCTGAAAATATTTTTTCTCAACTATTTCATTTTGTAACTGTTAATTCTTTTATCCTTTTGTATTTGTGTCATTTAAATATCAAAAACGTCACCAAGACATTAACAATGAAAAAGAAAATAGCAGAAAAGAGTATGGATATGACAATTAGCATACCTACCCAATTTATTAATTTCGAAATGATCCCGTTATTCCCGTTCCCGTAGGAATTACCAAAAAATCCCTTCACAGTGGTTGCCTACGACATACCACCTGCATACCATATTTCAAGTTTCTATGTGTTATCGTTTTGGAGTAGTACGTTTTTCTTTTTTTAACCAGTTTTTATATTTTCCCGTGGGAATGAGATATTTTCCTGGAATAAAAAGTACCCTAGATGTTGACCCGGGTACTCAGTTATCTCCATACCAAATTTCATCAAAATCCGTCCCGTAGTTTTTGAGTGATGCGTGCACAACCAGACAGACAGACAGACAGACAAAAATTCCAAAAATTGGTGTTTCGGTATCTATATCCATAACTATATACACTACCGTTGAAATTTTCGAAAAATCTTTCATGTACAGACACGACCCCGTTAGAGTTTTATTATATGTATAGATTAAAATCAATCTTGAGGCCCGTAAAGATTCATGTACTGAAAGTTGTTTAAAAAAAGCTTCCACATTTATTCTCACTCGACGGTAAAGGAAAACATCGTCAGAAAACCCGCAGGTCGCAGATTGGTCTACTCACTACCTATCACGTTTAGAGGTCCGAAAATATACTTGTGAAAAGTAGATACCTACATTCTTGCAATAGAAAACTTCTTCCGAACCGCTCAGTATAAGACGGAAGTGTAGATAGGTAGGTACGTATAAAAACCCTCTATGCCTCGAGTTGGACTTTCAGACGATTGCTTCAGTATACATACGTACAATAAAAAACACGTTAAATATATGGGGACCCCATTCAAATTTTTATTATATATATATATATTTGTTTTTATAGCCGCCATAGAAATAAACACACTGTGAAAATTTCAAGTGTCTTCCGACTACGGTTTAAAAAAGAGCCCTGTGATAGACGCACGGCCAGTCGGACTAACAGATTGACAGGCAGCGGAGCGTTAGCAATGGGTTCCCTTTGGATACGGAACCCTACAAATTGATGATTTATCATAGACTAGCTGTTCCGCATAGTTTCACCAGCGTAGTTTCCGTTCCCGTGGGAATACGGAATAAAATATAACCCTAATAATATAACTCGAATATATACCTTGATAGTTTAGCTTTCTAGTTGGGAAAGAATTTCCAAAATCGGTCCAATAGTTATTGTGTTTATTCGTTTACAAACATACAAAAATACAAATCTTTATAATATTAATGTAGATGTAAAAGGTTTAATTTGTATGAAACTCCTGCCATTTCCCCATTATTGGGGATCGGTACCGCCAAACCTCAAGTATTATTGTTGGTGGTTAGCCCGCCACCATTTTGGGACCGGGGCAGTGGCGGGGCAAGACCAAAATTTGGCGTGGGCAAGATACATTTTGCGAGGCCCCCTGATGGATGATGAGAGGACGGTTTTTTATTTTTGTTTGATACCAACATTTATATTATTTTTTATTATTACGTGTTGTATACCTCAAACAATTAAAGCAACAGAAATTTCGCTGTTCTTAGAAATACGGAACTCCTTATTTTAATAACTCTCCTCTCCTTAATAAAACTCCTTAGTGAGACCAACTATTTGTAATAGTCAAATAAACTAATCTAGTTCTATTGTTTTTATTATTTATTGCTGGATAAGTAATTATATTTATATTTTTGCGTTCGGAGGCCTTCGAGGTGCGAGGCCCCTTGGACCGCGAGGCCGTGGGCGGTGGCCCACGTCGCCCACGCCTTACGCCGCCACTGGACCGGGGGAGTTAAAACGGAGATGATACTTACTGACAAACTTGAAGTTTTTCACGGGGAGGTAAGTGTTTAGCGCATACATCCTAGTTTCGGTGGCGTCCTTCGGGATCCTATTGCACACCTCCTTGTTTGTGAACTGACTCGTGGTCTCCGGGTGGATCTACAGATGATATAGTATTTTTCAGTGAGAGCAGTGATAGCCTTACGGTTAAAGAGCCCGCTTTTCATGATGAGAATCAGTGAGGTTCGGTTTCAAATCCTGGCATGTACCAATGAGTTTTTCAAAACTTACGTACATATTCATCACTAGCTCGACGGTGAAGGAAAACTTCGTGAGGAAACCCGCAGGTTTCAGAATTAATTCTGAGACATGTGGAAAAAGTAACGGTCCGGCGATGGGCTCACCACCTATCGCGTTTTGGGGTCCAAAGAATATTTCGTGAAAAGTGGGTATATCCAGAAATGGAAAACCTCTGCCTACCCCGTCGGGAAGAAAAAAAAATATTTTTTTGTTTTTAATAATAAGTTAATTATATGAATGAGTGTAATCTATCTAAAACCATTTAAAAATAGCTTTATATAATATACTTCATAATATATATTTTTATTTATGTAAGTACTAAGAAATTGTACACATGGCGATTTATCCACCAGTCGACCATCAGGCTAAACAGAAATATTTTGGCGGCATTGGCTAAAATATTAAAAACAATAAGTGAAACATAATATTCGTCTTACAGTAAATCCTTATAAGTATGTGTATACCAAAATATTTCTGTTTAGCCTGATGGTCGACTGGTGGATAAAGCCTTTAGGCCTTAAGTTCGCCATGTGTACAATTTCTTAGTACATAAATAAAAATATATATTATGAAGTATATATAAAGCTATTTTTTAAATGGTTTTAGATAGATTACACTACAATGTCATTTATTTTTGTATGTAGGTAGGAGGGTAGATACTAGCTATTGCTCGCGAATCGCTCCACGGCGACTTAGACATAGAGTGATTCAAGAAGAAGGTTAGTGATTCAAAGAAGAAGGTTAGGTCAGTATTAGCATTGCACCCGTGCGAAGCCGGGGCGGGTCGCTAGTTCCGTGATAAAAAGTAGCCTGTTTCCTTCCTAAAAATTACTAAGTAAATTAAAAACTATTAAGCCTAGACCACACTGCCGCACGGAAAGAAAAATATGGTTACCGTAACGATATTTCGGTTGTTCCCACCATATTTCTGGTACTATATGTGACAACTCTACAGATAGTTAACTCTACTATACACTTCTTGTAAAACATAATAGTATAGACAACTATGTGTATAGTATTTACAACAATATGTATAGTACGCATAACGATTCAAATTGTAAACTGCCTTTAGTATACGTCGTACGTCCCATACGTCTACGATACTGTCTTGTAACGTCTACTATATGAACGCGTTACGCCCCGCTGTCTACCACACACATTGTAGCCGCTATCATCTCATTCGTTGAGAGAACGATGCATATTGTAAACACAACGATATTATTGCAACTATTACTTGCTTATTTGTTGGTTTAAACATTTAGATAGTAACCCTTACAATGTTGCAAGTTACTAGAAATGAATAATGCCCGTTACAAACAAATTGTCACTGTTACACAAAAAATACTTGGTGATACGAAAAAATTCGTAAGGCCAACAGAAAAATTGTTAGGAGAACTAATTTCCATTTACTACACATTCTGGTAGTATTGTAAAAATATTTTTTTTCCGTGCGCGGTATTATATTTGCCGCCGTTCTGGCCCCGCCCATATCGCGCGTCAAATATCGCGGCAGTGGAGTCAAGGCTTTAAACGGGTCGACCACGGTTCACCGTCGTAACCGTGAAAAGGTAACAAATGAACAGTCAGAATTACTTTTACATGGGGAAATATTAGTAAGGATGTGAAACTTAATGTCTGTATCAAAAAAGTACCTTAAAATACTGATATTCCTGCTCAATTTCGTCCCATTGCCGATACAGTTTGTCCATTCCACCGTAAAAGTCCACTCTTGATTTCCCCGTATCACCGTCCAGCCTGACAAAAAGTATGTTTATTGGTTTTTATATCTAAACTAGGAAGAGGGTAATTCTTTTTGGGATGTAGGTACTTGTGTATATTTTTTCGCGCAGCCTGATTTTGTCGCTTAGCTACATTTTCTATCCGACTGCACTGTACAGAGGGTTATGTTTAAAAAAATGTAGGTAGGTACCTATAGTCACTACAGTAGTTCCTCTAACACTCAAATGTTTTTTTTAGTTTTTCCAGAAGACCATAATTTCAAGATACTCTGATTTGCTTCTGGTGTTACTCTTCAAAAGTCAATTTAAAAATGTTTTTATATAAGTAGTCCTCTTATCTATCCACACATTAAATCCATAATCCCGAAAATCATTACGATCGCAATTGAGTTAAAAAAGTCAAAAACCACAAATCTACTGCCACACAGGATAGGTTCACTTAATTGAATCCTAAACTTTGTTGTGGTTACGTCGCAGCGATTCAATTTGGGGTTTCACAAATTGCAATTGAATTGCAAGTCCACGCTGCGCATAATCGGATTGCATTTCGTACCAGACTTGGTAGGGCTGGGTCAGATTCGCTTCGGGCACGGAGAGCACCGCCTTCAACGTGTAGCTCTTGCTCCATCGTATTGACGCCCCTGAAGCAAATAAATTCATCTTTGTTAAGATGATTAGAAGTTTACTTATGTAAATTTTACGTAGTTATATAATAACTAGCGGTTCTGCACGGTTTCACCGGCGTAGTTCCCGTTCCCGTGGGATGACGGGAATAAAATATAGTCTATGTTACTCAGGGATCTTCTAGCTTTCCATTTGTGAAAGAATTTTTAAAATCGGTCCAGTAGTTTTTGAGTTTATTCGTAACAAACATACAAAAATCCAAAAATACAAATCTTTCCTCTTTATAATATTAGTATAGAAGTATAGATAAATAATATAATAAATGTGGGACACAATTCACACACGTTTGTTTAGTCCCAAACTAGGCAGAGCCTGTTCTATGGGTACTACACAACTGATAGACATACTTAAATAAATATTAAACGACCGGACACGAAGCCAACAGACATGTTCATGCACACAAATGTTGGCCCTGAGCGGGGATCGAACCCGCGACCTCCGACTCAGAAGGCAGTGTCACTGCTAACTGAGCCCACAGGCCCGTCAAAATCCCTTCGTCCCACTTCGTAGCTAGATTTGGTAGCCAGCTTCGAGATGGGACTGTTCTTTTCCCATTTCGAAACCGACTATGAGTTGGGATTATTTTAGTATCATTTCGTAGCTGGCTTCCAAATGGGAAAAAAATAGTTACATCTCAAAGCCGGCTTCGAAATGGGAAGAAAACAGTCCCATCTCGGAGCCAGCTTCGAGATGGGAAAAGACAGTCCCATCTCAAAGCTGGCTACCAAATAGGACAATATGTCAATAAAAATTAGTGTCGAAATAATTTGTGAGTTGTGCAGAATTACATGTCTACTGGGCAATCAATATAAAAGTATTTAATGGTAGCAGCGATATCCTAGTGGCTGAAGAGCCCGCTTCTCAGTCGTGAGGCTCGCGTTCGAATCCTGACATGTAGTAATGAGTTTTTTTTTAAATTATTATTTCTTTTTAAAATCTGTAAAGCCCCGAGTCTCTAGTAATCTATATATATAAAATGATAAACTGACTGACTGATTGGTGATGTAGCAACGCACAGCCTAAACCGCTGGGTCTAGAGATTTGAAATTTTGCACAAAGATTATACAGTGTAGGCATCCACCAATAAAGCATTTTGTCAAAATTCAACCCCTGAGGGGGTGAAATAAACTTGCACGAGCGAAGTCGAGGGTAAAAGCTAGTAATCTTTAAAGTACTTACCCCCCGAACCCAATAGGCAGCCCAAAACAAATAGCAGACCCACCCACTGCATTGTCCAGTAGTAGAATAGCACAAACTCCACTAATACTTTATTTATAACTACACTAACTTATCTCCTGTCGTAAAAGCCATCGATAAACGCCGTTATGCGATATCTAACCATTAATTAGAATTATCAGCATTTATTGGCACAGATTTAAAATATTTGGGACATAAATTACTGCTAATGAGATTGGAGAATGATATTTCGAAACTACGAGTATATTTACAAAATAATTACATTGTTGTTTCGAAATCCTTTTGAAATTGATTTTGATCCTTGACCTTTTGACTTGCCTTATCAGAATCGAAAACCTAATTTCAGCTTTCCCTCCAAGTAAATCCACCTAAAAATCGACAACGCTGAATCTTTTTCTCTAGAGTCGCCACGAAAGCTAGTGTATCCTAGCGAATATACCTTCATCAACCCCACTATCTCGTCTATACTCTAATCATATTAATTTAAAACTGTATTTTACTTCAGAGAGCAGTGATAGCCCGGACGGTTAAAGATCCGGCCGAAAATCAGTAAGGCTCGGGTTCGAATCCTGGCATGTACCAATGAGGTTTTCAAAAACTTACGTACATATTTATCACTAGCTCGACGGTGAAGGAAAACATCGTGAGGAAACCCGCAGGTCTCAGAATTAATTCTGAGACATGTGTAAACAGACCCGGTCCGGCGATGGGCTCACCACCTATCATCACGTTTAGGGGTCCAATATATCTCGTGAAATGTGGGAATATCCAGTAATGGAATACCTCTGCCTACCCCCTCAGGGATAAAAAAGGCGTGAGATTATATCATGTATTTTACTTCACAACTTGGCCCATCACACTTCAACAATATTTACTTTGTATTCAAAGTAATGGGGTCTTAAAAATATAGAAAATATGATCTATAAATATAAATAAATATCTCGGATTTCTTTATTCTTTCGCAGATTGTCCGGTAATGATAAACTAATTAACAACTTTAAAATCACCGACTTAGAAATCGTATTGAAACGAATCTTGCACAACTACCATTACCCGCAGGCCGCAACGTAAGATCTAGAACGCGATCACGAACTGCAATAAGAAAATATAAATCCCTGGGATTCTGTGAAAAATGATGCGCAATAGCCACAAATTGTTTCTGTCCTGAATGTAATACGTTTGCTTCAACCACTGGCAACATACTTGTAACATGCGATAGACACCGCATCAAGCAACATTGTTTACTCAAGTTAGGCTCATCAACTACTTAAGACCGCAGCCGCCCAATCTTGTTTTATTTCGATGATATTTGTCTTAACAAGGGCCCTCATACTACTTGCTAGGTATTATTGTCAATCGTATCTATGCTATTTGAGACATTTTACAATATATTTTTTTAATTTATGTTTTGGGGATTTACGATTTTCGTAACTAAAGACATTTGCTCGGTGTCGACTATGGTGCCAGTCACTCTATGATACCGATTGGTCTGTAGTAACGGCTGAAATCAAAGTATGGTGGCTGGAAAGAAAAAGAAAATTTGATTAATTGATTGATTTATAAAAGTACAAAAATTTAAAAAAATATTTTAGAATTAATACTTTTTATTACCTACCTACTGTTATTCTTTAGAATGGTGTGATAGTAAGGCACTCGCTGAACATGAGTCCTACTTGCACTCAATTAGTTTATCTTTCGATGCGACGCCTTATTGTTATGTTGTCTATGGCTTCAACAAACAATCGAGCCCGGAACAAAAATCGCCAACGTTTACCTGTAAATCTGGAGTTTCTAGAGTTTTCTTTTGATAAATAAATTACGCCAATCAAAATTTTCCTCACGGAGGGCAAGCTTACTTAGAGTTGAGCTGAGTCCTCGTTAAAGCGTGTCCCGAACAAGTAGCTTCTAAGATCTCTTAAGGAAAAGTATGTAAACGGAAAAATGTTAAAACAACCAAGAAGATTTGAGTAGATTTTTGTTTAATATTTTTTTATTTCTCAAAGATTATCGAGTACTTTTAACTTTTTAAACTGTATGATTTCATTAACTACATATATAGAAACTTGCGTAAACTTATGTTTATGAAAGATTGATATTATGAGAGGATGTGTCGATGTATTCTGTTGAACTAATTTTTAGAACGCAATTATTTTGAAATAACATTCATCATGAGGATCCGCAGACTACAAAAATGGATCTGGGGCCAACAGTACACTTCTACGACCAAGCGTAATTGTACCTTACGTTCCAAATGTAAGTAGTAATATATTACTACGATATTTAATATATACATCTACACTAATATTATAAGGAGGAAAGATTTGTATTCCTGTATTTTTCTAACGAATCAACTCAAAACTACTGGACCGATTTTAAAAATTCTTTTACGAATGGAAACCTACAAAATCCCTGACATAGTCTTTATTTTATCCGCGTATTCCCACGGCAACGGTAACTACGCAAGTAAAACCGCAGAACCGCTAATCATTAATAACTGAATTTGCAACATGACGTTTTTATTTATTAAAAAAAGATTACTTGATCTGCTGCATGGAGTAACCATATTTATAAATAAATTTAATGGTTTGATCAAATTTAGAATTAATTTTAGGATCAACATGCAATGAACCGACTTTTAAAAATAATTCAAAGTAAATATTTTGTAAGACTTTCACTGAAAAGTCTAATAACGAGTTCTCCGAATATTCTTTTATCAAAAACTTGCCCATCTGTAAGATAAGATTTTGTGAAATCTTTTGGGAATTTCAGTAACTTAACATAGACATTAACGTAAGCGTTGACTATTTCATTTCGTTTCGCCTGCTATTTAAACAAGTGAATGTGCCTAATCTAGAAAGATTGTTACTTTAACGCGGCACTAAAACGGACAACGATAAATATCCTAAATTAAGCCAATTAAAATACTCACTTTAACATTGTTCTAGTTTCCTGCTTATTATGTTACTGCTATATCAGATAATTTTTTATATATAGAATTATAAAATCTATACATTGATAAATATTTACAGTAACATTTAAATTACATTTAATACAGTAAGTTTCAGGAATAAAATATACTTTACTAGCGACCCGCCCCGGCTTCGCATGGGTGCAATGCTAACACTAAAACCTTCCTCTTGAATCACTCTATCAATTAAAAAAACCCACATCAAAATCCGTTGCGTAGTTTTAAAGATAAGCATACAAAGGGATAAAGGGACATAGAGATATAGGGACAGAGAAAGCTACTTTGTTTTATACTTTGTAGTGATGATGTTACTCCCTGTTAATGTAGCTTTCTATTGGTAAAATAATTTTTAACATTCGTCCAGTAGTTCAATACTTTTAGTGGTAGACCTAGGAGACACCAATTTTGAATATAGCTAGGTATAGCTAAAATAAAGGAGATCCGGTGGTGACAAAGATTATATGAACTATACAAGGAAAGGACGTATAACACTAGTGCTGCCTTTTGCAATTATGTTCGTCAATATTCAAAAGTCTTTAAACGTATTTGTACCGCGGCTAAAGCTAACCATGTAAGTAATAAAATCAAAAATAGCACAGACATTGTAAAAACTACATGGAAAATTATAAATAGCGAGACTGGAAAATTAAAATCTCAACATTTTGACTTTCAGTTGAAAGTTAACAATATAATTTTAAGAAATGATAAAGATATATCTGAAGTGTTTGTAAATTTTTTCTCTGATATTCCAGTCTCGACGACCAAGTCACTTTACTCGTCGCTACTACAAGAACATACCGCTGCATGTAATACACGCAATTTCGTATTCGATCATGTAAATCCTTGGGACATCCTAAAAGCATTCAAATCAATACAAATGAAAAATACTGCCGATCTCGACGGCTTATCTGTAAAAATCATATCATCCATAATAGACTTAATTGCCTCACCTCTAGCTTGTTTATATTTAATAAATGCGTTGATGATGGCGTGTTTCCTGATCTGATGAAACATAGTAAAATTATTCCATTATTCAAAGCCGGAAGTAGATTAGACCCCTCTAACTTCAGACCAATATCAATTCTACCGACTCTTAGTAAAATTTTTGAGAAAATTATTCTATATCAGTTGAGTGCACATTTTTCTATCAACAGTATAATGTCTGTAAAGCAATTTGGATTTACTAGGTCGCTCGACAACCGATGCCGGTGTTGAGCTAGTAAATCATGTTTTTGATGCCTGGGAGGAGTCGCAGGATGCTGTTGGGGTTTTCTGTGATTTATCTAAGGCATTCGATTGTGTCCATCATGAAATTCTCATCAGAAAACTACGTCATTACGGAGTACAAGGCCGCGCTCTTGATTTAATAAAGTCCTACTTGAGAAGCCGGATACAATGTGTTGATGTAAACGGTTCAAGATCGTCTGGATCGGCGGTTTGTATTGGTGTACCGCAGGGCTCCATTTTAGGCCCCTTTCTATTTCTGGTCTATATAAATGACCTACCCAACCGAGTGCAACATGATATTGTACTGTTCGCAGATGATACATCTCTACTTTTTAAAATTAAACGACCTATTAAGTCTTACGACGAAGTGAACAGTGCAATTAATGATGTTGTCAGTTGGTTTAACGTTAATAATTTACTTCTCAATGAGAAAAAAACTAAATCAGTACATTTTTCTTTATCAAATGTTAAACGAACTTTAAACTCAGTTACAGTTAAAAACGAAAAATTAGAATGTGTAAACACTACAGTATTTTTAGGAATAACTCTAGACTCTAAATTACAGTGGGGACCGCACATTGATACGTTGGCGAAAAGGCTCAGTTCTGCTGCATATGCCGTAAAAAAAATACGTAATATGTCAAGCGTAGAAACAGCTAGACTTGTCTATTTCAGCTACTTCCACAGCTTGATGTCATATGGCATTCTACTGTGGGGGCCATTATTCAAACGAGCCATTCGTGCAATTTATAAAATGGGGTCTAGGATGTCTCTAAAGGAAAAATTCAAGGAAATTAATATACTGACACTGGCGTCACAGTATATTTACGAAAACGTATTGCATGTTAAAAAGAATATATCACTTTACAAAAAAAATTGTGACAGACATTGTATAAACACTAGAAATAAGAATGAACTGGCTACTTGTGTTAGTCGATTATCTAAAGTTACCAAATCCTTTAAGGGTCAATGTATACGTTTTTACAATAAGATTCCCATTGAATTACAAAATTTGCCTCTTGACAAATTTAAAATAATAGTTAAGCAAAAATTACATAAAAAAGGCTACTGTAAAATTACCGACTACTTAGTAGACCAAAATGCATGGGATTAACCGACTCGACGCTATGTAAGGCTATTATAGTTATTATTGTAAACGATATTTATTAGTAAGACGTGAGATTAAAAAGAGCTGCCCTTGAGTTTCTTGCTGGCTCTTCTCGGGGTACTGCATTCGGAACCAGCAACTCGTCGGTGGAGATTGACTGCTGTTAGCATTTAGCCAATCTTCATGGACGAGTTTAGAGTGCCTTGTTACTATAAAATATTGACGTTTCCAAGAGTATATTTTATACCAATAGAAAATAAACGATTTTGAATTGAATTGAATAATGCGAAAAAAGGAAATCCGCAAGTACAACAGTATGAAGTTACCTTGAGGGATGTTTCCTGGGTGAAAAGAAATCGATTGTACTTTTTGGTCCCTCAATTAGATTATAAAAAATATCGAACACGTATTCTTTGTTCTATCAAATAAATAAAAATTGACGAAGATATATCGAAGATACATCCCAAAACTAGCGTTACTCCTTGCTTAAATTTTTAGCACGGCGTGAAGTTACTCGAAATTAAAAGCGCTGTATCGTCTTAATTTTTTATTTGCCGCAATATTTTAGTAATCTAACTGAGGGACCAAATATAATTTTTAGTCAACTCCCCTAATATATTCCCATAACTCTTTACATCCCTTGTATGTGCATTTCCTGTCGTGGCGCTTCATACCAGTGTGAACTCTCCCTAATGCACTTATTACACTACCCGATTTCAAAGAACTGATTTAGCACAGATTGCTGCTTTTGTTACACAACTAACGACTAGTTTTAAGTCGATGCTGCAATGTATGCCGAATTAGGTAGTTTTATAGATCTTTAAAGACGATGCTTTGTTACCATAATGTTTTTAGGTTCGGTTAAGATGAGTTAACAAGATAAACTAAAAATTAAACTGAAAATATGATTTAAATTATTTTTCTCTTATGAGAAGGAAGGCTTTAGTAAGTTTAATATAAAAATAAAAGAGCGGTGATAGCCTTTACCGTTAAAGAGCCGGCCAAAAATCAGTGAGGCTCGGGTTCGAATCCTGGCATGTACCAATGAGTTTTTCAAAAACTTACGTACATATTTATCACTAGCTCGACGGTGAAGGAAAACATCGTGAGGAAACCCGCAGGTCTCAGAATTAATTCTGAGACATGTGTACGGTCCGGCGATGGGCTCATCACCTATCACGTTTAGGGGTCCAAAGTATGTCGTGAAATGTATATCCAGTAATGGAATACCTCTGCCTACCCCCTCGGGGATGAAAGGCGTGAGATGATTTATTTATTTTTTATCTCAGTTAGCTGCAGTGGCAAAGACACACTGGCCACGTAAACACGTGCTGACGAGAGAGTAATATGTCCACCGTCCGGCGAGGTAATGAAATTATAGAGCGGGCCCAAACTCAATTATTTGGGCCCGGTTATGTCTTGCAATATCGCGACTCGGTTCACGTGTCGGGGAAATGTGGTCTTTATTGCATCTCGTCAGTCCGTAAAATACAACAAAGAGAATGAACTAAGGTGACTAGTCATGGGTAGTTCGCGAAAGACCTAGGTCGAAAGAGCGCTCCTTTAGGTGAACTAGTTCGTCCACGATCTCGTTCTTAGTTCTTCAAATATTTATTTTTATGGCGTCCCCTCTATTATGGAGTGGCGCTGCATGGATAACAGACTAATTTATTTTTACTCTTACAGCTCTTACTAGAGTTTCTTATTAAATTAGATAGCTTCTGACATCGTACGGTTATCGACAATATCCTCTCAAATCAGAGAGGCAAAGCGAAGTTAGCGAATAATCGATTCAACCAGCCATTTGGGTGTCCAGAGGACTGACATTTATTTTTGTACAAAGATGGGTCTAGCTATCAGATATATAGAAATTGACGATCTAAAACCGAAAAAAAATACTCTGAAGGTGTAGACTCTCCATAAGCTTTGCATCTAACTCTGAATTGTTATTAAACATAAACAAGTATGGATGAGTTTGTGAGTATGGATGTATGTTGATCTTTCACGCTAAAACTACTGAACGGATTTTGATGAAATTTTACAGTTATATAGCTTATACATCAGAATAACACATAGGCTATATTTTATCGCCATAAATAATTAGACATAATTAAACATAAAAAATCGAATATCGAAAAAAACACGAACACCACCTTTCAGGTGCAGTTGAATAACAATATACCCCATGAAACTTCTGAAATTTATACGAATCTAAAGACACTTAATTTAGCTAAAAGTATTAGGCTATTAAAGTATATTTAAGCAACGGGAGACACTAAAAAAGTCAAATCACGCGCTCACATTCATACACACCGAAAAACAACTTCTAGCGCAGTCGGATAAACAAAACACCAAGGCCACAGATTCAACAATTTCTGTATCACGTAGCCTGTGAGGACACGTGCGCTCATAACAAGCCGGTTAGGGCAGTTACGCACTAATGCTGCTCCCCCAATATCCTCGGACGAAGGTGCAACTCTAATAATAATAAAGTCTGCTACACACCACACGGGTACCTGAATATTCGCCTTTTTATTTAATAAACAGAAAGACAGACCTTCTGAGTTATAATACTTGTAAGAAAGTAGGTACAGTAAAGATATAGAGATAGTAGATTATCGATGTGTCTTACTGCTGGACACATATTAGACAAGTGCATAAAATAGGGATATCGTACTAATATTATAAACGTGAATGTTTGTAATTATTTTTGTTGCTTTATCTATCTATATATATAAAATGATAAGCTGACTGACTGATTGGTGATGTATCAACGCACAGCCTAAACCGCTGGGTCTAGAGACTTGAAAGTTTGCACACAGATAGCTTATACAGTGTAGGCATCCACTAAGAAAGGATTTTGCAAAATTCAACCCCTAAGGGGGTAAAATAAACGTGCGGGAGCGAAGCCGCGGGTAAATGCTAGTAGTATTATAACTACTCTCAACTTATCATGAGCGACGGTAGTCACTCACCATCAGGTGACCCGTCTGCTCATTTCCCCCCTATACTATAAAAAAACAATAATTTTAAAACTACCGTGTGTAAGTACCTTAACAGCTAGGACGGTCCATCTATTATTACAATGTAGTTCTCACTAAAACCGTAACATAAACTGGCCGGGGTGTAGGGTTCTACGAACAAACTGTTTTTGTATACGGACCCATAAAAATGACGGGTGCTTACTGAAATTTATAGCGGTATAATGACGAACGAAACCCGAGGAAAGTTATACCAGATAAATACGGTATTGTTACTTTATATTATACGAAGGAAGAGGCGAAAATTATAAAAGATTTATTATTTTTCAATAAATTGAATAAGTCCTCAGTAGTCCAAAGTTTTCTTTTTTTGACCCAACTGCACTATGAGGAAATTGTATTTTTGAAGAATGTATTTGGTCTTTTAGACTAATAATATTTTTTTCTCATTGCACCTACTTTTGGTAAAATGACAACTCAGTAAATTAAGAATCTATTGAACTGATCTGAACGCTTATGAAAGTGTTAGCTGCACCTGCAACCTAAACGTGTAAGCAGCCTAAACATAATTTTATTAATTTAGGATGTGTTAGCATAAAATATTTTCAAATATAATTCCCAAAAATTCTGAAAGCTGACGAACCCAGAACGTGACAAAGTCAGAAAGTGGCGTCTTCAGAACGTGACCTAACCAGAAAGTGACTGGTAAAGAAAATGACGTACTCCGCCTAAAGGCCATAAGTACCTCGTTTCTAATTTGATTTCCCCAAAAATTATCAACAAAAGGCATTATAAAGTTTTGAGTTGTCCCTATAAGAAAATTTCTCAACTTTCCGAACACATAATTGGTTAAAGTAAAAGGGAATCACAGAAATAACACATAATGCTTGACCCTTGCGATATTAAAGGACAAGGGCAAATTTTGTCGACGTGTTTTTCTTTTGTCGAATATTATAAAAACACCGCCATTTTGATATTTGTTTTGTTTTAAATCGATGTACCTACTGTCGACACCGACGACACTGACTGATCTACATTGTACGAAGAAGAACAGAATGATTAAGAATTCCGAATGGATGGATACCTATTTTTTTTATTAGAATAATTTTATTATGATCTCCGTGCTTCGTTGAGTTCTAAACATTTTATTTCCAATAAACATAAAAACGCTAAATTCCATATTGTATCAGAAAAACCCTACGAAATAAGACGTTGGATAAATTTCATGTGAACGTAGCGGCTTAAGAAGCCAAGCAAACGAAATATCAGTAGGGATTATTTTCGCACATATCTTACACAAGTAAGGAGATTATTTCGTATCAGAAAACGGGATCCGGAATTTCTTACTTCGTTATTATTTTACATTTATTATGTCGAATTAACTGTGCTGCTATACAACGCGTCACAGAAAAAGCGCAACTAAAACATAATATACAATATGTAACAGAGTAAGCGTAATTCTGCGGAGTGATACCACGGCCTCACAGAAAACCAGCGTAAAGCAATGCATTGCGTTTCGTTAAGTGAGTGAGGTAACCGGAGGCCCAATCCCCCCTTCCCCTCCCCTCCCCCTACTCCCACCTCAAAGGTTGGCAACGCAGTTGCGTCTCTTGAGTTGGTGTCCATGGGCGACGGTAGTCACTTACCATCAGGTGACCCGCCTGCTCGTTTGCCCCCTTTTTTATCATAAAAAAAATAAATCCTATAACTAGTTACTTCAGTATCGACTACTTAATTTATGTCTGCTATTTTTAATATGTGTTACATTTTTCCGAAAAATTAAATAGCATAGCTGAATTTAGTGCTACCTATGGAAATCGTACTATTATTGCTCTTTATTTAAGAAAATTGGTTAGACACAACCAAAGTAGGAAGGCATCATATTATTTTTATATTAATACACTAATTGGGGTGTATGATGAATTGCGCTTATTCTGTTACGCGTTGTATAAAAAGAATACATCTGAACAGGTTCTGTATTCAAAAATATATTTAGTATCTATTGGGAAAGACTGGAAAAGTACTAACCGAATTTACTTCGCACCACGAAAGTCTATTTTTCTAAAAATTTTGAAGGCGAAAGCGCTGCAAGCCGCCATATGGCTGCGACGTGATACGACTCACATTAGGCGCTTTTATTTTACTTTTTAATGTGAAAATGGCTTGTGTTTAGAGATAATTGGATTTGTGGATAGAGATAATACCATATTAACGATCTTGGAATATTTTTTGATTCTTCGTAGAAGGACAATTTTATCAGTTTACATTTTTTTTTTAAATCTGCTTTCACAAACAGTAATTCTCACACATACTTTGCCAGAGTTGAATCTGTTTTTTCCGTTCCGTTCCCGTGGGAATTTCCAAAAATCCCTTTTTGCAAAATTTCATCCTAGACCCAGGGCTGTGCATTGATTGATCAGTCAGTCAGTCAGCTTCTTTTTATTAAGATAAAATTCAAAATATATTTTTTACGGCTGTAGGTTACAACTAAAGTTTGAATTAAAATTTGAAACAAAAATACAAAGCCACTTCAACGAATAGAACTAAAAAGACTATTATTGCATATTCAACATCCATTACTTACTATTTCTAAACAAGGTAAAACAAAATACGCGACGAATTGAGCACCTACTCCTTTTTTTTTTAAGACGTTTAAAAAACGTACTCAGCATTTCTGTTTTCCTTTATACACAGCTAAAATTCCCGTTATGCTTCTATATACGTGTCGATAACAAGTGCTACGTAAGAGTAGAATCTCACTTATATACAACCACCATCTGGGCCCCGACACGAGTCCCGCGATCAACCCATTACGTAGATTGCTCGTGTCTTACCCACTACAGTTTATGGCGAGGAAAGACGTAAAGCAAAACAGATGCCAGAAATTAGAAAGTATACCTGACAATGTAAGATAGCTTTATATTCTCTACTAGAGGAGCTTGGCTCACAACCATCTGTCACGTTTTGGGATAAAAGTTAAAGACTTTTTGGCGGCAATCCGAAGAATGTATTTTGAAAAAAAAAATTGCTGTTTGTTTTGGGTTTTGGCTAATAATAATGATAGTGTATTATGTGGCAAATGTCCGTGATAGTGTACAGTGAATAGGAAATTCGATAAAACGTTTAGGACGGACGTTTTCGAGTAACTTCAAGAAGCCGCTTCAATCTTCAGTGAAAGTGCACAATCGTTTTACTGTCGATTAAGTGACATTTCAATAGGTTTTGATAAAACTTATTGTATTTTTGTGCATAGACTCTGAAGCAGAGCTACTACAAGGTACTTCGCCGCAAGTTCCAATAATACATCAATATTCCCCATATAATTGTGAATAAATTATGGACACGGTAAACGGTTTCCTAACTATTTCGCCCTTAGGTTCTAAGTCTGTTTTAACGTCTTACACATCAAACGTAACCAATTTGTCATCAAATGAATTAACCACCGAAACTAACATTTGTTTCGGTAATTAACTCGCCTTAATCTATAGCCGTAACTTTGTACTTCCGCACCCATCGTCTGACGACTACTGAATTACCATAAGGGTTTAGTATTGGACACAATTTGTAGGGTAATTTAGCGATAATGGCCCTTAACGACGGTGTTAGATGCGGTCACCGAATATTCATATCACATATGGTCGACACGTGTTAAGTAACGTCAATCTACAAGGTAAACTCAAATTCAAGTGATTCAATGCCCAACTGTGTCGTACAAACCTACATACCTTATCACCAACAGGTCTATCGGTAATGAAGTCGGACCTCCATATGAGTAAAAATATATAAAAATAAATCTTCTTCACATATTATACATATTTTATTGGTACAGTATTGCAGGGAAATATAGAATGGTTGGTACACGTGGAGACTGGTACCTAAAATATCCGTTAGCCTGTGCTTTAGGATCAATAAGGGACAACAAGCAAATAACGTACCTAACGTAAACGATATCCCAAGGTTTCATAGTCCATACCTTCCAAAGAGAAAACTTTTTTCTGACGTATGTGCCTTCGACATATAAGGTAGGTAAGCTTTGGTTGCCTTCATTATTTTTGAATACATATCCACGTATAGATTACATTTTATTTAATGCAACTTACAGCACGGCCGTTTTAACTTGACAACTCTGAAGTTGCGCAAATGGCTGCGCAGTAACATTTTTGAGCGACCATATGGCGGTAGGAGGGGAATTTGCGCAGGCGAAGCCTATGTTCAGAGAAGTCAAGTTAAAACGGCCCTACTGTACTTCAATATTACAGGTAACTAAGTAATAGGCACATTAGTTTTTTTTTACAAAAACTAGTTTGGCACCGACCTATAAGAAATACTATGATAATACTTACGTACCTACCACGAAATAGAATATATGCAAGTCATTAAGTAATAGTACATTATGATATAAGTGCGGTAGGTTGAAAATTACATCCGAGGCGATATTGCTAGCCCGAGCCATGGGCGAGGGCTACAAGTAAGCAGAGGCTGTAATTATCAAAGCGCACGTATGTCATACGACGTTTTATAACACATTTGCGAGGAAATAAAATAAAACTCCGACTATGGTAAACGAATAAAAACAATACAGCGTTAAGAAAAAGCGCGCGGCGCGCATCATCATTTTTTTTAGGCAAAGGCACAAAAAACAGCCAGTATTATTACTAATAAGGTAAATTAATATTTTTGTGTTTTTGTTACAGATTAATTGGTTGTAATTTACTGTCAAAATTAATTAAATTAATTAATTATGTACATAACTATTTCTTTATTATATTTTATCTCCCAAAGTTAATATTATCATAAAATGTTGACAACTTTTTTGACATAAAAACTCTTTGCTGAGATTTTAAAAAGTACCGTTTGTTTTTAGAGAGCATCTTGATAAACCGTGCGTTTTACTTTACACTTACCGCACTTGGGCATAATGAGATAGAATACGATATTGAAATTGGATAAATAAGATACCTTTTACGAGCAAATGTGTTATAAAAAAATATATTTGTAATATTTTTAGTGCTTTTTCTTAGTCAGTTTTTTTATTTGCAAAAAAAACTTTGAAGTTTCTAGCTACTCATTTTGATATTCATAGCATAGGCGTGATTTGCGCTTGCGAAGTTACTTTGAAATTGGTTTTCTTCTGAGCAGAAAAAACACACATAAAACAAGTAAAGAAAATGGAAATAATTTACTTGGTAGAAATTCACGAACACCTACCAAAACAAAACAGTGCGTACCGATACTACCGATATAGCAATACCTATAATACAATGAAAACAAGCTCTTTACATTTGGCTTTAGATTATCAACGTCACGGATGTAGCCATTTTTGTACCCAACTACGCGAAAAGGAAGGTAATGTTTTTTGGGCGTATGTTTTTCTGTAAGAACTCGTATGTCAGTTGATTTCTTTGGTGTCGCCTGTAGTGGATGGATTTGAATAAACGAGGTGTAGTACGTTCACCGTTGTAAAGGACTACTGGGAATGTGACGTCACAAAACACAATGTAGCGTACAATATCTGGAAGAGAGGTTGTCTGGAAGAGATCGCTAAAAGCGATAAGACCGCCCATTGTACTTTGGTTAATGTTGGTATCCATATTGTGTTGTTTTTTGTGTACAATAAAGAGTTATTGTCTTGTATTGTATTGTAATATCTACCGTAAACAAAGCATACAGTTTAATAAAATGAAATGTCGTCACAATATTTATCTCAGCAGCGCCGTAGGCAAAATTTCTTTCAGACTGAACCAGGTTTTTTAAAACTTCATTGCCTTTTACACACTATACCTCATTACATTATTAAATGAGTGATGTGTTGTTCGATGGACGATGTCGTGGCATGTACTAATAAAGAGCGATTGTCTTGGTTTACATACAGGGTCTATAAACGTGTATTTACTTAGACTTAAAGATATATTTCAAATGTCCCCATTTTGTGAGCTTCATTTTCGGTAATAACATATCTACCATTAGTATAATGATAATACCTTTTGCTTGGAGCTTGGCTTTATTTGGCTTAACTTGTAAAGTACGTTAGCAATACTCCTTCAAGGCCTTCGTTAGCTTTGTGGCAGTCAGCAACAACTCTGCAGTAATAGCACATGAGTAAAGAAACGGAACAGAGACAAAGCTTCATACAACCGCGCTGTCGTAGGTACACTACTACAAGCATGCAATGCTTGTGTGCGTTTCTACTAGCGCTGCGTCACATACGCGCCGCAACTGGATAAAACCGGCTCGGTCAGTAGAAATGCCGAGGGCCGCGCAATGGTTGCCGTATTTGTTTCGCGCTCCTGCTTAGTGAGAAATGGTTATTTTAAATTGTTTATGGTAGAATAAAGTATTAAACTAAAAAGTCAAGAAAGTGTAAATAATTAGATTCGGAGGTGTAAAATGGTTACCTACTGTACAGTTTGCATGAATGTCTCGAAAATCACATATGTGACGAAATAAAATTGTTTGTTAATAGACCTGAACAACCTATAAATATGGGCAAAGATTCTTTAATTACTCATTACAAAGAACTCGACGTAAACATTGTAAATATTGGTACCTAATGATATTCTGAATCGAGTGTAAGATTGTAAAAATATTATGCCATGTGGAAGCGTCCTTAATGATTATTTGAAAAAACTTTATATCCATTAGATTTAGAATTCATCATTAGATTAAAAGATTTAATAATTTATTAAAAATAAAAAGTTATAAAAAAATATTTAGAGTAGGTAATTTGTAAATAATCTAATGTACAAATAAAAGTCTAATAAACGTTTTGTTTATTTTATTCTCCTTTGCCAACCCTACTAAAATAGGTAAGAATTTTGCACGCTCCTTAGAAGCTTTGTCTCTGTTCCGTTTCTTTACTCATGTGGTAATAGTGCTTATAACTTAGTCTGTAAATGTAATCTTCAACTAACAAGAACAAATTCCTAAAACCCCAATAATTCTGGTCTCTAATTATTCCAAAAGTGCTAACTGCCGCTACATTCTTCACCATAATCTCTGGAACTGTTCGAGCTTTTAATTAAATCGGGACACGGTGCATTGGACTGAGTGGACATCGGCGCTAGTGTTGTCAGATGTCTTGATCATAACGGGACATCGCTTTGTGTTGTCCCGTTTGTTCTATTCTTCACTTTCTCTTTGTAACCTGACAATAAGCTTAAACCTGATAATTGTGTGTTGTCCCGATTCAACAGCGAAGGATATTATACATTGCAGTTTCGTCATGGTGAATTTCGGATAAAAGTCTCTGACACAATTGCCACGGCAAGAAAGTTACCTACAACAACAAAATAATAATAAAAAATAATACTACAGACAGACTACAATAAAGTAAATGGGTGTATACTTACTACTACCTATGAGTTTTTAGTCAGAAATCAGAAATCATTTATTTGCAAGAATTACAATGTCAAAAGATCTTAAATATAATTGTACCAGTACACGAATTCAACCTACTAGGCTTGCAAATTACTAATTAGTTTTTACATCACTAGGAAAAACTAAAAAAGCTATAAATTTATTATCATTTTACTTAATACAATTTTGATCAGAAGACTTTCTCTTCCGTCCCGCTTACACCACAGTCCCGATATTACAGGGCAGCACTAATAAGGACGGTCATTGCGCATTACAGCTCCTATATTAAGCACGCCAGTCCGCACTGCAAGCCACCTACATTATCTGGCGGGGACACACGCGGTGGGAACCCGTCGAGCGAGCCCCAATTTATTGCAAATTACAATAGACATGGCCGGATTTGATTGAAGCGTAGATAGTGTACAGGACGACGACGGACTACTGCTTGACACACGTGCATAATAATGTTTGTGTAGAAAACTAAAACGGCCCTGAGATGATCAATTGCTTGACTTCCTCGCAAATGAGTAACTTTTTATGTTAAGCCAAAATGAATTTACCATACAAAATGTGTTGATTGTGAGTAATTAACTGTGACGTCATAACTCATAGTAGTCAATTGCGTAACTTTTTAAATTGTTTTATTACTTTAAAATTTTATATAATTGTGTAAATAAAAATTGAAATGCATCGAGACGTTTTGGGATAACTTAGTTAATAATTACTCGCAATTTAATTTTGATCCAGTCAAATACCTTATAGAAGTTGTAATTGATGTGCAGTTTAATTTCAATCGACGAGGCAATGTTTTGGCCCGCTGTTCATTTCATAAAAAAATTTGAAAATCGTAGTTGTGATTCATAAAACGCCCTGGACTTATTTATGGTTTGTCAATTTTATCACTTGGACAAGCCTTTGGACATTTGTATTTTTGGACATTTTTCTTTTTGGAGATTAGTCGTGCGAATCGTGCCATGCACACACTAAATTCAGTTGCCGATCTATTCTCTTGTTCTTTCTTTGAGCTAATTCTCCAAAGTTACATTAAATATTGTTTGGTATAGAGTTTAAATATTTTTATAGAAAAATAGATTCCTACACTATCGCGTTGGGTGCCAAACCTGTAAGATAGTATAGTAAGTTCAAGAAATTAAAAAAAAATGCTTTAACTGGACTTGTAACGCTCAAACGCCAATATCAATCACATAGAGTTGACCGCTTTGAGGAAAATGAGGCTTTAGTCTACGCAAAACGTAAATTTGGGTAGGGTAGTAAGTAAACTATTTTTGATTTCGGCGAGCCAAATAAACACAGAATATTGTTTTCCATTATTAGAACATTGGTACATGCACAATAACCACTGGTTATATTGACGGGCCTGTTGGCTCATTTGGTAGTGACCCTGCCTTCTGAGCCGGAAGTCGCGAGTTCGATCCCCGCACGGGGCCAACAATTATGTGCATGAACATGTCTGTTGGCTTCGTTTAATATTTATTTAAGTATGTCTATCAGTTGTTTACTACTCATAGTAGGTACAGGCCCTGCCTATAGTTTGAGACTACATTGTGTGAATTGTATGACCCACAATTTAATAATGATTGGTTGGTCGAATCTAGAATAAAATAAAAAAAGAAAGTGTTCACTGACATTCCAGCCCGTGAGTACAGTTCCAAGATGTCTCAAGAATTCAAGCGGGTGCTAAAAGAAAATAACCTTCAGGCACACCCATCACTTCTCTAGAACACTGCGACCGTGTCTGCAGCATTTTATTAAATAGGATCTATGCATAACTGTATTTTTGTAGCATTTGAATGAATTAATGAATAATCTCACGCCTTTTATCCCCGAGGGGGTAGCCAGGATTTCTAACATTTAAATACAGATTTCTCGAGAAGGCGGATTTCGTCAAATTGGAATTAGGGTGGGATAAGGAATTAATTTAACTCACAGATTTCGGAGGATCTGCTCCTGAAATATACAACATAAAACATAATTACCCCTAAAATTCAGATACCCAAAATAGTTATTCAGTTATATTAAGTTTACATAAATACTTTTAATTAAGATAAAATTATATATTTTCATAACAATGATGTTTGATAGAGCAGTGATAGTCTTACGGTTAAAGAGCCTCATTCAGTGAGGCTCGGGTTTGAATCCTGGCATATACCAATGACTTTTTCAAAAACTTACGTAGGTACATATTTATCGGTGAAGGAAAACACCGTGAGGAAACCCGCAGTGCCTAGAATCAATTTTGAGGCTTGCGTAACTTTCAAATTCAAAATTCGTTTATTTCAGTAGGTATATAGAATACACTTCACCACCTATCACGTGTAGGGGTCGAATATTCTTGTGAAATGTGGGTATTTAAAAAATTTGAATACCTCTGGCGTAAGATTATTTATTTCTTTTTATGATGATCGATAAGTACATTTTAAATAAGGCTTTATAATGATGTAACAAGGTTAATGTTAATACTAATTATCATATTTCTAGTTCCATTCCATATTATTTGTAAATAATAAGCCCTTGGAAACGACTGACTCTCCTGATTTAAAGCAATAGTAGATTGTTATACAAGGGTCGGAAGGAATCAATTCCCATACGAGGTATTTAGACGCCCGAGCGCAGCGAGGGCGGATATAGTCCGAGTAGGAATTGATAACTTCTACCCGCGTTAAACACTCTACTTTTCATTTCGAATTCAAGGAAAGTAAACAAAAAACATTTCAATTTTACAAAAATTCAAACATGCAAAAACGCAATAATAATATATAAAAACGCAAAAAACAAACAAAATTGTCAACAATACAACCAAAGAGGTTAGAAGAAAGAGAAACTTTTTCTTTTAAACGTCTTTGAATACTACATCGTAGAGTACCTAACCTAAATAACATTACAAAAATAATATACAATTCCTTCCTCTTTATAATACTTTTAGCCGAGTAACAGTGTTCTGTGCTTATTAGTGTCGATGAAAAACAAGATTTTGAATTTCGGAACAGCTTACCAAATTATTACTCTTTTTTTAATTTTAAATATGGAACGCGTACCGCCCCGCGCGCGGGCTATTTTCTGTTGTTTATACTACACTCACAAGGCCGCAACTTTTTTTTCTTATTCTAATTGATGTAAAAAGTTTCGTATCCCTACTAAGAACCCAAAGAGGTTGGAAGTAAGTCATTCTCTTTCCTAGACAAACTTTTTCTTTAAACGTCATTGCCAAATGTAGTACATTTTTTTTTATTTATTCCCGCCCTAAGGCCGGAAGCAATTACTATCAGTCTTTCCCGACCGAGGGCGGGAATCACAGCCCTGAATCTCTCTGTGGTGGGAATCATCGCTTCCGACCCAGTACTCAGATCAAACATACACTACTTTCCGAGTATGAGATATGAAAACTTATTTGATGTACTTGTGTTGATTATGTTACAAGCAGTTTTTTTTTAATACAAAATGTCAAATTCTTCTCAAGTTTCATTTCAAATTAAATACATAAGTATTAAAAGCAAATATTGTTTTGATATAATATATAATATAATATAATCTCACGCCTTGCATCCCCGAGGTGATAGGCAGAGGTATTCCATTACTGGATATACCCACATTTCACTTGTTTTGATATAAGCAGTCAATAAGTATTTATTGATATTTTTTTTTTTTTCGAAATTATGTAATTCTAGATGGTTTAACAAATAATTCAGTAATTATATTTCTTTAGTAAATAGTAATCCTCAAGATCTTAACACCGTAACATATTTAACACAGTAAACACGAATTACAATTCCACACAGATAATAGTCCGATTTTTGTTATGTAACTATACTCTGCAAGTAAAACCGCATTGTCTATTAAATTGCAAGTATTCTCCTTCAAGTATTCAGTATGGACGTGAATCCCGTGTTTCAGATTCCTGTAGCATATAGAATCCTCGGGGAGAAAACAATGTAAGCAAATATACGACTTTGTAGCATATTCAGAACAACTCATACTGAACCGACTGACAGCCAGATACAATATAAATCCCATTGAGATGCAGTCCTTGTACAGGAGCGGATTCAGAATTGTTATATAATAATAATCTTTATTTCAGGCAATATTTACATTAGTAGATCTTAAGTAACGTAAACAGAGGCCCATATTATATATACCTTAAATCTAACATACATAAAAAATAAATAACTAAACTATTTTACACGAAGTGTCGGCGACGTGCGAGCGCTGTCGGCAGGTAGTTGACCCCGGAATTTCCGAAATACAACTCCCTGCGGCCAGAAGTCCTCCTTCATGAAGGTTTTCAGATGATGGGTTGGTACTCTCACCACAAAAGAATTAAAATTCGTTTTGCGACGAGACTCCAACCGTTCAACCCTCAATGAGAAAGTGGACTTCTTCACTATGTAGTCTACGACGTCTTGGACCTTCGTAGACCAGTGCAAACGGGACACATACAGCTGCGTCGACGGTATAGCAGGACGCAGCAGATGGTTCGGTCCGGTCGGAGCAGTGCCATGGGTGTTGCGGTTAGAGGGCTTCTTCTTCTTCCTCTCTACTCTTTGGAAGCCCTCCTCATCACACTGGTTTTTCCTGAAAACCGGTGGGGGCACTTGCTTGCCAGCAGATTTGCTCCGGCTCTTCTTCCCTTCCTGGGAGGGCCGCTTCCCTAGCGGGGAAGGTGCGGCGACAGCGACGGGGGCAGGCGCGGCAGCGGCGGCTGCGTAAGCACGCGGCGGGGCCGTGACCGCGCTCGCACGCGACGTCATCTGCGGAGGCGGGGGCGGGGCGGGGGTTGTGGGCACCTGAGCAACAACCGGCGACGACAAACTGCCGATGGAGGCATTTTGCGCGCCGCGACGTGTGTTTACGTAGGCGGTCTCCGGCGACCTACTTACCGAATTATTACCTTTTAATGATAATAATTCGGTACGTAGTTCATCGATGGTACACTCGGAAACCTCCATCTTAAACTTCATCTCGGCCAGGTCAGCTTTCAGGGTGGTGATGTCCCTCAACAGCCTGGTGACGTCGACGTGGTCAAACGTGACGGGAGGCAGCTTGTGCAACTGCTTCGCCACGAAGGCTGGCACGTCGTCAGGATCGGTGATCTTCAGGAGGTTAATAATGTCCTGAAGACTTCTCTCCCCTTTCTCGTCCCTTCTGCGTGTGGGCATCTTATCCGCCTGGCCAAGGGTCTCATAGAGCAGCACCTTGCTGCTGCAAATCTCCTCCGGTTTGAAGTTCGACTCGCAGATCTGCATGATGCTGACCTCGTCCATGGTGTTGATGGCGTGTTTTATAAACGCCAGCAACTCGTTGGCTATGAGTTTTTCGGAACTCATAGCGGCGATTCCGGGCAGCGGCTAAGCCGCGCAATTCAACTAATATAATATTTAGTGTCAGTTGGCCGAAACGCGAGCGGATCGGAGCGCTGCGCGCGGCAAACTGATATATGACCCCCTTAATAGTATTAATCGCTACATCTTCGAACAAAATCTGCGTTTTCACGGTACGAGCGCTCGATCGTATCTAATTGCATAGATGACTAGAAAAAGATATTAAAGTAAATATTAGTTATATTCATACTGCGTATGTTCGGATATTGTTCCCGCAACGAGTGATTACAACATTTACATACTTACGTCTTAGCGTATTTATAGGATACCACAATGACGGAGAAAGATGATAAATAATAATACTTAAATAAAATAAATTGTGGGACACAATTCACACACGGTTATTCAGTCCCAAACTAGGCAGAGCCTGTACTATGGGTACTAAACAACTGATAAACATACTTGAATAAATACTAAACACCCAGACACGAAGCACACAAATGTTAGCCGCGAGCGGGGATCGAACCCGCGACTTCCGACTCAGAAGGCAGGGTCACTACCAACTGAGCCAACAGGCCCGTCACGCATACGCATACGCAACGAATGATAAAGAAAGAGACGTCTATCTGTCAAAAGTTGCTCTTGAAATACGACTAATAGGTGAATAATACAAACATTCGCTGCAACAAGGCGACTAAATAGAATTAGACCAATTATTAAAAATATTCGCCATCAGTTTCCGCACTCTAGTAAGACAATCTACCTGTTTTTATAATTATATATGTAACTAGCAGCGCCACGCAGTTTTATCCGCGTAGTTCCCATTCCCGTGGGAATACGGGGGATAAAATATAGCCTATGTGTTATTCTGATGTATAAACTATATAACTGTACAGTTTCATCAAAATCCGTTCAGTAGTTTTTTCGTGAAAGACGAACAAACATCCATACATACAAACTTTCGAGTTAGGAAGTTTTGAAAAACTCATTGGTACATGCCAGGATTTGAACCCAAGCCTCCCTGATTATCATCATGAAAAGCGGACTCTTTAACCGTAAACCCGTATACAGAAAGAAAGCTGAAAACTTATCGGCGCCGATAAGCGCCGATCGGCGCCCATCGGCGCCGATCGGCGCAGGTAACCGGCGCAGGCATTTATATGAACAAGCGCCGACCGGCGCTTGTCGGCGCCGATAAGCGCCGATCGGCGCCGACTCGCGCCGGTCAGCGCTGGTGCCGCCCGCCAATCATCGTACGACATTTTGCTCGCTCTGCTTCAATCTGCTTGCTTTCTGTAGAATGGACCGGCGCCGATCGGCGCCGATCGGCGCCTATCGGCGCCGACAAGCTTTCAGCTTTCTTTCTGTATACGGCTTAAGGCTATCAATGCTCTTATTTTATTTTTATTAAGGTTTAACGGTGACAAAATTTTCAGTTGAATTTTTTTTACATTCCTTACTCGGGGGGTCAAAGTATTATAATCTACATTAATATTACAAAAAGGAAATACTTTTTATATCGCCGTGTTTAAACGGGATCGGGAACCATGCGAGTGAAACCGCGAGTGCTGCTAGTAAGTATAATATTATCCCATAATCATTTCCTAGATTCAGACCTGGCGTTTCTGTAGATACGTCTTCTTTCAGAACTATAATAGTTGCGAGGGTTTTTCAATGGGAAAGGACGAATAAAAAGGATATCTTTATTTTCTTGTCATCTTGATGTGTGACCCCCCCACAAAGTGCTACAATGGAATACAAGGGAGCCTTGTTGTCAGAGTGATGTGATATAGCACGTTTTATTGTGCTGTCAAAATTTTTTGTTCGCTTTCTAATAAGTTTTTTTTTTAATTTATTACTCGACGGTGAAGGAAAACATCATGAGGTCACCCGCAAGCCTAAGCATTGGTTTTGAGCCATGCACCCCAATCGGGCAAAGAGTTCACTACCTATTTTTTTATGTCTTCAAATTTATTGATTTTCGTAACACCATTTTGAGTTTCTAATAAAAGACTTCTTAATCACTAAGATTTAATGTATAATTGGACCATCAGCACCCTACCTACACCCTATTTCCCATATCCTAAATATTATAAATGCGAAAGTGACTTTGTGTGTTGGTTTGATACGCTTTCACCCCTAAACCACTAAACTAATTTTGAAAATTCTTAGTATAAGTATAATCTCACGCCTTTTTTATCCCCGAGGGGGTAGGCAGAGGTATTCCATTACTGGAAATACCCACATTTCACGAGATATATTGGACCCCTAAACGTGATAGGTGGTGAGCCTATCGCCGGACCGGGTCTATTACACATGTCTCAGAATTAATTCTGAGACCTGCGGGTTTCCTCACGATGTTTTCCTTCACCGTCGAGCTAGTGATAAATATGTACGTAAGTTTTTGAAAAACTCATTGGTACATGCCAGGATTCGAACCCGAGCCTCACTGATTTTTGAAAATTCTTTCACCAATTTAAAGCTGCATTATCAGCAAGTAACATACTTATATGTATGTTGTCTCCGTTTTACCACGGAAACGGTAACTACGCAGTTGAAACCGCGAGGCGCTGCTAGTAATATTATAGGTATATGCAAAAGTTTTTTTTGTCTATTTAACTTGACAAGAGATTGTCTGCATCTTGAAAAAGGAAATATGCCAATATTTCATCCCGGAAATAAAGCTACTATTGCAACAATTCGTAGCACACAATAGACGACGGAGGACATTTTTCTATTTTCTGCATCTACTGAGCTCCATTCAACTTATAAAAACATGTACAAAGCACTGAAGCCTGCGATCCAGCGGTACCAAAGCTAACTCCTTTCATCAATACGGAGAAGCTACAATGTAAGACACGAAGAAAAGAAATAAAAACACGCCCATTTCTTTCAATAACCGTAAAGAAACCGGTGACGAGGCGAAATCCTCTCGTTATATTAAAGAACGGCTAGGTGTCGAGTTTTGAATAAGAAAAAGACAAGATATTCGCCAGATGAGTTGCTCGTTTTACGTGAATGAGTTTGTGCGTGACCGTATTACTGAATTTAGTTCTTTCTACCACCATAAACCGTTCAAACAATCTAATCGAAGCTTTAACATCCACCGCTGTGTCTGGTGTCGCTGTGGGTATTGTTTATGAACTTACAACAGCAATGGATGGTAGGTCGGTGGTTTCGATAGATCTTGTTTCGAATTTTGGGGAAGTGCAAAGTGTATAAGCAGTTGCCCTCGAATATAAGCTGTCAGCTTGTCAGACAATATTGTTTGGGAGTCGCTATATGACTCTGTTTTACTCGACAATAAATAATACAACGCAAACTTTTGGGAGAGAATTAAAATTTGGAAATAAATAATGATAAAGACATTTTCGGTATTTTTTTCCATGGTATCATTAAACAACTATTAAAAGTCGGTACTATAGGTACCTGCGAAAAAGTATCAATTTCTTTCATAAATCATGACACCATCCACTTGAAAACCGGCATCATAACTCATTATTAAATTTTTGGACATAATTGATTATTGTAGCAATATGCAATAATAATAATAATAATTTATTTATTTTTCAGACTTCTTAGGTCCATATGCATGTTTTGAATCTCAATCCGAATCATAAATTACCTTTAGCTGTTTTTACTATACAGCTGTTTTCCTTGTCTAATAAAACAATATCATACCTAAGCACGTATTCGAATCTTTGTATTTGTGCTCATACGTATAGGCTTATTTACAAAATGGGTGCCTGGTTTTGTTTTATTTTATTGTTTATTTTACTTGCGACATTTAAATAGCGACACATCCGATGCACATGTTTTGCCCTAACCCAAAACATATGCATTCATTATGCTTGAACTTTTTTAAATTATGGGTTATTTTTAAGGCAGGTGTCACTTTCTATTTTGTGCATTTACAAAATAAACAAACAAATAAACTCATTGTCCATCTGTGGCTGGTGGTAATGTCTCTAGCACGCTACACCACAAATGCAAATCACTCTGAACACAACCGTCTATTAACTTAAAAGTCCTACAACATTAATAGTTTGCTTAAATCACTTAAGCCCTCCAATTACAACTACAAACCTACTATAATTATACAAAGTGTTTGGTAACTTTAACTATAGTTAGTTATAGTTTAGACCTTAAAGTTATTAAACTATTGAAGCGACTGTGGCAATTTTACCTCAGATATGGAGCAGTTTTATCATTAGGGGAATGAGTTTTAATTTAAAAAAAAACTCTATTAACAACCTAACAAATCAAAACGTTTTCGATAAAAAAAGTTTAGGAAATGTTACTGCTTATTTTTTTTTACAATTTAGCAGTTGTACCTACGTAACTACATAAATTATTACGGTTTATTATTAAGTTACAGACTTTCAGGGACTCTGGCAAACATAAAATATCAAATAAATATAGGCGTCACAGCCTAGCTCCTTCAGCCATATTGCACAGTTCCTCGTGACGTTACGCGTATAGACGTAGTCCCAAAAGAGTTCGCTTGAATCGATTTTTATAGGCTAACAGTACTAAGTCTAAGTATAATATTTGCCTGTAGGACTATAAAAAAGTACCTACGTGCCTACTGACATTCAATATAGAAAATTCACATGATATACCGACCACGCGGCCATTAAAATACAGACATGTAGGATTAGGTACATACTACGATTGTAAATAATTAATAAGAATCAAAAATAAAAAAAAATATGCTTACGAGTTTACCCTTGAAGGGGTATTCCATTCCGTTAAATGTCTACTTTTCACCAGTAAATTTTTATGGGCCCGTAGACGTTACGTTAGGTGGCCTGACCCCATCGCAAACCGGTTGCTTTTACACGGTGTTTTCCTTCAATATCGAGCTAGTGAGACTTAATAATAATAATCCGAGAGCGTTGCGGCTTGAAAGATGATATAGTGACTAGGATTGAAAAAGGAATGCTCAGGTGGTTTGGTCACATTGAGCGGATGAATGAAAGTCGTCTAACGAGACAAATATACAAGGGTGTTGTGAATAGGCGAGTCGGTAGAGGACGACCTAGGCGTACCTACATCGACCAGATCGGCGATGTGTTGAAGAAAAGCCAGATAAAGAGTACCCGAAACCGACGAGCATGCATGAGTCGTTTAATGGATGTAGAGGAATCGTGTGAGATCTGCCAGGTTCGTAGCAAGTGGCGGTCTGTTGTCTCTGCCTACCCCAATGGGAAATAGGCGTGAGATTATGTATGTATGTATGTATGAGACTTAATACTTAATATAAATTTATTAGTCCGACTATTTACATCACCAACCACAACACAGAACACAAAGCTTGCAATGTTGCTAAACTTGAAACAAGCTTGCACCCGATGCTATTAAATGTGCAGCACATAATATATTCGTAAATGATGATTAATTATACCTAATTCCAGGTTGAATCTGTTCAAGATCTAGTAATTCAGCACTAACAAGATGGTAGCTAGATATTAACGAAACACCCTAACTATACAGAGAAGCCGACTTACAGAGAATCTAATTAAGGAGCTGTCGCAAAATTTGATTTATACGGAAGCGAGTAAGTAAGTGCTCCTTAACGAGTGTTTGCGCCTCCTAATGTTTGCCTTTCCCTTAAATTTGTAATCAGGGAACTGATTAGAGCTCACCTTAGTCTTAGGTAGCTTTACGGATGTACGGGTTTTTAGTATGGATTTATCTTCCAATATCGTATCTGCTAATATTGTAAATTCGAAGGCAACAGCTAACAGTTATATGTATTAAATACTAAAAATACAGATTTTTTTACAACTACCTAAGCAAGATCACACCTACAGAAAATAAATAACAATAACCACAAAGTTCCGCAAAACAAAGTGAAACCTCAGATTCAGTTACAAATTTAATTTCGTTTACCTTTTTGTGTTTTATCTAGGCCTGTGTGAAAAAGGTCGTTGCCCGCAATTTTTTTAATGTGAAGTATTTGTACTTGTTTGTTTATTTAGTACACTGCATTTTTAGACACATTTCTTGAGAATTTTTCGTATCACAACTGACAACATTGTCTCATCTAGATGATCAAGTACCTAGACTTCGTGGAGATGTTTCTCGCAGTTTACAAAATTGGATAACTTTACTATGTGAAAATAAATACATATTTCTTTGTCCCAAGATCGTCCTTCAAAATGTTTTTGTGATACGAGATAACATCAAGGTGCTACGCGCGTAGCAAGTTGCTACGCTTCGTTTGGCATTAGCTATAATATACAATTTTATCTCTATTTGACATAACTACTATTTATTATATAATGAATGTGAGAAAGCATTATATGTAATACCTATCAAAAAGTTACAAGGGTCTTCACTGCACCGTTTTGGCACAGTAGGTAATATAACCTAGCTTTCTGAGTCAAAGGGTGAGGAGCTAACATATTTTTTTATAGTATAGGGTGCAAACGAGCAGTCGGGTCACCTGATGGTAATGGGTCATGGGCAAGTAAGGTTTAAGGTCTGAGTTGTTTCCGTACGAATTATATTTTATACAACGCGTAACAGAAAAAGCGCAATTCCTCATAATTAGTATATTAATATAAATAAAATTTGTTGCAATCGAACTTTAGTTGTGTCTAACCAATTTTCTTAAATATCGATTAATAATAGCACGATTTCCATAGAAAGCACTAAATTCAGCTACACTAATTCTTTATGTGTTAAAATTTAACACATATTAAAAATAGCTGAAATCGAATAAGTAGTCGATACTGAACAAACTAATTTCAGGAATTGCGCTCATTCTGTTACATGTTGTATAACGTCTTATAATCCTCCATTCGTATGTCGCCGAGATATATCTATAAACTAGAAATTTGAACATTTTACAGCAATATAAGGTTATAGACCTTATCATTCGATTTTAATTAGCTGCTATCTGGTCAGGCATAAGACAGAAGGACAATACTGTTTTTACCATTAGGATGTACGGAACCTTAAAAATTTTAGTTAAGATGAGAGCACTACAAGTATGTTAATAATATGTTATTAATAACATCGTGCTCTCTCGGAAATGTTACATTTTCTTTAGTGCTAGTGTTGTGCTGTACTCATGAGTAATTTTATAAATTAAACGAGCCAGTAGGTAATTCAATCTTCTGTACTCAGCCTTTGACTTCCTTTGGGTACGTAAATGGTAGAAAATGTTACTAAAGAACACAAATAATGTACGTAAACTTACAGTACAGTAAGTAAGTAGAGTATACAAGAAAATATCTTGGTTTTTACTTAGGTGAATCTACAAATTTACGTTAATAGAATGTGTTAATCTCTACGTCCTAAAAGCTACCTACATTCTAGATTTCAGCTATAGGTTTAGGATTAACCGGCCTGTTGGCTCAGTTGGTAGTGAGTGCCTCGCCCTCTGAATCGGATATGGGTTCTATTCCCGCTCGCCTCCAAAATGTGAATGCACAAACACGTTCGCTGGTTTCGTGTGTGGGTATTTGTTTAATATTTATTTAAATGTACTTGTTAATTGTTTATTACCCTATTTAAATTTTTAATATTATTTTACTGATATTATATTACAGTGCAATATATACAGTCAAGTAAATTAATTAAAAACCGAAAAACCCGATTGCATCCTAAAGGCACGATAGCACCGAAAATAACTTTTTTGGTAAACATATATTCTGAGATGTAGTCAAGTTTAACGATACGTCATTTATTTAAATTTATAATTCTACATATTATCCGTTATAGTAGCTAGAGTAGAGTTTTCCCTATCGTTTTTTTGGAACGTCACCCACCCTTTATCACTTTCACAACTCAGGCATCTAACCCCACCTCGTTTACAAAAATCTATCTACCTGTTTAAGCAACAACGTGCCAAAGAAATCGACTACATTAATACAAATATTACCATCCTACTGGCACAGTCAGGTGATACATGCATCCCTGACAAATTTACGGGCCTGTTGGCTCGTTGGTAGTGACCCTGCCTTCTGAGTCGGAGGTCGCGGGTTCAATCCCTGCTCGGGGCCAACATTTGTGTGCATGAACATGTCTGTTGACTTCGTGTCTGGTCTTTCAATATTTATTTGAGTATGTTTATCAGTTGTTTAGTACCTATAGCACGGGCCCTGCCTAGTTTGAGTTTAATAACGTGTGTGAATTGTATCTCACAATAAAAAAAAACAATATAGTGTAACTTCATTCATACTCAGTCAATCATTACAAGCCCTTATCGGATGCATTGCTCTTGGCGTATTTGCTATCGGGTTTCCGGACGACTGACTTTAGCACCCTCGAAACTTCCGTGCCATTACCACCCACCAGCGTAGCCTGACCCCCAGCAGCAGATTGGTCCCCACGAACCCCATAAATACGGAGCTCACGAATATTTTGTCGACAATCCATCGTGTTATATGCGTTCCATTTTATTAGACACGTCCAATTGTTTTTTATTGGCGTTATACGACTGTATGATGCCAATCTATATTTATAGAGGTAAACATTAACTGAGACATAATAATATAGAATACTAGCGTTTTCCGTTCCCTTAAGAATATTGGAATAAAATTACTCAGGGATATTGTAGCTTTCGATTGGTGAAAGAATTTTTAAAATCGGTCTAATAGTTTTTGAGTTTATAAACATACAAAAATACAAATCTTGCCGCTTTATAATATTAGTGGAGATAAACTGAAAAACATATTAATTATAATAGTGGTAATTTTTGGTAATAATAATAAATAGTAATCTCATTATTTCTGATTAAATTTCAATGCGAAGTACCGAGCATAGCCTTTTCCGTAACTTATTATGACCTTGAGCCTACTGATGAGGCTCATAGTGAGAGACCACGTTTCACTGTCATGTCATCATTGGTATTTTGGACAAGAAAACATTAAGTAATTTCCAGAACGCTGCCCAGCCCCGTTGGATTCGACGATTGACCTCATTCCTGAATTTGGAGCTGGCTAGTCGGAACGTTTGTCCTAGATAGATAAAAAATAAATGCTTACAAGGAAATGGTCGTATAAAGCATATCGTGCAAGGAAAAGGGCCATGACTCAGCACTATGTCACAGCTTGCGCACACTACTACACATAGCCTCAACCGATGTACTAACACCGCTGAAATTTGGAAAGTACCTACCTAACTTATTCGCCCACTGACGATTTGCCAATTTTTTAACTGGAACGTGACAAACCGAGGACCACACCACCGCTAGCCACTTGCTAGTTTGATGAATAATAAATTAATAAGAATAAATTTTATTTACGTTCTGATATAAGTATCACTATAAAGAAAATTTACATTCATTTACAATTATTACAGATAAAAAATGACCTCCAAAGAGGAACCATGTGAGACAGTGCCCAGAAGACTGGCTGGATACTGGATAGCGAGGCTGATCCTTTGACAAAGATAACTGACAGCTCTTTGAGGAGCTGCCGCGCCTCCGGCCCCCACGGTCCCATGGTCGTGTATCAATATAATATGCCCATGATGTGGTAATTTATAATTAAGTCACCACTTAGATTACACCTTATTATAATTAAAATAAAATAAAAATAAATAATCTTACGCCTTTCATCCCCGAGGGGGTAGGCAGAGGTATTCCATTACTGGATATATCCACATTTCACGAGATACATTGGACCCCTAAATGTGATAGGTGGTGATCCCATCGCCGGACCGGGTCTATTTACACATGTCTCAGAATTAATTCTGAAACCTGCGGGTTTCCTCACGATGTTTTCCTTCACCGTCGAGCTAGTGATAAATATGTACGTAAGTTTTTGAAAAACTCATTGGTACATGCCAGGAATCGAACCCGAGCCTCACTGATTTTCGGCCGGCTCTTTAACCGTAAAGGCAATCACTGCTCTTATTATAGTTCCTAAGTGTATACAGTTATGTAGCTTATACATCAGAATAACACATAGGCTATATTTTATCTCCGTATTCCCACCGGAACGGGAACTACGCGGGTGAAACAGCGGGGCGCTGCTAGTAAATAATAAAATTAAAGTGTCTGTTAAGATAAAGCTCAAAATTTAGTTAAAATTACTATTTATACCATGTCTAGGCAGTAATCATAAATTATTTTTGTCTGTCTCTCCTCAACTACTTATGTCCTGGCTTCGAAACAGCTCTACCTAATCCAATGACAATTTTAAGAATTATTACAGGAATGTTAACTTTCGTGTATAATATATTTCGATATCTTGCAGGGTACAAAAGATATATTGTGATATGTTTATATAGATAAACCTGAACCATAACAATTGGAGAAGCAAGGGGGATCGCTTAAAAATTGCTTGGGCCAGTTGCCCACTATCAGTTCGGCAGATGGTAAAGTGGCACAGTATCATGACAAGATTCGGGCCAGACTACCACTAGCAATTTCTAAAAAAGCGTAAACTCGCACGCAGGCCACATTTTTAGGGTGCCAGTTGCCACCTACGCCGTTATAACAAAAATCCTGAATTTGGTTCTCAAGCAAGCAAACAAAGCTCATCAAAATCTTTTTCCCTACAATAAGTATCTGCAAATATATATATACCTTATTCATATTAAGAAAGAAATTACCGTTCCACCCATTCCATCGTACTTATTACACCATATTATTACACAACACTATTGCACATAAAAATAATACTAAAGTTAATGAAAGTAGTAAGCCAAAGCTAGAGAATAACAACGATAATGTGGCTATAACACGAGGAATGAGTGTCGATATAATGCGATGCTTTATAACACCTACCGTCGCGCATTCTATCCTTATTGCTCTAATGAGACTTGGCACTAATTGAAGAGGGAAGGATAACACGATACTTATCTTTATGATAGAATAATATTTTTGCTACATTTTGCTTCGATACGCCGCACGCGCCGACCTCATTCCTTTAAATTTTATCTAGTATTCACCGTCATGATTAAGTAATTAGGACTATGGAGATATAAATGATCTTAAGTAGATTCAAATAAATAGAGCTCTTAAAACACTTCCATACAGTTTAATTTACAATATATTATTTAATACAGCCAATTTCTGCGCCTACCGAAGTACATGACAATGGTGGCACCTCCGCAATTTTCTCATAAATAATATATGTATGCTGTTTTAATCGCTACAATTGAAAAATTAAGAAGATTATTACGTAGCACGTATAATTTAATAAATGGTAACAATTGTGAAAAACATTTAAACAATATCAAAAATAATTAAAAACAGCACTAAGACTACTAAGTAATACTAAAATTATCGTGATTCTAAAATACTTTACAGTTTTATTTAGAAAATCTAAGCCAAACCTAAAGTGCAGCTGCTGCAATAACTCTGAGTTTCCAATTTGCACAGCCCGCCGTCGTAGCCATGACATATTCAGATAACGAAACTCGGCAAATTGCTCGAAGCACTCACAAGCACGCGTCTAGGAAACTAAACCCAGGTGGCTTTCAGAAACCGACAAATATTCCTTCCCGAACAAGCAAGAACCTTCCTTACGAAACAGCTAAGAGACGCTAAAACTGCTTATGTCGCATTTATTACAACCCTCAAGAGGATGGCGTAATTTAGTATCAACTCGCTTGGAAGTTCACAAAGACTGTAAGTAAATAAGTTTGCCTACGTCCATAATTAATACTTTTTAGTAAAACAAAATGGTGCACTGCGTCTCAATTTTCGGACATAATGAGCGCTCGTGGTGAACTACGCTATTTTCAAAGCCCCAGAGTTCGCCTAATGACTTCCAAGCTTCAAATAAACTCGGTTCCCTTACTGAAGAGTCTTGTGAACTGCATCATAAATATTTTGCATACTTTACTATCAGCTGCAAGCGCGGGAAAATAAAACAAAATGGCGCACTGGGTGTAAATTTTCGACATTTAATAAAACAAAACAGATTTATTCCAACTTTGGGACGAACAAGGAACAAATCGATTTTTGTCGTAAAATATTTATATATACTCGTATATATAAATAATTATGTTACGGCTACTGTGCCATGCTTACAAAAAAATAAAAACTCTACAGTATCTACTACTACAGTATCAATCAATGAGGTAAACTTATTACCTACGTCACACGAACCCAGATATAATATATGGGAGAGAAACCCAAACGTGATTAAAATTTGAGATATTAAGCCATAAATCAAAGATATGGAGGAGAAAATTCAATTATAAATTTATGGTGTTATCCAGCAGATGCATCCGTGATAGTAGGTACCTTATGTTTTGTTACGGTTGACATAAAGTTGAATTTTAATAACCCTGGATGTCTAAAAATAAGTTTAATGGCTGAAATTTATTTTTATAATACAATATTTTATTGAAGTACAGAGAATGAGTAAACACCATGGATGACTGTTATCTGGTATCTGTTATTTTTTATATCTAAAAAAAGTATATTTTAGATAATATTTACTAATGTAAATATTTTTTTTAAAAAATGACATAGGTAATAAATACTATACTTACCTACTCGTCAACAGTCATACATGAAGTAAACCGACTAAAATTATTTTTATAGAACATGAATTTAAAAAGAGATGCCCTTGAGTTTGTTGGTTAGCGATAGGCTGCTGTATACATTCAGCCAGCCTCCATGGACGAGTTTAGAGTCCCTTGTTATTTAGACTATTGACGTTTCTAAGTTTTTTCCTACTGACATATTACATGAATTTTGACTTTTTACGTTGACTGATATTCAGTAAGTATTATTATTTATTTATTGAATATGAAATCTAAGTATGTTATATATAAAATACCTACAACTTCAAAACCGTCTAGATAGATAGATAGACATTAATAATGAGAGAGAAAGAGAGACTCTTAATACTGAGTTTCTTTATAAAAAACTGAATAGGTTCTTGTTTTGTATAATTAAATTAGATCTTGAAACACTTAGATACACGGTCTTATACTTCAGCAAACACCCTCGTATTTAATTAACTCACGTTACATGTCAGAAATCGATAATAACCTAATAGTTCCTAATGATTCGTTGTAAAACAGTTCACGTAGCTGCCAACTACGCCAGAAACACGTGAAGCGTAGGCGTAAGAACTATTCTAGCACGTACTGCATCAGTGACATTTTATAGGTAGACATGTTATCTACACTTTAATATTATAAAGAGGAAAGGTTTGTATTTTTGTATCTTTGTAAGGAATAAACTCTAAAACTACTAGACCGATTTTAAAAATTATTTCACCTATGTACAGCTTACTTTTGTAACCATAACATAGGTTATATTTTTTTCCGGGGATGAACTTGTGCGGGTGAAATTGCTTGGAACATCTAGTAGTTACTCTAAATAAATGGTAAAAATTTCAGATATCACGGTTGTTTTACCAGGTGCTCCAACATGTGAGCCACGACAAAATGTTGACTTCTTTTTTACGAATACGAGACAAATGCCCATAATGCAAATTTAGTCAATGAGCTCATATTAGCTACACATTGTCTTACATTTGGTTCGATTTTGCGGAATGAAATTGAATTAAGCTATTCGTACTCGGGTACGTCACAGGTTCCACAAAAATACATTTCAGGTGACCGATGGGTCGTGGCCGACAAAAAGCTCGGCAATTACCGGACACTTCTGTTGCCATTTTGGAGCACAGGTCCATCTACCTCAGCTTATATAGAATATCATTGGCCGACGCCATAACTTTCAACGAACCACCTACATGCTTCCAAACTAATAAAATGTAGGTAAGCCAGTAATTACAGCCACTTCACAGAGTACCCTTTGCCAATTAATCGCGAGGCAAAAAGCAATTGCAGGCGGACGTTTAATTTGAGGTTTCGACCGAGCCGTGATTTATTCCGCCAATCAAAGTGTCAACCGTCGAATATCGCTTCGGGTCGTTCAACAAAGCGCCTCTTTTTCAACGCTACAATGCTACAAGCAAACCATACACAGCGTCGTAACGTTTTTAACATCGCTCTCAATTGTATGAAAGCTGCAGTACAGTGTCACAAATTAAAAAATAGACACAATTATACACATTTAATATCAAACTAGGCAGGGTTAATAAACAACTGATAAAAAATACATGAACACCCAGACAGCGTTGCCAGATTTTTTTATCAAAGTTGTCCTGCTTTGCGAGTATAACTCGACCGTGCGCGCAGCGTGCTGACGAAGCGCGACCGGGTGGCACAGACAAGTGAGGACTATCCGCCCGCCCTGCTTTTCTATGGCTATTTTTGCTATCTATTGTCACGTAAACGTAATTTAAAATCAAATAAAAAGATTAATATTTTAAAATTTTAGATTTTATACGTTTTTTACTATATTTTTCTTTCACTCAAAAATATACAAAATTCCGACTCAGCAAAAAAAAAATCTGGCAACGTTGCCCAGATACGACATCAACAGGCATGTTCATGCACTTAAATGTTGGCCCCGGGCAGTAATCGAGACTGCGACCTTATTCTTATTTATTTATTTATTTATCAGTGAAAATCAGTGAGGCTCGGGTTCGAATCCTGGCATGTACTAATGAGTTTTTCAAAAACTTACGTACATATTTATCACTAGCTCGACGGTGAAGGAAAACATCGTGAGGAAACCCGCAGGTCTCAGAATTAATTCTAAAACATGTGTAAATACACCCGGAGCGGCGATGCACGATGGGCTTACCACCTATCACGTTTAGGGGTCCAATGTATTTCGTGAAATGTTGGTATATTCAGTAATGGAATACCTCTGCCTACCCCCTCGGGGATGAAAGACGTGAGATTATTTATTTATTTATTCTTAAGTTGGATAAGAAAAATACTCGCTTATGTAAATAAGAATAGCGCATCCCCAGCTTCGATCTCTCGCGGACCACAAATTTCAACTGCAAATCATTTTATATTGTTGCCCAGAGAAATATTTACGAGGTCTTTCTGCTATTTGCTGTATTCCTCTACGCAAAATTCTGCTCATTTTTTACTGATATAAAAACTCTTGAACATTCTCTGTACCTACCTTACACGATCACATAACAGATTAACTTGAGTTATTAAAACGCTGTGATTAAATATGAGATGCATAAACTTTTGAAACAATTTTTATTAATTAAAAATATCCTAGCTGGTATAAAAAAATTACATTACATATTTTGTAGTACCTAACAATAATGTGGATTATATTGGACTGGTCAATTGGTGATTATGAGCATTCATAAAAAATACGTATGGAGTAAAAACTCGTACTAAATCGTATTTAATATTATAAATGCGAATGTTTGAGAGGATGGATGCAGGGTGGATGTTTGTTGCTCTTTCACTCGAAAAGTACTGAACGAATTTTGATGAAACTTTACAGTTATATAACTTATACATCAGAATAACACATAGGCTACTTTTTATCTATGAGACACCGGCGAAGTCACGGGCAAAAGCTAGTACATAATATGTGGTAGGTAGTATTTTATCTTTCAATGTTCGTATCTACTATTAAAAACAGCCAGTGATAAAAAAGCAAATATTATTTTTATCTCTACTTATCTTGTCGAATTTTATTTTATATACTTTTATTTTATTTTATTTTCATAGAAAAACCAACAGCACATTTACAAATATGGGTAGGTACATTAAATTTATAACTAAACTTAGAGTGTAAATATTGCCAATTACAGGTTTTCACAAATAGAACTTCAAAAAGAAATGCTTATTATTAAGTATATTCTATTTTTTCTATCCTAGGGCTGATTCATGCTTACACTACACGATTAGGTACATTAAAAATTGATTTTAATTTTCATACCAACCTATTTTTACTATAATTGGCAACAATGCGTAGTACCTACTGCTACGATAATTTTAACTAATGGAATGAAAATATATATAACTAGCTGATGCCCGCGACTTCGTCCGCGTGGAATTTGTTATTCCTTTGCGCTTAGAAAATATATCAAGAAGGATAATCTACACTATCTATCTATCTATCTACACTAATATTATAAAGAGGAAAGATTTGTATTTTTGTATGTTAATAACGAATAAACTCAAAAACTACTGGACCGATTTAAAAAAATCTTTCACAATTAGAATGCTACATTATCCCTGAGTAACATAGGCTATTTTTATGACGAAAAATAATTAGGGATCCTTACTAAAACTTGACTGTACATGCCCGGATTGGAACCCGAGCCTCACGAATGAGAAGCGGGCTCTTTAACGACTGGGCTATCATTGCTATTTATATTTTTGTTATTAAAAACACCCTATATACAACGCGTCACAGAAGTGCTCATAATAACAAACAAATTTCCTCAAGGACCCCATAGTGAATTCTCAAAAAAAAAGTGAACTTTGTATGGAGACTTTTGAAGAATATTTGTGCCAAGTTTCAAGTTGATAGACGCAAAAAAAACACACTTCTCCATACCAACTTCAGCCCCTACTTGCAGTCCTGTAGAAGATGATTCTCTCATCATTTATTTCTAAGAGTATTTGTGCCAAGTTTCAACCTGATAGACGTAAAAAACAACACGTCCCCATATAAACTCCAATCCCCTGTTTCAACCATTTAGGGGTTTTTTTTTGAAAAATCCAGAAATACGTATGTTGTTGTTTGTTTTGAGGAGTATTTTTACAAAGTTTGGAATTGATACACCCAAAAATTAAGGGTTTCCATACACATCAAACTCAACCCCTACTTTTACACCTTTAGGGGACGATTTTAGAAAAATCCAAAAATACGTATCTCATCATTTATGTCTAAGAGTATTTGTGTCAAGTTTCAACTTGATAGACGTAAAAACCAACACGTCTCTATACAAACTTCCATCCCCCTGTTTCAACCCCTTAGGGGTTTTTTTTTGGAAAATCCAGAAATACGTGTCGTGTTTTTTGTTTTGAGGAGTATTTTTACAAAGTTTCGAATTGATATACCCAAAAATGAAGGTTTTCCAAACATACCAAACTCAACCCCCACTTTCACACCTTTAAGGGACGATTTTCGAAAAATCTAAAAACACGTATCTCATTATTTATTTCTAAGAGTATTTGTGTCAAGTTTCAACTTGATAGACGTAAAAAACAACACGTCTCCATACAAACTCCATCCCCCTGTGTCCAAACCCCTTAGGGGGGTTTTTTTGGAAAATCCAGAATCACGTGTCTTGTTATTTGTTTTGAGGAGTATTTTAACAATGTTTCGAATTGATACACCCAAAAATGAAGGTTTTGCATACAAACTCTCAACCCCTTTTTCACCCCCTTAAAGGTTGAATTTGGAAAATTCCTTTCTTATTCCTAGTCTACGTCTTCAAAATAATATATGTGAAAAAAATCAGCTTTCTAGGTGTAAGGGTTTAGGCTGGGCGTTGATGAGTCAGTGAGTCAGGACTTCTCTCTTTATATATATATATATATATAGATAGATAATTTTCGTTTAATTTAAAGGCCATTCAAAATACTTTTAAATATAACAACATCACAGATGGATTTGATATAAATAAAACCAATTTATTGGATTTTTAGGAAAATGCTCGTAGTATTAAATGTGTGTGTTATAATAAGGTTTACCCCAGTAAAACCTTATTTTACCATACATTTTGACCACTGTAAATTCCGCCGTGCAATTAAAAGCTTGTGTCGAACTCTGCAGAAATAATTTTCGGTTTCCAAACACGATTGTCCGCTCATATCGGCATCCTGAGAGCAATCGACCTAATTGGGACGGAAATCCAAATTCGTCCGCAGTCCAGGGCTGCGGCAAACGAAAATGGCTGCAAATAGCGTCGAAGATTGCACCAAATTGACCACCATTCACTAAACTAATTTAAACTGAATTTCCACCGGAATTTTGATATTTCATTGTGGCACGGCGCTAGCTTGGCAATATTTGTGGCTAAAATGTATTCTCAGAAAATTATATTGGTTATTTTTTACACCGTAACATTTTTAATATGGCAGCATCATTAATCATAAAAAGTGATAGTGTCTACGCCGATAAAATAAATCCGACGGATTTAGAAAAAGTCTTTTCACTTATATAAAAAGTAACGCTTTTAATAAAATATTATAATGAGCACTTTCGCCTAAACCAAGTACCTGCCTATTTGCATTCATAAATCTAAATTTTCCTTTCATTTTATTGTACCTACTGAAGCACAGACCAAGGCTAAAAAATATAAAATATATTTTTAATGTTGAGTGACTAAACATATGCATAGGGAATATTGTAAGTATTAAAACAGATGCGATATTATCTCTACATCTTAAAGTTCCGGCGGGCGTTTGCAATAGGTCAATACCTAGACTATATTGTCAGTTATCATTTAGATCTTATAATCTTATTTGACAACCAATTTAACACTTTTATAGGCAGTCAACTAGACTAAGAGGTACACTACGCGGCCACACTGACCAGTCCCACCGAGACGTCCGGGTTTCCGCGCATGGGACGTAGCTAAGCTGGATTGTAGCTGCTTCGTTCTGGGCACGGTCGCGGTCACCTCCGCATCTCTACTCTGTGTGATTGTCGTCTCGCGCGTCTCGTCGCCTTGCCCTTTGTGCTACCAGAGCTTTCTTTTTTTTAATTTCATGGACAATTGACAATAACCCATTCTTGCATTATGATGAAATTCATCAAACGTGAACCCACTAACCGATTCACTGTTATAAATATATTTTTTGTAAACTTCCCTAACTGCTTATTCTTCAACGAATCGACTTGAAATAACTCTGTGGCCAAATCTGGAAAACTAGAACACTAATGGAATGGCTTCGGAATCTGTCTGTCACAGCCTTTTCTGGAGACCACAAAGCAGAAAGACGAAAAGTTAAGAACAAAAATACCTTGTTTTGTCGAAGCAAAGTAGGTAAGACTAATAATGTAGCTACTTAAATCAAGTTTACCGACAATCATTATTATTGGATGCTATAGGGACTTCAATAACACGCGAGCTTCACGATTCTTTTTTTCGCACTCCTGTAATACTGTGGAAAGTCTTCCCTTAATTTGCGCTATAAATAAGGTGTTTCAAAACGCGTGTTGAACATTGGTGACTTTTCCGGTGTTGCAGATGTCCAACGACGAATTACTACAATCTACCATTAGACTCTTTTGCCACTTTAAATAGTATATTACACACCTAGGGAAGTAAAATAAAAAATGTCTCAAATCAGAGATGTACTTAGTTGTCTACAAACATGTGATCTGAGGCTTTCTTAATTACTTCTTTTCTTTTTGACTGCGGTAGAAAGCGCCAACTTCGTTTACCGCAGCGGGCCGAAATTTGCCGCTTTCCGCCCGGAGAGATGAGAAATATATTTTTTACGATAATGTGTAGGTAAATACATATTCTTAAATCCATATAATCCAGTATGTAAGTAGTATAATATACATATTACCTACATAATAATGCTAAAAGCTACGAAACTAGGTACTTGAGGTGTCAGAAAGAGATGACGCTATATGTGTCGCATGAAGCTGTCCCTTTCCAGTTGCTATAAATCAGAGTTTCATGTACTTTCGTTCGTTCATTCTGTTAGACTATTCGAGGTCCATTCTGTACAACTATACAAGTCTATAAAAATCGGGTTCCCTCCTAGTGGTTAAGGTTAAGGGCCACTTCATCCCTTTCATGTGTTCCGACTTAATGATTTTCCTTCATGTTCCTTCACCGCCGAGCCAAGTACTAGTAATTAATCTCACGTAAGTTTCCAACACCTTATCTCCCAGTTTAAATCTGTGGAGCAGGTACATTGCCTATTATTACTCCCCGAGGGTAGATTTAGGTCTTCAGAACCTCGAGCTAATGGGCTTCCTCGGAAACGTCTTTTGTTTCTTATATCTTCAATGGCCATCGCTATCAATCTAATTAATTGGGCCTCGAAGGTTGTCCATTGTGCGGAAAGAACGCAGACAACTCTTCTTATCTCGATACGGAGTTGGGTACATTTCATGGGCGTATATAATGGAGGTTCAGGGGGTATGGAACACTCCTCTTAGTCTACGAGAAAACGTGAATTTTAGGCAAAACACCTTTTGCATTATACTTACGTTGTAGTAATTTACAATTGATTAATTCTATTGGCGCCTAGAGTTATTTCTTTTTTTGTCACGACGACGACGATAACTAGTTTAGCTTAATGCGATGCTGGGACCCACATATAAAGACTAGCTCTTACCCGCGCCCGTTTATTTCACCCCCTTAGGGATTGAATTTAGCTAAATTCTTTCTTAGTCGATGCCTACACCGTATAAGCTATCTATGTGCATAATTTTAAGTCTGCGTTTTAGGCTGTGCGTTGATATTCACCAATCAGTTAGTCAGTTTATCATTATATTTATATATAGCTACTCTATGTTTGTTACGTCTAAGGTGGAATGACCTTTATTATATCAAGAAACATTGTTGGGGTCGAATTTTGTATCTACTTTATAGGCAGCACTACTAGAATAGGCTGGTACGGTATTTTTTCTATAATGTTAGTTTTGCACTTATTACTCAACCCCCTAACGATAGCTTCACATTTACGAGTTTTTTTTGCCTCCTCTACAATTCGTTGTTGGCTCTGCGACTATCCAACCTTTTTGGAGATTCTTAATTTGATGAAATAGGCCTAGAAGCCAAGTCCCAAAACGACCTTTTTAAGGAACGAGTTTTTAAAATTGTACCACTTTATTTAACGATGAAACAACATTAAGCTACTTTGGAAACTCCGATAATACTTTTACCCACTTCAGAACTGAAAGTAGGGATAATAAACTACCTAATCTTATAAACTATCCAGCAACAAACCTTTAAACAACATAATCCTGCACTTCAGACACATTTTATGACCCGCTTCGTTAAAATAAAAGTTTAATTAGGAAGTTTTATAAAAGTTTTACGACGCAATTATTTTCCTTGAGCTAAAAGTTAAGTTTTCCGGATTTTTCATTTTAGCTCACTAGGAGGTAATCAAATATCTTTTATAATGGAATTCTGATGTACCTATTAAGTAATGTGGTGTGGTTCTACCCTTATAGCTCCGAAAAACTCCGAAGCAGATAACTCGGCAAATTTTAGGTAGGTAACCTAATTTATAATAATGTTTAAAAAGAAATAAACACTTACTTACCTTATCCCCGAGAAGGTCGGGAGTTGGTTGGCACGAACAGACAACAGGCTGTTCGAGCTTCTGATAAATCACTTAATATGTAACGTAATGGCACCTATAATCGATCTAAACAATCTCGATTATTGGAGACAATTCGTTAGTACCTACCTGGTACCTACCTATACCTTCGTTTAAGTTTTGCATGTTCGCATGCATGGCCTGACCCAGAATCGAACCAGGAGCCTAATTAGGTATCTGTGATATATATGATATGATAATCTCACGCCTTTCATCCTCGAGGGGGTAGGCAGAGGTATTCCATTACTGGATAGGTATACCCACATTTCACGAGATACATTGGACCCCTAAACGTGATAGGTGGTGAGCCCATCGCCGGACATGGTCTATTTACACTACACATGTCTCAGAATTAATTCTGAGACCTGCGGGTTTTCCTCACGATGTTTTCCTTCACCGTCGAGCAAGAGATAAATATGTACGTAAGTTTTGATAAACTCATTGGTCATACATGCCAGGATTTAAACCGAGCCTTACTGATTATCATCATGTGAAGCAGGCTCTTTAACCTGAAGGCTATCACTGCTGTTTTTTTAAATTTAGGTAACTACATACTTACATCTAAAAGTATTACCTGTGGTATTACGTACCCACAATATTATTAGGTAGGTAAGTATATGTAATACCTACATAGATAGACACGTACGTACTTAGGTACCTTCGTCTACTTCTAAACAATGTAAAGGAAAACGTTTTCAATCTCTATGAACAAAACCGTCTTTCCCATTGTATATCAAAATTTCGACGTGTTATTACATGAATTATTTATACAACGCATGTAATATTCAATGAGGCTCATATCAAAAAATTGTTTCCAAAGCACCGGTTTTACAGACATGTTTTATTCATCAGTGATGAACTACAAAGAGACCCTTCGGTAAACGATGGAAGATGCTGTGAGATCAAAAATACCGTGTAAATATAAATTTGTTTTGGGAAACCTTGAATAACCGTAGTGTTCGTTAATGTTCGGCCTTATCGTTGTTTTCCATTAGGCGAGACGTAGGCTTTGTTAAAGCTTGAAAGCAATGAAAATATTGCACTGATATTGTAAGCACGTATTTCTTAGTAGAAAATGCTAAGATATTAGAGTAAGGATGAGTTATATTCATATGCTTGCGTTTGAAAATTGATCCCCTACGAGTGTGCTACAACATGTACATACTACTTCTTAGCGTATTTATAGGATACAATAATGACGGGGAAAGATAATACGGAACGAATAATAAAGAAAAAGAGAGCTACCTATCTGTTAAGAGTTGCGCTTAAAATAAGACTTGAAATACAATGCGACTAAATAAAATATGGTTAATTAACTACAGTAGTAGCAGCAGTAATTATAGCAGTGATAGCCCGGACGGTTAAAGAGCCGGCCGAAAATCATTGAGGCTCGGGTTCGAATCCTGGCATGTACCAATGAGTTTGTCAAAAACTTACGTACATATTTATCACTAGCTCGACGGTGAAGGAAAACATCGTGAGGAAACCCGCAGGTCTCAGAATTAATTCTGAGACATGTGTAAACAGACCCGGTCCGGCGATAGGCTCACCACCTATCACGTTTAGGGGTCCAATATATCTCGTGAAATGTGGGTATATCCAGTAATGGAATACCTCTGCCTACCCCCTCGGGGATAAAAAAGGCGTGAGATTATATTATTATTATTATTATTATTAATTAACTACATTAATTGTTGGCCTCATTTTCCGTGCTCTAGTAACATATCTACGTCTTTCTATATATAATATCTTTGAGAAAATGTGATATTCAGAAAAATATTCTAGTAGGTAACTACCTACAGGAACAAAAGACGCAACTTTTTTTTTGCAACAGCATCAAAAGATGCAGACTGTAAAAGATAGGTAGGTAAGTAGTCGAGATTACCACTTGGGCCCGAACTTTTTCGGTACCTACCTACTATTTTTTATTCTGTGCCTACCTTACTGCATGCATACCACTTCTACCATTTCATCGTTTAATCTTGATTCTCAAATCAAAGACGTCGTCTTAACCATTGCAAATTGAGGTTTCGTTTTCAAATAAACGAAGCTTTATATAATAACGTGATTTTTACAGCGATCTGGTGTTCCTCAGCGGAACCCTCTTGAGAAGACATTGATAAACACTTCGCCCAAATATGCATAACCACTAAGCAATACATACATGCATATAAACACTTGACTAATATAACCCTAGAATATTAATACTCATATTAACAGTCGGAGACTCCGGCATTTTATTATCTACTAGCGACCCGCCCCGGCTTCGCACGGGTGCAATGATAACACTAAAACCTTCCTCTTGAATCACTCTATCTATTTTAAAAAAACCGCATCCAAATCCGTTGCGTAGTTTTAAAGATTTAAGCATACAAAGGGACATAGGGACATAAGGACATAGGGACAGAGAAAGCGACTTTGTTTTATACTATGTAGTGATACATCCCAACCGTTCTAAACTTGCTTGAAGATTCACGCAAAAGCCCCGCTGTTTTCTCGTGGACCAAATTAAAACCAGTCCCATAACAACGCAGGGCATTCTGACTAAATAATAAATCCCAGAACAAAGAGCGAAGTTAAACGCCAAACACTTTCAAGAAAAAAATATCTAAGTACTAAAGATTCCAGAGTTCTGTTCTAACAATAAAGAACCTTAAACAATGGCTCCACAAAGGATGGGTGCTTTGAATTTCAAAATAGTTTCACAAAGTGTTTTATAATTTCAAGTGTATTGAAACTTTAAGGGATTTACCTCCAATTCTGCGTAAAACGTAGCGAAAGTAGAATGTTTTAAAACATTCATTTTACTTTATACTTTACAAAAGTTATTATCATGATTGTAGAATAAGTAATACCTACTGTAATCCAAGAGCGTTGGGCTTAAAAGAGTATGTAGTGACTAGGAGTGAGAAAGAATGCTCATGTCGTTTAGACATTGAATGAATTACCTAAAGGCGTCTTACGAGAGAAATATGTAAGGGGATTGTGAGGCCGAACAGAGCAGATGCCGGTATATTGTCTCTGCCTAGCCCGTCGGGAATAAGGCATATGTGTCAACGGTCATATCTACAACTTCCTCCTTGCAAAATAAGTACAAGTAGGTATAATAGAAAAAAAGTGCCTTCGTAGTTTAGTTGTATCTAACCAAAGAACATTATTAGTACGGTTTCCACAGGTAGCACTAAATTCAGCTAGGCTAATTCAGTTTTTCTAAAAAAAATAACGCTGAAATCGATTCAATAGTCGATACTAAACAAACTAATTTCAGGAATTGCGCTTATTCTGTTACATATTGTATAATTGTCATCCTTCCGAAAATCCATAATTTTTTTGTATATACTCTTGAAAGAATTAATATGCTCACGGCTTTATCCTCAAGGGGATTTGCAGAGGTATCCCATTTTTGGACCACTAAAAGTCTGATGCTACTTTGAGTTTTATCATGTAGGTTAGTATTGAAAAATTAAAACGAAAGATTTACATGCATGGTATTTATTACACTGTACAATAAATATTGGGCTGTATACAAAATATAGAGGAATTCCAAAAGATATTGTCAACACTCTAGCATATAACATGAGTGTAAACGACTCGTAACGTATGTTAAAATTCGTAAAGTACTAACCATAGTTACCACTTAAACTTAGATTTTTACTTAAGACACTCGACGAGTATTCACTTATTTCTTCCATCAATAACTGATGTGAAAGAAAGAAGCATAAAGGTATGATTCCGATCTCGGCAGTAAGCAGCAGTGCTGCCGAGATCAGAATCATACCTTAACAGTGTCACAAATGAAAATCTATGCCCTATAGGCTGGGTCTCCATATAAGCATATAGTAGCGTATGCCTATAAGCGGAGTATTAATATAGAATTGTACTTGATTGTATTATTTAATTATCAGCATGCTAATATCATAATAGCGAATACCGTATATGCTAGTGAAGATCCAACCTTAGGCCCTAATATAAACACATGAAGAACGGATGCGAGTGCGGCTGAATAGGAATAAACTAGTGCCTAGCTAGAAAAAAAAACAACTAATTCACAATATTAAAGTTAGGAAACAATGAAGCATTTATTCGAGTATTGCAGTATTACTTTTTATTCTTATTTATATTTATGCCATAGCAGATGTGTAATCTAAAAATATTTTCTCGAAATATTTATTGATGGAAATATGATCTCTTTCCAAAATGGCTCTAGTTTACTTCTATTCGTCGCCTTAATGTAACACACTGTACATGCTAAGACTACACAACATATTTAGCATCTCGACTAAACGCGCCCCTCTAACAGTTAATGCACACTATATTTTACCAGCATTCGTTCCCATGACGTGTACCTATATAGGGCCTTACTCGTAAGGGCTACTCTTTACTCTTACACCAATCTTATATTATTGCAATTCATTCACAAATCATAATCATACAAAACAACTGAATTTTATACGGATTTTTACAGATCAATAAAATTGGCACCCTATGCTCCATAGTACCGTCCATAGTACACAAATAATTTTCTTAACATTCCGTGAGACATTAATTAAAACAGATCTTATATCATCACGGACTTTAAAGATTGGTCAAATGCCTAATCTATAAATTCAAATACAGTTCTCAACGTAAATCTCAAAATCTCTGGAACACTTTCATTATTTTTGGTACATGACTAAATAGAGGTTCTTTGAGGAAATCTTCATTACTTTTTACACGTGCCTCAGAACCAATTCTCGGGCCTGCGGGTTTCCTCATGTTTTCCTTCACCGTCAAGCTAGTGATAAATTATGCGTAATAATTTTAAATAAAAAAAATTGGTACACACCCAAGACCGAACCCACTCATTCATTTGGAAATTAAATAATTATTTTGACAATAATACCGAAGACGGGGCAGCATGATCGTAGCACTTCAGCCCCTCCACAAAAAACAACGAAAACAAAAAACAAACCACAACATACGGAAAATCAAACGTAATCTATACTTCTATACTAATATTATAAAGATAAAAAATGTGTATTTTTGTATGTTTGTTACAAATAATCTGAAAAACTACTGGACCGATTTTAAAAATTATTTACCAATGGAAAACTAGACGATCCCTGAGTAACATAGGCTATATTTTATTCCCGTATTCCCACGGGAACGGGAACTACGCGGGTGAAACCGAACAGAACTGCTAGTCTACCATAACATTACTAAAGATCAAATATTTTGTCCGTTCAAGCGAAAGATACCTCCATGTACAATCATCAAGAAATTCCACAGATTATAGAGATTTACGTGAAAACAATTAGGCCAACTTTTGTGTTCATCAACACAATTGTTGATTTAGTTTCTGGGTGTTTATATGTAAATTTAAATAAGTATGTTTATCAATTGATTAGTACCCATAGTACAGGCTCTGCCTATATTGGGACCAAAATCAAATGTCTCACGAAATTCTCACACCGATCCGCCAAAAATCACATAGCCTCGACTTAGTCGCTATTTGAGACCCATATTTTTAATCCAATCACCTCTTGGCTTACCCAAACGTTCAATGACGAAAACCAATTTAATTAAATATTCTTACAATTAAAATATGATCCAGTAACCGTGAATCTAGGAAAATATCGATTATCTATTTTTAAAAATCGTCAGACCTGCTATCACTTCAAACTATCCTAGTACCTCCTACATAAATAAAAATAAGCTATCATTCATTTGATTTGAATCAGCAACTGAATTCATTGCGTTATAATTATAACAAACTAATTAATTAGTTTTTTGGAATTTGAGACGAAAGATCACAGTTTTAAAGATAAAATGTTGCAAAGGGTAGATATTTTAAAAAAATTAAGTGGCTCCACTGTTGTGCTGCGCAATGGCACTATTAAATGCAAATTATCACTGTAAATTAAAAAAGAAAAACATTCCTACAAATCAGGCCCTGGGAGTTAGATCTAAAATAAAACTACAAAATCCCATAAATCATCAATTTTTCTTTTCTAGTCAAATGATTGAATCATCAGTAATTATTTGATCAAAGAAATTTAATTATATGCTTTAAAAAAATAAGAAATATAGGATAAAAAAACGTTATATTGACAGTTTAAAATTTATAAATAATTTATACTACATTATCAAACTAAATATTTCTTTTGAAAAATGATAAAAATTGATGAGGCAAGGGAGCTTACAATACCAGCTGATATACACAGTACAACTAAAGAGGTATTTACACATATATAGCCTCCAAAACCATTCGTATAAAATTTACATAATAAATAGATAAATGTTCTATCTAAGAACCGTAAACTAATCAACTAAGATTCAAATAAATACGATACAGATTACAAAACTTACGCAGCTAAATGAGTATAATTATTATGATCGAAATTATGCATTTATCGTAATAATAAAATCCTCACAATCAGATCAATTAATACTTGACCCGACTAAAAATTATGATTTGATCTTAAAATCAAATAAGAATATTTTGTGCAGCTCCATTAAAAAATATAAATTTAATGTACCACGAAAGTGCATTAAATATTCACGATAGAAGCTAGTGAGATTACGATGACTTCGCTATAGATTGTGCCAAGGGACGGAATATAGTTTAAGAAGTAGAAAAATGTCGAAAAACATTCTATAAAAATCCGAAAACATGTGCTACTGGCCGATATAAGTCTACGAACCGTTTAGAGCTTTATTAATAATGCTAGACATGAAATTGAGCGTTACAAAGTTTCTTTAACATTGTCAGTATCCAAGTTTTCCAGAACTGTGACCTTATTAAACTTGACGGAAATCCCAGTCGTGATAAATATATGTCGTACCCAGATCATAGAATTGATCACTTCATGATTTGGTTAGGTTAGACTATTTCATGAAATTGTATACAATACAACCATTTCGTGAAATGGTCGACTATTTCATGAAATGTTCTATTCTATGATCTGGGCACGACATATACAAAGATCGTATTGACACGTAATGTTAATATTGGGACCTTTAGTATACGACTGGGGTACAGTTTTTTGTAATTCAACAACGCCACAGTAGTAAAGGGATAGATTGTTTATTATACTTTCCAAAACATCACGCAAAAGATCTCTCTCTAGAAAACTTGACAAACCAAACCGCAATATTCTTAACACGATCCAGAAATAGTTCTAGGCAAAAAAAATGCCAAAAACAATTATTCGTTGCTGTTACAGCCAAATACTTTTTATACAAATTCTATCACAATGTTCCGATTATTACTTGAAACACACTAAGTATACATTTTATCCTCTGAGGGTTACTTCTATAAATCTCGTCCAAATTATTTAACGTAAGCAATGAATTTGTGGCACCATAATATTAGAGCAATTTTTGTGACTATTATGTACTTTCCTACGTATATTAAAGCCAACTATTCCTAATGCTTGAAGTCTCAGCTTGGCACTGTAGAGGACCCAAGTTTCCAAAACGATTTAACTTTTTTTACCCTAAAAGAAAATTCGAAATCGAGTCGATAGTATGAGATTTTAAGGTTTAGATTTGGGATGCTTAATATGACAATATTAATATTCTAGATATATTTGATGTTTTCATCGCTAATGTGAATCATATACGATCTCAAATCCACTTGAGTGTGAAGTCGGGTCATTAAGATCAAAATAATCCCATTGGAAACTTGGACATCCTATTGCTCCACTAAATTTTGTCTATGACAAATTACCGATTACACACTGTATACACATCCTTTCTAATTCTAATGACATTGTGTCCAATGCATTACATCGTCACCGAACCCTTGCCAGTATATAAATATAGCTCCATACATACGTAAAATTGTCCAAAAAGTGATCGTAATATAAATCAGGTGCAAAATCTACATTTTTGGTCATAAATATACTGATATACAAATTGTATCATTACAATAATGACAAGACTATACATAACTTCACCAAACACTACATTTGGTAAATAAATATGTGCCATATACATATTTTACAACCATTTCTACATAAATAGGCCACGAGCGAGGCCAATCGTCACTTGTACATCACATTTTGTCTTTTCATCTGTGCTTACTATTATGCTGATCAACGAATCGAAACGAAACCATACATCAAAACGCACAACACAAAATCAAAACTGAATATTGCCCATAGATATCACAATTTAACAATTCCTTTTGTCAACACAAAGATAATCACCGAAAAGTTTGTATACGTCGACGATGTCACTGCAGCATCAGAGATTCTAGATTCCGATTCAAGATTGTGTCTTTCACAGAGTTGAAGACCACCTCAATGTTGTGCGTGTCTATGGCCGTTGTGAAGTGGTGGTAGAGCGTTGTCTTTGGCTCCCTCCGTACGTTGGCGAACATGTTGAGGAGGAACATCTGTACGTCGCGGAGGTTGTGGGGGTCGCCCGCAAACTGTGGGTAGTACCAGCGTATGTCGGTCTCCTTGCTGGCGACCTTCTTAGCGAGTAAGTCAGACTTATTGAGGAACAAGATGATGGAAATGCCTTTGAAGTTCGTGTTGTTTGCGATCGTGTCGAATATGTTCAGTGCTTCTTCTAGGCGGTTCGTTTTTCTGAAAGCAGATGATAGTTCATTGAATATTTTTAAGTCCATTAACAAAGTGCCATACTTTAGGCTAAATATTGAAATGATTTGCCTTGTGGGAATGTAGGCGTTTCATGACTGTGCATTTTGTGTGGCCGCGTATTGGGCTAACGGAATTTGTGTACCGTCAAAAGTAAAAGGGCGACAAACATGCCTACAGCACAATCAACTTTTGTTTTGATATGCAACATGCATTATTTAAATGTATTTTGACTCCGAAAGTATTTGATAAATACTCAGTGCCAAGTAGTGAATAAGATATTACTAATATTAGGCTCCAAGAGCTGGTAGGTGTTGCGAGGCCAGTGTCAAAGAATGTAGAAATACTGTGATGGTATTCCCACATCAATGAAAGTCGTTAACCAATTTCAGATACTCTCCCGGCTTTAAAAATTCTGACAGATAAGTGGCCACTAGCCTAAAACCATCTCCCAATCCACGGAGATTATGGCCCATACTTTCTCATGTGTGAGGAAAGCCCTTAACTCAGCAGTGGGCTGTCATGGGTTGTTGATGATGATTCTCACATTTAGTAGGCCTTAGGACCTATAAAAGACTGGGAGCCAATTCCACTAAATGTCAACGGTTATTTGGATGACAATGACATAATATCAAGGGTCATTCCATGGTGTTATTTTAGCACTTTTCAGAGCAAATAACATTATCGACTGATTATTGACATGTCATTGTCATCCAACTATAACCGTTGACATTTAGTGGAATTGCCCCCCAGCTCCGGCCCTGGCTGCAGACAAAGTAGTAAATCGGACACAGCAATAAAGTATTTTACTACATAACGTAAATGTTATTCGTAGTAGGAACAGCTTCGAATCTTTATAATTAGCGAAACTTCACCATCAATAAACTTGATGAGTACAATAAATCAGCACGCCCCCTTGATAGGCAATCAAGACACGTCTATAAATATTTTATTGCATATTTCTTATAACAATTCTTGTGTGTACTGCTAATTAAATAGTAATTTTCTATTCTTTAAGTTATTTCCTAAGTCACGGAATAGAATTCCCAAAACACACCTCTTACCAGTACTATAGTGGGCACAGAGCACGCATAGAGGCGCAGCGCAATTGTTTTTTTTTATTGAATTGTTTATTGTGGACCTCGCTGCAATGTTTCAGTTCATACAATATAAAGATATTTGCTTCGTTATATTTAGAGAGAGAGATTATGGTAGCGAACTCATGTGAAAATCTTGTGCACTATGTAAATATTTATTCATTATTTGGTATCTATGATATTTGAATTATATTTTCTTTTTCCGTAGTTTAGGTAAAGAACCGTGGCGATTATAGTTTTTGCTATTTAAGGATACCCACAGCTGAGGTCACGGCTAATTGTTTAATCAACTAAAGTGTTTAGTTGGTTACTCTGTAATCGGCAATCACCACACCGCCGCTATCTAATTTCGTTAGGTTATTTTTCGTTAACGATTGGTAGGCTACAGGAACGAACACCATTTTTCCTTAGAGTAACTGGTATTTTAAAGACATCTACATAATAAGACTCTGACACTTACTGACACATAGCCTAAACCAGTAAGCATGAAAGTTTGCGCAGGAGAACCTTGTAAGTGGCAAGATAGTTAGTGAACTGGAAATTGGATCTTAGGATTTATAAAATAATTCCCTTACTAATACCAGCTAATGCGAAAGAAACTACGTCTGTTTGTCTGTTACCCTTTCTTCATCTTTTTAAAATTGAAGATAGCTCGGACTTAGTACTATAAAAGTATAATATCCAAATGAATTTGGTGCAAAATATTACTTTACGGGGCTAAATAACTCATGACACTAGTAACTTTTATCATCGGGGCAACTGTCATCTGAAACCATATTTTGCGATTTGGACTACTTCGAAAATATTAGTTGATATAAGCAGATGCAATCATTCCTCACCTAACAAATGTACTACCCTATTAAATAGGACGGAACATCATCAACCCGTAACAGCCCACTGCTGAGCTAAGGGTCTTTTCTCACACATGAAGAAGTATGGGCTTTAATCTCCCACGCGAGCCCACCGCGGATTGGGAGATGGTTATATGCTAGTGGCCACTTAACAGTCAGAATTTTTCAAGCCCCCCAATGGTATCTGACATGGCTTAACGACTTCCATTGTGCGTAAACACGAAAACCGGGACCAACAATTAAACGTGCCTTACGAAACACGGAAGCGTAATATAAATACCACTAGGCGGTCACCCATTCACTGACTGACCGCACCCAACTTTGCTTAATCAGTGTGATCGTTACAAGCACACTGGCACAGCATGGCTACGAGCGCTTCTTAGGACAGATAAGCAGCGTAAAATCCTCACCTGTCCTCAGACAACACCTGGTCAAACTCCGAAGACGAGACGAGGAACAGTATAGACGTGACGGAATCGAAGCACTGCGTCCATTTCTGCCGCTGCGTCCGCTGTCCACCAACGTCGACGAACACGAAGGGCACGTTGTTGATGTTGATCGTGCATTCCGTGATGCCCTTCGTGGCTTTCCTGCAGTGGAGAATGTCTTGATGCGACGGTACGTAGTCGGGCCTCGCGATGCGTTCCATCTCATCGAAGAAGTAGCTCACCGAGTCGCTCTGAAATTGATAGAGTTAAATGTTAGTTGTGGAAATTCTTGGTTGATGCACAAAACATCATAAGGTAGGAGAGCGGTGGGCATATAGCAGGGTTTCTTATAACCTTATTCTCAAGCCTCACTTTCAAAATACATTCTTTACTATTGATTGCAATTGTAGGATAAAGAAACAAGTGTTAAAATAATTCAATTAATCAATGAAATGGTTCAGGTGCTTAAGTTGGCTAAGTAAGTGGAATTGAGGAGATATCTTTGCCAACGCCGGTGCATTTACCAAAAATATTACTTTCTATATATAATATCTTTGGCATTTACTGCATTAGTATACTGCATACTTAAGAGTAGCCACAGAACCTCAAAGCTCATGACACGACCTCTGTAGAGATACATGGACCTTAAGTAAAGAAAAGCCAATATTTGTTACAATTTGCACTGGGAGGTTAAAAAGTTGATATATCAGTATATATAGAACAAACTTCTTAGAAAATAATTAATGTACGACGGTTAGAGGCTATGTTGACGATAAATCGATGGTTTATTCTCGTCAATCGCAAATGCAAACCTACGTTATATAGCACACCATACTGCTATGATACCACGATTGACAATTTATACTGTTCCCATGAATAACTTTTTGTGTGAGTTGCAGGGAGTCTATTTCCAGAATAGTCTTTTTATCAAGAAAGTTGACCTATCCAAGTCAACAGAGTTGTCAAGTTCGATCAAGTATTACCTATAGATACACTATTTACAACAGAAAAATATCTATTAAAGAGGATGGGCATCAAAGTAATGGGCAGTGCCCAGTACTCTGCGTACTCTCTCTAGGTCAATCTTTGGATTATGTTCGAACTATGAACTACTTCTATGACATATCATCTATGTATAAACACACATAATGATGAATAAATTTTTGAAGCTCTCTGATAAGCTGGCGCGCTATCGAGTGCCACCGTCCCATGGTCTGTACCCCAAACGGCACAAGCAAAACATTGAATACATGTGTATGTGGTTTCATGTCCTATTTAAACATATGTTGCAGTACCACGCCATGAACAATTAAACAGCCAGCACATGGATGTTGAACCATCATCAAGGATAAATTGAACTTGCAACGACATCCAATATTTGCTGCATTAGACCACAGAATGCCTAGAATGCCTTCCTCTCAATCTAACACCCAAACTCATTCCACGAACAGGTCATCAACATTATCGAGAAACACTCAATACCCAAACAAGAGGCTTTATAGTAAGTACTATGCGAATCCCGGGTCACATTTTTCCGTTTACGCATATTTGTACAAAGATAAGGAATATAAAAATTCTTTCGTGATAAGAAAAGGCTATAATATGAATGCGGCTGTGTTACGTAAAGAACATTACGGTCAGCGGCATGGAAGAGCGACTTCATTGCTTTGCGTATACGTAGACGAGATCCTAGCTATGTGGAGGGTGATTCATTGTTTTTTTACATCAGAACAGAGGATGTTTTTTAAAAGACTTCAGGAGTTTCTATATTCTTGTGTATACGTTTTAAACGTCGAATTGCATTACACACATTTATTTTAATAATATCCAGCCACATGCAGTTAGAAATACAAAATCGTGAATAAACTTTTGGTTCTGCCATCTATTTAAGCTATTCAAGATGAACATTAAAATTTTTTGGATGTCAGTCGAGAGCTTTAATAAAATCCTCACTTATTATTTATTCTATGTTTACGCTTACATTTTATATCCAACTATACAAACATAACTTGAGAATTAGTCGTTGGAGAATATGAATGAGAATGAGCGACGGGAATCCCTTATTTATCTGCAGAGCCTAATATTGGCTAGCGCGCTTTATTACTCCTATGCAGTACCTATTTACGAACGTAAGTTACTTGTGTTTTCACTAGATGGCAATACTGCAGTATACAAGAGATGTATTTTGATTACTTGCATTTTACCTACTACTCTAAATAAATACGATATTTTATAACGAGCGTGGTGATATGCTCATATCAAAAGAAAGGATTTTTGTTGCCTTGAATTCTGATTCATAACAGACAGTGATTCATGATCATATCTAAACATTATTACAAAACGAATTTTATTGGTCAATTTTCCATGTTTCACTTCCGTGCAGATTAATATGTACTTAAATCCGCGCATACAAAAAAAACGAATCCGTATTATGCAAAATCCTAACGATAAATTAGAAAATACCGTGCGTATTCATCACATTTGCATAATACACAAACAATTGTGACTAACGAATTAGTCACAGTTGTTTCAAGCAAATGAAGAATGGACTCAGATACATAAAATGGCATTCGATTGACCAAAACCAATGTGCTAGGTACCGATTTATGTAATGTTTATAGAAAACAAATTAATTTGAGAAATATACTATGCTTACTCCGCACTCTAGAATAATAAAAATAAATAAAATAATAAATCATCTCACGATTTTTATTCCCGAGGGGGTAGGCAAAGGTATTCCATTTCTGAATATACCCACGATATTGTTTGGACCCTTTAACGTTATAGGTGGTGAGCCCATGGCCGGACCGGGTCTTTTACACATGTCTCAGAATTAATTCTGGGACATGCGGGTTTCTTCACGATGTTTTCCTTCACCGTCGAGCTAGTGATGAACATGTAAGTTTTGAAAAACTCATTAGTACATGCCAGGATTACAACCCGAGCCTCACTGATTATCATCATGTGAAGCAGGCTCTTTAACCGTAAGGCTATCACGCTCTCTAGAATAGGTATACATATATCTATATCTGCACTAATATTATAAAGAGGAAAGATTTGTATTTTTGTGTTTGTTACGAATAAACTCAAAAACTGCACCGACCGTACCGATTTTAAGCATTATTTCACCGATGTAATGCTATAATATCCCTGACTAACATAGGCTATATTTTATTCCCGTATTTCTACCGTAAAACCGCGCAGAACCGCTAGCATTATATAAACGAAAGTGGCGGACTGGCTAATCGATCAACGCACAGCGGAAACCGCTGGGTCTAGAAACAAGAAATTTTGCAAAAAGGTTCCCTAAATGACATAAATGAGCACTATGAGGTGAGAATTTTCGAAATCCCGGGGAGGTTCCTGGAGGTTCAAGGAACGGGAATAAACTGGATCTGCGCAACGCCGCTGGGCACCCGCTAGTTTTATAATGCGTTAGATGCAAACACGCGTCGAACTCTTATATCTTACATCCTAGAAAAAACGTAGTGAATGTTAGGTCGCGTCGCGTTGTTTTTCAATAAGGTATGAACGATTTTGTAATAGTGTGATTATGTGACACTTCAATAGTTTGGGTTCAACCCAAAGAGATTAAAATATAATAAGGTATAGAGGGGACAAAGCGAGGAAAATTTGAAGTCAAAAGTTATTCCAAGTGGAATAAGTCTAGTACAATTTCGACCGAATGACAGCTCGCGTTCATACTAACTGACATGACAAGGAAATGACGCTTAGGCTTCAGAGTAATATAATAATAATAATAATATAATCTCACGCCTTTCATCCCCGAGGGGGTAGGCAGAGGTATTCCATTACTGGATATACCCACATTTCACGAGACACATTGGACCCCTAAACGTGATAGGTGGTGAGCCCATCGCCGGACCGGGTCTGTTTACACATGTCTCAGAATTTATTCTGAGACCTGCGGGTTTCCTCACGATGATTTCCTTCACCGTCGAGCTAGTGATAAATATGTACTTAAGTTTTGAAAAACTCATTGGTACATGCCAGGATTCGAACCCGAGCCTCACTGATTTTCGGCCGGCTCTTTAACCGTCAGGGCTATCACTGCTCTTCAGAGTTTTGTATGAAAATATTCCCAATGCCCCCTCTATGCCCTATTATATTTAAATCTCTTTGGTTCAACCACAGGCCACTATGCATATTGTTAGGCCGATAACTATTAGGTACCTACAACTTTAAGGTGCGAAATGGCATAAGACTTGTTAAGGACCTTCATATTGCGTTAACCATTCAGAATTAAAACAAAACTTTAGCTATCTTTGCAAACTAAACAGTTTCCCATCCACTAAACGACCGCACCAAACGATGCTTACAATGTGTAATAGCTAAAAATATATCTGCATCACTAAAAGTATGTGGCTATGTACCTACTCTTATACTGAAAATACCATTATCCTTGAAGCATGAATGTCAGTTACGAAATTGGGTCGATACACTTGCTAATATTCTATGAATATACACTGCTAATTGAGCCCTAATGGTGCAAAGTTCATTTCACACCCATAACCGAACAATAGGCTGTATCGAACAAAACATTGTTTAAACAAGATAATTGTTCATTATCTCCATTGATGAAACGTGTTATCTATAACACAGGTTCAGGATATTTATCAAAATACTTGGCGTTGGCAAACAGTATTGCAGTGTGATTCATAGAAATACTTGTGTTGCACAACCCGTATTAGGCAACGATATTTGTGCTTTGTTTTCCTTGTTGCCTTTGATCCTTCCTGTTGACACTTTTTTTGGGGCGTCAGAACTCAGAACAAGAAATACAAGTTAAATCTACACATGTAATAAAACTGTAACGAGGCCGTGTCAATACATAAAAAAAATTTTGGAAATTTTTACGGTGGTGTCGATTCAGACATCAAAATACCTACCAATTTTTGCGTAACCTACTGGAAGAATTGGATTAGGCGCACAATGCCACATTCGTAAAATGTCACATTGACGCAAAATGCCACATTCGCAAAATGCCACATTCTCCAAATGCCACATTAGCAAAATACCACACAGCAAAATGCCACAGTAGCAAAATGCCACACTAACAAAGTGCCATACTTCTTCAACTCCCTTTCTTGTAGTATGTTCGAAAGTGTGGCATTATGCAAAAATGGCATTTTGAGAATGTGGCATTTTGCGATGTGGCGTTTTGAGAATGTGACATTTTGCGAAAATCGAATGTGTCATTTTGCGAACGTGGCATTGTGCGCTTAATCCGAAGAATTTTGATGAAATTTGGCGTTAAGATATTTGCAAATAATTTTAAATTGACTACCTACGAGTATGTATACTATACACCTCTCTCCTGACGGGGACTTTAGGTTTTTGGTTTTGGGTCTAGTCATCGATACGCCCGGTCATCAAGCCACAAAATAGCTGATTAACAATAAACCCAGCCCTACCCAATATCTGACGTCATGGAAAGGAGGCCAATTACGTCAAAACAATTAACTTTTTAGTCAGATCTATTTCTTTGCTGTTGCATCTGCTTTTATAGTTAACGTCTGCGTTCAAATCGTATTATTCGCAAATTAACGTTGATTTATACCCGCAGATGTGTAGTGAATCATCCTCGCAGCTAATATTAAAAGTGTTGCAAAATTAGCCATAAGTGAAGCGGTCATGTGTGACCCAGGCCACACTCTACAAAGATATTATATATAAACTACTCTAGCCATATAACACTGGCGTACACGTTAGATAAAACTGTGTTAAGTCTCGGGCTTATAAATGTTCTTATGGGGTATAGAAAACGCATCAAAGTGACATTACCTATTACTAAAGTCTATTAGATGAATAAGAAACATAAGCCTAAAACCTATCTACCACGCAAGCCCACCGCGGATTGGGAGAGGGTGGTGCCCACCTAACTGTCAGAATTGTTCAAGTCACCCAAGGGTATCTGACATGACTGAACGAGTTCCATTGTCCGTAAACACAACGAAAACCGGGACCACCGGTTTAAAGAGCCTTCCGAAACACATTGGAGCTCGTTTATATATTGTCATTAGCTGTTCCGCGCGGTTTCACACGCTTAGTTCCCGTTAATACGGGATACTAGAATAAAATATAGCCTATGTTACTCAGGCATTTTCTAGTTTTTCATTGGTGAAAGAATTTTTAAAATAGTTTTTGAGTTTATTCGTAACAAACATACAAAAATACAAATCTTTCCTCTTTATAAGTTAGAAGTGTAGAAGTATATATTAGTATATAGAAGTAAAGACAAGGCGGTCACAAACATCATGAGGAAAACCGCTAGTCCCGAAATGGTTGTTAGGCATGTGTAACACTTCCCATTCGGGATTAGGAGTCCCTTAGTTTTAATTTAATTTACAAAGGATCACTTGATCATCAAAGATGATTGGAAGAAAAGTAAAGTTTCATAGAAGCAGTCGAAAACCCCCTTGTTTACCATTCTGTAATAGTGGCAGCAATCACGTATGAGCTAAATAAAAATCATTCACGAATACGTGAATTTCAGCACAAATACGTGTTTGATCTCAACCCTACGCTCACTGTTAGATCAATGGCATGAGTCTAAAGCTAGAACTACACTTAACCATCGTGATGTGTCGAGACGGTATCTTTAACTAAAAGTGTATTGAATGCACCTAGTATTCACCTAGGTGCAGGTGAATTAAATTGACGAAGCCTCTGTTTCATACGTTTACTAGGGTTAGTAATAGAAAGACACATTAACGATAGAGTTTTCTAACCATCCTAAATATATGAAACGAATAGGATCCTGACGCGTCACGTTACACCACGCTGATGTATGTACTTAGTTCTAATTCAATACTATACCATAGACTGGTCTTTCGTGTGTGCAGACCCTTAATTGAACTGGTACAAACTTGTCAGAATCTGTCCAAGCTTGTCAGCGTACAATTGACCACATTTTTCTTTTACAAATTTCTAATTACAGTATCTAGAACCGTTTAATTCTGTGTCAGTACCATAGAGTTAGGAATGGTAATGGGCCTAGAGTAGGCGGTCTCCCATACAATGTAGTATATATAATTTTTCTTCTAGAGTAGGCGGTCTCCCATACAATGTAGTATATATAATTTTTCTTCGCCATCACAAATTACGCATACTTGTACAACAGTATCCTATAATCATGGGTACAGGAACCTTGGGCATGCGCATGACGCAACGATGACTAATCAAATGAGATAAGAAATGCAATTACAATTATTTCATTTATGCCCACAAGACCACTTTAAAGGAATAATTAGGTTCGGTGTAGCAAAGTGGTAATAAACACTGCCCTTTTATAGCCAGTTTCACTCCAATATGGGATGTATAATACTCAAGGGTACTATTGGAAAGCGTGCTAAAATGTACCACATAAACATAGGAACACCTATAGCTAGTAGGTACTAATTTATTAGACCGTGCCTAGAGAGCTATACTTAATAAAAGCGGATGTCCAGCGGCGTAGTCTGTTTTTTTCGTTTCCATGGGAATGAATGGTCAGATTACTTGTCCATTAAAACACTTAAACGCGCTAACTTTCACGGTAAGAATGGGCTAACTTTCATGCAAAGAAATATAAGCATCCATTTTTATATCCACGCCCCGCGGTTTCACCCGCGTACATGGGCGTAGCTAGGGGGGGGCCAGGGTGGGCCGGGCCCACCCTAGAAAGCTGTGGGCCCACCCTAGAAAAATACCCTTCCTCATACATAAAATAACTTCATCCTCAACTACCGAAATCGAAAACCATCTTCAAAAACCTATTTATGTACATTTGGATTGAGGCCCCCTTTTTTAAAATATTGAAAAACGAAATGACACAAGGCATTCAGTAAAAAATTGGTAAAACTTAAAGCCAAGATTCTTAAATTTCTTAAACGTGAAACAAAAGAGTTATGGTCAAATAACTTGGGCCTCAATCCTGACGCCTGCATAAAGCGGCATAGCCTAATCTCAGAAAGTAGGTACTATCCCTGGGATAATAAATTTAATTTGAGAATTCAGTTAAGATTTTCTTAAATGCATTGAGAAATTTCCAAATCTTAAGAATGCGATAATACAGATTTATGGCGGTTTAGCTTGGGCCCTCAATGAATATCTGTACTGAGGAATCAGCCAAACAAAGGAGTTTATCTAAGGAAAGAGATTAGGTAATACGACTTTAATATATTTAAGATCAATATCGCTCAATATCGTTATGTAAATTAGTTAAAACAAATAACGACACCAAAGTCGATTGTAAAAAAACTAAATAATATTCGAATTTTCTTAAAACGTCTGAACCGAGAGCCATATATTTTCGGCAGTATTGACTAGGCTAAGCCTTCTACACTACCGCAACTTAATCTTCAAGCCCACCAGCTCCCGGAGGGTCCATATACGCCAACACCGAAGAAGCAACAGGTGCTGCACTGACTAAAGGTTAAGTACTTATAACCACTTTTAATTAAAATGCAACAAAGCGTCCATTCTTCTAAATGCCATACTTCAAGAGAAAATTGATTCACAATGTTTTATATGAGAAAATTCTGTAGGGTAGTTATGATTTGGTTACTTTTTTTGATACTATTGTTCAGCATGTACCCCATAGAAGCTATTTCATTAGCGAATAGTTTTTGTCGGAAGCGCTTACGTTTTGTGTGATCCAATAATTAAAAAATAAATAGTGCAGCTTATATTATTATTATTAGTGTTTCTGTTTTGTCATATCAAAGTAAGTACCTAAACCAGTTTGATTTTGTCTATTTTATTTTTAGTTAAAAATAACATGTCATGTATTACCTATTTGTCCTGTGTTTATGTTGTCGCTAATTCATCTTCAGGAATTTATGATTGGTTACTGAGTTTTAATTCAAGATTGCTTTATTATAATTTTATGGTCACCCTAAAGAATTTCTCCTATATAAAATTCTAAATCAATTTTCTCTTATAGTATGGCATTTAGAAGAATAGACGCTTTGTTGCATTTTAATAAAAAATTTGTGAAAATACTTAACCTAAAGTGCGGTAGTGTAGAAGGCTTATTTATTACAATACTTATTACAATACTGCCGAAAATGTTGTGCCCTCAGTTCAGACGTTTTAAGAAAATTCGATTTTTATTTACTTTTTAACAATTAAATTTTGTGTTGTTATTTCTTTTTAACTAGATAAACTCATGTTTTACTGATTAATCAGTACAGATATTCACGAACTGAGGGCCCAAGCTAAATTGCAATAAATCTGTATTATCGCATTCTTAAGATTTGGGAATTTCTTAATGTATACATAAAATCTTAACTAAATTCTCAAATAAAAATTATTATCCCAGGGATAGTACCTACTTTCTGAGATTAGACTATTCCGCTTTATGAAGGAGTCAGGATTGAGGGCTCAAGTTATTTAACCATAACTCTTTTGTTTCACGTTTAAGAAATTTAAGAATCTTTGCTTTAAGTTTTACCAAATTTATACTAAATGCCCTGTAAGGGTCATTTCGTTTCTCAATAATTTAAAAAATGGTCCCTCAATCCAGATGCACATGAATCATAATCTATTTATATATTTTTGGTTTCTCCTTACTTCAATGTTGATTTGATTTGCCTTGTTGTTGGTAATTTAAGAGCGGAGCTCTTGTCAGTGTATACTTAGCTATATTAACGACTTAAACTACATAGTTTTGGCCAGAACACAGATAAAAGAAAAATAATTAATTAGTGTAATAGGATAGGATAACTGAAATCCATACTTGATTCCTACATACCCTCTTGCCGCGCCGTGGCCGGCCGATTCATGGCTAGGGCCATGGCCCCCCCTAGGAAAAATCCCTAGCTACGCCCATGCCCGCGTAGTTCCCGTTCCTGTGATAATACGGCGACAAAATATATCCTATGTTACTCCCTGATAATACAGATATCTATTGGTGAAAAAATTTTCTAAAAAGATTTAGTGGTTAGGCGTGAAAGCGTAACAAAAACAAAGTAACTTTTGCATAGTTATAACTAGTAGCGCCCCGCGGTTTCACCCGCGTAGTTCCCGAACCCGGGGGAATACGGGGATAAAATATAGCCTATGTGTTACTCTGGTGTATAAGTTATATGACTGTAAAGTTAAATCAAAATCCGTTCAGTAGTTTTTGTGTGAAAGAGCAACAAACATCCATACTCACAAACTTTCGCGTTTGTAATATTAAGTAGGGTATTAGTTAGGAGTAGGAGGCTCTCCCAGCGGCTACAAGAATTTTGTAATATCCTTTCTTTGTCCTTTTCTTCGGTCTACTATCCAAATTTTAAAAAACCGCGTATTTTTTTATGGCATAATTATCCATTTCATTTACATATTTTCCATAATAAATAAAGTACAATGTGAATTACTCATATAATTATAGGAGTAATGTTTCAAATACTTACTTAAAACTACATGAAAATAATTTCGTTGGATTGAGTTTTTAGATTCGTTTAGAATACGAGAGCGTTTTCCGCACTTTGCCTCCAAGTTAGGTCATTGTATTTTCTGATTGAGTGTTATGTGCATCCAAAAGTTAGAAAAACATCAAGGTTAATTCCATATTCTTTTGTTATGTAGGTGTACAGTATAATATTATTGTGGTAAGAATCATCATTAAATTTTGCGTCAGTTTTAATAAAGTTTTCCATGAAAATAGATATTGGTTTTGCTCCACTTGTTTATTGACCTGATTGAAAGTATTGCTCATATTGAATACCTAATAAACATTACAGATTCTCTTAAATTATGAATCACTTTATTAGAATAGAGAGGTAATAATTACTATTATAGCTTTGTTATTTTGTTATGTAAGGACCTCTCAGAAACTACTAAAAAAAAATGTCGGACATAAGTAATACACGGTTATTTGGTCCCAAACTAGGCAGGGTCGGTACTAAGGGCACTACACAACTGATAAACGTACTTAAATAAATATTAAATGGCCAGACACGACATTATTATAAATGTGTTCTTTAAGAACCTTTAAATTTTATAACAAAAACTAAATATTCTCAGATTGTTACGCTACACAGATCAGGTTAAGATAAAGATGAAAAAAAAATAGGTTTAAAATAATATCATATCATCACATCATAACATCCACTTCTGGGACATACTCGTAGGCTTCCTCCTTGAGAAAAATATTTAGTTAAAAATACCTATTTGCTCTTTTACTACACACTGCACTGAGTTAAACTGGTTAAGTAAAGACAATAGTCACGGTAACAAGATAATTTACTCGCAATTCATTAAATACAATAAATAGTAATTATGTTACAAATTTGTTGTGCAAATTATCTGCTTAAGGTTTATACCGGTCGCATCTGCTTTTTCTCCTCTTTCTATCTAGAAAGAGGAAAAAAATGTTACAACGTAATGTTGGTGGATGACAGACACTAGTGTAATTTACATTATGAACTGTAATATAGTTTTATAGTCTTACTATTTCATTTCATTCTATTCTATTCTGTTTTATTAATTCAAAAAATGAACATACATGGTATGAATAGCAAAGCACACAATTTCAAAATCCAATGACCGAAATTGGGTCATGTTGAGATTATTTAAGGCCTTCTTACTAGATTGTAAGAACATGCAATAACAATCAATAAGTGGTTTTAAAAACAATTCATATTGCATTAAAATAAGTATTTTATAATTTCTTAGATTACTAGACGTACTTTATTTCATAGATTTGTATTGCCATTTGATTGTACAATGTAAGATCCGTTGTACACCCCTTTAGCTTTGTAATTGAATTATATTTTGAATGCTTTGTATATCATCATCAACCTATAGCAGCCCACTGCTGAGCTAAGGGTCTTTCCTCACACATGAGGAAGTATGGGCTATAATCTCCCACGCGAGCCCACCGCGGATTGGGAGATAGTGTTAAGCTAGTGGCCACTTAACAGTCAGAATTTTTCAAGCCACCCAAGGGTATCTGACATGGCTTAACGACTTCCACTGTGCGGAAACACAACGAAAACCGGGACCAACAATTTAACGTGCCTTCCGAAACACGGAAGCGCTCGTAATATAAATGTCACTAGGCGGTCACCCATCCACTGACTGACCGCGCCCAACTTTGCTTAACCAGTGTGATCGTTACAAACACACTGGCACCGCAGGGCTACGAGCACTTGAAAAAAATATATTTTATGAATTTTCGACAGAAATACGTCTAAAACATGTGGCAGTCTCTTTGTATATGCTCTATATTAATGGGTTCCCTACATAATATTAAAAGTCGCATGAACACTGTGCATTGAATGGTCATTGGTAGTCCACATCTCAAGTCATGGCATTTGGTTGTTATGCCTATCATGTGTCACTCACTATATCAAATTATTATGTCATTAAAAGTCATACTATGAATTTGTTGTAAATTTATATATTTGTCACAGACATATAGGTCAGATCATCAGGCCAGAAGTAGTTGATCACTCATAGTACACTAGTCTATTTCACGTAGCATGGGTTCGGTGATAGTTCCAATTTTTCCGTTCCACACCTACAACTTTCGACTAATAAAAACATTATTATTATTTTATCATTGCAAATATAAAAAAATATATTAGTCGACAGTAGCATGAGTAAAAGGGACAAATGTAAACTGTCACCGAACCCCATGCTATGTGAAATAGACTAGGTAGAATATAAAAATGAATTGGACAAAAATATCCTGTAAGGAAAAAGCTTGAGCAGAGAACAGCTGAATACAGTTGCTAATCAGCCAAAAACTGTGTGCCTGATTAATAATAATATCTGCATAATATAAAATGGAAATACCATTGAGTGACTCATCATAAAATATGGGAAACTATAACACCTACATACTGGGTTCCATGTAGGTATCCTCGTAGGCTGTTTCCAAATTACAGAAGGGACAGTAAAAAGCAGGTTCCTCATAGGCAACACTGCTGGGTGCCTACTAGAACCATATAATAATCATAAACACTGTGTGGAAAACATAATAGGACATCAAATAAGTGCTCACTCAACCGTGCCTATAATTATGTCATGATTCTGTAATTTATGTACACCATATCTGAATACAGAATGTGAATTCGAATAATACCTACTAAAGAAGAAATCCACAACTTCCTTATTTCACAATACAACAGTCGGATTTCCCCATCCTTGAAGAACAAACATCTGCATACATAATGAGAATTTTGATAATAAATGCAACTTTCTGCAACTATTATAATTATTCCTGATCCTGACTGACTGACTGATAATTAATCTCAAAGCTGCTAGATGTATAAAGCTATTTGGAATAGCTTCTAGAACAGAGGGCAATATCACTTGCCTTCTAGTGAGTCCGCATACCAACAATAAACAAACAAATTATCAAAAAAGTGTAAAAACTACAAAACTAAATTTATAAATGAACATTTAGTTATTCATTGTGTACACTGCGGAAATCCCCAGTCTACAAAGAAAAACTGTTACATGATCATTGTTTACTGTGCAAATATAGGTTGTCACTTACTAATTGAAATTCTCTCCGCCTGTCATATGCCCTTTTGATGGCTCTGTCGAGCCACAGGGAGTGGATGTGGGGCGCGTAGTGAAGGAACAACCGGCTGTCGAGCGTCGCAGTGCTGTTGAAATGCAAAGCCTGCTGCCCAATGTCCAAATTCCGCGGGTTTTCCCACGGAATCGCCAGCTTGTCCCGCGCGTCGACCAACACTTGTATCCCCTTCACGATGTTCTGGTATATCACGTGCTGGTACTCCCGCACTAGCTCCACCTCGAACTTCACCTTGTGTATTATCCTCATCTGTTTCAAGAATGTTGACTTTCCGCTTTCACCCGCGCCAAGCAGCAACAACTTCACCTGCCGCCGCAGGGCCTGCTTGTCCTTCTCAAGGATCCTGTCGATCTCCTTACTGCGGTACCGCTGCTCTATCTCCTCCGGAGATAGTTTCAAGCGCAGCCAGCAAGTAAGAGCCTCCGCACAACAGGTACATGACCACAAATCGTTGGCCATTTTGCATGATTATCAACGCACATAAAGTAGAGTAAAACTGAGCAAGCGATGCTACACACTACTTAAATAAATAGTTTATAATGTACACATTTTCACAATAGCACCACGTAAAAACTGATAACGTTAAATAAAACCTAAATCCGGAATTTGGAAATACACACGCATTCCATCACCCCTCCCAAACTCATTGAAGAAATGAGAATGGGAAAGAGCACGCACAGATAAAAACAAAGGAAAACTTGAAGAGTAGTAACTCTCTTTCTTTAGTCATACGTGCGAAAGAGTGAGAAATATCACTCCACAGACAATAAAGGAGAAGCTACAAAATCGACTATACAAAAATAGCTAAAGTATTTATTACACCACCACTCGATTGCGACTTGAATGAATGGTTTCAAAAGATCTAAAAAAAATTAAAACGACAAGTCAAACTTGTCAACGTCAACTATTCACAAGTTGCGCGCATTTGCGCACGTGTTTTGTAGGAGAAATTGTTGAAAAATTGTGCAAATTATACCCAAAAAACACTGTGAATTGTCTCGTCGATTTAAATTAGATTCATAGTCAGTGATAGTGATTAAGTACCAACAATATTACAATGTAATTCTACGCTGAGCGATGTCCAAAGAAGGTTATACTTCTGATAAAAAAGAAGGCGAGAGTAAAGTGGTATTAGAAAGATTGCAGTCATATTTGAAGGATAAGAGAAGTACTGAGGCAGTGGAGCCGAGCCTTAGCTACAGCAAGCCCAGTACAAGCTACGAGCAGGCTTCCCCGGTCGCAACGTTTGAGGATCGTAGCACCATATTGAGAGAAATTCTGAACCACAAAAAGGCCGAATTACTACGGCAACCTGAGATAGTGGAGTTTTTGAAGTCTGTAGCTTCTGATCTTAAGAAATAGCGATATTTTCTAGAATAATGGCCGTGGCTGCGCAGAAGAGCGTCGCGTCGCTGATGCGTAAAACCCTGGACCGTCAGGCAGCGATGGCTCGAATGAAATTTAGATTCAAGAAGAATCAAGTTGAGAAAATCTTGCTTAGTTACATAAGAGACGGCAATGCTGGTCCATATAGTGAGCTTGTAAAGGTTTTGGAAGATTGTCCCTTGACAGATGATAACTTTAGAATACTTTTTGAGGACTGTACTTCTTGTGTTGTACTGCTGGGGCGGGAACTAAAACAGTTTGTGGACGTATTGTGCAATGTTGAGTGGGTCACTCGAAGCGAGGATCTAGTGGAATTGTATAATAGATTCATTCTGAGCCTTGTAACCGCTCACACGTATCACTGCCCGAAAGTTATGACATGTTTAGTTAAATTGTTTAAAGGTAAAAAATATTTGATGAAATTTTAATTACAGTTTCGCATAACAAAGAATTTAAATTTTATAAAATTGCATAATGTTTTGTAATGTCATTGGTTGCTACAATAATGTCTAACAGCAAAATAAATTGTTTTCAGCTGATGGTGAAAATTGGGACGAAAATCCACCAGATGAGACAGTATCAGTATGGTCTAACATACACACTGTTATTGCACAAATCGTAGCCATCATGCCCATGTGAGTCATACTGTTTCGTAGAGAATGTCTAATAAATAAAATATTATTTTAAGCATTCAATAAGATACTTCTACTCATAAATAAAGTAATAAACTTGCTCAGACCGCATCTGCTAATAGTTTCAGAAACTGATTGATTGATATAACAAAAACATGTAACAACACTCAAATATGGCAAAGCAGTTACCAACTGTCATGTTTAGTGCAATCCAAAAATTCGAGTTATTGTGGAAAATAGGTAAAGAGCATAAAGGAAGAACAGATTATTTCATTCTTAGTTCGTCGACCACCGCACGGTGACAATGGGCACGGTAACAATTAAAAATCAATTGTGTTTTATTTAATTGGCTTAAGAGGTTAACACTTTGACTGCCATTCTGTTATGGGGGTACATCACGCGGGAGCCAATTTTTTATTTTTAGTTTTTGGATTTTTTATTGATTAAACATAATCAATAATGTTATTTTATACCATATGAATGGAAAAAAAACTAATAAAAAAAATATCCCGCCTCAGAGCAGTTAAGGCATCCTGGTTGGAATATTCGTGTCGGGTGCCTTTCCCCGCCTTGGAGCGGGTTAGTTTATTTAGATGCTTTTTCTTATTTTTTTTTTGCTTTGGCATGCAAAATCAACAAATAATTACTTAGTATCAAATTAACATTATAAAACAACAATTTATATTTAAAATATGACAGGATAAAATTATGAAATTGGTCAAAACACTCAACTCAGAGACCAGGCTGATTTTCACAGGCTAGATAATGCCATGTACCTAGTATCAGTACGTTTTTTCGTTACGTTCGACGCAGAGAAATATCGACAGTTGGAAATGATGGCCCTTCCTCTTCATCCTCTGATGGCGATGATGACTGCTCCTCATCAGAGTCGCCAAGGTCAAAATCATCCTCAGAACCATCTCCCTGGAGTAGCTCGTCCTCATTGTCGCAATACAATTCATTATAAACAACACTTTTACGTTGTCTTTTAGGCCTTGAAGGGCCTGCTTCACTGTCCATTTTAATGTCTATATATTTATTTATAAAACAAAGGAAACACGAAACCGCAATACGCTACGTAATTTTTAGTGCCTCAAGTGCGATGCCCACACACAAACAACATTTCAACACCGATGCCGGCGGAGCACGGACTCGTTGAGTTTGGGTAGCACCACAGACCATTAATGGTCTGTGGGTAGCACCGACCCATGGTCTGTGGGTAGCACCGACCCCGCTCCGAGGCGGGATTGGCCTCCCGCCGCGGTACCCGCACCCCGCCCCGGGGCGGGGTTGGCAGTCAAAGTGTTAATACTATCACTCAAAAAGCTGCTACGCTATTCTGATTTAAGGTGTGTGTACAATACATAAGCCCTTTATTCTGGAAAACAGAGATACATTGATATCGAAAACTTAAACTCAGTGTGTCTCTTGGCATAGGCCTCCTCTTATAGTTTCCACTGTTACAATACATAATATACAACTTATCTTTACCTTAGGCAAGTTTCTTAAGTTACAATTTAATTCTAAATATTATAAAATTGATAGGTCATCCAACTCATAAATGTCTACCACAATCTACACAATACATGACTCTTTATTGTACACCGATACCAACATTAACTAAAATACAATGGGCGGTCTTATCGCTTTTAGCGATCTCTTCCAGACAACCTTAGGATAAATGAAACTGAGACATTAGAACTAGGGTTGACGGTGCACTATATATTATTGAACATACTATTACATAAATAAATATAAATTATATACTAAATATATAATAAATAAATTAACAAGAATAGAAAATACTTACACACATTTACATATACTTGAGGATAAAAAAATAATAATAATGCATAATTGTAACATAAATAGAGCAGAAAATTAATTTACTTCAGTGCTCAGTACACTAATGTTATAAAGAAGAAAGATTTGTATTTTTGTAATGAATAAACTGAAAAACTAGCGAACCGATTTTAAAAATAATTTCTCTAATAGAAAGCTTCCTTTTCTTTGAGTAACAGGGACTATAAATTTCCCACGGGAACGGAACTTACGCGGGCGAAATGCGCGGAACAGCTAATCCTACTAATATGATAAATGCGAAAGTTTGTGTGGATGGAGGTTTGTTACTCTTTCACGCAAAAACTACTGAAAGGATTTTGATGCAACTTTACAGTTATGTAGCTTATACACCAGAAAAACACACAGGCTATATTTTATCCTACTACGCGGGTGAAACCGCGGGTGCTAGTAAGTAATCATTTGACAGCAAATTTGATCTCGCAGAAGTGTTTCCCTATCTCTGTGAGAACTTTGAAAAACTTTTTGATGGCTGCCTACATCCAAAGCTACCTACCTGCTAAAGTTAAAATTTCTAGATGCTTTAGTTTCTTGTGATGAATCGATCAGTGTAAGTAATTTTATCACCAGTCAATAAAATTAAAATAACTACGTTTTCCAGGACATGCGACCTCCTCATGCAGACCTTGGTAGACCAGTTCCCATACTACAAGGCGAGCTGCTACGCCAACCGGGCGTACGTACACAACCTGATCTGGATGAGCAAGTACATTCCCTCTCTGCGGGAACAAATCATGACTGCTATAATTAATAGGTAATTTGATTATTAAAATAAATCCTAATTTGTTTATCTCAAAACACGCGACTATTATTTAGTAAATATTTCTTTCTTTCTATTATATTTCACAGGAGTTCAAAGTGGTGGAAAACAGTTTTGCCTTGTTTATTTGTCTGCAAAACCTAAGAAACCCACAAAATATATTCTTGTTGCATAAGTGTGCAGTCAAAGGCCCATAACACTGCATCTTTTTGCAGCAAGGCTGTCGCGATTCAGTATCGGTACAATTTGTCTGTCGTGTGCTGCAGCAAAATTTTAAACGCGATTCATACTTCGGATCGATGTGTCAAAAAGTGGCACACGCCATAGTGAAAGTGACACGTTTCATAATAAAAGTGGCACATGCCATAGTAAAGGGACCTAGTAAATGTGAGTGTCGATAGTTATGTAAATACATCGTAATCGCGCGGTAGCACCCCATGATGCAGAATTTTATTACATTTTTGAACTCAAAACAAACTAAATTATACAAAAATAAAAATAAGTAATCTCACGCCTTTCATCCCCGAGGGGGTAGGCAGAGGTATTCCATTACTGGATATACCCACATTTCACGAGATACATTGGACCCCTAATTGTGATAGGTGGTGAGCCCATCGCCGGACAAAATAAATTATACAAGACAAAAATATAGGTTCATCTAATGTGATAAGGGGCAAAATTGTTCTCTGCCCTTCTCCTACATCGCCTTCATACAATTTATCGTAATTTTCTTCTATAAAGTTTTATTTTAATGGCAAGAAATAATATTTCCTTTCAGAATGGTAGTGATGGATGTAAACATAGTAGACAGAGCCAAGAATAAACCTCAAATAGAAACAATGTTTGAGATGGATGTGGAAGAAAGTGACGAGGTGATGGAAACCCTGGACTACTGCATGCTGGAGGTCCTCAAGTGGCTAGAAGACGAGCGAGATCCCGTCCTGAATGTCATGTGCAATGTGTTCGAGAGGGTCATACTGCCTACACATGGAATTAGGTGAGCGATCTTTTTAAAGACAACTATTATTCTATTACTTTCATATTTATAGCCTTAAGGGCTGACTTTTCAATCGTCAGATAAATCTTATCTGGGGAATATATTGATGCTGTCACTGTCTGACACAATAGAATGAAAAAGTGACAGGTGATGTTTATTCTTCAGATAACTTTTAACTGACTATTGAAAAATCTGCCCTAAATCAGATACAATTTAAATGTTATGATAAAGGTGATGTCCAGAAAATCTATAGAGGGTGGTATAATAATAAATGAAAAATATTATAGAGATCTGATTTAGTAGAGCGGTAAGAAGATATTATTTTAAACAAATATGTCCTACAAAACACCCCCCAGAATGCCCCTTGATTTGTAAAATTCTTCAAAGTTCAAACATCTGCTTGCAACATTTTAAAAATACTGGTAACCCTTCCAACATATATGTTTGTACATGGAATCTAAAAAACTTGAATCCAGAGTCTGAAAAAGAAATATTTAAAATAAATAAATATTTTTTTGCACATAAGGAGCGATTGATGAGCTACCTGAAAGAGAGAGCGCTTTACTTTTTTTCTCACTCTTATCTGTCATTAGCGTTTATGCGGAAGCGAAATAAAACAGTTATTTTTTATTAGGTTGTCGGTCTGCCGCTCTGCCAATGTCAATTTGACATTTAATCTACATGGAGCACAGAACACTATAACTCCTCACAACGAAACGAACATACCACTATATATTTAACTAACAAAAAAATAATTTAATAATTCAGGGAATACTAAATAATTACATTAATGCGGTTAGCCTAATTGAACATGTAACTAAATAATTATTTTAAATCATTTTGGGTCCATAGACCAAAAGGGTGACGTTCGTTTCTCAGTGACCTAAACCCTCATATATTACTAAATTTTTCAAACATAGTGAAGCATTTTAAAATATTTCATTATGTTTTCAAATAGCCCAGTAAATTAGCTTTACAATGATATATATATGGTTCTGGTAATAAAATACGAGGAATAAAATACCACTATTATTCTTCTCTTTTACAATATTCCTTTTTACTTTATTGTTTTGTTTTTAAACCTCTCTCTCTAATCTAATAAAAAATTAACACAAGTCCAGTGATATACACGCATCAGCTCAAGAGCTGCTAGTGTATTAAATAATAATAATACGGGTCAAAAACATGTAACACTATCAACTTTAATCTATTTTACAGACACATCCAATTCCTGCTCCTCTACACGATATCAATAAGCCAGCATTGCGCCGACCGTGTCCTAAACAACCTTTGGATCGTGGCCGCTGGGCTCCACAGCTTGGGCCCTGGGGCTTTAGCCACCCGCCGTACAGCCTCAAGTCACCTAGCGGGGCTCTTAGCTCGCTGCGTGCGAGTCCCTAACACCAGACTGATCAAATACCTCAGAAACATGGCCGAATGGTGCCACAGTTATGTCACTGCAACTCAGGAGTCGACTTCACAGAGTGACAACACGAAAGTGCACGGGGCGTTCCACGCTATTTGCCATGCTGTCTTCTATTTAGTTGCATTCAAACATCAACATCTGTTTACTACTAAAGAAAGTGAGTATAAACATTGATAATTATTTCACAGATGATTTATATTTATATTTCTGTTGCCACTGTAACAACAAATACTAAAAAACAGAACAATATCAATATTTAAAGGTGCTCCCACACGAAGGGTTTCGTACAATTATCTATAAAAACGGCAAAAAAACATGTTTCTTGTATGGGAGCCACCCTTAAATATTTATTTTGTTTTTAATATTTTTTGTTATAGCGGCAACAGAAATACATAATTTTTGAAAATTTCAACAGTCTAGCTATCGCAGTTCTTGATATACAGCCTGGTGACAGACAGACGGACAGACAGTGAAGTCTTAGTAATAGGGTCCCGTTTTTACCCTTTGGATTAGAACCCAAAAAGGATACTTAGTACTTGGCGAGTATTTTTAAGCTTCAGTTTGTAATTATTATTAAGTAGGCAAGCAATTTACAACAGATAAACGCCTGTATCCAGGTGTTCTCCATTCAAGCTTTCTCAATACAGGATATGATATTTGTCCAATTTATTTTTAAATTTATTAATATTGGGTGCTGAGACTACTTCTTCTGGTAGCTTTAATTTTAATTCTTTTAATAAATAAATAAAATAGTGCTTTCTAATCATTTCCAGATCTAAACTTTGTGGAGTCACTGAACCTGCCTCGGCTAGTGACTTGTTCCCTCAACCCGCTACGGACATGCCCACCGCAGGTGACTCGAGCGTTCTCCGCTGTGACCCGGTCACACCAAGTGGTCTACTGTCAATCTATCATAGAGAAGAACGCAAGGCAATCGTTACAAGTGGCAGCACAATACGACGAATGGTTCCCCTATGACCCCTACACGCTGCCTGTGTAAGTTAATCTATATAATTGTTTATTTATAAGGGTGTAGAACACTTCCGAAAACGAAGACAAGTGGCTATGCCAGTGATTCATGACACAATTCCATAAAAAAATGTCTGAAAAATCTAAATTTTTATGAAATAAGTTAAATGTTTCATTCATCATCCTGAATAGAAATGATAATTTTATTTATTTTAATTAAAATGGCAATGAAAAATATAATGATAATGTTGTGGGACATAATTCACACAGTTATTTAGTCCCAAAGTAGGCAAAACTATTTCAACTTGCTCCCTGGCTACACAAGTATTTCTCTAACACCCCGTATCAGTCTTATAGTTTTTTGGGAACTCAGCACTAAGACATAAAATGTTTATTCACAGGTCTGGAAAAATAATATGGCCGCTATGCATAGACTACAAAGACTGGTCAAAGGATGGTGACGATGAAACCCAATACGCAGGCATGAAGAGGAAACTAGAAGCCGAAGACGACGACTATCTGATGATGGCCAGCCCCTCACAGAAATTAGCTAGCTCTTTATCTAATTGCATCTCGCCCGGTTTTAAATCCAGTGATATTTTGATGTAGATAGAATTTGTTGAGATTTTTGTTGTTTATATAGAATTTGGGTCTTCCAAAGTTTCAATTTGCCGATGAAGTAGGTATTTTTATTTTATCATTAACAAGTATAAAGTTCTGATTACAATTTCTTTGTTATGATTTTTACTATGTTATGATTTATGATGCAGATAAACTGTTGACCTAGAAGAAAATATTGGGAAATGAAATGGAATTAATGTTCCGTCTAGTTAGATAATAGTGTAGAGTATAACAGATCATTTTATCCATATAAATATGGCTTCATCTGAGTTTCAAAAGTTGTAGATTAGTAAAAATGTCCGAGATTACAATTTCATCATTTTCATACACAAATTACTTGGATGAGAATAACCTTTATTTCATGGCTTTGTGATACTATCTTCTGGTAGTAAATATGTTTATCAATATTTTAATATTTTTTTAAAAAATAATACTATTTATTGCAGTCATTTTTTTTATTTTGGTGTTAAGCTTAATTTTAATTAATATACCTACTTTACACTAGGAGTATGCATAGTTCATTTTTAATTGTCAATGTTAATTGTCTGAGTATATTCTAACAAATTTTGCAATAATTTATCAAAGGCAACTTGATAAAATGACAAAGTTTTATTTCTATACTATTGGCATATTATAATAACCAAAGCAACAATTAAAGGTAAAGGTGCATTATTTCATTAAAATATTGGTATTGAACACATTTGATGGTATTGCAACACATCTTCACACAACTCTTAAACTTATTACTAAAACTACAATCTTCATTTTAATACTGATTTCAATAACATACACCCCAGATTCATTATTGGCTCATTTTTAGCAATTGAAACTAAACCAGACCAACGACATTTAACAAAAGCTAAGATATTTTACTATTTAATAAACAATGTTTATCTTTTTTTATGATATGGATGTCGTCTTCTAAACGAGCTTATAGTCTTATTCGGAGGCTGGTGATGCTTTGATTGGTATTGTGAGATAATTGGAGTCTCATGAGCTGCAAGTTTGTTGATCACAAAGTCGTCTCCTGCCTTCATGTTTTCCATCATTTTGAGTTTAGCTTCGATGGACTGAATTGCAGTTTTCTTGCTGAGTTTTAGCTCAGGTTTTGCGCCAGCTAAAGCTGGTATACCTAATTCTGGCTTGGGTCGGTCTTGGTCATCCTGCAAAGAGGAAAGAGCTTATAAATATTTCTTTTTACTTGTCTCTTATCTCTCCTCCGTCTACTAGGGTGGCGATTTAAACATGCTAAAGGATTTGTTCTCAAGACATATTCACTACTTGAAACTTCAAAAAGTTACTGACAGTAAAACTGTACTGCAGGGCTCTATGTAATACCTAACCTTACGGTTTTTATGTACTCTCAGCACAATTGGTGCACAAAGGGTAATTACCAGCATAGAAACATAGGACTTACTTCTACATAGATATCTTTATTTTATGATGCACTGTGGTATTAAAATATTTAAAATTTCACCCGCGTAGTTCCCGTTGGAATGCAGGAATAAAATATAGCTTAATGTCACTTAGGGATTTACTAGCATTTCATTAGAAGAAGATTTTTTAAATTGGTCAAGTAGTTTTTTAGTTTATTCGTAACAAACATTTTTTTTTTTTTTTTTTTTTATTTAATATTTTGATTCAAACATGCGATCGGACAGCAGTCCATAAGCAGTTATTATGGGTTGTAAATTGGCATTTTAGGCTTGCCCTCCCAGTGTCAGGCTGCCTATTTATTTGTTGCGTTTAGCACCGCAGCTAAAGCTTGTCCCAAGTATGCATTCGCTTTAGGCGTCTGATTGGTAGTGGTTCCCTCAGGTTCTGGGCAAGTCTGTTTTGGTGGTTTAGTATTCTGCCTTTGTAAGCTACTGTAAAGTTTTTGACTTCTTCTTTAACTGTCGCAATATTTAGGTACTCATGAACTTCCTCCATTTTTGTGAACCATGGAGCATCTACAAATGTTTTAAGCACTCCATTTTGGAATCTTTGTAGTATTTCAATATTGGACGATTTTGCTGAGCCCCAGAGTTGTATACCGTATGTCCATACGGGTTTTAGTACAGCCTTGTAGATCAACACTTTGTTTTCTATAGAAAGTCTGGATTTTCTTCCAAGGAGCCACTCTATAGACTTAAATCTATAATTGAGTTCATCACGTTTTTTTTGTATATGTGTCTTCCATGTCTGTTTTCTGTCAAGATAGAAACCAAGGTACTTTACAACTTCATTGTGAGGTAGCACCTCTTCACCTAGTTTGACAGGAGCACAATTTTTCCTTCTTAAGGTAAAGGTAATGTGGTTAGATTTAGTTGCACTAGCCTTGATTCGCCAGGATTTCATCCAGATGTGGATTTTATCAAGATGAGTTTGCAGTTTGGCAGATGCCTCATCTGGATCCGTATCGGATGTCAGTATTGCTGTGTCGTCCGCAAAAGTAGCTGTTACTATGTTTTCCGACTCTGGTACGTCTGCTGTATAGATTAGATACAGTGATGGTCCCAATACTGATCCCTGAGGGACGCCAGCTTTTATTTCGTAGAAGTTGGAAGTCGCTTCGTTGATTTTTACATAGAATATACGATTTTCTATGTAGGATTTTAAAAGAAGATACATATTATGTGGTAGTAATTTTTTCAATTTATATAACAGACCATTGTGCCAAACTTTATCAAAAGCCTGCTGTACATCCAAAAACACTCCTGAGCAATATTGTTTGGTCTCAAGAGCAACTCTGATATGTTCACACACTCTATGAACTTGCTCAATGGTCGCATGGCTTCTTCTAAAACCAAACTGATGATCTGGGATGACATTTTCTTTATTTAAAGTTTCGTTGAGACGGACAGAGATGATTTTCTCAAACACTTTCGATAGCACAGGAAGGAGACTAATAGGCCTGTACGATGAAGTGAGGTGTTGTGGCTTACCTGGCTTAGGTACCATAGTAATTTGAGAGACTTTCCAGAGACAAGGGTAGTATGAAGTTCTTAGCATGGAGTTAAATAGTGATGTGATGTAGGTTATAGCCTTTTTCGGTAAGTTTCTCAGTACTTCAGCAGTTATTAAATCATAACCAGGAGCTTTTCTTAACTCTAAGTGCGCAATAATACGACGAACCTCTGTAGGCGTACAACATCGAAGGGGTGGACTAAGTTGAAGATCACTTGCCAGAAACAATTCAACCTCTAGGTCTGTGTTTTCAGTTCCAAGGTCGCTGTTGGGGGTGAAGACTTTACTAAGAAACATTCCATAAGTTTCTGCTCTTTCTTCGTCAGTTTTTGCCCATAAACCATTTTCATTTTTAAGAGGGTATTGTGCTAATTGGGGCTTTTGGCGGGATTTCACAGTTTTCCATAGCGAGTATTCGTTCTTAGCTGGAGCTGTGGGCGTGAGATTTTGTAGTTGGTGCTGCAGTGTCTCGTTTTCTATTTCCATCAGGAATTGTTTTAATTCAGCTGATGCTTTATTGAATTCCCTTTTGTCTGCAGGGTGTCGACTACTGGGCCATACTCGCCTCAGTCGCCGTTTTTCCAGCACTTTAAGCTTCACAGCTAGTGGTACATTAGGATGACTTTCCGACCTACGTGGATCGGTCACCGTGGGGGGGGTGCTAAGCCATGCCGCTTTTTGTATAGATTTCGTAATATACTCAGTAGCTTTTTCGATATCGTTTTCATTTTTCAACGGGACTTTCAGGTTAAGATTTTCGTTTATATATTCCTGAAAGTATTGCCAGTCTGTGTGTTTGTTATACAAGTAAGGGTTTATAGGGCGTTTCAGTAGAGAGGTGCTCAAAGTTGCGATAATAGGGGTGTGATCTGAAGACGAGTCATAACAACTTTCCACTTCGACGAAATACGAGTGTACGCCTTTATACACGAAGAAGTCCAGCAAGTCGGGCATTTTGTTTGGATCAGTCGGCCAGTGAGTAGGCTCGCATGTTGTTAAGATACTCAGTTGGTTTTTTTCAATACTCTTACGTAGACTTCGGCCCCTTGTTGTGGTGAGGCGTGAACCCCATTGCGTGTTTTTTGCGTTCCAGTCACCTCCAACTATAAACTTATTGCCTAATGAATCGAAAAATCCATTAAAATCATCGTCAGTGGTTTCGGGGTTTCTTTTCTGCTTTGGAGGGCAGTAAACAGATGACAGTGTAATTGGGTATTGGGTATCTTTATGGTGCACCATTATAGATGTAGCTTGTATTTTTGAGGTTTGATATTCTGGTAGCAACTGATGCTTAAGGCCTCTCTTTATAAGAATTGCAGTACCTGCGTGCGCTGTGTTGTCTGGGTGATAAGTGGCATAGGTGTTGTATCCATCTAGATAGAATGATGACGATTCCGTAAGGTGTGCTTCGGATATTAGAAGTATGTCTAGTTTTTGTAGTTTTAGTAAAGTGTCTACTTCCTGCTTTTTCCCCAGAATGCCATTTATATTCCATGCTGCAATTCGAAGAGCCATTTTATTAATTAGCTAGCTTATTGACAATTGTTGCCAAGAGCCCCATGAGAGTGCCCATCTGGTCAATAAGTCGGTCTAGCTTTTCAGCTTGTTTTGATAGAATTATTTCTAGATTACTCATGGTTCCTGTTGTAGCTTGTGCGTAGGTCTTGTTTGGTTTTGTATTATAGGTTGGCTCTGGTAATTGTTCTTGCTGCACTTTGCTTGATTTGCTGTCTTGATATGGTTTGTTTGGCTGGTGCGATTGTTGTCTAGTACCGAATTTCCTTTTTTGTATTTCTTGGAACACTTTACAGCCCTTGTAGTTGGCAGGGTGTGCTTCTAAACATAAGGCACACTTAGCTGGCTCCTTCCTATCCTTCTTTGGGCAGTCTGCTGTGTTGTGGTTTTCTGCACACTTGACACACCTGTAGGGTCGCATACAATAGTTTTTAGTATGGCCATATTGTTGGCACCTTTTACACTGTGGGATAGTTCTTTTGCGTTTTGGATCCTCAATGGTCACGCTCGTATGGTAGATGTATTTTAATTTCTTGACTGCATCATTGTTTGGACTAGGCTCCAAATTTACGAACCATGTTGATAGTGGTTGTTTGGTTGGACCATATCTAGCATTTATTATTTCTCCCTTTACTTTATTCCCAGTGCTTTCTATAGCCTGCTCTATGGCATCGATTGGTGTCGAGGGGTGCAGGTTTTTGATGACTACTCTGTACGGTCTCTCATCTTTTTGTATAAATGTGTGACCTATTAACTGGTTTGCACGAACTATGGCCATTAGACTCTTATAAGCATCAGTGCTGTCAGTCGTCAAACGGAGCTGGTTTTTAGTGACAATTTTGAAGGAGTATTGTGAGTTCTCTAAAACATCATCTATAATTTCTTTGAGTTTTGCAACGTCTTTAATTCCATACAGCATGATAGGCGGTGGTTTGTTGATTTTTATAGGCGGGTCATTTGACTTTTCATCAACTTTGAGCTTAGAAAATCTATTTTGTGTTGACACCGCCTTTTCAGGAGAGGGCGTAGGACTAGATCTCATCCTTTTGTATCTATGTTGGCGAAGTATAGGCACAGTGTGCCAGTTGTTTTCATCATCAACCGATTGGTTTGAAGGATCTAGATTGACTCTCATGGTGGGATTGGCCCTTGTTAATCTAGTAACATTTCCAAACGGTTGTTGTATTTTATCACCAGTAGCATTATTTTTACCGGAAGCCTGGACAGCCACTTCCGGTAAATTATTTTGGAAGCTTATTTTTTTTCTAGTATGGCAACACTTTTAGGTTTGACATGACATGACAGATAATGTCAGTGAAATAAAGTTAAATAGGTATATGAGGGTGGTGTGAAATTTTATTTTGGATGTGATTGTCACTCGCGGTTTTAATTGCACTATTTATAGATTTAATCCAAAGTTTCACGCGTAAATAACACTATCACAGGTACACAGATGTTTGGATAACACTTTAATGTTGTTTTATTGTCAAAATGTCTCTGTATTAGCACAAAACTAAATAAATCTTCAAGAGCAGGTTTGCTTCCAATGACAGATGACACGAGACGACGTAACAAACATAAAAATACAAATCTTTCCTCTTCACATAATATTAGTACAGATATACTTACGGAAGTATTTTTAGCAAACTTCACACAGATCTTTTTACAGCCCAGAAGCTGTCCGTTCAAGGAGTTCATAGCGTTGATTGCATCCTGCCTCAGCTTGTATGTGACGAAAGCAAACCCTCGTGGTTGTCCCACGTTGGGCCCACTTCGGTGGAACAGCATGTCGAACTTCTCGATGTTTCCGTACACGCGGACCATTTTCAGTAATTGATACCGGTAATAAGAAATGGTATAGTTTATTGAAATTGTTCACAAATAACTCATCATTGGTGGCCGGAGCAAGATTCTCCTATTTCTCTTTAGCTGTTAAATTTAACCTATTTAAAAAATTATTATCTCTAACATTACTTTTTTAAATATAAACAGACTTGGGTTTGAATCCTGGTAAGACATATTTTATCAGTGGGTTTTTCAAAAACTTACATATTTATCACTATTTCTAGTGAAGGAAAATATTGTGAGGGTACCCGTAAATGATTTAGCCTACTTCTGATGATAATATCTACTAACAAAAATAGTTTGGCTGGTTGCACACCTAGCTCGTGCCCCCTTTGCCAGACCCTGCACTGCAGTATTCCATAAGTAACATCATAGAACATTTTTTTTTTAATAATATTAATAATTGTGGGACACCATTCACACACGGTTATTTAGTCCCAAACTAGGCAAAGCCTGTACTATGGGTACTAAACAACTGATAAACATACTTAAATAAATATTAAAAAACCAGACACGAAGCCAACAGACATGTTCATGCACACAAATGTTGGCCCCGAGGGGGGATCGAACCCGCGACCTCCGACCCAGAATTCAGGGTCACTCCTAACTGAGCTAACAGGCCCGTCGATTTTATTGTGTTACTGTAAGGCATGATAACAGGTTTTATTGTTATTATGAAGAAATGTAAGATAAAATAATCATACTCATTGACTCTGGTGTCTAAGTTTCCGATCCATAGCCTCTTGTCACACACCTCAACCGACTGCATTGGCTCCAAGTGTAGAGGCAGCTATGGCAGAAATAAAGTAGGTGTAGAAAGAAAACAATAATCTATACTAATATTAAAAAGAGGAAAGATTTGTATTTTTGTATGTTTGTAACGAACAAACTCAAAAACTACTGGCCTGATTTTAAAAATTATTTCACCATTGGAAAGCTAGAAGATCCCTAAGTAACTAACATAGGCTATATTTTATTCCTGTATTCCCACGGGAATGGGAAATACGAGGGTGAAACCGCGCAGAACTGATAGTATAATATAAAGTGGGTCCTTACCTATGGAATTGGCGAAAAATTCCGACTTATGTTTATGTTTTGAATTTTTGTAATTATTTGGAAGATTTATTCTTTAACCTCTCAGACCATGAATCACAGACACAATGGATTTTTAATTGTGTCTCGGTTCCGATTGGAACCGGCGGTTCTTAACTGATTAATGCAAAAGTTGACTATATTCATTAAATTATAAATGCACAAAGACATTATTTTTGGAGTTTAAAACTTGATTAATAAGACAGAACATTTTTCATGCTGTGTTACCAGATTCTTTGCTTTGATTGGTTTTATTATTGACAGCTCTTCTTCAATTTTAAAACCTAATATTTCCGAATAACCAATGATTTTGTCTACCATACACACACTACTCTACTGGATTAGGATGTTTAAATCCCGGAAATAACATTATCTACTATATAAAAATAAGTCGTGTTTTCCTTCCTGATGATTTAACTCGAGAACGGGCGGACCGATTTTAATGAAACTTTTTGTGTGGGTTCGAGTGGGTCCAGGGATGGTTTATAGCAAAGAAAATTCAGCATTGCACCCACCCGTGCGAAGCTGGGGCCGGTCGCTAGTGTTAGTATAAAATTCTGTTTTTTTGAAATTCTCAATACAAAACGGCAATTTGATATGTAGGGACCTACTACATTATATTTTCAGGAGTGCTTATTTGGCAACAGACGATATCTAAAATAGGACTGAGCTCTAGACATCACCTACAGTTTCAAAGTACATGCTATTTATGAGAGTACAAATAGTGCTTTCAAGATCAAATATAATAAACAGACTTTAAAAATTATCGTGGAAGAGCTTTGACCAAGAGGTATATTCCAGATAAATGATAGTATTACTGAAATAGTACAAACCGTGATATCATCCATGGTTTTGTTTGTAGTTTCTCTCGTTAAAATTAACACAATCTAGAGCACTTGTTTCAATTGCAAATACATTTGTGTAATTTAGCACTTCATGTGCAGCTTTTTTATGTGAATAGAAAGAAATATCGATTTCAGCACACCTCAAAATCAGCGAACTGCCATAATAGTGCGTTAATTTTGCACATTTTATCTTCATAGAATAATTTAGTCAAGGTACGAGTTATATACAAAATCGTTTGCTATTTCTTTTTTGACAGTCAATAGACTCATAAATGTGCAAAAAAAACACAACGGGCTCCATAGAGAACATAGACAGTTTACTAGTGAAGTAGTAATTAATAAAATCGAGGAATCGAGAATGATTTTTTCTAAAACCATTCATTTACAGATTGACAGGAATGACAGGTTATTTTCATTCAACAACAAAGTTATAACCTAAAAAGATATTTCATATAAATATTATGACTGTTATGCAGACAATGAAGAAAATCAACAAAAGAATCCCGGGTATACTAGGTCCTCCACCGAAAACAGAAGTTGACGGTAAAATAACAGATTTATCATCTAAAACAATACCAGAATTATTAGAACTTCGAGATAGGCAACTGAAGCTGCTAAACAATAAGCCATTTATATCGAGACTTCCTGATAAAGGTGCTAAAATACAGGCTTTTCACGTTAGAATCGTGGCTGAGTTGACCGCTAAGGTGGAGGAAGAACAGACATGTCGCATGTTTGATAGAATGAGGCTGAATGGATTAGACCAGCAGTCTGTCCAAAACATGGAATGGGAAGGGAAGATGAACCGCCAAAAAGATGTCTACTTAGACTCCGACGACGACAGTGAACCGGAAGACGTGTTACACATACTAAGCCAAGCTACAGCCCAAGAAAAAAAAGTGAAAGTCTTACAGCCAGACAAACCTTTAATTACACCTGAGGATGTCATCAAAATAGGGGACATACCCCATGTTAAATACATAGTAAATAAAACCGAAACCAATGTGAAGTCGAAAACGAAAGAACAATTCAAACCGTACAAAACAACAAAAACTGAAGTACACGAGCCCGGCAAAGAAATTCTAAGAAAAAAGGGAAGTCATTGGGAGGTCACCGCTGCTACACCACCTCCAATAGTACACGGGCCAGCTCAAATTTTAAGCTTAGAGGAATCGTTAAAACTACAGAAAGAATACAATGTTCATATGAAGGAAATTGAAGTGCAGCATGCAGCGGCGAAACTTTTAGCCCGCGTTGGAGTTAAAATGACTGAGTTACCAAAAGATACATCCAAATTTGGAAACTACAGGAATGAGGACAGTGATGACTCCGTAGCTTCGGACCCTGAGGGTAGTGATAAAGAAGTACATGATGAAGAACCTGAGAGAGGAGGTGTCGTTTTTACCATAATGAAATAAGATAAAAATTGACTTTTATATTTTTTTACTAGCTGTACCTGACCACAGGACTAAGTCTAAAAAAGTGTTTAAAAACACTTGTATACATCTCGGGTCAACATTTCGAAGCAATTGATGAAGAAATTTCAAAGACAACATATTAAACAAACAAACATTTTTATTTATATACAGATGAGAGATCAAATAAAAGAATTTTTCAGATTTTTCTCTTCAGAGAAGATTCCACTCCACCATTTAATTACTGCATCTTTGCCTGGTGCGATTAAACTTTGATGGGCAATTACATAATAATATAATTCATTATCATTTGTTTTTTAAGCTTAGAGAAAGTGATAAAACGGTTGGTTTATTTTTTCTGATAAAAGGATTACTATATTTAAGCGAAAGCATTAACTGATAAAGTGGATAATCTTCCTGTGTAGATAGCATTGACTGAATATGCTAAGTGCCTAAGTCGCATTATGAAATAGAATAACCACATTATATTTTTTAAAGTCCAAAACAATTTCAACACTCAAAATATGATCTATGTAATGTGTTGTGTATAATTCTTTTCCAGGTATAACTGATAAATTATATAAATAAATTAAATTACGTTTTATATTTTAAATTGTGTTTGTTATTTTTTTGTGTGTAATTTACACCCAAAAAATTACCCAGAGACAGTGAATAAGATGTATTCTTATAAAATAATGTAAATTGTACCATACATTAGGTATAGTTTTACATTAAAGCAATCATTATTTTAATTGTGTTTGTTTCGTTTTTTTTTTACTTAATGTACCAAGACACAGGGCGAACTTAATGCCTAAATTCATGAACAAACTAATAATTTTTGAATTCTAACAATGGGTTGTGAACTTTGGTTTTTTGTTTCGATGCATACAATACTGAGCTTCTCTGGAAGAGGCTGGCATCAAAATTTTAGTTTAAGATTTCAAATTATTGTAAGTAGGTATTCCAAGAAGTTATGTACATAGGTATTTATCACTAGCTCGACGATGAAGGAAAAAATCGTGAGGAAACCTGCAGGCTCCTGGCTAAGAATATGTAATAGTACCTACTAAAGTATTGATTCTGAGGTCTATGTACCTTACACGATAAGGGATCTGTAAAATATTCTGGTAAAAATGGGTATTGTGTAGGTATTTCTAGTAATAAAATACCTCCGCCGACCCCCTGGCGACTAGTCGTGAGTGTATTCTTTCTATCGTAGAAAATCTAAATAATTAACAAGGTATATTTGCGTACACCTTCTTCATATCGGCACAATATCGGTAAGCTGCTATCACCGAAGCGCGACGCGTGCGCAACAATTGTATTGTATCGCTTGCATACGTCCCCCCTACGGACTTTCAATTCATCAACAAACGTATCAAGCGGCCATAAAACAAGTTATTCGCGTGCTGACGCTCGGACTGACAGCCCGTGTTTCGCGTTCCTTGCGCCGTGAAAATTTAACCCGGATTTCTTCGAATATTTGAGTGGAAATGGCTCCCGTATCAAATAACGTCGTCGGAATCGATGATGATCAACGCTTCGCCTTAATGAAGGTAAACTTTTATTAATGATCTAGTTCTACACAATTGGAATCCATGAACTTTGATTGAACTTAAACTTGCAGGAAATACCTACCTAACGTGATAATTATCTTGAATTAATTCGAGTTGATGTAGGTACTACTGTTGAAGTTATTTAATTTGAGATTGAAGTAATATTGTACTATTATCTGGTATTGTGCATTGTATTGTGTTGACAACACGAAATATTACTTAACACTTAATATACTGTATATTCACAGTAATTAATTAGTTATAATGGATCTGGTTTAATTACATAATAATATGTACCTATGTAGGGTATGCGTTCTTTTTTTTTATAGTTCGATAGGTACCTACTTAATCTAATTAGGTACTTATGTTGTATCTACGGCATTAGGTATTATGTAAGCCAGTACCTAGTTTTTGTTTTAATAATGTGCATGTTATCGGAAGACTGATAATGATAATTTTGTATCTGCAAAATGTATAAAAAGCCAAGATTATATTAATCATTAATAAATGATGAAGAATTGGTTTCATAATTATCTATCTACTTAAGTGATTATAAAATTTTGTTATTGTCGCTAAAAAACGCTAATTTGCTGTTTACTTATTTGTGATTGAGATGACGTAGTTTAATGTATAAACATGAAACAAAAAACAAACAAAATTTAGGCTTTCACTAGGCATGCCACAAAGTAAAAATAAAACAAACTTCGAATGCGCTACTTCCCGTACTACTGTTGATATCTTTGCACTGCCGCACTGCTGCTCCATACTAATCGAATGTCGGTATCGAATAATACCTAAATCAGTCTTTGAGAAAAAGTATAATAAGAAATTAATAATTTAATTTCATAATCGATTAAGTAGGTAGGTAGGTACCTCAATTTCATGAAGATTGTCCGATGTAAAATATATTTTATACGAAAATCTATTTGCTAACAAATCACATTATAATTTTAGTTTCCACGGAGCTAATAATCGAAGCTATGGACACAGAATATGTAATAGTACTAAAGTACTAACATAAAACACAATGGGCTACTTTTTCCTACCCTTTCGAAATGGAATACCTCTAGCACACCTATAGATTCAATTCCCACGGAATCAACGGAATGCTATAGTCGCCATGTTGCCAGCAAAAATGGGATAAATCTATAGACTTAATTAATTACAATCGCGGTATTTAGATCTAAATGATTTTAATGAGTAATGATAATGGATGATAAAAATCTGTGTTGTAAATTATTTTAGTGGATGATAAAAATCTGTATATAGTTACGTATTTAAAATGATTTTAAGCATTTTTATTTGAAGTTTTAAAAAAGTCATTTAGCCGAGGTCGGTATTCAAACCCGAGCCTCAAGAATGAAAAGCGGGTTATTTAACCACAGGGCAAACACTGCTCTTTGGCGAGAATAAGTGAATAAAAGCGCAATCCAAAGATAAAGCTAACAAGTAGGTACTCTTTATGTAACTTGATCGTCCACTAATGCACCATGGGTCATTACCTATGGTGATTACGCTTACATTATAGGACTTGTAGAGCCTCCTTATAGAGGGTAACATAAATACTTTTTTATACTTGATTTGAAAATGTGATTAGATGTCGCATTTTTGTTTTCTAGACAATTGATTGATAATATATTTGCTGTGTGAACGTGAAAACCAATATTTAATTTATTTCCCCAAGTATCTTACTCCAAACCTTATAGTTAGTGGCCCAGTGCCACTACATTTGGTGACCTTCTATTTAGACGTATTTACAAATTTATAAATATATAAAATGACGTGAAGAAGTTGAAAAAGTGACAGTCAAGCTCCCACCATTCTGGCCAGAGGAGCCGGAGATATGGTTCGGGCAAGTGGAAACCCAATTCGCAACTTCCAAAATAACCAGCGATTCCACCAAGTACTTCACCGTACTGCAACAACTCGACCAGCGCACCGCCAGGGAAGTAAGAGATTTAATTATTAGCCCCCCGGCAGAAACGGCCAACTAAAAAAACAGCTCATAAAGCGTGTTTCGACCTCTGCAGAGCAAAAACTTAGGCAACTTCTCACCCATGAGGAACTAGGTGATCGCAAACCCTTGCAGTTTCTTCGTCTAAACTAACTATCCGTGGTAATGTCGAAGGCATAACGGGAAGTGAAATCATCAGTACACTAGACAAGAACCATCGTTATTACGACCTATTAAAAAATTACCCGGAGTTAACGAAGCCAAACCTTTTGCCAACCAATCTGAAACATGACGTAAAACATCGGATCGAAACAAAAGGTGAACCTGTATACTCCAGAGCACGACCGCTTGATCCCAGGCGCATGGAAATAGTCAAGAGTGAGTTTGAATACATGCTGGATAATGGAATCATCAGGCCGTCGAGTTCTCAGTGGGCAAGTCCGTTACATGTAGTTACAAAGCCAGACGGGTCCCTAAGACCATGCGGTGACTATCGTAGACTTAACGATCAAACCATACCAGATAGATATCCGCTTCCTAGGATTGATGATTTTTTATCGATTTTACCTGGTAGCACAATCTTTTCTAAAGTAGATTTATTTAAGGCATATTACCAAATTCCCATGGCAGACGAGGATAAATGCAAAACTGCCATTATAACCCCTTTTGGTTTATACGAATTTAATGTAATGAGTTTTGGTTTACGTAATGCCCCCGCTACTTTTCAACGATTTATAAATATGGTTTTGAGAGGTTTAAATTTTGTATTTGCGTATTTGGATGACATATTAGTCGCTTCAGCCACAGCTGAAGAACACGAACAGCATCTGAAAATCTTATTCGAAAGGCTTGATCAATGTGGTCTCAGGATTAACGCAAGTCAGAATTTGGTCTTCAAGAGGTAGTGTTTTTAGGGTTCCTTATTACAAAAGATGGTACTAAACCCCTACCCGAGAAGGTACAAACAATTCTAGATTACAAGCTCCCAGAAACTTTAAAAGAGTTACGTACCTTTTTAGGACTTTTAAATTTTTATAGGCGTTATTTAAAAAATGCAGCTGATACGCAAGCAGTCCTACATGAATATTTAAAAGGTGCCGGAAAAAATGACCGAAGGAAAGTAGACTGGACAGACGACGCAATCAGGCAATTCGAAAAATGTAAACAGGACCTAGCTAATGTTACGTTATTGACCCTTCCCAGGTATGAATGTCCATTAGCTCTCTTCTGCGATGCTTCAGCCCTAGCTATTGGCTCTGTGCTTCAACAGAGAGACAGCAAAGGCTGGCAACCTATAGCATTTTACTCTAAAAAACTAAATAATGCACAAAAAAACTATAGTACTTATGATAGGGAACTACTTAGTATCTACCTGTCAATAAAACAACTCAGGCATTATTTAGAAGGTCGGGATTTCACAATTTTCACTGACCATAAACCATTAGTTTTCGCATTTAAACAAAATAATGACAAAGCCTCTCCTAGACAGTTAAGACATTTGCAATATATATCACAGTTCACTACAAACATACAACATATAGATGGTAAGGACAATATCGTTGCAGATAAAATGTCTCGCATAGAAACTGTATCGTTTATCGACTATGATGCTATTGCAAAGGCACAAATTCACGATAATGAACTTAAAGCCTTACAAACATTCAGCTCATTAAAATTTAAACCGTACGTTTCACCATCAGGATATAAGCTTTGGTGCGATATCTCAACCAATAACATTAGGCCTTACATTCCAAATTCATTCCGAAAAACTATTTTCGAAAAGGTACACAACACATCTCATGATGGTATTAAAACAACTATTCGGAATGTAACATCAAAATTTATTTGGACAAATGTTAGGAAAGACATTAAAATTTGGGCACGTTGTTGTTTAGATTGCCAGAAAAACAAAGTAAATAGGCACACCAAATCACAATTTCATGTTTACAATGAACCTGATGAACGTTTTGATACAGTACATATTGATTTGATAGGCCCTTTACCTCCTTTAGAGGGAAATGTCTATTGTCTCACTTGTATAGATCGATTTACTGATTGGATGGAAGTTATTCCAATTCCAAATGCAACTGCCGAAACGGTAGCCAAAGCATTTTATTCCAATTGGATAGCTAGATTTGGAGTTCCTTACACAGTAATCTGTGATAGAGGAGCCCAATTTAAATCTGAACTTTTTAAAAATCTTGCTAGCTTATTTGGAATCAATTTACAACATACAACTGCTTATCACCCTCAGTGTAATGGTAAAGTTGAAAGGTTACACAGGACTTTAAAATCAGCACTTAAATGTCATAATTCTGTCAAATGGACCGACGCCCTACCGACAGTCTTGTTGGGAATGCGAACCGCCATAAGGGATGACAAACAATATAGCATTAGCCAAATGGTTTATGGAATGAACATTAAAATTCCAGGAGAATTTTTTGAAAAGTCTAGTGCTATTTTAGATCCAAATTCTTTTGTATCAAATTTACAACGTACAATGAACGACCTAAGGCCTAGACGGCGCTCCCCTACACAAAGCGATCATGTATTCGTTCATAAAGATTTATATACGTGTACACATGTCTTTATTAGAATAGATAGGGTAAAAAAGCCTTTAGAGCCGTGTTATGAAGGCCCATGTCAAGTAGTTAGTCGTTTTGATAAGTATTTTACAGTTGTACATAATGGAAAACAAATGAATGTTTCTATAGACAGGCTTAAGCCTGCTTATATTTATATGGATAGTAGTACTCCTCCCAGTTCTTCTTGTACTCCTGAACCTGTAGCAGTCAATAGTCATCCTGTAGTTACAAGGTCAGGCAGGCAAGTTAGGTTTCCTAAAAGGTTTAGGTAACTAAGTTGTATATAGTTTTATATACTAGTGTAAATAGTTAAGTTACAGTTCAAGTCATGGCCTATTTTAGTGATGTGCGCAGAGTGCGCGGCCAAGTTCTTTTATGTTTATCGTTACATTAGTAGGTACTCATGTAACTGGAGGGGGAGTAATGTAGAGCCTCCTTATAGAGGGTAACATAAATACTTTTTTATACTTGATTTGAAAATGTGATTAGATGTCGCATTTTTGTTTTCTAGACAATTGATTGATAATATATTTGCTGTGTGAACGTGAAAACCAATATTAAATTTATTTCCTCAAGTACCTTACTCCAAACCTTATAGTTAGTGGCCCAGTGCCACTACAGACTCTTTAATATAAGTAGGTACCTACATTTTTGTTATTCAGCCTCGACTCAAAACCTGTTCTAATTACATGGAACCATACAGTGACCTTAGACCAATGCTCACAGTTTGATATTGTAAATACCTGCCATAGTAATTAATGAATAATGATTTAAATAGAAAAAATATACAATATCTACATTAAATAATAATAATAATATAATCTCACGCCTTTTATCCCCGAGGGGGTAGGCAGAGGTATTCCATTACTGGATATACAAACATTTCACGAGATATATTGGACCCCTAAACGTGATAGGTGATGGGCCCATCGCCGGACTGGGTCTGTTTACACATGTCTCAGAATTAATTCTGAGATCTGCGAGTTTCCTCACGATGTTTTCCTTCACCGTCGAGCTAGTGATAAATATGTAACTACGTAAGTTTTTTTGAAAAACTCCTTGGTAGGTACATGCCAGAATTCGAACCTGAGCCTCACTGATTTTCGGCCGGCTCTTTAACCGTTCGGCTCTTTAATATCTACATTAAAAACTTGATAAATGATATAAGCACTGATATATTTAGACTAATTAGGTGGGAGTCATATTATTATAATTTTAGTAGATATTATTATGTAGTATGTAGGTAGGTACTAAGTATAGGTATACACCTACTTATAGAAAAAATATTTTACTTTAACTTTTTTTTATAGCTTGGTAGGTGCTAAATAAGTAGGTATTTCATGTTTAACTAGCTGTTGCCCGCGACTTAGTCCGAATTTAAAAAATCCTTCCTCAATACTAATAAAAGATTTGTGAAAACGTGAGGGGTCCAGTTTAGTTTTAGTTTTACTTAATTTAACCCAGTTTTCTTGCAATATTTATTACACTGTTTCTCGCAGGAAAACTATTTAGGTACCTACGTGACATTTGCCTAGCTCCCCCAACCCCACTTCTCCCCCACGTGAGATTGGGTGACATTTGGCTCGACCCATCTCCCTCATAAACACCTTACGTACAATACTTGATGGACGCCCTACAACGAGAAAAAAATTACTTCCATACTTATAAATTCAGGCGGTGAGTTGAGGAATGTACCTAGGTAGGGTACATAATTTTTGGAGGTATTCATCCACCTTCATTCCGTAGAAGGCAGTTGACTATGATTGAGTAACAGAAGGCAACATCCGACCACTAAATTAGCGCCTTCCTTTCCTACTTGCTGACAGTTCACAAACGTGGGAGGATGCAGCGCGTTTTCTTACACGTGCCACGATAGGTTTGGAGAGCAACTAACTAATAAGTTTTATTAAAAGTAATGGCATTGACAAAATATATAGTTATATTCCTCGCAATGTTTTTTAAAAAGCTTAGATACGTACATATTTATGATTAGCTGGACGGTGAAGTCATCATCGTGAGGAAACCCGGTGGTCCCAGAATTAATTCTGAGGCATGTGTAACAGATCCAGTCCGGCGCAGGGCTCACCACCTATCACGCTTTAGGGACCCAAAGGGCAATGACTGTACTAGTGAAACGTGGGTGTTTCAGTGGTTTCAAAATAATAGAATGTTGTAGTCTCTAGAATTTTCAAAGCTTTATAAACCAGTTGTAGGATTGTTTTTGTGTTGCATCAGACTCTTTGACTTTACTGGTGATAAACAGTAAGTAAACATTATAAATACTGAGATCTTATATACTAGGCGCATAACTTTATCGATTCTTATTACCAAACGAGTTTAACTTCTTATGAAGCCCGTTTTGGGAAGCGATCAAATTATGCGCAATATACCTACTTAATGTCAGGTCAATGGTCAATGAAATGGTAGGTCCTAAATGCGACTCTATTATCTTTCAGCAAAGGTTCCTTTTTCTTGTAATGTTATATTTCTCTAGTGACAAATATAGAGACCTAGCTATGGTACAATTAATATTTAAAATGAAAGGATAACGTTCACGTACAAGTTAATAATAATCAAATAAATGCCTGGTTAGCCAGTTTTTTCTTTTAGCTTCTTTTTGTACAAATAACAAATGCATTCCCTGCTTTTTAAATTAAGTACAAGCGGCTTGCGCGGTTTTACCCGAGTATTTCCCGTTCCTGTGGTAATACGGAGATAACATTTATACCTATCTATGTTACTCAGGAATACTGTAGCTTTGCATTGGCGAAAGAATTTTTAAAATTGGTCCAGTAGTTTTTGAGTTTATTCGTTACAAACATACAAGAATACCTACCAAAATACAAAAATAAGTAGGTACAAATCTTTCCTCTTTATAATATTAGTGTAAGTAGATAAGTGTCGTCTAGCTATCATTAAGTAAAAGAGATTATATCCCTGCAATATCAATTACATTAATCATATATCAATGTACCCTTAAGTTACATTCACATATTATGATTTTACGAATGTACTGCAGAGATTTCAAAATGGAGGCTTAAAGGAAGTGGACGCGTATGTTATGTATTATTTGCGACGTAAGTGCAACTGTGAATGCAGTCCGTTGAGTACCTACCTAACCACTTACTCTGAGTGACTGTAGTGTCCTAAAGATTATGTACTTAACTGCGCTAATATTGGCAAACGTATTCGCAGCAACGTTCACTAAAGCGGGTTCAATAATGGTTTGTGAAAAAGTATGCTGCTTTAAAAAATACATTTTCACTTGTCATGCTCTAAAAGTACGCCAATATAGCCCTACGAAGGGGAACTAAAGTGACCACTTTAGTCTCTAGGGAGTTAAAAGTAATATTTTTTTAAATTTCCTTACTGAGACATAGACAACCTCAAGCAGCCAGTAAATATCTGTATAGTGTGGACCATCTTCACTGCGAAAATGTTAAGAGTTTTAGTTCTATGGTTTTTCCGCAAAGAAGGTGGCGCTATGTGTTTTAAATTGTTTATCTGCAAAAGAGATTTGAATCTCTTTGTTAATCTGTGACTTAGAAGGCTTATAAGAAAAAAACTGACGGCGTAAATTTCTGAGATTTTGTCGAGTGTCAATTTTTTCGGTTTTAAATAATTTTTTACTAAGTAAATTGACTATTTTTCTCGCACTCCAAGTGAAAAGTACAGTGTGCAACTAGAGACTAAACGCCAACTTAATATACCCTCGGTTTCATTGAATTCAAACCACCTCTGGTACCTAATTATGGCTTTGTTTAGGCCCTCAATAGAAAATAAACTATTCACAATAATGTTATTGAGCCCCCATCGTTAAAAAATGTAGCGTCCGCGTCGTCACTAGCGTCGACTCTCGCCTCACCGATTACTGTCATGATAATGAGTGTAATACTTACAGCGAATTGCATATATCTACTTACACAATATTATAAAAGTGAAAGTACAGACTTACCTTTTCATGCGTATACCAATGAAAAGATTTTAATGAAATTTGAGAACGAGATTGACTTGTAGTTGCAACTTGTCGAAGAACATAACTTATTAGGCCATTTAGGCTACTTAGGCTATTTTCATCCCGTTCCCATGAAAAAAAATATAGGAAATGTTTTGAAAGAATTTTTAAATCGGTCCAGTAGTTTTGAACAAAAACAGAATAAAAAAAAAACCGCTTTAAAATAGTATAGTGTAGGTGTAATTTGCAACCCCATAGTATCATACTATTATCTATGGGTGTGGTTTTATCTGTATTTCCAAAAAAAAATCAAAGTCTATGGTATTTCCTCTGTGTTGGTTTCTTAGCAAGGCCTAATGACACTTTGCATGCACTGATAGACGAACCAGTTACTTTATAAGTAACTTTCCATTTTCTCGCACAATTTGCATTAAAAAGCCGCTGATTGATGCAACGCTATATTACTCGATATTGCAAATCGTAATCGCCTTCATCTTGTACAGCCAGTGACAAATCTATTTTATACCCACCTCCACTTTTACCTTTCTAATGTCTTGCGACGGGGCCGGTCTTTGTCCGCATTTTTCTTTTATTTCCGTCTTACATGACTATGAATTATTGACGTGAACATTTTCTAGAATGAGTGTTGCCAAATCTCGGGCTTATTTCCAATCCTATATAATCTCACGCCTTTTCATCCCCGAGGGGGTAGGCAGAGGTATTCCATTACTGGATATACCCACATTTCACGAGATACATTGGACCCCTAAACGTGATAGGTGGTGAACCCATCGCCGGACCGGGTCTATTTACACATGTCTGAGAATTAATTCTGGGACCTGCGGGTTTCCTCACGATGTTTTCCTTCACCGTCGAGCTAGTGATAAATATGTGCTTACGTAAGTTTTTGAAAAACTCATTGTTACATATGCCAGGATTCGAACCCGAGCCTCACTGATTTTCGGCCGGCTCTTTAACCGTAAGGGCCATCACTGCTCTTCTTCCTTCCAATCCTAATCTGCTTCTTTTTGGCCGTACATTCCCGCGTCTGACGTAGGTACATCTGTCAGTACCGCCAGCCTGTGTTTACAGCAGCCGCTAGCCAAAATAAATGACAAAAGAAGACGATTTCAAAATCTTAAAATGAAATCGTAAATATTTAAAAAACCAACTAAATAAATTAAACCTTTTATTTGGTTTATAGCAATTATAGCAAAACAATATCAAGCCTCAAGGTAAGAGTTAATATTAGCTACAACAATAAAAACTGATTGAAAAACGCAATCTTATCTCTTATAACAGTTTTTGCGTGTTACCAAATCTACAGAAACTTTATACACCTTGAAAAAAACGTGTTTTTCCAATCACCAGCAGTCGGTTTGAAGTCCTACCCACTAACTGCTACCAGACATCATTATTATTCGTTACATGTGAAAATAAATTTTGGAATGGTTGTCATTACCGTGTCATATGATATCCTATCCTACTAATATTATAAACGCGAAAGTTTGTGACAATAGATGGATGTTTGTTCTTCTTTCACGCTAAAACTACTCGGATCGGATTTAAATTTAACTTTTTAGAATAGGTAATATGGCTTATAGTTATGTAGGTACATCAGGATAACATATAAGCTACTTTGTTATCCCGGAACACAGACGATGTCGCGGTCATAAGCCAGAAGCTAGTAACGTATTAATTATGTCGATCAAAGTTTGTAGTCGATGGGAAAATCTAATCAAACCTTTAAAATAATGTTAAAACCAAAGAGTTTTTGTCGTCATACTAAATTGTGTACTTATAAGAAAAACATACAATATGGAAGGCATTTCTGACTTGGTTTTGCGCCATAGCACGACATTTGTATTCTTGCAACGAAGGGTTTTAAGGTCACTGCTTGTAAAAAGTACTTTGTGGTCGCTAGGCCAGCAATGGTCTGTTATTTTGTGACGTAATCAATTTTGAAATTTTAATTACAATAATAATGTAGATACCCAAGTGATTAACTTCGAAATTAAAATCAACTTAGTTCAACAAAATGTGAGATGTGATGTAGATTCATCATCTTGGGATGATAAACTAATCAGATAATTTCTCAGGACCTAGTTGTACCTATAATAATATTATAAAAATTGGTGTTCTTAAATTTATATCTAGGTACTTATATGTATTATTGATGCTGAGGCATGTGTACAGTCAAGAGCACGCTAAGCTTGACACTTTGGACTTTGACCCGGCCCTGTATTCTATGGCGCGCAGTACAAATCAGAGCTCAGCTTAAACTGGTAGTGTCAAGCTTGACTTGCTCTTGACTGTACAGGCTCACCACCTCACGTTAAGGGGTCCGTAAAAATAAACTGATGAAGAGTTACCTACTTAAGTGTATCCATTATGTCTGAGTTGAGTTAATTACGGCGAACATGTAGGTATGTAGGTACTGCCAAGACATTTATTTTTTCATCTGTACCACCATGTTTGATGCAAATAAAGAAACATTCTATTCTAAGTAGGTACACATATATAGTTAGATGAATGTAACACCAGTACCTATACCCGCTCGAGGTTAGGGCCGGGCGTTACCATATTTATTTGTATATGTGTAGGTACAAATATCTACTTATATGCCTAATTCCCTAACAAATAAATATTATAAATAATAATAATAAATCTTTATTTCAGGGAATATTTACATTAATAGATCTTAAATAACGTAAACAGAGGCCCACATTATATATACCTTATAACTAACATACCTAGTTACATATAAAATATCTACCTAAACTATTCAAAAATTCAAAATTCAAATTCAAAATCGTTTATTTTCTATTATTAAATATACACTTAGAAACGTCAATATTTTATAATAACAAGGCACTCTAAACTCGTCTATGAAGATTGGCTAAATGCAAACAGCAGCCCATCTCCACCGACGAGTTGCTGGTTCCGAATGCAGTACCCCGAGAAGAGCCAGCAAGAAACTCAAGGGCAGCTCTTTTTAATCTCATGTCTTACTAATAAATATCGTTTACAATAATAATTATAATCAATAGCCTTACATAGCGTCGAGTCGTTAATCCCATGCATGTTGGTCTACTAAGTAGTCTGTAATTTTATAGTAGCCTTTTTATGTAATTTTTGCTTAACTATTATTTTAAATTTGTCAAGAGGCAAATTTTGTAATTCAATGGGAATCTTATTGTAAAAACGTATACATTGACCCATAAAGGATTTGGTAACTTTAGATATCGACTAACACAAGCAGCCAGTTCATTCTTATTTCTAGTGTTTAAACAATGTCTGTCACTATTTTTTTTGTAAAGTGATATATTATTTTTAACATACAATACGTTTTCGTAAATATACTGTGACGCCAGTGTCAGTATATTAATTTCCTTGAATTTTTCCTTTAGAGACATCCTAGACCCCATTTTATAAATTGCACGAATGGCTCGTTTCTGCAAAATAAATATTATCTGGACATCAGCAGCATTCCCCCACAGTAGAATGCCATATGACATCAAGCTGTGGAAGTAGCTGAAATAGACAAGTCTAGCTGTGTCTACACTTGACATATTACGTATTTTTTTTTACGGCATATGCAGCAGAACTGAGCCTTTTCGCCAACGTATCAATGTGCGGTCCCGACTGTAACTTAGAGTCTAGAGTTATTCCTAAAAATACTGTAGTGTTTACACATTCTAATTTTTCTTTTTTAACTGTAACTGATTTTAAAGTTCGTTTAACATTTGATAAAGAAAAATGTACACATTTAGTTTTTTTCTCATTGAGAAGTAAATTATCAACGTTAAACCAACTGACAACATCATTAATTGCACTGTTCACTTCGTCATAAGACTTAATAGGTCGTTTAATTTTAAAAAGTAGAGATGTATCATCTGCGAACCGAACAATATCATGTTGCAGTCGGTTGGGTAGGTCATTTATATAGACCAGAAGTAGAAAGGGGCCTAAAATGGAGCCCTGTGGTACACCAATACAAACCGCCGATTCAGTCGATCTTGAACCGTTAACATCAACACATTGTATCCGGCTTCTCAAGTAGGACTTTATTAAATCAAGAGCGCCGCCTTGTACTCCGTAATGACGTAGTTTTATGATGAGAATTTCATGATGGACACAATCTAATGCCTTAGATAAATCACAGAAAACCCCAACAGCATCCTGCGACTTCTCCCAGGCATCAAAAACATGATTTACTAGCTCAACACCGGCATCGGTTGTCGAGCGACCCCTAGTAAATCCAAATTGCTTTACAGACATTATACTGTTGATAGAAAAATGTGCACTCAACTGATATAGAATAATTTTCTCAAAAATTTTATTAAGAGTCGGTAAATTGATATTGGTCTGAAGTTAGAGGGGTCTAATCTACTACCGGCTTTGAATAATGGAATAATTTTACTATGTTTCATCAGATCAGGAAACACGTCATCATCAACGCATTTATTAAATAAACAAGCTAGAGGTGAGGCAATTAAGTCTGTTATGGATGATATGATTTTTACAGATAAGCCGTCGAGATCGGCAGTATTTTTCATTTGTATTGATTTGAATGCTTTTAGGATATCAAGGATTTACATGATCGAATACGAAATTGCGTGTATTACAGCGGTATGTTCTTGTAGTAGCGATTCAGCGAGTGCGGGCGACGAGTTAAGTGACTTGGTCTTACACGTAATGACGGCAACGTGCGAGCGCTGTCAGCAGGTACCTAGTTGACCCCGGAATTTCCGAAATACAACTCCCTGCGGCCAGAAGTCCTCCTTCATGAAGGTCTCCAGGTGATACTTATGTCTGTTCGTCTGTTACCTTTCCACTTTTCATACCTTGAAACCACTATTAGGGAATGCGATAACTTAAAAGTTCACCTTTCATTCATCCTCTATGACCAAACCAGCTCTGCATTCCTTTTTCAATCCTCGTCACTATAATATCGTCTTTCAGGCCGCACTTTCATGCTTCTTCTGCCCCAACCTCAACACTCACTGCCATACATGTACTTAAGTATAGGTACCTACTATTTTTTTTCACTTTTTACTACTTTGTTAGGTATAAGTAGCACCTTTTGTTTATTTACGACTAGTGCCTATAGAAACCTATATTATTATTACTCAAAGCGCATGTATTGCATTGCAAAACTGTTTTGCAAGGTCGCTAAGTAGTGAGTAGTTAGGTACTTACGGTTAATTCTCGAACAGACGATAATTTATTTTGTGTGGTGCAACAGTAAACTCGACTGACACCTGTCATGTGACAAAATACTATCACTATAGAGGAGTCGTGACCATGACCTGATCCTGCTATTGTGACTAAAAGACAGATATGCATGGGCGTAGCTAGGGGGGGGCCAGGGTGGGCCGGGCCCACCCTAGAAAGCTGTTGGTTGGCCCACCCTAGAAAAATACGCTTCCTCATACATAAAATAACTTCATCCTCAACTACCGAAATCGAAAACTATCTTCTAAAAGCTAAACACAGAAAACTTAAAATAGTTTGAAAACATATTTTTCTAATTTCAAGGTCGTGGAGTGAACCTATTTATGTGCATTTGGATTGAGGGCCCATTTTTCAAAATATTGCGAAACGAAATGACAATTACAAGGCATTTAGTAAAAATTTGGTAAAACTTAAAGCAAAGATTCTTAAATTTCTTAAACGAGAAACAAAAGAGTTATGGTCAAATAACTTGGGCCCTCAATCCTGACACCTACATAAAGCGGCATAGCCTAATCTCAGAAAGTAGGTGCTATCCCTGGGATAATAAATTTAATTTGAGAATTCAGTTAAGATTTTCTTAAATACATTGAGAAATTCCCAAATCTTAAGAATGCGATAATACAGATTCATGGCGGTTTAGCTTGGGCCCTTAATTCGTGAATATCTGTACTGAGGAATCAGCCAAACAAAGGAGTTTATCTAAGGAAAGAGATTAATACGACTTTAATATATTTGAGTTCCATATCGCTCAATATCGTTGGTAAATTAGTTAAAACAAATAACGACACAAAAGTCGATAAACTATAAAAAACTAAATAAAATTCGAATTTTCTTAAAACGTCTGAACCGAGGGCCCAATATTTTCGGCGGAATTGACTAGGCTAAGCCTTCTACACTACCGCACTTTAGGTTAAGTATTTTAACCATTTTTTTATTGAAATGCAACAAAGCGTCCATATTTCTAAATGTCATACTTTAAAAGAAAATTGATTTACAATGTTTTATATGAGAAAATTCTGTAGGGTAGTTATGATTTTGTTACTATTCAGCATGTACCCCATAGAAGCTATTTCATTAGCGAATAGTTGTTGTCGGAAGCTTACGTTTTGTGTGATCCAATAATGAATAAATAAATAGTGCAGCTTATATTATTATTATTAGTGTTTCTGTTTTTTCATATCAAAGTAAGTACATAGACCAGTTTGATTTTGTCTATTTCAGTTAAGAATAACATGTCATGTATTACCTATTGACGGGCCTATTGGCTCAGTTGGTAGTGACCCTGCCTTCTGAGCCGGAGGTCGCGGGTTCGATCCCCGCTCGAGGCCAACATTTGTGTGCGTGAACATGTCTGTTGGCTTTGTGTCTGGTCGTTTAATATTTATTTAAGTATTTATATCAGTTGTTTATTACCCATAGTACAGGCCCTGCCTAGTTTGGGACTAAATAACCGTGTGTGAATTGTGTCCCACAATTTATTTATTTTATATTTATTTTTCCTATGTTTATGTGGTTGCTAATTCATCATCAGGAATTTATGATTGGTTACTGAGTTTTAATTCAAGAGTGCTTTATTATATTTTTATGGTCACCCTACAGAATTTCTCCTATATAAAATTCTAAATCATTTTTTTCTTAAAGTATGGCATTTAGAAGAATGGACGCTTTGTTGCATTTTAATAAAAAAATGGTTAAAATACTTAACCTAAAGTGCGATAGTGTAGAAGGCTTCATACGATACTTAATACAATACTGCCGAAAATGTTGGGCCCTCAGTGCAGTCAGACCTTTTAAGAGAATTCGATTTATCATCATAAATCTGTATTATCGCATTCTTCAGATTTGGGAATTTCTTAAGGTATTTAAGAAAATCCTAACTAAATACTCATATAAAAATTATCATCCCAGGGATAGTACTTTCTGAGATTAGGCTATGCCGCTTTATGAAGGAGTCAGGATTGAGGGCGCAAGTTATTTAACCATAACTATTTTGTTTCACGTTTAAAAAATTTAAGAATCTTTGCTTTAAGTTTTACCAAATTTTTACTAAATGCCATGTAAGGGTCATTTCGTTTCTCAATAATTGGAAAAATGGTCCCTCAATCCAGATGCACATGATCTATTTATATATTTTTGGTTTCTTTTTTCCTTACTTTAATGTCGATTTGATTTACCTACCTTGTTGTTGGTCATTCAAGAGCGGAGCTCTTGTCAGTGTATACTTAGCTATATTAGCGACTTAAACTACATAGTCTTGACCAGGACACAGATAAAAGAAAAAGAATTAGTATAATAGGATAGGATAACTGAAATCCATACTTGATTCCTATATACCATCTTGCCGCGCCGTGCGTGGCCGGCCGATTCAAGGCTGGGGCCATGGCCCCCCCTAGGAAAAATCCCTAGCTACGCCCATGCAGATATGGCCATGGACCATTTGGTGTCGTAGCTACGGTGGAGGCGATGAGGAGAGGGAAAGTTTTGCTTGAAGAAAGTTGTCTTGCTCAATCTCATATCTCTTTCAAATTAGTATAAAAATTACTGTTTATGATATCTCCCAGACTTCATACAGAATTAATCGAATTCTGGCTACGCTAGCCCTTTTGCTAAATATGTAGGTAGTCATACATAATTTTGACCTTTTTGTCAGCGAAAGTGCAACATAACTATAAGTACTTGTAAGTATAACTAAGAATTATATTGGAGTGTGATCTCTCTCTCCATAGATTATCTTTGCGACACCCTTGGTGCCATCGAATAGAGTTGTAAAAAATATGACACGTAAATAAAATAATTTATTTCATAATTTTTCAGTCCGAATCATTTACAATAAATGCACTGACGCCATAGGCTTATGACTGACGCCTAATGACGACTGTCGAGTCATGAGCATGAGTAGCATCGCGGCTAAAGTAACGCGGTTATAATTTTACTGCATAAATAATCTTATACCGCATAAGTGTACCCAAACTATCCAAGCGTGAGTAATTTTGCAATGACGCGGACGTCTACATAGATGAGTAGTTATGTACTATTTAGTCAGGGACAGATTAAGTGAGTCCTTCATTTCCATAATCTAACATTATTACCTACGATAAAAGATCTATCCAAAACGTGCCCAAATAGTTAGAGATAATTCACACAAATAACTATATTTAACGGTATAACTCGTCAACAACCTATACAACACATGCTCCGGGCTTTCCTCACTTATAAATAACCAATGTAGGTAATATTTTTTCCGAAATAGTATAATGTTTTAGCATAGAATTTAGTTGAACCTAAATTATCTTACAAAATTGCCATTAATGTACCAAAAAACTAAACATACTTAGTAGAAGGTAAAAATAATTACTTTTGCATAATTTTGAGTGGGTAATTGAAAATATTGATATATTTATAAATAATTTATATTTTTGTATTCTAGGTAGGTACTTTACTTAATGTGCAGTCTTCATCACAATCACAACACAACTAACACCAGTTGTTTTGATAAATAAATTGTGGTACACAATTCACACACGATAATTATTTAGTCCCACACTAGGCAGGCCCTGTACTATGGGTACTAAACAACTGATAAACATACCTACTTAAATAGATATTAAACGACCAGACACGAAGCCAACAGACATGTTCATGCACACAAATGTTGGCACCGAGCGGGGATCGAACCCGCGATCTCAGACTCAGAAGGCAGGGTCATTACCAACTGAGACAACATGCCCGTACGTTTTGGATTCATAGGGACCCAGTCCTTAGTTCGTGCCTGTGTAAACATCTGCACGCAAACTCCTTTGTGTTTTCCCAATGACTATTGAAGCTAATGCACGATAATTTTTAAACAAATCTTCTGTAATTAGAGTTTACGTGTTAATAAGTTCCGTAATCCGTAAACACATCAATTTAAGTGCTATAAAATCTGTGACTTCGCCTTTCGAGAGACAATTGAGAAATTTGTGAAATTTCACTCGACGCTAAATGTTAAGGCAATATCACTTTAATGCGGACAGTTGCAATTTCTACTTATTGTTTACTTAATCTGTCTTTGTTGAATGATCGAGCAACACTACCTACTCTACTCTAACTGGTTTTTCATTACTTTTGTTGGATTGTAAGTTTTTTGTTTTTCAAGTTTTTCAACTTATCAAGGTAACCTTACGCCAAGCATGTATTTATTATCTATGGACTTTTTTAGGTAGGTACAGTCAAGAGGAGCTTGACACAGTATACTACTTTGTACCTAACGTTCTTAATTCAATTGCCTTAGAGGTCACACTCGCAGTACAAATGTAAAGCTTAATGTGCTCTTGACTGTATCTACTAGCGCGTTATTTGTATCGGGCAATATACTCGCTGATGAATGATGATACCAAATGAGTAGTTAGGATGTTAATGATGATGGCATGCCGGATTTACTACAGACAATATACTAAGCTCTGTTTCAGAAGTTACGATACTTCATCATTGGTAATATCAAACATCGACCAACAGTATAATAAAATTAAATGTAATAAAATAAATAAATGTCAAAGTCAGCATTTGTTCTCCAAGTAGTTCCACAAGGCACAAGTAAAATAAATAATCATAATTATTTCTGCAGGCCTACTATCTAAGACAAGACATTCTTCGAATATTCAACAGCGTCATTTGGTATTTGGTTACCATTTGATTATATATTTGGTTTCCGATTTGCTCTAGGACTAACCTTTAAAAGGGCGAAAAATTCACCTCACCTCCCACGTAAAACAAGCAGCCAAAGACGTTTAAACAAAAAGTTTCTCGAATGATTTTCTTCCAAACTCTTTGCAAGCAGCTATAAGTAAAATAAAAATGTCAGAAGACTTTACCACTGGCGCATTAAATCGTCTACATTTTAGCTAGAACGTTGCTACCCAAAACAAAAAAGAAAAGCGGCGGAGTGACTTTTATCTATGCCCCGTTAATACTCCAATTAAATTAAACTGCCGCGGTAAAGCTATTGCATAGCATTTTGTATCAACAAGACTGCCGAAAAGAAACGACGTTAGACAATGCACGGCCTTCAAGCCACACCTCCGTGCCCGTCGGAGTGGGGAGCGTGAGGTTTTTTTTCGTTACGGAATTTCTGGATTCGGTCCCCGCGCTCAAGGCCCTCGATAGAAGCTATACAATAGCTTAAAAATTTGAAAATAGAATTAAATTTAGAATAACAATAATTAAATAACAGTTTTTGAAAGTTATCCTTACAATAAGTGGTCATTGGGAGCACGAAGCAATCTTTAAATCAGCTAAATTGATTGTTTTGACCACAAAATAACTTTGTTAACTCCCCTTGAACTCCTTCATTATAATAAAAAAGGTTTTTAGTACCTAATTGTACCCCGCAACAATCTTTATAACTTTATTGCTGCAATCAGATAATCTAATAAATACCCAACAATCATGGCCTGGATAGAACATAAGCGAAGGTCGTGATGTTAAAGACATTTAATTATATGGGTAGGTAGGTATGTACTTTTAGGATTTCTTTTTACATCTACCTCGACCCGTAGAAGTACTTCTACGGGTAGAGTTAGATGTAAAAAGAAATATATTAAGTAGGTTGATTAAGTATCTCAAGACCAAAAATAATTGGGATTAGGTAGGTAATGCATAAGTATTGAAATATTTTTAATTTTAGAGGCTAGAAATTTAGAAAATCAGTGTAGTTTTGAACTAAATTTGCCCTAAATGGCGAAAATACTAATTATGTGCAAAATTTTGCCAGGTTTAAACTTCCAGTCGGATCATTTATTTTAGTGCAAATATACCTATATTGGATCAGAACCTCTCAAGCCAATAAAATAAAACACAAATGATTTTTAATTGTAACGGTGCCTATTGGAACCGAGTGGTGCTCGACAAATTAAATTCGAATCATCAAATTTAATATAAGTAATAAAAATAAATTCGTATTCCAAAAGTTCCAAACAATTTAATACATTTTCCGATGACTGTTTTGTATAGGTACCTACTAAGCAATTTCCCGCAATTACAAATTTTTTATATCCGGTCTGGTAACAATTCCAAGTGATAATAGCTGACGTATTGTTATCGTGCGACAGTGCAGCGGGAACCCGCTGCTTGATCGGACGGTTCAAAAGAAACAGCTTTGTGGCGAAAGGATAGATTCTTCTTTCATTCATCCTACATCATCATCATTATCAACCCGTAACAGCCCACAGCTGAGCTAAGGGTCTTTCCTTACACGAGGAAGTATGGGACATACGAGCGAGCCTACTGCGGATTGGTAGATGATGTTAGACTAGGAGTTAGGATCCTTAAAAAAAGAGTCAAGTAATTAGCGATTTATAGTTAAAATGCGGAAGTAAATTTTGTCTATTAGTTGCCGTTTCCGGTTAAACCGGTTAACCGATTTTAAATAAAAAACTTCTTGAGGAATGGCATAGGCAATGTTTGATCCCGGAACACTACATAGATACCTAGATCTTATTAGACGATAACCTAAATTTCACAAAGACGGAGTCACGGGCAACGGGTAATCCTACTACTTATACGAGTATATTATAAACGCGAAAGTTTGTATGTTTGTTTCTCTTTCACGCAAAAACCACCGAACGGATTTTAATGAAACTTTACAGTTATATAGCTTATACATCATAATAACATATAGGCTATATTTTATCCCTGTATTATAACGGAAACGGGAACTACGCAGGTGAAACCGCGAGTCGCTGCTAATGAAAATATAATTCAAGAGCATAGTGGCAGCCGCAGCAATAAATGCTGTTTATTTATGTACCTAATTTAAGGGTAACACAGGAAGACGGTAATCTTAGAAATCATACTTGCCTAGTACTTGTACTTGTCTCGAGCTATGCAAAAGTTAAGCTTAACTAGTAATTTATTAGATTATCGTTCTTAGAACAGTCGAGTCCTAACCATTGTATAATGATTTAATGAATAATGTATAAGTATGCATGAAACGAATAAGTAGTGCCTACTAGGCTACTATATCCATGTTTACAGGTACTTACCCGGTTTCGCAAGCGAAATGTCAGCATAAAACGCTTTAATAAAGCCTTGAACGCAACTTTACGCAACACGAGTTCTACTTAAAATAAAACCCTCCACGTACCTTCCTTCTTCTGATTGGATTTTCGAATTCGTTCTTCGATTCGCTGTCGGAGACTGCAAACATTTTTGTGTTATGTAGGCTTAGCAATTATTTTCCCGCTCTCACCTGTCACCTTAGCCATAAAACAGTAATAAATATCACGTCACATCTATGTGACGTAAGATCATCTAGGTGAGAGCGGGAAAATAATTAGCGTGCTAAGCCTGTTGGTATTGACTTCGTACGGATGTATTGCGTTCGGAGACCGAATCGAAAAACTAATTCGGAAATCGAATCAGGAAAAAGAGTGTATTTGACGGTGCTAGGCGAAAAAAATTCAGTCAAAATCTAGTCTAGCCTGATAAAAATGAAATACTAGTAGGTAAGCAAGTACTCGTAGGTATGTGTATTTACTTGACTGCTGGAACAAATAAAATTAAATATACCTAAGGAGATTTAAAATTTATCATTGTTACAAGAGCCGCGGTGGCATAATTTATGTTTTAAAAACAGAGTTTTTTTTTATTATTTGAAGGATTATACAACATAAAAAAGGCCTGTTTTTCCGGTTTTCTGGGAATTTTAAACTAGTCATACTTAGGGTGAACTCATCTAATTTCGTGACAAAGGCATTAGAGTGAAAAAACACTGATAAATAATTATTCAATTTTATTGAGACTTCACTGAAATATTAATCAGTCTTTTGTAGATACAATGGTACGAGTAATCACGGTCTAATATAACAACCTACAGAGTACTAGCTATTTTACAGAAGTAAGTCAACTTGTCTAATTCCGTGATTACCTCTTTAAGTCCGTGATAGATACTACTGTATCTCCGATATAACGGAATTACACAAGTTAAAATGAATATCTGTACAAAACTTAAATAAAGATGAGATCATTTACAGAAATAAGATAGGTATTTAAGATTAATTTAAAAAATTACAAAAATTAGGTCAGCCTATAAGTATTTACTATTTTTCTTGAAGCCTTCCATGTTTTCTGAAAGAAAAAGTAATTAATTAGACGGTTTGTCTTGGGAACCTCTTACTTTTGAACTTTTTATACCTATGCTCTCAAGTATCGTCGACAATCAGGTCACGTAATTGCGTGATAAATTTAGTTTACCTAATTACGTGATATAACATTAATGTTACATTTATGATAGAATTTTAACTTTAAAGGAACCTTTGCCTCTTATAGCTACGTTTATATTTAATCGCATTTATTTAAAACATAATTCTGAAGCCATTTACTTGAAAAAACTCAATAACGTGTATTATGCTACCTTAATTCCGTTATACCACAAAACTCTCTCAGCCATGTTATATGCAATATTTTTGACGAACTAAATGAGCTTTCACACCTAAAATGTACAGAATAATGAAGAGTTTCTTACTTCCAGAAAAAGGAAATATCATAAAGATATCATTTTATTGAAAAAAACAGAGAAATCTATAAAATACTTACATTAAAATCGCAAAGTTTGCCACCCATTCACTCATACTGTCGAAACTGGTCGCGTTCGCGCGCAAACTGACGAAAATCGACGATTGTTGCTATCCCTCTTACTCGAGTAAAACAAAACTTTGCAAATGAATTCAGACTTTATTTCCAAACGCTAATGTAGTATTATGCTTGCTCTAATCCACTCATAGAACTCAATATTAGACTTCAAAATAACTATCACGGAATTGAGTGAGTCACAGAATTAGATGAGTTTACCCTACTTGCTGTAAGAATATAAAAAAAACCTTTACTAAAAAGATTTGTCAAGTAAGTTTAATTAATGTAGGAAGAGGTAAATATTTATTTATTATTAAAATTTATTTTGGAATAGATAAGAATGAAAATTACACAATAAAATATCAATAAAGCAGCTACTGTTTTAATTTAATCTTCTCGGTAGCCAGAGCCAGCTTGCGAATGTTGCACAGACACCCGGCGGACGCTTCTTGGAGAATTGCGTCTTTGGACCCAATAGTTTCTAGAAGGAATTGTACCACACCAGCCTGGGAAAATACACGTTACATATAACAGAAATCATTAACTGCTAATTAATGAGGAAAGGCCCGTAGATAATAGCAGGCGCAGTCGAGTGACCAATATCAATATCGTCACAAACACATCACTCATTATCAATAACTAAGTCGTTAATTACTGCCCATAGACATATTAATAATAGGTCTATGTTACTGCCTGAGTAAATGTTCTGAAAAACCCCTTATAAGTATTTCACCCAAAGAGATTAAAATATAATAAGGCATAGACACAAAGCGAGGAAAATTTGAAGTCAAAAGTTATTCCAAGTGGAATAAGTCTAGTACAATTTCTACCGAATGAGCTCGCGTTCATACTAACTGACATGACAAGGACATGACGCTTAGGCTTCAAAGTTTTGTATGAAAATATTCCCAATGCCCCCTCTATGTCCTATTATATTTAAATCTCTTTGATTTCACCAGATTCTCAACTCATCAGCAGTGTCTAATTCAGCAAGCGCTATCCGCGTAACAAATTTCAAATAAAGAAGATTCCAATTTAGAAATTGACATTAACGCCTCAGAGGCCTTACGTTGCTTAATTGGTATGCTGAGAACCTGTAGTAATAACATAGAGTAATAATGATAAGAATCTGGGGAACTGCTGACAACAGTAAAATCAAAGAATTTTCTGGAAAGTAGATCAAATGCACAAAACAGTTTTTTTTTACGATTTCTAAATTGCTTTTAAATAAATATCAGTTTCATCTATGAAGTCCCTATGACTCTGATATGAATTGAATAAAACTTCACCTTAATATAATTATGTACGAATTATATGTTAATTCATGGTAAAACTTTATAGCTTTATATTTTAAATCTTCCCTGACCATTTTAGCGATTATCACCTCTCCTACAACTACTTACTACAGATTAAAATATCCAATGTTCTCCAATAAGGGATGTGAAATGCCTAAATCTAAGGCTTTGGATTATGGTAATGCAAACTCTAACAAAAACTTTGACAATTGTTCACAAATTACAATACAAGTTCACGCAAGCTGATAAGTGAAACAGTTTACAAGGAAGTTCTTTATCTTAAAACAATGGACATACAAGGAAGCTCGAACTTACTCAACCAATTTTACTGGAATAACAAAGATGTGGACGCGACCTTAGATCACAAACTGGATAACTAGTGTCATACAAATTCACATTGAAATATGTATAGTACTAACGTACGAACGGGGCAGACTTGAACCTATACTAGGTTAGAACTATTTATGAAATTCAAAGCTTATGTTCGTATCCAGTTACAGAGCCTCCATTTGTTTCATTTTAGATGTAATAATAATAATAATATAATCTCACGACTTTCATCCCCGAGGGGGTAGGCAGAGGTATTCCATTACTGGATATACCCACATTTCACGAGATATATTGGACCCCTAAACGTGATAGGTGGTGACTGGTGAGCCCATCGCCGGACCGGGTCTATTTACACATGTCTCAGAATTTATTCTGAGACCTGCGGGTTTCATCACGATGTTTTCCTTCACCGTCGAGCTAGTGATAAATATGTACGTAACTTAGATGTAAGTAAACTTGTTTTTACTGGATGTGGTCTTAAAATTAAACAAACGATCTAGTCTGCTTGATTCACTCGTAACATTACAGCATTACAGCGGTGCGGGAAACCAAAGCGTTACAAAATTTACAATGAGCGCCAGTTGTAACACGAACTGCTTGTTGACCTAGACTGTCCTAGACGGTACGGTAGTCGCGTGAGCGCACTTTAATGTTTACCGTTCGAGCTATTACAAAATGTACCTAATGCTCGTAGGTCAGGACGTCGAGTCTTGCATTGTTACATTATAGTTGATTATAGGTACACGAATGTGGGCGATGGATCACCTCAACACATAGACATATTAACACACGGGACACGAAACGTAGTCGTGTGTTATTATGCCTATGCCTCAACACGAGACATGAGCTTAAAAAGAGCCGCCCTTGACTTTCTTCCTGATTATTCTCGAGGTACTGTATTTGGAACTAGCTCGTCGGTGGAGATAGGCTGCTGTTTACATTTAGTCAATATCCATGGACGAGTTTAGACTGCCTTGTTATTAGGTATACTATTACTTTTATACTTACTAATGTGTAATTTGCAATTACATACCTACAGAAATAAAAATACATTTTAGGTAGTGCTCTCCGTGCAGCAAACTGACTTTCTACATGCGTAACCGATCCCAGCCCGTTCGATAGCAATGAGTTTTTCAAAACTAAAGCATCTCTACTTTGATACGGTAGGAAAACATCGACTGGAAACTTGCATTCCCCAGAATTGATTGGTTCCGAATTTCTAAAACTTGCATTTAAACAGCAATCACCTGTCAAGGTGACAGTGTCACCTTTAGGAGACCGAGAATACACTGGCCTTTGATTGGTTAGGAAGTCGTCGTTCACTATTTGAACATATATGTTATTGCTAAATAACAATAATAATACTGGTAAAAAAACCTTTAAAAACGTTACAAAAAACGTTTGTATTCCGATCAATACAATTACCTCCTCAGTTTGTAACTGACAAGTATCTGTCTATTATGGTAACCAAAGAATGATTTCCTTCCAACTTCCAACCTCTTTGCCAACTACCTTTAAAACAAATGCTAATCAAAGCACTTGACGTCACAACATTGTTACGCAGTACCTCGACCTAAACAATGATAGTTGTTACTTACGGCATGCATGGTGACGCAGTTTATTGAATAGAACGACAGATGGTACAAGGCCAGGGCGGTGGCGCGATGAACGTTTAGGTCTCGTGAAGTCATGTAGTTTACCAACGGAGTTATAGCACCACGACGGCCAAACTCTTGACGATTTCGGGACCAGTCACAGCAGTAAGCGATCGCTATACCCAAATTTGCTCTCAAATGATCATCGGTTGTATTCACTGCGGAAAATTAGATTGTTATGTAATGAGAATAAAAAAATATAATTGGATTGGATACGAAAATATTTAAAATCATAGGAACCTTCGATACAAACCATCCACAACACGTTTCATCTAAATTAAAAATACTTACAACTTCATCTAAAACAACAATTACCTACCTACAATTTCAGTAAACACAAATCTTACCGAGTTTGGAAAGTTTGGCCACGACGCCGTGATCAGAAATTACAGCTAAATTCTCGTGGTCTCTAGCAATTGTAGCTATAGCAGCGCAAACAGCAGATAGAACGTTGTGATCATCAGAGTCGAGGAGATCCACAGTCAATTCTAAAGCCCCAACAAATGAGCGAACCATTTCTCCGGAATCTGCCGCATTTTGCACGCAGGGACTCAATGCTAACGCAGCATTTGTCTGCACCTTTTTAGAATCATTCTTCAAAAGAGACCATATCAATCTAACTCCATCTAACTCGTCAATCTGCAACATGCAGCCAGGTTCCTTTGCGCATTCCATTAAGACCAATGGTACGTTTTCCAGCAGCGGTTTGTGGGTGTTGTTTAAGTGATGAACTGAAAGAACGTATAATTTTATCGACATGACGTCATATTAAAAGGTATAATCTTATGACTATCAACAAACGTACTCAGCATAGGAATTCCACCAGCACTCCTGATTTTATCTCGATTCGGAGGATATTTAGCACATTCTGCCAGAGCTCCGGCTACATTGGTCAGCACGCCATCATTCTCATCATCCAGGAGCCTGACTAAAATAGGGACTGCTCCGAGAGTATCAAGTCTCTTCACACTCTCATCACTATCAGCACATTTCCACAAGGCACCGGTCACAGCAGCCATAAGCGGCTTGTTAGCTCTGTTCGTACTGTCCTGAGCAGCTTCTACTAGGAGCTCGAGCCCTCCAGCGTCTCGTATCATGTTTCGAGTTAGAGGGTCACTTGCACATTTGTATATAGCTAGACTGCAATATGTCTAAAACATTAAAATATTGTTAAAATATAAATGCACATTTTTTAAGATTAATTCTCTTACGACAAGGCAACGAAAATGATGTCATTCGATTCAACAGACTGCGGGGTGACCTTTAAATTCAGAATTATGTTTATTTGTAATCTTAGAATCACTAACACTAATACCTTCAAGTCCTTGTCTTCATTTGCCAAGTGCGTTATCAAATCTGTAACCATATTTTCAGTCTGCACTGCTAGTTGGAAAGACGTTTCGTTTGCGCACATTTGGAGCAGACCCACGGCTGGCACTGCCACATCCAGGTGTATCGTCTTCAGCACCTTGGCTATCAGTGGAATCATCCCATACTTCCTCATCGCCTCACGATTTCGTTGTGACGCAGACATCGACCACAATGCTTTGGCACCAGCTCGAGCAATATCCAAATACGTGGTCTCATCTAGGTTCAAATCTTCGCGTGGTGTGATTAGATACCTTACAAATATGATAAAAACATACTTAATTACGATATCATTACAATTTCCTTAGATTATTTAACGTACTTACCGTTCTTTTATGTCCAACAGGTCAATCAATTTTGGTATCCCATCAAATTTTCTGCAAAACTTCCTGCTTTTGCGGATCCTCCCTAAATTGGCTATGGTCTCCGCTGCCAGAATTTGTACGTCCCTTGCAGGATCAGACAATAAACCTACTAGTAACGGAATGGCACCTAAATCCGTTACTTTCTTTCTTATCTCGCAATTTGCTGTTATATCCTTGAGAACAGCGAGTCCACCCAAAATGCAGCACAAATCTCTCGTCTCTAACAAGTTTACGAGAAGTTCCAATCCACCTATTTCTTGGATGGCTCTCTGGTTTACCTCTATCGTCAAGTCATGGTCTTTCAAGCAAGATAAAGCGACCATAGTCGCTGTCTGATTACCAGCTTTCATGTACTTCACAAGTTTCTGAATGTGCCAGTACTCTGGTGGTATTTCTGAGGACTTGATGAGGTCAGCCCAGTTGTCCTCGGATGAAGAAGTCGAAGATGCAGAAGAAGCGGACGTATCGTCGCCTTCAGTGACCATGACAATCCGAGGTAGCCCCACAGTATCTTGTCCGCCATCGACGCTAAAGGTGGAAATATTGTCCACCTCGCCCATTATTATAAATTTAATTTATAAATCGTAATCACTCCAAAACACGACAAAAAGTGTTCGTATTACTAGAAAAATGTATGTAGTCTCCAAGGAAAATATCAGCTGTCCTATATGATTAGTCGATGACGTTGCTAGGCAACGCCAAAATTATTATTTTTGCCAAAGAGTTTGGATGAAAATCATTCTCTTTCATAGAGAAACTTTTTCTTTAAACGTCTTTGACTTTTGCCATAAAGTAGGTAGTGAAAATTTTCTATGACAAAGAGTGCTAATGACCTTTTCAAACACTTTTGTGCGTAATACTACGTAGTTAGTACTATTACTTATTCTGTGGTAATACGAAAAAAATAAACAAAAGTTATAAATTATTCAAGGTCTCTACAAAGATGTTTGAAGAAAACGTTTCTCTCTTAACATTTTTTTCTTCTAACCAACCTCTTTGGGTCTATTTAAAATACCGTTTTCAAATGTTTATACATATACCTTTATATATATACCTTGGAATACAATCTCAATCACCTACATATTAACATAACGGACGAACCAATTTTATTTAATGTATTCATTAAATTAGGTACCTACCTACATTTTAAACAAGTTTCATTCGAATAATGCTGTAAATTGGAATTTGCATTTTTAAGTTATTCATAATTTTTTTATTGTTTCAGTTCCGAAGGAGCGTAAAAGATGTTCTAAAGCCAGAACACAACGACCACTTTCTACTGCGTTGGCTGAGAGGTAATTATTTTACTATTTTAATTTGAAATTCATTGCTTTTACTGTTGTTAAATTTGTAACTTTCAGTAAGTTATTCGTCACGTTAATGAATTAGGTAACGAAAATTTATGATTCATATTGCGTATACCGAATGCAGAATGCTCAGTGAATCTTACATTACAAGAGAAACCTTCTGGTCAGGTAATAATTCTGCACGATAGCTCAACACGTATTGTTATCTTGTACCTGAGGGAACCCGCTGCTTAACCGGTTTTTAATTCAAGTTTCGAATCCGGAACAAATCTACTATGTCAAGGTAACAATGAGGCCCTGAAAATGCAGCCACGTAACCCCGTTCCATGTATGTGGAACTATACGTTTGGTGTGAACGCGACCTAGGTAGGTAGAGCTACATTTGTCCAATTGCAAAACGCATTGAATCTACTACTGTCTATTTCTTTATTACAAACAAGTTACACTTGAGATAGTACCTAATGAAGACTTTCGTGCAAACGAATCACCTATCTGAAACCTAATGATAAACAATATGTTTGTTTTTTTCTTTTAGCAAGGCAATGGGATGCAGAAGCAGCAGAGAAAATGTTAAGAGACGTGAGTATTTTTATAATTTTCCTTGTTGATATTCTAGTATATTTCCAATGTGTAAATTTTATCTTGATAATTTTATTTTGAGTGGATTTGGGGCTTTTGGAATAAAACAAAACACATCGCTGATATTTTAAATACCTAGCCGTCCGCGTTCGTTAGTGCGTATTGAATCGTATGAAGTACAGCATGAAATTAAATTTTCATCTTTATTTGTCTAACCTCAACCGTGACGCAAGAATTTATTGTAAAATGTATGTGTTTTATTCATTTAGCGACTATGTTTGTACAGCGGCGTAAATTTTATTATTTTATTGACTGCTGTTTGTAATCGTGCTTACCTATCTTTATTAATGTCAAAAATAGCGGTAAACCACTTTTTTATTCGTTTTTCCGTAGTCTATGGCATGGCGGGAAAAGTGGGGAATCGATACGACTCTACAAACGTGGCAGGCTCCGGAAGTCCTAGAAAAGTACTTCCCCAGCGGAAGCACCGGATTTGATAAAGAAGGGTCACCAGGTAAATTAATCAGAAAGACCTAAGGTTTGCTCTGACATTTCTAAAATAATAAAATATAACGAACTTTGGTATTGAGTAGGTACTGAACAGATTTTTGACGATTTCTAATATTAAATAAAGTTACCAAAGAAGTTTGAAAAGTTATGAGATTTATTCACCAAACGCAAAGAGATTTAAATATAATACGACATAGAGGGGGCATTGGGAATATTTTCATACAAAACTTTGAAGCCTAAGCGTCATGTCCTTGTCATGTCAGTTAGTATGAACGCGAGCTGTCATTCGGTCGAAATTGTACTAGACTTATTCCACTTGGAATAACTTTTGACTTCAAATTTTCCTCGCTTTTTCCCCTCTATATTATATTATATTTATATCTCTTTGACCAAACGTCACCAAAAGTAGGTAGGTACCTACTCAAGGGAGTCTCGGGTACCTAAAGCACAGATATTAGAATACTATCCTAAAGCAAACTAAGTAACTAACTTAAGTTTGCCGTATGTCGTTTCTTCCCAGAATTCGATCCTTATTGGCGACACTATCGAATTGTGCAATAATAAAGGGTGTGTTTTTTTTCCGAAATCAACATGTTCGATTCCTGGCTAGGAATATTGATTTTTCAAAAATCCAAATATGCAGTTTTAGCCCACTTGAAATATTCACCCTGTATAGTCTTCCTTATATGGTCCTGCCCTGTGGTCCTGCCTGCCTGCCATTCCAGTAAGCCAATCCACTAATGGCCTCGTGTAAATAGAGATAATCCACTGCATTGGATTGTCCTCAAGCTTTTTTGTATGCAGTTTGGATTTTCTTAGTGGATTGTGTTAAGAATTTTAGTTCGTTAAGGGTTGTCAAAAAGGGAGGGTGTTAAGAATTTTAGTTCTGATAAAATCTTTTTACTTTTGATAACCTTATATCTTTCTATTTATACACGTAGTAACCGTTGTGATGACTGTTAACTCTATTAAAATATGATTAAAATACTGTCACTAATTGAATTCACGTTTTTCTCTTAACTGATAAATTAGTTTTATCAGATTGTCTTAGTAAGATTGATAGATAGAGTGAAGAATAGTGTGATCCGAGAGCGTTGCGGCTTGAAAGATGATATAGTGACTAGGATTAAAAGAGGAATGCTGAGGTGGTTTGGTCACATTGATCGGATGAATGAAAGTCGACTTACGAGAGAAATATACAAGGGTGTTGTGAATGGGCGAGACCAAGGCGTAATTACATCGACCAGATCGGCGATGTATTGAAAAAAAGACAGATAAAGAGTAACCGAAACCGACGAGCATGCATGAGTCGTTTGATGGATGTGGAGGAAGCACGAGAGATGTGCCAGGTTCGTAGCAAGTGGCGGTCTGTTGTCTCTGCCTACCCCAATGGAAATGGCCTCGTGTACCTAAATGGTCCATTATGTTCCAGTGATCATTATCCCGTTCGTGGGGCTGGACACGTGGGGGCTCCTGCACTCCCTCACGAAGACTGAGGTCATCCGTATGGTGCTACGACACCTGGAGAACTATCTCGAGAGCGCGAGAAAACAGGCGGCCACACACGGCCCGGCCGCGTTAAAGGTAGCGTATAAACATTTATTTTTTTGTTTTACCCGCATAGTTCCCGTTCCTGTGGGAATAAAATATAGCCTATGTTACTCAGGGATATTCAAGCTTTAAATTGGTCAAAGAGTTTAGTTTTTGAGTTTATTCGTAACAAAGATACCTACAAAAATACAAATCTTTCCTCTTTATAATATTATTATAGATATAGATTAGTATAGATCCAGCCCAATGCTGAGCTAAGGGTCTTTCCTCACACTGAGACACCTAAGTGTCAGAATGTTTCAAGCCAAGGTATCTGACATGACTTAACGACTTTCATTAAGCGTAAACAACGAAAACCGGGACTAATGGTTTTCGTTGTGTTTTACGATACTCTTTCAAAGTCTGTGTATAAGTGAATCTGTGTGGAAATGAACGAATTAAACAATCAACGACATTTTCAACATTAACTAATGATAGCAAATAAGTATAAATATTACGGAAATAGCAAACTACCTAATAATGAGACCCAAAAAATGTATCGTCTGTAGTTATAACTGACATTCATAAATAGGTATCTACTAATTGGAAACTAACCTATAGGTACAACAACGCGTAACAGAAAAAGCGCAATTCCTCATACACCCCAATTTAGTAGTACTATATTAATATAAAAAAAATATGATACAATCAAACTTTAGGTGTGTCTAACCAATTTTCTTAAATATCGATTAATAATAGCACGATTTCCATAGAAAGCACTAAATTCAGCTACGATAATTCATGTTTTTTAAAAATTTTACAAATATTAAAAATAGCTGAAATCGAATAAGTAAGTACTCGATGCTGAATAAACTAATTTCAGGAATTGCACTTATTCTGTTACATGTTGTATGTGCTATTTGTAAATAACAATAAAATAAATAATAAATAATCTCAACCCTTATGTCCCCTAGGGTGTAGACAGAGGTATTCCATTTACGGAAATACCCACTTTTCACCAGAATATTCGACCCCCTAACGTGACAGTGAGGCCATCGCTGGACTGGGTCTGTTACACATGCCTCAGAAGTAATTCTGAGACCTACCAGGTTTCCTCAAGATGTTTTCCTTCACCGTCGAGCTGTAGATATTAGTAGGTATTCATAGAAAAGGTACGGAACCCTTGGAGCCCGAGTCCGACTTGATCGGTTTTTATATTATTAGGTCTTACCTATAAATTTGCAGACGGTAGGTAGGTACTCATCAAAGAGATTAAAATATAATAAGGCATACAGGGGACAAAGCGAGGAAAATTTGAAGTCAAAAGTTATTCCAAGTGGAATAAGTCTAGTACAATTTCGACCGAATGACAGCTCGCGTTCATACTAACTGACATGACAAGGACATGACGCCTTAGGCTTCAAAGTTTTGTATGAAAATATTTCCAATGCCCCCTCTATGCCCTATTATATTTAAATCTCTTTGGTACTCATATTCCATAATTAGAATTACTCGAATTTTTAACGTAGGTATCCATGATGACGAAAAAGATTGAAATGCGACAAAAATGTAGCATTAAGTTGGTTTAATACTCAAAGGCATTAATCAATAAAAAAATGATTACTTTTGGAAAAAGAATTCCATGTTTTTAAAATAAAATTAGCCAAACAAAACTTATTTTGATTTGAAATGGCCAGTACCTACTGCAGAACGTCAATTTCATAGGCATTCATACAGTCAAAGACGTAATGATTTTCTTCCAACCTCTTTGATTACAGCCTTTCAATTTGTTACAAAAAAAACTGTGCTTTTTTTCGAAATGATCTAGTATAGCGACGACGTAAAGCAACTTTTATTGCAGTTAAACAAGCAGACGTCGATCCGAACCCATTAAAAGCAGAAATTATTAACGATTGCCGCAAATGTGGTTTTAACCAAGTAATACATGTAGGTTTATTTATAAGTTCATAATGATTAATGATTCATAACTATCATGACATGAAAAATGGAGTAAAAAGGTGACACGATGGTACCCTCTAGCGATTGAAAAAGGAAAAAACTAGGCCACCGAAAAAGTGGGATGACGCCATCAGCCAAGTGGCACAACAGCTCTAAAGAGTCAAGAATGGAAAAGGTTGGAGGAGGCCTTTGCCGACGGGCATAAAGATCTGCAGAAAATTTGCAAGAAGCAGATACTAGATTAAGTTTTAATTTTATTTGTAAAAAGAATACCTACTAAGATCTGAATAAAAGGCTATATAATACTTAATGTATGTTGAATACATTAAGTATTATATAGCCTCGAACACGAAAGAAACAGGTTTTACAGTCGCCTTAGAGGTCAGACTCGCACTAAAAGTGAGGTGATTCTTCATGTGCTCTTGACTGTAGGTACACTACTGTTTGATATAAAACTTGTTTAAGTTTTAATAACACGTTTTGTAACGGTTGTAAATGCAAAAAATAAGGAGACGGTTCATAAATCGACAAAATATTAAAGATCTGTAGCCTCGGACAGAATCATGAGATCTCAAGATTAATTTTGTTAGAAGTTTTTACGATAGTCTTTGGTGTGAGTGTTTAAAAACTTGTCTGAATGTTAACATGCAAAACTGGATCTTTTTTGTTAAGTAGTTTCTTACTTAAGCACTACCTACACTACTAGAATAAGTACCTAGATACCAAATGCAAAAAAATTGCTGGCGTGCCTTGACTTCACTACTCATTTGGATATAATATAGGTAGGTCCCTAATAATAGGTAGGTAGTTACTATTTATTTTTCCTGAGCAAGCCTAAAAATACAATACCTACATACTAAAGGGATTAGCTGAAATAAAGACCACTGATTAAAGAGCCTTCTTCTCATGCTTGAGGCACTGGTTCGAAAAAATGTACTATCGACTAACGCTAAGTATGATACATTTGGAAGAACTGTCGCAAAGTTGACGGGCCTGTTAGCTCAGTTGGTAGTGACCCTGCCTTCTGAGTCGGAGGTCGCGGGTTCGATCCCCGCTCGGGGCCAACATTTGTGTGCATGAACATGTCTGTTGGCTTCGTGTCTGGTCGTCTAATATTTATTTAAGTATGTTTATCAGTTGTTTAGTACCCATGGTACAGGCTTTGCCTAGTTTGGGACTAAATAACCGTGTGTGAATTGTGTCCCACAATTATTTTATTATTATTATTATTAAAGTTCAAGTTTTTATTACCCTGACTAGGAATAAGAGTTAAACAATCAGAAACCAGTAACACCGTTTTTTGCCATTCCGATCCATTCAATGACCCGAAATGGATTTAAACATGAAATAAACCCTTTTATGTTACTATAAGAGAGGGCTTTGTGGCCACAGGGTGGGAAAAGATAGTTGCTCACAAAAATTACACTTAGATGTATCAGGCAGAACTTTTACTGATAGTACTGAGGTACTTAATAATGAGTCCTTCAAAACTCGCAGGTCCCTGAATTGATTTTGAGGTTGGTGTAGCAGCACCCTGGACCACTTGTCACGTTTAGGGATCCAAAAATATACCTACTGTAAGGTACAAGGTGTAGGAGCGCGGGCGTAGAAAATTTATTAAAAAAGTTAAAAAAAATAGAATTAAATTAAATTATTTTTACTTTGTAAAAAAATACTAACGACCTATTCTCATACCTACCAAATAAGTACCTAGGTATAAAAAAATCATTTAGGAGTTCAACCACAAACACGAGATTTTTATCTAGGTATTAAAAGTTACTAATATTACCTGATATTACTAACATACCTACATGCATAGGTACCTACTTATTTCGTTTCCTTCACATCCATAAACCTTTTCATGCACGCTCTTTTATTCTTCGCACTCCGGACCCCATATGTAGGTATTACTAACAATACCTACATATTTATTCATTACTTGGGTAGCATGTTCAATACGCTAGTCGTCAATATTGATCAATAATACATTCGGAGGTAGTAAGTAGATATATCAATATTTATTCAACACTAACATAGTTACGGTAGTAAGTACCGACCGACTTATAATATGTTTATTTTCGCTCATAATCTATCACGTGCATTTCTTTGCGCTAGCTTAGTTGGATAAGACACCACATAGAAGGAAATAATAAGCTTATGCCTTATGCTTACGCTAGTAATACTATCCTACTAATATTATAAATACGAAAGTTTGTATGGATGTATGTTTGTTCCTCTTTCACGCAAAAACTACTGAACGGATTTTGATGAAACTTTACAGTTAACTAACTATATAGCTTATACATAAACATTACTAGCGCCATGTCACGGGGCCACCTCTAATGTTCATTCTCTCTTTTTAAGCACGGATATTGTTCTGAAAGGTCTTCGGGACCTTGATAACAGCAAGGGTGCAGGGAGCGATAGCTTACCTCCATCTTTTATTTCCTCTTGCTCGTCTGTATTAGCCTTACCACTTAGCATTATCTATAATAGATCCCTTAGAGAAGGTGTATTTCCTAGCTTATGGAAGGAAGCCCACATTGTTCCCATCCATAAAAAAGAATCTAAACTAAAAGTTGAGAACTACAGACCAATCTCAATTCTGAATGTATTTAGCAAACTATTTGAGAAACTGGTATACAAAACCTTCTATGTTACTGTCCACAACGAGATACCTGCTGAACAACACGGCTTCTTGCAAGGGCGTTCCACTACAACTAATCTTGGGGTCTTCACTAACTATCTATACAAATGCATGGATGTCGGTAAACAGGTTGATGTGGTCTATACTGACTTTGAAAAAGCTTTCGATCGTGTGGACCACATCATCCTTTTGCAAAAACTTCAACATCTAGGAATACGTGGGGATTTACTCAGATGGGTGAAATCTTACCTCACAAACCGCTCTCAGGCTGTAGTTATCGGTGGATTTCGCTCTAATTTCGTAAAAATACCTTCTGGTGTACCACAAGGTTCCCACTTGGGCCCGCTATTTTATAATACATACTTATATGACATCTACACATGTTTCCATCATTCGAAATTTTTGATGTATGCGGATGACACCAAAATATTCTTCGACATATCTAATGAACTGGATAGTCATAAACTTCAAGATGATCTAGATCGTTTGTCTGAGTATTACGTTAGAAATAGAATCAAGGTTAACGTGGATAAATGTCAGTTAATCACTTTCAGTCGTAAAAATAAAGCTATTGATTTCCCCTACATACTTCAAAATACCCCACTACAAAGATATAAACTTGTTCGTGATTTAGGAATTTACTTAGATTCTAAACTATCATTTTCGGAACATGTGGACATAATTACCAGTAAAGCTTACAGAAGCCTTGGCTTTATCATGAGGTCTTGTAAACTGATTAATGACACCTCTTGTATTAAACTTATTTATAACGCCTATGTGAGGAGTATCCTCGAATATGCTAGTTGTATATGGAGCCCCCAGTATATTACGCACTCTCAAAATGTAGAATTTATACAGCGTAAATTCTTGAAATATCTCAATTTTAGAGCTCGTTCCTATACAAGTACCTACGAAGATAGCTGTAATCATCACAAGATGTACACCCTTGAACAGCGTAGAATGACCCAGGATATGATGATACTCTACGACGTTCTAAGAGGAAAACTAGATTGTCCCACTTTACTAAGCGAGATTGGATTTAATACACCCATACGACGCACTCGACAAACAAAACTTTTCCTAGTTCCTTTTCATCGCACTAATTATGCTCAAAATTCTCTTTTACCGCGCATCACCCGAGCATATAATAACAAGTTTCAAAACCTAGATCCTTTTAATTCTTCTAAATCAAACTTCAGGAAGCAAATTTATGAAAAATTACGAAACTAAATCGTAATCTCGCGTACCTTACTACGCATAGGTACGTATACTACTACCAATGGAACCGTCCTTCGTGCTCAGTGGCCAACCGCACCGATCCCAAGATACTTTATCGTAGGGCTGAGCTCGAAGGCGGGTTGGCGAACCCACCAAACACAAACACACACACACACACACACCTAACACACTCAAACATACTCATAAACACATTATTATTCAAACTGTCTTAGATACTATATAAAAATAAGCACAAACAACAAAACAAAAACATATTATTTATAATTACGAGGAAATCTGTAATTAGCCTTACTTACTTTACTATAATATTTTGTAACTATACAATTGATGTACGCCGTTGATTTCCCTAATAAATGAAAAATAAAAAATAAAATAAAATACATCAGAATAACACATAGGCTATATGTTATCCCCGTATTCCCACGGGAACAGGAACTACGCGGGTGAAACCGCGGGGCGCTGCTAGTTTATTATACTGTACTTAAGCTCTACAGCCGCTTGACATTGCCAGCGCTCGCTTGTTGACATTTCATCGTTGATTACTTGTTATATACTTGTCGTAAGTAGTATGGCTATAGACAGAGTGGAGGACCCACCGCGTTTAGGAGATCTTGTCAGACTATTCGCTTGTCATATGTTTTAAGAAAACAATTTGACATCTTAACGGTGTCTTTGAATACAACAAAAACTGGGAAAACAGTATACCCTTCGTACTTGAATTATATTATACCAAGCTACCGCCTGTGACAACCTTATAACAGTCAATAAAATTGCTCACGCACATGTTATTTTGAAATAAAGTTTGATTATGCGGCGTCTAAAGTATTGTTAAGTTTTCTGTGCCTTGCATAGACCTTGGGTAGATCGTGTTGTGCAGTCAAGAGCACATGAAGCTTTACATTTCTAGATACCTAGTGCGAGTCTGACCACTAAGGCGATTGTAATAAGAACGGCACAAAGTCCAATGTATCAAGGTTTACGTGCTCTCAACTGTACTCAGATGACGCGTAGGTACCCACATGAGAGATTGAAGCATTAAAAACATGAGTGACTATTGAAACTGTTTTTACACCGGTTTTTACACGAGCGATGTAGGTACGCAATTCTACCTACTTGATCACTAGATAAGCCTGTCATTACGCTCTTTTTTGTAACTTCTTATTTCGTCATTACGAAAAAAATACCCGTCAAGTGCAAGTCTGGGTTCTGTACAAACAACAAGTTTGTAATTGTCAAGAGCAGTGATAGCCCGGACGGTTAAAGAGCCGGCCGAAAATCAGTGAGGCTCGGGTTCGAATCCTGGCATGTACCAATGAGTTTTTCAAAAAACTTACGTACATATTTATCACTAGCTCGACGGTGAAGGAAAACATCGTGAGGAAACCCGCAGGTCTTAGAATTAATTCTGAGACATGTGTAAATAGACCCGGTCCGGCGATGGGCTCACCACCTATCACGTTTAGGGGTCCAATATATCTCGTGAAATGTGGGTATATCCAGTAATGGAATACCTCTGCCTACCCCCTCGGGGATGAAAGGCGTGAGATTATTTATTTATTATTTATTTTAATTGTCAAAGAGATTTAAATATAATAGGGCATAGAGGGGGCATTGGGAATATTTTCATACAAAACTTTGAAGCCTAAGCGTCATGTCCTTGTCATGTCAGTTAGTATGAACGCGAGCTGTCATTCGGTCGAAATTGTACTAGACTTATTCCACTTGGAATAACTTTTGGCTTCAAATTTTTCTCGCTTTGTCCCCTCTATGCCCTATTATATTTTAATCTCTTTGGTAATTGTAAAAAAAAAATGTGATACACTTATAGGTATAAACAAACTGGATTTGTGATTGAGACCTATCTTCGTCTTCTACAATTTCATGATTCCAGTCTAGGTCAACGGAAAGTATTCTGTAGGTTTTGATTGCGTAGCCCTAGTAGAACATTGATTTTTACAGCTCTATGAGAACGTAGATCTAAGTAGTAACATAAGTGTACGCGTTCCTGTGAAAGGGTCTTGTCAGACAACCTACAGGCGAACTAGGTAGGTAGGTATACCTACTACGGTGTGATCCTTGGATTTCTTTTTATCTTTTGAACTACGGAACCCTTATTTTTTAAGTCTTTTAATGTCTTGGAATAAAATCTCTTTACTAACCTATCAGTTTTATGGGTTTTTGTCAATGATGTGTCTTTTTATATTTAACATCATAGGTTTTTGTCTGTTTGTATGTTCATCATTGCTATCATTCTTAGAAAGGATTCGAGTAACGCAAAATACTAACCATGTCTTACGTAAATCTTATGAACCGAAGTTTCCTCTCAAGAAACTTTGTTTGTCAAACCCAGCCTTAGGAATTAATGTGAAACATTTACAATGTTATTATAAAAAAAAAATGCTCACCCTTTTTATCCCGAGGGGTTTTCTAAGGTATTCAATTTCTGAAAATACTTACGTTTCTTTGGACACTCAAACGTGATACCGAGGTGGTGAGCCAATCGCCAGACTGGGGTGCCGTTCAAAATTAGTTCTGGAACTGGGGGTTTCCTCACTTTTCCTTCACCGTCGAGTTAGTGATAAATATCTAAGTCTTTTGTGAAACTCATAATGTAAATGCCCTCGCCAGGATCTCACGGATGAGAAGCGGGCTCTTGAAACACAGGGCTATTACTGCTATCCATGGAATTAGTAAAGTAACTATATACCTACTTCACTACATAGTATAAAACAAAGTCGCTTTCTCTGTCCCTATATCCCTTTGTATGCTTAAATCTTTAAAACTACGCAACGGATTTTGATGCGGTTTTTTTTAATAGATAGAGTGATTCAAGAGGAAGGTTTTAGTGTTAGCATTGCACCGGTACGAAGCCGGGGCGGGTCGCTAGTAAATAATAATTCCATGATGCTGTCATAATAACACTCTGTACGAGTAATTAAGTAGCTCGTCGTTTAAACGTCTTCATTGAGCGCTACGGATTCGGAATAGTAATCTAGACTTCATAAATCTAGATTACCGTCATAACATAACGGAGCTACATATTATTCGTTTTTTTTAGTATTAACTTCCAACACTACCTAATAGGTCAAAACCATTATATTGACTAGACTAGAATTAATCATTGAACGTCTAGACATAATTTTTGGTCTGCATTAATTAGGTATTTAATAACTATAAATCTTATTAAGTACTGTAGTTATGTACCTAAATATATATTTAGGTACATAACTACATACCTATATGTACCCACTGTAAGAGCAGTGATAGCCTTACGGTTCTCATGATAATAATCAGAGAAGCTCGGGTTCAAATCTGTGAATGAGTTTTATTCATCACTAGCTTGACGATGAAGGAAAACATCGTGAGGAAACCCGCAGAAGCAGAATCAATTCTGAGGCATGTGTACCTAAAAGACTCGGTCCGGACGATGGGCTCACCTGCACCTAATAAAGATTATGCCTACTCGTGAAATGTGGGTATTTCCTAAAATGGAATATCTTTGCATATAGGAGGATAAAAGGCGTAAAATTTTATTTTTATTATTTTTAAACCGAAGCATGAGTGCAGTCTGTCTCAAAAATAACATTTTAGGCAAGCATGTAAGAGTCAATTAATGGAAGTGGATGAAGCACAAAATATTGTTTGCACTCCCTTATAGTAACAGTCACACTGAGTGTGAAAATAAATATAGACATAATTTAAATATGACATTACATACTTTGACATGTCGTCATACTCATAAATTTAATTTTATTGACACTAATAATTTTATTAGTAAACATTTTTATTTGACCAAAGATAAATACTATCTTCCTAAATATTATACGCGACAGTTAGCAGATATGCTATCTTATTTTATTACTAATTCAGTCAATTCGTTGACTAACCCGACGGCTGACCCTATTGGGCAATCGATTAATTTGACATTAAATTGTAACAGCTTGGAATTTGTTCCAAATAATAATTTAAATTAGAAATAGAGACAACAGAGATTAACTCTGGCTATACGTCATGTCCTATTAATAAAAATGTTACTAGTAAAAGTAAAAAATTAAATTGCAATACCCTAAATAAAATAAACCTGGTGCATCAAAATATTCAAGGTATGTTAAGTAAAGAGCTAGAAATTGAACTATTTATGAACTGTAATAATATTGATATAATGTGCATTACAGAACACTGGCTAAAAAAACACCAGTTCATTTTTGGTTTTACCCACCACCAGGTTGGCAGCTCATTCAGCAGGGAGGCCTCGATACGCGGTGGCTCTCTAATACTTGTACGTAACGGTTTGAAGTGTAAAGAGCGCGCGGACATTGTTGGGCTCTCTGTTGAGCGATCTGTGGAGATAGCCTGCACAGAGATCGAGCGGCTTATTGTAATGAGCGTGTACAGACCCCCCAGTTCTTGTTATGAACACTTTGAGAAAATCATGGATGAAGCCATATGTAAAATTAGCAATAAAAATAAATACATTGTTGTTTGTGGAGATTTTAACATTAACCTTTTAGATACTTCATCCAGTATTGGTAGTAGGCTTGTATCATTTTTCAAATGCCATAATCTTGTAAATCTTTTTTCAGTGCCTACCAGAATTACTGCGACCACAGCAACATGCATCGATAATGTTTTTACAAACCTCGTGCCTGATGATACAGCCGTAATTAATAAATTATCCTCAGATCATTGTGGCCTGATGGTAACTTATCAGATGTGTACTGAAAAGGTACTAAAGAAAGATATTAAATACAGACCAGTAACGTGTACTCGCCTTCAGCAATTTAGAAATAACATAGAAAATAAACTTTTAGATTTTTCATACTGTGATGACCCTAATGATTTGTACAAGTCAGTATTAACACTAGCTAAGAACGAATGTAATAATGTTTTTAAAACAAAAAGTGTAAAAATCAATAACAACCTAATGTTCAGTGATTGGGCGACGGTGGGAATTCATAAAAGCAGACAAAGATTATATGAACTATACGAGGAAAGGACGTATAACACTAGTGATGCCTTTTGCAATTATGTTCGTCAATATTCAAAAGTCTTTAAACGTATTTGTACCGCGGCTAAAGCTAACCATGTAAGTAATAAAATCAAAAATAGCACAGACATTGTAAAAACTACATGGAAAATTATAAATAGCGAGACTGGAAAATTAAAATCTCAACATTTTGACTTTCAGTTGAAAGTTAACAATAGAATTTTAAGAAATGATAAAGATATATCTGAAGTGTTTGTAAATTTTTTCTCTGATATTCCAGTCTCGACGACCAAGTCACTTAACTCGTCACCCGCACTCGCTGAATCGCTACTACAAGAACATACCGCTGCATGTAATACACGCAATTTCGTATTCGATCATGTAAATCCTTGGGATATCCTAAAAGCATTCAAATCAATACAAATGAAAAATACTGCCGATCTCGACGGCTTATCTGTAAAAATCATATCATCCATAATAGACTTAATTGCCTCACCTCTAGCTTGTTTATATAATAAATGCGTTGATGATGGCGTGTTTCCTGATCTGATGAAACATAGTAAAATTATTCCATTATTCAAAGCCGGTAGTAGATTAGACCCTTCTAACTTCAGACCAATATCAATTCTACCGACTCTTAGTAAAATTTTTGAGAAAATTATTCTATATCAGTTGAGTGCACATTTTTCTATCAACAGTATAATGTCTGTAAAGCAATTTGGATTTACTAGGGGTCGCTCGACAACCGATGCCGGTGTTGAGCTAGTAAATCATGTGTTTGATGCCTGGGAGGAGTCGCAGGATGCTGTTGGGGTTTTCTGTGATTTATCTAAGGCATTCGATTGTGTCCATCATGAAATTCTCATCAGAAAACTACGTCATTACGGAGTACAAGACCGCGCTCTTGATTTAATAAAGTCCTACTTGAAAAGCCGGATACAGTGTGTTGATGTAAACGGTTCAAGATCGTCTGGATCGGCGGTTTGTATTGGTGTACCGCAGGGCTCCATTTTAGGCCCCTTTCTATTTCTGGTCTATATAAATGACCTACCCAACCGAGTGCAACATGATATTGTACTGTTCGCAGATGATACATCTCTACTTTTTAAAATTAAACGACCTATTAAGTCTTATGACGAAGTGAACAGTGCAATTAATGATGTTGTCAGTTGGTTTAACGTTAATAATTTACTTCTCAATGAGAAAAAAACTAAATGTGTACATTTTTCTTTATCAAATGTTAAACGAACTTTAAACTCAGTTACAGTTAAAAACGAAAAATTAGAATGTGTAAACACTACAGTATTTTTAGGAATAACTCTAGACTCTAAGTTACAGTGGGGACCGCACATTGATACGTTGGCGAAAAGGCTCAGTTCTGCTGCATATGCCGTAAAAAAAATACGTTATATGTCAAGCGTAGAAACAGCTAGACTTGTCTATTTCAGCTACTTCCACAGCTTAATGTCATATGGCATTCTACTGTGGGGGAATGCTGCTGATGTCCAGAGAATATTTATTTTGCAGAAACGAGCCATTCGTGCAATTTATAAAATGGGGTCTAGGATGTCTCTAAAGGAAAAATTCAAGGAAATTAATATACTGACACTGGCGTCACAGTATATTTACGAAAACGTATTGTATGTTAAAAAGAATATATCACTTTACAAAAAAAATTGTGACAGACATTGTATAAACACTAGAAATAAGAATGAACTGGCTGCTTGTGTTAGTCGATTATCTAAAGTTACCAAATCATATAAGGGTCAATGTATACGCTTTTACAATAAGATTCCCATTGAATTACAAAATTTGCCTCTTGACAAGTTTAAAATAATAGTTAAGCAAAAATTACATAAAAAAGGCTACTATAAAATTACAGACTACTTAGTAGACCAACATGCATGGGATTAACCGACTCGACGCTATGTAAGGCTATTAATTATAATTATTAATGTAAATGATATTTATTAGTAAGACATGAGATTAAAAAGAGCTGCCCTTGAGTTTCTTGCTGGCTCTTCTCGGGGTACTGCATTCGGAACCAGCAGCTCGTCGGTGGAGATGGGCTGCTGTTTGCATTTAGCTAATCTTCATGGACGAGTTTAGAGTGCCTTGTTATTATAAAATATTGACGTTTCTAAGTGTATATTTTAATACCAATAGAAAATAAACGATTTTTGAATTTTTGAATTTTGCACGAGAAGTGTATCAAGTCCGTAGCAGGACTTACGATCTGTCTGCCCCAGTCCGAAAAAGAGTGTGAACTTGTTATGTATATTGATACAATACAACACGTTTAAATATATATATATATATATATATATATATATATATATATATATATATTTTGCACTAGTATTTATTTAATATTTTTCACACAAATATTTTTTTTTTAAGAGATGTTGCCTAACTCATGGAAAAGACTATGCACTAGAGCATTTAGTTACCTAGCTACGTCTCTGGTTACGTGAGTGACAAGTTATTGACCCATTCCACTTTCCCAGGTGACGGTGATCTTCGATCTGGAAGGCTTCATCATGCGGCAGTACGCTTGGAAGCCGGCCGCAGAAATGGTGTTCACTCTGCTCCAGGTCTACGAAGCCAACTACCCCGAGATCCTCAAGACCTGCTTCATTGTCAATGGTAAATAACAGTCACAGCTCAAATGGTTTCGGCACCTAAAATATAGATATTACACCTGAAAGAGATTAAAGGCTGCGGCCTTAGAATTAAGACGGAGTCTTGAGTTTAGTGAGGGATTTAAGCGCCCAAGACAAAAACAGTTTTATTCCCGAGTTATATACTCTACTTTTCTCACCTTATGCGAGACAATAAAATGCAATTGCATGGTAGTAGATTATTGACAATGCCTAATGGCATCTAGTTTAATCGACTCTGGAGTCAAAGTACTTTCAACACTCGACATTTTCGATATTCTTTTTGAAATGTTAAAGCTATAAAATGGATACAGCAACTGGTTTCTGCCGGCGTGATCTACTTGATTTAACAAATGAAGATCGTGCGAATCTAGTTGGTCGCGGCTTCGGTTTTCGAAAATCGAGTTGGCCACGACCGCCGGCGAGTGTACCACATTTTGCTTAACGAAATTAGACTTTATCGTCATGGCAATAAGGATTATGAAAAGTGAAAATTACATTATTGACCTAGGGTTATAATGAAATTCCATACAACATTATAATCCGGCTAAAGCCAAGGGATTTAATGTCTTGCTTTCGGTGACGTTTAAATATGATATATAATCCGGCTTTGTCGAGCATGTGGTGTGAAAAAGTGATTTAACTGTAAAAAGAATTTTAGTTGAGGCTGCTATATGGCTATAAATGTACCTAATTCGAATGTCTAGTCTTCGATATAAATAGACATACAGGGGGTCTAAAAAGGCCGTTTCGGGTGAATCATAATAGGATCCTATTTCGATTCATATTTGAAATTTTCACCAAATACGAATCTGCTAATGAAAAAGAGGAATTGCTTAGGATTTGCTGGGAATTCATAAAAGGAGGAATTGCTCAGAGGAATTGCTCAAAGTTTAGACCCACAGACCGTTTAACTTGGCTGCTCTGAACTTAGTTTCCGCCAGCGCAAACTACCACAAAGGTCACTAAAAATGTTAAGTGCCTAATTATTTCGCAACTTCAGTGCTGCCAAGTTTAATCAGCCGTACCTACTGTACCTACAATACAAGTATCTTCGTCTCTCTCTCTTTCCAGCACCAAAAGTATTTTCTCTCGCGTTCACCGTGGTCAAGAAATTCATGCACGAGTACACGATATCGAAGATCAATATCTTAGGCAGCGACGCGAAGAAGTGGCAGGCCCAGATTCTGACCCTGGTTGATGCAGACCAGCTGCCGGTCCACTACGGGGGGACCATGGTCGATGATAACGGGGACCCAAAGTGCGGGCTTATTGTGAGTAGCATTAAATGGACAAATCAAATTCAGAGGCAGGTTTACGAGTTCGAAGAGTGTCGTAGATCGCAGCGGGCGTATTCACGGAGATTCGATATTTGACTCGGAATCGGAAAATCTGTCGAATCCTTATGTCAAATATGACATCTGTTAATAGCCCATCGCGAAACCTTTCGACAGATTTTCCGATTCCGAATCGGATATCCGTGAATACGCCCGCTGAACTAGACGCGGCCAAATAAAAGCCCGATCACGCGCGGCAAAATCAATATACCTAACTACAGGAATAGAACTCTCACTGTGCACGAGGGTCTTCCAGGAATTTAATACTTCTGCTGCCAACTGCCTCGGGTTACGGCATAATAAGCGTATAAGTATTATTATTAAAACTATGTAATTTGCAGGTGAAACCCGGAGGCAAAGTCCCAAAGAGCTACTACACCCGGAACGCGAGCAGCGACCAGACGAAAGACTACACACACGTCACCGTGAAGACTGGCGAGAAACACGTCGTGGACCTCCTGTGTGCTGATGAAGAGAGCGTTCTGAAGTACGTAGACTTTTTTTAAAGATTTGGGGCAAAGAGTAACAAAATAAAGTAGTCACTGGTATATAACGGTATTTGCAAAAATAGCTCATTGCACTAAAAAGAAAAAAGTACTATATTTAATGAGAAACACGGCTTTACTCCAGCGGAAATTTGTCGAATATCGGCATTTGAGGGATACAGATAATTAGTTGTCCAGCTTCTGTAAATGTTGTGCAGATTTAAAAATTTGTATTGCTTATAGTTTTTGAGTAAGTCAAGAAAAACAGTTTCCGCTGGAGTAACGTTACCCCAGCGGCAATTTTTTTTTTCTAATGGGAATATTGAAATAATTTTTATCTACATAATCAGTTGTGATGACGGAGTAAATGTTGCGACTTAATTTGAATTTGTATCGTTAATGGTTCCGAAGATATTCAAAAATTTCAAAATGACGCATTTTTGATGTTTGCGTTTTTCGCTGAATTTCGGAAATGGTTAAGCGCACTATCATAATTTTTTGTACATGACTTCTTATGTCTTATTCCTGATTAGTTGTGAAATAAAAAATTAAAAATAATTTACCGTTTAGTAGTTATATAAGCAAATAGAAAAACCCTCTAATACGTCCTAGCACTTCGAATAAGAGGTCTAGAGACTTGTTTGAAACGTTATTTTGTAGCTTGCAACTGCCTTCAGATATTCGTGAAGTTTCATTAGTATCCTATAAGTAATTAATAAATTATAATGAAATTTAGCTCAGTTTAGGCCTCGACGCGCAGAGCGTTATTTAACCCCCTATCAATGGACTTTCTTGTGGGATTTTTTAACCGAATAATACGTAAATAATTAGTTATATAGTTCAATTTTATACTTGTGAAATTTCAGCATCGTACAATCAATAATTAACGAGATAATCAAAAAATACACATTTTAAGTTATTTACCGTGGTAACCCGACCGAGTTTAGATGGTCACAGAAAAGCGGTCGTTTAGTACATTATGCTAACATTCTAAAACACGTAGTATAATAGTCTTTCAAGTTCGGTACAGGCGCGTACATTATCTTTTGAGTACCTATTGATTTAATTTAATTTTTTTTGAACTTTCACATGAACATTTTATATATTATGCCATTATCCTAGCAGTCTGCTATACTTAAATCGAGCTAAATCTTCGTACCTATTAACATGTAGTGCTTCTTAACTTTTCTTTTTTTTCTGTGGGTTACTTGTTCCACCAAGAAGGACATTAATTGGTAAACAAGGTAGACTATAATTTATAAATATACAATATTATTATTATTATTATTGTTTATAATTGTATATTATACTTATACATTCTCACAATCTAATCTCACGCCTTTTTTTATCCCCGAGGGGCTAGGCAATACCATTACTGGATATACCCACATTTCACGAGATATATTAGACCCCTAAACGTGATAGGTGGTGAGCCCATCGCCGGACCGGGTCTGTTTTAGGGTTCATTCCCGGGAATTCTCGAGCCGAGAATTCCCGGGAAATCGTTGGGCTTTGTTCCCGGGAAATCAAGCTCGAGAAAAGTCGAGAACTCGAGAAATCATGTACCCATATAAATTAAATTAAATTAAATAGTCGTTTGTTGTGTTCCGTGGCGACGCGGGCCAAAGCGCAGCGGCAAACTTTGATCTCGCTGCAAGCGCTCTGGCCATTGGCGTAGCTAGGGATTTTTCCTAGGGGGGGCCATGGCCCCAGCCATGAATTGGCCGGCCACGGCAAGTTGTTCACTGCTCTTTGAAGACTGTTTTCGGTTGCGCTAATTGAGGACGAAGTTATTTTATGTATGAGGAAGGGTTCACGGGTATTTTTCTAGGGTGGGCCCACAGCTATCTAGGGTGGGCCCGGCCCACCCTGCCCCCCCCCCTCTAGCTACGCCCATGGCTCTGGCGTCATTTTTACACGTGTTTCGACTCTAGCCAAGTATAGTTTACGTAGTGAGTGTTTCACAGATAACGTAACAAATTGAAATCAAACAGGTAAGTCTTTTCACTTTTATTTACATATCACGGCTAATAATGATGAATAATTCATATTATTTTTGTTAATAATATAATTTAATATGATCTTAAATTTTACTAGATAGGTACGAGTACCTATCTTTTCTTTTCTATTATTTTTTATTCAAACTTTAATACATATATTTTTTTGTTTTATAGAAGTAAGTAAGTAAGTAACAACTCTTTATTGTACACCAATAAAAAAAATATGCAACAAGTGACATAGTGATACAAAAAAGTACAATGGGCGGTCTTATCGCTTTAAACGATTTCTTCCAGACAACCTTAGGATGGAAGCTATTTTTGTTTATAAGTTTTAAGTTTATTTTTTTCTAAATAACCAGCCAAAAATGGAGCTGTGATTGTAATTTAATTATAAGTTAACATATTAACGTTTTCTTTCAAGTAGATTTTTTGTTTACTTTAATATAAGCTACTTTTGTTTATAAGTTCTAAATATCCAGCCAAAAATGGTGCTATCATTATAGTTATGAGTCTGAATAATATTATTTTTGTATTTTAAAAAAAAACTTAATTAGCTTATTCATAAGATTAATGTTTTTAAATATAATCAATAAAAGCTTTATAATTAATTTGATACTTTTATTTGAGAGGAAAACCACTGAATTTGTTGACGTCATTGGAACCAAATATCATGAGAAAACGTAAGTAAATGTAAATTTCTCGACAACCCGAGAAGCCCCGAGAAATTAGCCTCGAGACTTCTCGAGACCCGAGAAATTGAAAAGCTCGAGAAATCATGAACCCTAGTCTGTTTACACATGTCTCAGAAATTCTGAACGGATTTTGATGAAATTTGGTATGGAGATAACTGAGTACCCGGGTCAACGTCTAGATTACTTTTTAGTTCTGAAAAATATCTCATTTCTACGGGAAAATATAAAAACTGGTTACAAAAGACAAATACGTACTATTCACCTCGAAACATAAAATAAGGTATGTAGGTGTCTTAATGTAGTAGGCAACCGTTATGAAGGGTTTTTTTTTAATTCTCACGGGAACGGGAAAAACAGGATCCGCGCGCGCAACCCGTTGTTTGAAATATCGTATGTATAGGTGTCGTATGTCATAGGCAACCACTATAAAGGGAATTTCAGAACTTGCCACAGGAACAGGAATAAACTGGATCCACGGCACCCGCTGTTTAAAATATCATGGTCTTATATGTCTTAGGAAACCACTATGAAGGAATTATAGGAAATTCCCACGGGAACGGGAATAAACTGGATCCACAGCTCCCACTATTTAAAATATTATGGTCTTATATGTCTTAGGAAACCACTATGAAGGAATTATAGGAAATTCCCACGGGAACAGGAATAAACTGGATCCACAGCTCCCACTATTTAAAATATTATGGTCTTATATGTCTTAGGAAACCACTATGAAGGAATTATAGGAAATTCCCACGGGAATGAGAATAAACTGGATCCACGGCACCCGCTGTTTAAAATATCATGGTCTTACATGCCTTAGGAAACCACTATGAAGGAATTATAGGAAATTCCCACGGGAACGAGAATAAACTGGATCCACTGCACCCACTGTTTAAAATATCATGGTCTTATATGTCTTAGGAAACCACTATGAAGGAATTATAGGAAATTTCCACGGGAATGGGAATAAACTGGATCCGGGCATCTATTCGAAAAGTGACGTTTTGGTCCTCAATAACAGGGATCAAAGTAAGTCTTTTCCGATAGGATCTTAATAAGTGCGAATAAAAGTGTTTTGAATTTGGAATCAAAAATATCCCGCAACATTCTTAACCAAAGAGATTAACAAAATAAGTTTGCATGTAAGGTTGGCGCCACTTTAGCTTAAGTACTTTATCAAAACATTAGTTCCATTTTTCGCCGCATTAGGTTGACAAGCATAGAGTAACTTATATGCTGACAAGGCTGAATGGGGTTTGATGGTTGTGCCACAATGTCAGAAAAATTGCTGTGGCAATGCGCGCGCTTTCGAATTCCAACATCGAATTGTTTGTGTATTTTATATTTTAAAATGTATTGAAGTAGCAGTGACTGCAGTGATAGTTAAACACCGGAAAACTCACTACGTTCGGGATTCTATCCTAGAATCATTCACTATGTTCGTGATTTAAAAAAACGCCCTCGCCGTAAAAATATAGTTTTGCTCCCTCATGACACAAACTACTACTCCCACGTTGAAGTGCTATTTGTTTTATTTTTTCAATTAACAGCTTTTTATTTGCAAGCCATAAAAATATAATTATATAATCAATACTTTTCCAATAAATAAAAGCAAGTTTCATTGTGATGGAACATTAAAGAACATTTAGCACAATTACACCTTCAATATGTTTCTTTTTGCAATCATTATGTAACACGCTTTTATTTATTAAAAAAGTGTTGATTATTATTACGTATAATGATATTTTTCTTATCAGGTTTAAATTATTATTTTGAAATTTTTAGTTCTTTTTATATTAACAAGAACATAATAAAAGCTTGTTTTAAAAAAACTATATATTTTAATTTTTCTGAATAGTGATGCTATTTAATTTTATTATTGATAGCGGGTGCCCAACGGCGTTGCCCGCGCGAATCCAGTTTATTCCCGTTCCCGGGAGAATTTCAAAAATTGATAATAATATCTAAATTGATAACTATCTATACTACCGCAATAATTTAGTCCAGTAATAATTATCTGATTTTGTTTTTGAAGTTGATTTATATTTATTTTGTATAAAAAGATGCTCTCAGAATAAATATACCTAAGTTCAATGACTTTTTATTTTTCGTATTTTTTATTAAAAGGTTTTATAGAAACGATTATTAATACCTGTCAATAAGTTTTTTTAACACTTGTGTACGCAATTGTAAAAAACCTTATAAAACTATCCTATATATTTAAAAGGTTAGCATAATGTACTAAACGGCCGCTTTTCTGTGACCATCTAAACTCGGTCGGGTTACCACGATAAATAACTTAAAATGTGTATTTTTTTATTATCTCGTTAATTATTGATTGTACGATGCTGAAATTTCACAAGTATAAAATTGAACTATATAACTAATTATTTACGTATTATTCGGTTAAAAAATCCAACAATAAAGTCCATTAATAGGGGGTTAAATAACGCTCTGCGCGTCGAGGCCCAAACTGAACTAAATTTCATTATAATTTATTAATTACTTATAGGATACTAATGAAACTTCACAAACACCTGAAGGCAGTTGCAAGCTACAATAGTACATTATGGTACAAGTGAGTAAAGTTGGTGATTACCGCTGAGGCGCCATTGAGACCCGAGCCGTAGGCGAGGGTCATAAGAGAGCCGAGGACGGTAATCATCAATACACACGTGTATCATACGACGTTTTTCAACACACTTGTGAATAAATAATACTAAAAAATCATTTTAAAATAATCATTCGCAATGGCGGGGAAAATTAATTGGTTTTCCAATTTTTTATTTATATAATTTGGAAAAGGCAAAAGGATCTAGGCCCATACAGCCTCGTTTTCCTATGCGCTCGCATCTTACAATGGCGATCGGCCATGGACTAAAAAAATTAGGTTTCTTTTTCTTTGGTTTGTCGTGGATAGCGTTTTAGCCACGTACAAAATGGGGTATTTAAAGTTTTTACAGAGAAAACCAAAGTTATATTTGAGTGAAAGTTTTGTTTATTAAACACGTACAAGTTGAAATGATCTATTTAAATACGAAGTTGCATGAAATGAGCAAGCCATATTTGTGTATTAATTTATTAGTACGATTGAATACGATCTTTTTTGTATCGAAACTTTTTTAAGAACAAAGCAACTCTAGCAACAAAATTGAAAAAAAAAATCTATAACTCACTAGTGAATAATAGCAAACAAAAAGTCTCAGTTTGATTATAGGTGTCATTATGTGCCTAATTGCAGTGAAATTAGAGCCACTTTATGAGCAAGTGTGTTGAAAAATAACGTTTCAAACAAGTCTCTAGACCTCTTATTTGAAGTGCTAGGACGTATTAGAGGGTTTTTCTATTTGCTTACATAACTCCTAAACGGTAAATTATTTTTAATTTTTTATTTCACAACTAATCAGGAATAAGACATAAGAAGTCATGTACAAGAAATTATGATAGTGCGCTTAACCATTTCCGAAATTCAGCGAAAAACGCAAACATCAAAAATGCGGCATTTTGAAATTTTTGAATATCTTCGGAACCATTAACGATACAAATTTAAATTAAGTCGCAACATTTACTCCGTCATGAAAACTAATTATGTAGATAAAAATTATTTCAATATTCCCATTCGAAAAAAAAATTGCCGCTGGGGTAACGTTACTCCAGCGGAAACTGTTTTTCTTGAATTACTCAAAAACTATAAGCAATACAAATTTTTAAATCTGCACAACATTTACAGAAGCCGGATAACTAATTATCTGTATCCCTCAAATGCCGATATTCGACAAATTTCCGCTGGAGTAACGCACTCATATTTAATATGGCTTGTTGGTTTAGTAGGTGACCTCACCTTGCATGATCAATTCTTTTTAGGTTCTAACATTCATTTTACATACATGGAAGCGTCTAGATGATTTCAATTTTAAATATTCTGACGAGTGACGAGCAAAATGAAGTACCTAGTCACATAAATGACGATATTTCTCAAACTAAGTACCTAGTCAAGATAACTCGTTGAAGTTACTTGTTTTAAGTACATTATTTTACTTAAAATATGATCACCTACTCCGCTTTTATTGCAATCAGGTAGAAAGAAAGGTACCGTCGGAAACGCAGATAAGTAGTATTTACAGATCGCCGTTAAAAATTCGAAGTGTACATCGTAACGGATCATTTGGCGTCCCGAGGCACAATTACGGCAGTTCGGGCTCAACACGTTTTGTTAGACTACTGTATCATTAACATCACAATTTCTACAACTTGTGTTACTTAAGTTTAAATTGTGTTTTATTTTGTGGTAGGATCAATGATATTCCGATATACTCTGTCATTCTTTTAAATAGTGGATCTCTAGTTCTGTATACTACCAATATTGTTATTACGTTTCCCAAATAAATAAAAAGAATTTTTAATTTGCAGATGGGATTTCGGCGTAGACCACCACGATATAAAGTTCCTAATCAAGAGGCGCGACGAAGATGGCGTGGAGACCATAGTGCACGGCCCACGGAAAGTGTCGGAGGGACCCGCCGATGTCGGCGTACTGCCAGTTGTCGGACCTGCTACTTGTAAGAGTCGTATCTATACATATATAATATATATGCGGAGGCCCCATTCCCCCCCTCCCCTCCCACCTCAAAGGCCGGCAAAGTTGTGACTCTTGAGTTGCAGGTGTCCATGGGCGACGATAGTCATTTACCATCAGGTGACCCGTCTGCTCGTTTGCCCCCTTCTCTCATAAAAATATATATATATATATATATAATAAAAATAATCAAAAGATCTCACGCCTTACATCTAGGGGGTATGTACGCGTACGTGTATTCCATTTCAGAAAATACCCACATTTCACCGTGTGCATCTGGATTGAGGGCCCACTTTTTAAATTATTGCGAAATGAAATGATACTTACAGGGCATTTACTTAAAATTTTGTAAAACCTAAAGCAAAGATTCTTAAATTTCTTAAACGTGAATCAAAAGAGTTATGGTCAAATAGCTTGGGCCCTCAATCCTGACGCCTGCATAAAACGGCATAGTCGAATCTCAGAAAGTACTATCCCTGGGATAATAATTTTTATTCGAGTATTTAGTTAGGAATTTCTTAAATACATTAACAAATTGTCAAGTCTTAAGAATGCGACAATACAGATTTATGGTGGTTTAGCTTGGGCCCTCAATTCATCAATTTTGATATTGTAGAATCCAATGATGTTAAATACCAAGATGGCGTATAGTCATACGACGCTGGTTTAAATAATTGTTCCGCTACGAGTGACTACGACATGTACATACTTACCTCTTAGCGTATTTATAGGATACATCAATGACGGCGAAAGATGATACGGAACGAATGATATAGAAAGAGACAGTATCTGTCAAGAGTTGCGTTTAAAATACGTCAACGCAACATAGACTAGGTGAAAAATGCAAACAGTAGGGACATTAAATAAAACAAGCTATTGGCTTACAATCACCAACTTTCTTTCTTTCTTTGGTATGTTTGGCTTTTTGTAGGTAACCAATCATATTCACTTCTTTCCGCCTGTACTATGCTGACTATTGCTAATCCATTTATGTCGCATAAGCTCGTCACTTGGAAATCTGGATAACATTAAAACATAATAGTGGCTGCTAGTTATAATACTTACATAATATGACACGATTATATTCGTAAAATTATTAAAAATATAACCAAAAAATGTGTAAAAAAAAACTTGAGAGGTTTGAAGGGACACCCGGATGGAACGAATTTCGGTAATCATCATCATCTCATCTCATCATCAGCATCATCATCATCAACACCATCACCTCATCATCATCTTATCATCGTCATATCATCATCATCGTCTCATCATCATCTCATCATCATCATCTCACCATCATTATATGTGGAGACTTTTCATCAGCAATATTGTTATTCACAGTATCCTTATATTTATAAATGTAATTAGTTCTGTAAGTCTTCCTAAAAATAAATAAATAAATAAAATAAAAATAAATAAATCATCATCTCATCATAATCAATCATCTCGTCATCACCATCTCATCTCATCATCATCATCATCGCATCACAATCAACCATCATCATCATCAGAAGCAGCACATATTCATCATGACATCATCATCATCTCATCAGCATCATCATCATTTCATAAACACCATCATCTCATCATCACCATCAACGAAGTTCCATCCGGGTGTCACTATCTTTCTGAGAGAGAGAGAGAGAGAGACACGCGCACGCCGCACGGCTTACAACTATAGCAAAATGTGTCGTTATAAAAAGTGTCGTTACAACTTTTGGTCTTAATTTTTTCACAACGCGCGTTAAGGAACTTCTTTCCAAAAACTCGGTGTGTTTTACACATGTCTCAGAATTAATTCTGGGACCTGCGGGTTTCCTCACGATGTTTTCCTTCACTGTCGAGTGTTAGTGATAAATATGTATGTAAGTTTTCAAAAACTCATTGGTACATACCAAGATTCGAACCCGAGCCTCACTGATTTTAATCATGTAAAAGCTGATTCATGTTACACTGGTTTCAATTTCAATTATATTTATTCCACAAACAATAAACACTGTGTAGGAAATTAGTCACAATAATACATAATATACAATTATAAAAACCTTAAATAAAATTAATTATATGTTAAGAAATTCATTTACATCATATGTTTTAATTTTTAATATAACATACATGAATCAGCCTTAAAGCAGGCTCTTTAACCGTAAGGCTATAACTAAGTACATGATGTTGTAAATTGTGCCTACGACTTCGCTTCTGATTGAATAATCTATGAATGGCGGACGTGCTCGCTATCTGGCCTTATCGCACTGCAGTTGCCGTCCATTTTCGCTATCCCTTTTCAACCATAATTTCAAATATTTAATAATATGATGTAATTTTGATAAAATATTAAAATATGACGACATTTTTATGTTTTTACGCGTGGTATGTAACTCCTTGGTCCTTTTTTATTTTTATACCATAGTTTTTGCATTTTCGCAGTACACAATGCGGCATTTTGAGAATATCGCGAGTAGTTATGATAGGCACATTCGGCACGCGCTTACTCATGCGCTGCTATAACGCGACTAAACAGTATTGCGCTAATTAGCAACATTTATCGGCCTCAGTTATCGCGCTGTAGTACGAAATCTACCTCTTTTTATATTTAACATCATTGGTAGAATCAGCAAAAAATATGAGTTTTTCTAAGGAAAGATATTAATACGACTATAATATATTTGAGTTCCATATCTCGGAAAATTTGTTAAAAAGAAATAACGACACAAAAGTTAATTGTTAAAAAGTTATTGAAATTCGTATTTTTTCAAAACGTCTGAACTGAGGGCCCAAGGTTTTTGTCAGTATTGACTAGGCTAAGCACACTACCGCACTTTAGGCTAAGTATTTTAACAAATTTTTAACTAAAAGGCTACAAAGCGTCCATTCTTCTAAATGCCGTACTTTAGGAGAAAATTGATTTTCGATGTTTTATATGAGAAAATTCAGTAGGGTGACCATAATGTTTATCGTAAGTATAAACAAGTATTCGTTGTGATCATGTAACTAGTATTTTGTAAAGCGCAGATACAATATATATAATTATACAACGCGTAACAGAAAAAGCGCAATTCCTCATACACCCCGGTTAGTAAATTAATATAAAAAAAGATGCAATCGACCTTTAGTTGTCCAATTTTCTTAAATATCGTTCTATAATAGTACGATTTCAATAGATAGCATTAAATTCAGCTATGCTAATTCATTTTTCGGAAAAATTTAACACATATTAAAAATAGATGAAATCGAATATGTAGTCGATACTGAACAAACTGATTTCAGGAATTGCACTTATTCTGTTACATATTGTATATAATATATAAAGCTCGATATAATTATATACGATTAGCTGTGCTGTGCCTTCACCTACGTATGCGTGGAAAAATAAAATAAGAAAGTGCCAATAATCAATGAAATTATGTATTGGACGTATTAAAATTATGACCCTGTATATTAACAACTAGCAGTGCCTTTTGGTTTCATCCGCGTAGTTCCCGTTCCCGTGAAAATACGGGAATAAAATATAGCCTTTGTTACTCCCTGATAATGTATCTTTCCATTGGTAAAAGAACTTTTTAAATCGGTTACGTGGTCTAGGCCTGTTCCCGTTGGAAAATTATAGCACATGTTACTCCCAGAAAAGTACGCTTTCCACTGGCAAAAGATTTTTTTAAATCGGTAAAACCGATAGTATCGGAGCCTTTTTAATACAAAAAATCTAAACATTCCTCAATCCAGTATATTCCAGTTCCCTTGGGAATATAAAAAAAATCCTTCATAGCGGTTGTCTACGACATAGAAGACGCCTACATAACATATTAGAAATTGCGGGTGCCCATCGGCGTTGCCTGCGCGGATCCGGTTTATTCCCGTTCCCGTGGGAATTTCCAAAAATCTCTTCATAGCGGTCGACTACGATTTCTTTTTTCACCTGTTTTTATATTTTCCCGTGCGAATGAGATATTTTTCTGGAATAAAAAGTACTCTAGATGTTGACCCGGGTATTCAGTTATATCCATACCAAATTTCATCAAAATCCGTCTTGTAGTTTTTGCGTGATGCATGCACAACCAGACAGACAGATATAGACAGACAGACAGACAGACACAAATTTAAAAAAAATTTGTTTTGGTATCTATATCGATAATTATATAGACTAGATAAAATAGACTCGTTAAAATTTTCAAAAAACATTTCATATACAGCCACGGCCCCGTTAGAGTTTTGTTTTATGTATAACATTTTTACATATTTAGCTTACAAATAAGGGTAACCTTAATTTGTTTTTGACAAGAAAATAAAAATAATATGAAACCCTGACAAAATCTTTATTCTTTTACATTATAATCTGCCAAAACATATGAAATAGTATGTATATAATTATATTATACTATCACTAATATGAGTCAAAACCCGAAATACACAGCAAAATGAAAATTAAACAAAAAACATGACGGGGACGCGCGTACGTCAGGCGTCAAAAATACGAATACTATGATAACCATTTAAATAACACCCTATAGTAATTATTGGATCACACAAAACGTAATCGCTTCTGACAACAACTTATGAAATATCTTATATGAGGGTACATGCTGATTTGTCTCAAAAAAGTAACAAAATCATATACACCCTACTGAATTTTCTCATATAAAACATCGAAAATCAATTTTCTCCTCAAGTACGGCATTTAGAAGAATGGACGCTTTGTAGCCTTTTAGTTAAAAATTTGTTAAAATACTTAGCTTAAAGTGCGGTAGTGTAGAAGGCTTAGCCTAGTCAATACTGACAAAAACCTTGGGCCCTCAGTTCAGACGTTTTGAAAAAATACGAATTTCAATAACTTTTTAACAATTAACTTTTGTGTCGTTATTTCTTTTTAACAAATTTTCCGAGATATGGAACTCAAATATATTATAGTCGTATTAATATCTTTCCTTAGAAAAACTCATATTTTTTGCTGATTCTACAATATCAAAATTGATGAATTGAGGGCCCAAGCTAAACCGCCATAAATCTGTATTGTCGCATTTTTAAGACTTGACAATTTGTTAATGTATTTAAGAAATTCCTAACTAAATACTCGAATAAAAATTATTATCCCAGGGATAGTACTTTCTGAGATTCGACTATGCCGTTTTATGCAGGCGTCAGGATTGAGGGCCCAAGCTATTTGACCATAACTCTTTTGATTCACGTTTAAGAAATTTAAGAATCTTTGCTTTAGGTTTTACAAAATTTTAAGTAAATGCCCTGTAAGTATCATTTCGTTTCGCAATAATTTAAAAAGTGGGCCCTCAATCCAGATGCACACCATTTCACCAGTATAATCTTTGGACCCCCTAACGTGACAGGTGAACCCATCGCCTGGTCTGTTACACATACCTAAGAAAGAACATATAATAAAGCTGTAACGAGACCGCGTCTGTCTGTACATGAAACATTTTTGATTTTTTTGCGATAAAGTAGATACTTGTAGTTATCGATTTAGATAGCAAAACACCAGTTTTTGAAATTTTTGTGTCGGTCTGTTTGTGCACGCATTACGCAAACCTACTTGACGGATTTTGATGAAATTTCGTTTGGAGATAGCTGAGTAACTGGGTCAACATTTAGGGTACTTTTTTTGTACTACGTACAGGAAAACATACCTATAATTGCCACGGGAAAATATAAAACACCTAGAAACTTGAAAATATGTCGTAGACAATCGATATGGGATTTTTGGAAATTCGGATGTACCTACTTTTTAGAACTGGCTTTTGTTTTAAGGCAGATTTAAAAAAAACTCAATGACGAATTTAGCTTCAAAAAGTCTTTCTTTACAGATTCAGTGGTGTTCGACAACAAAAGCGCATATTTGCGTAACAAGAAGGTATTTTATGATGTCCTGATCACCATCCCCGGCAGAGATCTGGACATCACCCTCGAGCCTGAGGATAAGCAAGAGGCCGACAAAAGCAGCTCCAGTGCTCTATGAGATTTTTAAAAAGTTTTGTCGCCAGGAGACATGGGCATTTTAGCCCATGGGTGGCCATGCCCATACTTTATAGAGAGATGCATAGAAAATGACTACCTATTTAGAAATTAAACTTTTTTCGGGGGATTTTTTTGTGATACAGGTACTTAAATGTGTCACATATATTTAAAATAAGAAAAGAGCAACAACAGCATTTTCTGTGATATTTAAATTTTATGTGTAAATCACGTATCTAACAAATATTTAAAACTATATTTTTTATACATCGATGTTAGTGGGCAATTCCAGTGAGCCATTCCACTAATGGTCTCTTGTAAATAGAGACAGTCTACTGCATTAAAATTATTTTAATCTCTTTGGATTGTCCTCAAGTTTTTTTTGTATGCAGTTTGGATTGGCTTAGTGGATTGTCTCATGGAATGGCCTCGGCAACGGCAACATTTCAAAATATTGCGTGACGTCAGAATTTTTTTTACATGTGACTCGTATTACAAATTTACTATTTTTTTAACTATTACAATTTAACTTTATATCCTACTTAGCTTAGAATTTGTCGTCATCCAGTCAAAATGGTGACTGAACTAATTAGAGATTATTTTCTATGTAAGTAGTAATACAGGGGTTTATCAGGTTTTATTATATCAATATTGTTTCAAATTAGGTGCTCATATTTTAAGTATTGAACCTAGCCAGATTTATAGGCGCTACAGTAAAACAGTCGTTTCCATGTACAACATCCAATGTCGTTCATAAATGTTTGAAAACATTGCGTTGCATTGCAGAAAATTACATGAAGAAGACGAGGCTTTGTAGTAGGTACTTATTGTAAATAATTATTTATAAGGGGGTTATAGTTTAGAATTACTGTGATTTGATTTGTTTAGACTGATTTATTATGATTTATGACAATGTTTGAAGGTTGATAGTTTGGACAATAAGATAGTACAATCACAACAAGTGCCTTAAGAAATTATGACTGTTATTATTTATGCTCAATGCTACAGGTTATAATATTGCTGGATGTGTACATATTTTTAAGATTCATGTTGTTTCAATACATGCTTTTTCAAAAAACCGTGTTTAATTTTATACTTATAGGGTACAAAACCCAACTATTGACGCCCTAGCTCACAGATGTTTTCAAATTAACGAATTACGATTAATGATGATTCACCCCGCGTAGTTCCCCTTTCCGTGGGAATACGGGAATAAAATATAGCCTATGTTACTCAGGGATATTCTAGTTTTCTTTTGGTAAAAGAATTTTTAAAATCGTTCCAGTACCTAACTACCTAGTTGTTAAATTTATTCGTAACAAAAATAAAAACATACAAATCTTTCCGCTTTATAATATTAGTATAGAGTTTATTTGATTATTTTCTAAATATAATTTCGTTAATTTTGATTAAAGCTGTTGGTGGGGTGTCAACATTACCCTCATGTATTTAATAGATTATCACTACATAGTATAAAACAAAGTCGCTTTCTCTGCCCCTATATCCCTATGTCCAGACTCCAGAGATGTATGCTTACAACTTGAAAACTACGCAACGGATTTTGATGCGGTTTTTTTTAATAGATAAAGTGATTCAAGAGGAAGGTTTTAATGTTAGCATTGCACCCGTGCGAAGCCGGGGCAGGTCGCTAGTTTTAAAATAAATGTTGCTGTATACATACAAAAAGTATTTATTATGCACATGCTTATGATTATATTCGTAGGTATATACAGTTTATTACAATATTCAAACCACCATAGCGGAATAGCACATTACAGAATTATGCTTCTTCCTGTTCAAACATCATCTGGAGTAGCTCTCTCTTGTTGCATTGGCTGCCCTCCAGCCTCTGAACTCCTTTCCATTTTATTATGGTTGGGATCACCATGAGGTGTGTGCGTTTGTCTGTCCTGAATGGACAAGCCTTGTCTTTCCAGCTGGAATTAAGAAATAAAAAACATTGCTATGTATTTATTTATTTTCATGTAGGTACCAAGAAAATGTACACAAGGCGAACTTAATGCCTCAAGTCATTATCTGCCAGTCAACCATCAGGCTAAGCAGAAATAATTTGGCGGAATTGGTCACAAATAACAACAATAAAACTACTACAGGTAAGTAAGTAACAACGCTATTGTACACCATCAAAAATATGAAATAACTAAAACAACAATTTAAAAAAGTACAAGTACAGGTCTACACCTTAACTGAGACGGTTCCTGAGGTAGAGGTGACAGATGGATGACATAACCATCTATTTAAACCTTTGAGTATTAAACCAACCGGAGACGCCACTGACAGGCGTTCCGTCTCATGAAATGTGGGTATATCCAGTAATGGAATACCTCTGCCTACCCCCTCGGGGTGAGATTAAACTTATACTTTTAACCGCAGCTTCGCTCGTGCACGTTTATTTCATTCCCATAAGAGTTAAATTTTGCAAAAATCCTTTCCTAGTGGATGCCTACACTATATAAGCTCTCTATGTGCAAAATTTCAAGACTTTAGACCCAGCGGTTTAGGCTGCGTGTTGATACATCACTAATCAGTCAGTCAGTTTATCATTTTATATATATATGTAGGTACACAAGCGAAAACAACTTACTATTCTCGGTCCCCAACATCAACATATGCAAATACTAGGTTTTGGTCCAATTCACTCAGGTACGCCTTAACAACTGGCTCAGCTGCAAGAAATGACACTAAATTACATCAAACAACATGAAAAGATAAATTAGCACCTTCTGCAATTAGTTCACAGATCCATTACATAATTTACTTGTTTAACTGTACCAAACAGGCATAGGACAAAGGTTCAAGGATTTGAGGTGAGTCAACCATTGAGAGAGCTATGCTCGGAGTTTTTTTGCGCAATAGAATCCGGAACGATGAAATCCGCCAAATTACTAAGGTCACCGACATAGCTCTCAGAATATGCATGCTTAAGTGGCAATGGGCAGGTCACATTGCTCGAAGAACCAATGACTGATTGGGAAGAATGGTGGCGAGTGGCGACGACATCGTCAAGGTTGCGGGTAACCGGTGGATAAATCTCAGATAATCTAGGTCATCTTAACATAGATCGTACTCTTGTTTTAAACAAATTCGAGGATATTAATAAATATAGTCAAGAGCATGTGGAGCTTGACATATTTGACTTTGTAACATTCTTATTATGCTTTAAAGGTCAGAATCACACTACAAGTGTAACTTGCGAAGTATATGTTGAAGTAACCTTCTTGGTGTACATAAAGTTTTCTAATTCTTATTTTAAATTGTGTTGATGTTCTTTGTTCTTTGACATTGTCACTCAATAAAATATTGTGTCTCTATTTGGGTATTCTTTATAGTTTATGTCTAGTAGTGTGATTGTTGAAGTAACCTTCTTGGTGTACGTAAAGTTTTCTAATTCTTATTTTAAATTGTATTGATGCTGTTCTTTGCAGGGGATATTACTGATAGAAAGTCGTATTCAGGCTTCATAAGCAGGTTTGGACATTGCATCATCAACTGGCATAGCCGCAAACAACAAAATGTTGCTTGCTCCAGCACTGAGGCTGAATACTACGCTCTTGGTAGTGCGGCAAAGGAGGCAAAATTCATCAAAAACTTTTTGTTAGAGCTTTATGGGGATCAGTCAAAGCCTAAAGGGCCTATTACTATTTTTAATGAGAACCAAAGTACTCTCAAAATGGTAGAGAATGAATGTTTCCGCAGGACGAAACACATAGATGTACACCATCATTTTATACAAGAATGTGTTAGTTGTAAAGAAATATGTATAGCTTATAAACCCTCGTCGGAACTTGAGGCAGATCTTTTTACAAAAGCTTTACCGAAAGTAAAACACAACTTCTTTGTAAACTGTTTAAGTTTAGCTTAGTCTTTTAACTTCACCTTGTAAGTCAGTTTTATTTTATTATTTGTTTTGTACTCTTGCGCACTATTGTTGATTGCTCGAGTAAGGGGCAGTGTTGAAGTAACCTTCTTGGTGTACGTAAAGTTTTCTAATTCTTATTTTAAATTGTATTGATGCTGTTCTTTGTTCTTTAGACGTTGTCACTCAATAAAATATTGTGTCTCTATTTGGGTATTCTTTATAGTGATACATGGGAATGACAGCTTGCATTCGTACTAACCGAACTGACACTCTTGAGATCAAAATTTCGTATGAAAATATTCCCAGTGGCCCCTCTATTCCCTATTACATCTAATCTCTTTGTTACTAACCCAGTTGGCAGTAAATGCACCAACTTCTGCCATTTTCTTTGTTTTTACCAGTGAAAAAAAAGTATACACTTGGTCCATTTTCAGGCAAATTGTCCACAAAATTTATGAATTCATCATAATTGTCAATATTAACTATTTTTATCTTTTCATCAATATCAAACAGATGCTTTGATTTATGGTGTTTAGTAGGCATTTGTGATGATTACAAGGAAAAATAGAAAATTTATAATTAAATAAGAATTATTTATGTATGACAAATGACTTGACATTTTTCAAAAAGATGAGATTGTGAAATGTCATTTTCTAAATAGAAATAATATTTTATACCTACAAAAAGATTGTATAGCTAATAAAGGGATTTTATACTTTCAATAAGAACTTTATTATCAACTGATAGTTCAAGCAAATCGAATACTTTAATCGCCGGTTGAATTGATATGAATGGGCACCTACCTATAGATAAAGTATGCCTTGGTATATTATTGTTGATTGGACCTCAACAACAGCAGAAAGAAACTACATCTTACCTTCTTCACAGTCTGGACACCAACTCCTCCCATTCTCCATTTTACTGCCAGTAAAGTAAAAGTACACCGGTGGGCTCCATCCTACATTAAAATTGATGTCTTTAGCGTAATTATCGAAATTTTCATACCCTTCTATTTTGATTATTTTAACCATTTTAACAGTTTTTTTTTAACTCGATTCCGGTACAAAAGAATAAAGGTAATTCACAGATAAATCCTAAAATCACTGTCTGCTTGGCGCGAAGAAACAGAGCAGAGTCAAAGAAAGTAATCACAATTCACACCACTCACACCACAACACAACACAAGTTTGACACCACAGACCAGTTTGACACACTTTTTTTTTTTTGTTGTTTCGCCCCTTACAGGGTAGGCAAAGGCATTACGCCATGCAGCCTCGTCATTAGTTAATGATATCCTTATGTAAATGGCTCTGCTTCAAAATACAGTGTCTTTTACACTTTCTACAACCCTAACGTGCCCTAACTTGGTTATCAGTAAAATGATAGCACTTTTACTGACGACTTTATTGTGACTTTTTGAGGCAATCCAAAAATGTCCATATCTCGCATTTTATCGAATTTCCCATTCACTGCACACTTTCACGGACACTTGCCACATAATAAACTATCACTATTAAGAGTCTAAACCCGAAATACACAGCAAAATGAAAATTATACAAAAAACATGACGTCCCTCTTCGGATTCCCGCCAAAAAGCCAGTTTGACACACGTTTGATGACGTTTGACATTATCATTATGACATTTTTCCTTATTAAAAGGCATTGGGCAATTTAGCGTCAGCTCTAAAACACGACAGGAAAATCAAGTTTCTTAGCTCAGCTTCAGAGTCTAGGCACAAAAATACAGTAAGTTTATAAAAACTGATTGAAATATCACTCAGTAAAACGATAATGCACTTTTAATGAAGATTGAATCGGCTTCTTGAGGTAACTCGAAAACGTTGATATATTCAAGCCAAAACCCAAAACAGTCAGTGCATGTTTTAGAACTACCAGCGCCCTAAGCGAGATTTCAACGGCACCCCGTCTCCCATATTTGCTATTCAAACCCAAACGAAAAAAGTCAAGGGACAGAATGATAAGTAATCATTTTTTAAATTAAATTGTCCTTTTCTAGAATTTTTTATCGGAAAATTCTCTTTTTAAGATTCCAAAGCCCAAGTTTTCCGAAATTTTATTTTCGACTAACAAAGTTGCTAAATCTTTCAATCTAGATTGAGATATTGTCGATCGCAAATAGGTTTTGATCAGATTACGCTTAGAAAAACTCCATTCACCACTAGAAATCGGTACAGGCATAGTAATCTTGTGGCGCCCCTTTATATATAGCGCCCTGGGAGGTCGCCCAACCATACCCTGCCCTACCCTAATGGGCCATTTACACGAGGCCTTTCCACTAAGACAATCCACTAATGGCTTCGTGTAAATGGAGAGTCCACTGCAATGGATTGCCCTCAAGTTTTTTTTTGTATGCGCTAAGTGGATTGTCTCAGTGGAATGGCCTCGTACAAATGGCCCCTTACGTCGCTACTGCACACGGCAAAATGTTTTTTTCAAAAAAGTCAAAAATCATGACGTCTTCGGATTCCCGCCAAAAAACATATGTCAAGAGCACGCTAAGCTTGACACTTTGGACTTTGAACCGGCTCTGTATTCTATGGCGCGCAGTATAAATCAGAGCTCAGTTTAAACTGGTAGTGTAAAGCTTGACTTGCTCTTGACTGTACATGCACACACACACATGGGTCAGGCCGTAGATTTTGCCACAAATAGCGCAAAGGTGACGCAAAATCTTATACTCCTCGGTAGCACAGAGTGACGCAAAACGGTAACGCAAAATTGTTAAGGAGCGCATACAATAAGATGTGTGATTTTTACATAAAATGTTTTAAATGCAGATATTCATTAATTATTTTCAAACATTTATGAAGTTTATTAATATAATAATAAGCTTTAGGAGTTTAGGTACAAATAAAAAAACACAATTTTGGTATGTAAGTCTTACAATTTTTAATCACATTGTATCGTAGCCATAACGAATGTCTGAAATAACAAAAATCTGTTTGTTTTTCTAAAATAACAAAAACAAAAACTTTGTAAATATATATATATTAAGGAAACTCTTAAACATTATAGGAACTGAAATTGCTTTCACAAAATAGCGAAATAAAAACGTACTGTTACGTATTAGTACGAAGTAATGTAACGTGGGTAATGGGTATACAACTGCACATCAATACAGCAGGTAAAAAGTGCAACGAATGTTAACAAACTATACATATTCTGCCTAACAACGCTACAACCATTTAATATCTGATTTGTTATTATTAAGATTATGTTAATATAAACCCTAGCTGACAGAAGTATAGACACACGGACGACTACCATTAAGGTACAAACCATTCATCATTATTCATCCTTACCATTCCGGCACAAACCCCCAAAATAGAAAACCACGATTTTTTTAACGTTGGAGCTTTGCAAACTACGTCAAAATATCTGCAAAATAGTGTGCATGCACCATTATTCCATAGCGCAAAATAAGTGGCGCAATTTCTACGCCACTGGTATCGCAAAGTGGCATATTGTAATATTTGCGCCACCGTGGCGCAAACAAAATCCATAATAACTCGATAAATAAGCAATCTTTTTAGGTTAATTTAGCCTTGAAAGACGACACACAGCTCATTAAATCGTGCGCAATAACAATAATAGATATAAACCGAAAACTTACCTTGAAATCTCAAAAAATGCACTCAGCGAAAAATTTGACACTTTTATCTGCAAACGAAGTTGACATCAGACTGACAAGATGGCCGCTAACACCGTATTGACCATAGAGAAAGTTACTTTAATGTTGCCACTACTCAAAAACAACTCCTACTAATGTTTTAACACCATAAAAAGGGCAGATAATAGTGGCGCAATAGAAATAGCGCAAAGAAATGGATTTCTTTAGTTTTTTTTAAATGTGTGAAATTTAATATACTTTCTTAGGAAACACTAAACGATATTAAATATGCGGCTAGCTAACTGTAATTTGATAGCGTCAAATCAAACAGATTATCAAAAAGTTTTTTTTTATTATTATTTTACGGGTGCGCAAAGTGCACCCTACCGAAGCGGATTCGCATTTTTATCAAAATTTCGTCATTTTTTGTAGAAAAATGTCATATAATTTTCAAAGTTTACGAACCTTTTGAAATATCTTTAATGGCCTCGGTTCACCATTTCTTAAGGAATACGATACTGTGATTGAGGAATATATATCTAGTATACTTTTTTTTTAAAACGTGGCGGAGAGTTAGGTTATACCAAATGTGGCAAAAACTACGGCCTGACCCACATACACACATAATATGACTTTTTTTTAATAGTTTATGGTCTGGCTACTAAGCCTTTAAACCAAGTCTTTATTTTACACTTTAATCTTAGTTAAATGGCCCTGCTTCAGAGCCCATGCACAAAAATACAGTGTCTTCAACACTTTCTCCCTTGGTTATCTACAGTAAAATGATAGCACATAGCACATATGTCCATCCCTTGCATTTTATCGAATTTCCCATTCACTGCACACTTTCACGGACAAAGTCCACGTAATATACTATCACAAATATCAATATGAGTCAAAACCTAAACATATTAATATACACAGCACAAATCAATCAATCAATTTCTTTTATAATGGCGGTCCTTTTTGATTTCGCCAGAATCCAGAAACATGACGTCCCTCTTCGGATTCCCGCCAAAAAGCCTTAGGGGCCATTTATACGAGGCCATTCCACTGAGACAATCCACTAACCCCAATAAAAAAAAACTTGAGGACAATCCATTGCAGTGGACTCTCCATTTATGGGCCATTTATACGAGGGCAATCCACTAAGACAATCCTCTAAGACTGCATAGAAAAAAAACGTGAGGACAATGGAATGGATTGTCCTCAAGATTTTTTTGTATGCAGTCTTAGTGGATTGTCTTAGTGGATTGCCCTCGTGTAAATGGCCCGTTACACGAAGCCATTTGTGGATTGTCTTAGTGGAATGGCCTCGTGTAAATGGACCATTATATAACATTGACGAATGACGACCCAAATTACATTAAGGATGTTCTGAATGTTCATTCATTATTTCGTTCACCTACAATCGAGATAGTATTTGTTTCTTTGTTTTGTTTTAAGGCTTTGGCAAATTGGCCATCAGCTTATGCACGATACGATATTGAAGATTTTTAGCTCTATCACAGAGTTTATATACAAATTGTTCCTAAAATGTTATCAAAATGGCTCTTGTTAATAGACATACATACATACATACGATAGTACACCTACCCTTAGATCAAAGAACGTCCATCCCAAGCATTTTATCGCATTGCCCATTCACTGCAATCACTCCACACCAATGATTATAAATGTTGTCTTAGTTATTCAATTTGTCTTATTTAATATCATTGCTGCACACTGTCACGGACACTTGCTACATAATAAACTATCACTATGAGCCAAAACCCAAAATATAGCAAAATGAAAATTGAATCATGAAGTCTTCTTTCGGATTCCCGCCATAAAGCCTCGCTTTGTACTAGAGCTTATACTTCTTTTCTTTTTCCTTTTAACGCCCCGATTTATGAAGAATTATCTGAAATTCTGTTAATTCTTTCATTCTTTTTTCTTAAAAACATAAAATACAAAAAAAAAAACCATTTAGTGAGTTATAATATTTATTTAGTATCGATATACTATATCGATCGATATCGAGAAGTTATTTTTTTTATTGATTACAGTGCGATGTGTTAAAAATGGATTTTTATCATTAAATAATTTTTAAATGTCAATGTTTGCCTTGCATTAGTCCATGTATAAAATGGAACGGATTATCCAACGCCCAACGGGCATTTTGACAGTTGCTAGAATTTGAATGTTTTGTGTTATTCTGTAACTATAGTTTGTGTTTGTAATTTGAGGACATGGAACCATCAAATAAGTGTTTTGCACAGCCAAAACCCCTTTCCGAACTTTTACCTGAATTAAGTGGTAAGCCGTTTCCATCTTCAATTCATATTTTAGCTTTCGACCGATATTATCTGTTATCAATATGTAATAATAAGTTTGGCGGAGTGTAATTTACGCTATTTATCACATGAGAGAAATAAGACAATGATATGAGATTAGTTTTATGTGAGAAAAGCTTCTTCATCTTTACTTTTAGACAGTGTAACTTCTTTTTAATATGTGAGGAATCATATCCACAATCTCGCATTATCTTTGGGTTGTTATGTTACAAATGGATAATGTCATTTCTCAATTACAGGAATACTATCTAAAGATGCAATGCATACACTTACTGACAGAAAGCAGCCACGGAAAACACTGCAGACTCGTACTACCGAAAAAGTTGTAAAGGCTTTGACAATGGCAGAAATGAAAGCAGACATCCGAGGTAAGGGAAATTACATTCAGTTAAAGCCGTAGAATTGGACGTAACTCACCATCCAACTTAAACAAACATTCTAAACAGTGTTTACTTACAATGGAAGTTCTTAAGCCATATCAGGTACCCTTTGGTGGCTTGAATAGTAATAATAAATTGTGGGACACAATTCACACACGGTTATTCAGTCCCAAACTAGGCAGGGCCTGTACTATGGATACTAAATAACTGATAATACTCAAATAAATATTAAACAACCAGACACGAAGCCAACAGACATGTTCATGCACACTAACGTTGGCCCCGAGCAGGGATCGAACCCGTGACCTCTGACTCAGAAGGCCAGGTCACTACCAACTGAGGGAACAGGTCTGTCAAATGAATAAATCTAGCAGGTGGCTACTATCAGTACTAGCCTAACATTGTCTATTAATCAGTACCTAATGGGCTAGCTTGGGAGATGACGCCCACTTCCTTGTGTGTGAGGAAAGACGCAGTTAAGTTAAATACACTTAAAGTATGTAAGAATCTTTATACAATACCATCCGAGCTACAGCCTGTGTACAGTTTTATGTATAAATTGAATAAGACTCTTCTTGTGCTGCCAGAATGAAATATGAATGGATTTAAGAAAGTTGCTCTGTTTTTTTTTTACAGCATTAAAACCACAGTCCCCAAGAAGACTAGCCCAGCCAGCCAACTCTGTGAGGAAAAAAGGCTGGAACTCCTCAGTGAAAGTTGATTTTAAGAAGATATGCCACACAGCTGACAACAAAATGAAGGATAACCCAGTCAGAAAAGTGCTGAACTTTCAACAGCCTAAGTCTAAAGTGAGAATGTTTATCTACACTAATATTAAAAAGAGAAAAGATTTGTAGAGAAAATGTTTGTAACAAATAAACTCAAAAACGACTGGACCAATTTTAAAAACTTTCAGCAATGGAAAGCTGAGTAACTTAGACTATATTTTATTCCCGTATTCCCATAGGAACTGGAACTACGCCGCGCGGAACAGCTACGGTGTTCATACGGCAGGAAGTGACTTTACTCAGTATAAAAGCTACTAGTTGCCAGACTGATTGCAGATAATAACTTATCATAAAAAAAGTTTATAGTTGCAAAATGAGATATTCTTGCGTCTTGGTGTAATATCTGGCCTGACAGATCTTGTATGCCAAGTTATATGTGTGAATGCATAAAATTCAAATATTGAGATAAAAATTGATTTAAAGTTATGTACCTATTTTTTGATTGCAGCCCGTTGCTGCCCCAAGGATGACCATTCATAACACAGAAACACCAAATTTCCCCAAACCAGTGTTCAGGGGGAAGAAGTCTCTTTATTTGCAAGGTAATTTTATTCATAAGCAGAAAAGTTAATAAATAATGATTTAGAAAGCTTAATTATCCAATGCTAGTTTTTACTCAAAACTTTGTTTTAAGTCTGTAATAATAAGCCTGTGTACCTTCCTGAATATGTAATAAGACTTTGGCTTTATAAGACCTATCTGTTCCGCTTCATTTTAACCAGCGTAAGTCCCGTTCCCGTGGGAAAATTATGTTTCTTGCAAAAAAGTAAACTTTTTATTAGTAAAAGAATTTTTAAAATCGATCCAGTAGTTTCGGAGCCTATTCAATATAAACAAACACACCAAAAATCGAACCTTTCCTTTTTAATATTATAGCTGCTCCGCGTGGTTTCACCCGTCTTCTAGTTCCCGTGGGAATACAGGGATAAAATATAGCCTATGTTACTCAAGAATGTTGGAGCATTCTAATGGTGAAAGAATTTTTGAAATAGGTACAGAAGTTTTTTAGTTTATTCATTACAGACATACAAAAACAAATCATTCCTCTTTATAATATTAGTGTAGACAAATGGAGAGAGTTACCTATGCATTAAAAATATCAAAATAGTTCTGTAATTCAACAATTAAGCAAAAATAATATTTATTTCAGGAATATTTCCATATAAATAATAGTTACTGCTTACTGTTTATGTTAGTACACGATTCATTGAAAATTTCATTAATACTTACTTATACATAGTCATTAAGTTTTAAAAATGTTTATTTTTTCCTTTTTTAGCTAAGAACACTGTCAGGATCAGTGGTATATGCAACATAGCACAGACTCCTATGGAGATTAATAAACCAGTCAAGACCAGAATGACACTAGTCAATAAAGAGAATCACCCTTACCAATCAAACATTAATCGGGACATAATACAATCAACTCCCTTAATGAGTAAAAAACCTAAAAAAACAGAGATAGCACCGCCTACAGCAATAATCAACAAAATGAAGACTCCAAAAATATACACCCCATTGAGTAATTCGTCTTGGAAATCTGGTAGCGATGCCAGTTTTTTGGAGAAAGAAAAGGAAATTTGTGATATTGAAGAAAAAATTAAAGCCATAGCAGAAGAAGTAACTTTAGAAAAACTTGCGGAAGTGTCTCCTCCTGTTTCTACTCCATTTAAAGAGTATAGAAGTGTCCAGGAGTATTTTAACAACTCCAGCGAGATAGTGGATAGCTGTGCTCTCTACAACGACAATACGATTATGTGTTTTGATGAGCCATCACAAGAGAAAAGGGAAGAAAGTGTCATAGTGTCATTGTGCCATCTGTTTAACAAGGCTGCAGTCACAAATACAGAAAAAGAAAACACAGAGCTTGAAAACTTGTTAGAAGTGAAAAGGCAAACGGAACATAACATTGAAATGATTGAAAATGGCATAAGAATGCTCGCCAATATCAAAGAGTCACAAGTGAAGTCATTGCAAAATGTAAATAAGCTAATAGACAAGAAGAAAAATGAACAAAAAACGTCAGAAACCGATAAAGACAAAACTTTAGTCGGAGACGCCACGGATATGGCGAAAGTAAATGGTGAAGTAACCCCAGTAAAGAGTCCCATAGTGAGCAGACCTTGTTCAGTTATCAAGGACTCCAAATCCCCTTCCTACAGGATTCCCAAAAAGAATTCGTGTTTGCGGAACAAGGTTTTCTGCAAATCAATGCCAAATGTTTCGAGTGAAATTCTGACACCAATAAAAGATTTTGAGGGCAGAGCACTGAATGTTTATATGAAAATGAAGGAGCAAATGAACTTTCTGAGCACTCCCTCAGTAAACAGACAAATGCAGGTCCCAGACACGCCTGCCGTAACATCACATAATCTACAAAAGCAGTTAGACAAGCTATATAATCATAGCTGAGAAATCCCAACTAAAATTTTTAGCTGTCAAAATTTAATATTAAACAATTTTAAATGGCTTATTTTGGTACAACATTTTATTGAAAATAATATACATAATTTAATAGATAGATGTGTTTATAATATTTTTTTAAAAGAAAACTTAGTATTATAATAATGTAATTAAGTACATATTTTCCTCTAATTTTGATAGGAATCTGTACCTATGCTGCGGGTTGGCATAACATTTATATTAGATTTAAAAGTTAATAACATGATTATAATAGTTGTATTATTTATGTCAAATTTGATATGAATTTAGTATGCTTTATGACATAGATTATTAGATAATTGTATAATTATGTATGATAATCAAATACATGGCTAGAAAATTTAGCTGAGTTTCGTATTTCGCGGGCGCACCGATCATTCACATCACTCACTCTTTTTATAATCTGTGAATCATTTTAGGACAAAGACAAAGTGAGGACAAACAAACATCTAATTCAAACGGGAACTTTGTTTGATAAGAAAACCAGCAAACTGCCTTATCAACATTATTTTTATAATAATTACGTTAACGATAAAAGTCAGATAAATACTCCCTGTGATAATTGGTGTCTTGTAACTTGACAAATATTTTTTTTCTAAGTGTTTTAAAATGGCTTTATCAAAACCGATAATGAACTTAGTAGCTTCATATTTGCAGAACTTGTATATAAATCCCATAAGAACGAAAGCCATCTCAAGGTAAGCATTTATTATCTTTTATGCAAAATTTTGCGCAGGTTATAATGATAGCTTCAATAAAAATGATCAAAGTCCAATGGTCGGACAGTTGTTTTTTTCCTGTTATGTTTTATTTCTATTTTCACACGGATTTGTGAAGCAATGCCATCAATAAAAAGTAATAATCATGTATCTTTATAACTGATATTCTTGTATTTTAAGTTTGTTTTGTGATTTCTTATCAACATTTACCTAGTTTACAATTCATTCGCCACATGCATACTATTTACGTAATATAGATTATAAAAAAATAATTTATTTTTTAATTTCAGCTGTGTGATTGGTACATCAGCCAGTGTAGCATCACAGCTGGTGGCCGGAGAGTCTGTACGACTGGACCCTGTATTATCTTTTGGGCTATATGGGTGGGTACTATTGAAAACTAATATTTATAATAACTTCACACCTTTTATCCCCGTGGTGTAGGCAAAGGTTTTTCATTTCAGGAGATATCCACATTTCACCAGCATAATCTTTGGACCCGAAATAGGTGGCCCATCGCTATACCAGGTCTGTTACACATGCCTTAGAATTAATAGTGTGTGTTCCTCACAATGTTTTCTCGAGTTAATAAGTTTTTGAAAAACTCATAGGTACATGCCAGGATTCAAACCTGAGATCTTACACATAAGGCAGGCTCTTTAACCCCTGGACTATCAAACTATATACACTAATAATTTTGAGTTTAAACTCAGCACATGCATTATGATTTTGACCTGTAATGTCCAATTTTTTCAAATGTCAATGTCATTTCATAATGAGTAAGTATAATCTAAAATGACAATTATAAATATGATCACAAGTAAAATATGTTCACGCCTTCCCTCTGAGGGGATGGTGGACAGAGGTATTCTACTGCTCCAAAAACCTTTCCACCAGTTTAGTATCTATCTATAAACATTATGGTTGCAGATACCATTGCCGGACTACACCAGCATACTAAAGTATTATCATTTTCCAGATTGTTGTTTGGAGGAACAATCCCACACTACTTCTACGAATTTGCAGAACGGTTGTTCCCTGAAGAAGTTGTAGCATTCCCACTAGCTAAGAAGCTGTTATTAGAGAGACTGATATTCGCTCCGCTCATGCAAGCCTTCTCACTCTACACCTTGGCAAGGTTCGAAGGAAAGGATCACAAAGCAGCTCTGAAACAACTATTTGCTCTCTACTCCACTGTTTTAGACGCCAATTGGAAGTGGTTGACTCTGTTCCAAGTGATCAATTTGGCCTTTGTGCCTCCTATGGTAAGTTTTATTGAATAATACTATGAACGAATATCCTATTAATATTATAAACGCGAAAGTTTTATGTATAGATGTTTGTTCCTCTTTCACGCAAAAACTACTGAACGGATTTTGATGAAACTTTACAGTTATATAGCTTAAAAAAAAAAATACTCACGCCTTTCATCCCCGAGGGGGTAGGCAGAGGTATTCCATTACTGGATATACCCACATTTCATGAGATATATTGGACCCCTAAACGATAGGTGGTGAGCCCATCGCCGGACCGGGTCTGTTTACACATGTCTCAGAATTAATTCTGAGACCTGCGGGTTTCCTCACGATGTTTTTCCTTCACCGTCGAGCTAGTGATAAATATGTACGTAAGTTTTTGAAAAACTCATTGGTACATGCCAGGATTTATATAGCTTACACATCAAAATAATACATATGCTATATTTTATCCCCGTATTCCCATGGAAACGGGAACTACGCGGGTGAAACCGCGGGGCGCTGCTAGTATTATAATTAATACAGAATACCATAGAAGGGACAACTACCTGCCGACAGCGCTCGCACGTTGCCGACATTACGTGTAAAATAGTTTAGTTAGTTATTTTAAATGTATGTTAGTTGTAAGCTATATATAATATGGGCCTCTGTTTACGTTATTTAAGACCTATGTTCACATTTGTAACTGAATTAGTTTTTGTTTGCGAAACGTAGCAACACTCGTTTATTATTATTATTAATACTACGAGGTCAGCATTATTATTATATTTTATTTATGAGGTCATCTACAAGTGAGTTTATCCAAAATTTAAGCACATATTTATCACTAGTTCGACTTGAATGGAAACATCGTAAGGAAACCGCAGGTCACAGAATTTATTTTGAGAAATGTGTAACATCAACCCGCTCCGGTGATGGGCTCACCTGTCAAAAATATATATTGCTGAAAAGTGGGTACTCCCAGCAATGGTATACCTATGCATACCTTTTCGAGGGTAAAAAGAGCATATATATATATATATATATATATATATATATCTACACTAATATTTACAAAGAGGAAAGATTAGTATTTTTGTATGTTTGTAATGAATACACTCAAAAACTACTGGACCGATTTTAAAAATTCTTTCGTCATTAGAAAGCTAAATTATCAGTGTTATCACTGAGTAATATAGGCTATATTTTATTGACGTATTCGAGAACTACGCCGGTGAAACCGCGCGGAACAGCTAGTACATATGTATATATAATTAATATGCATTATTTTATAGATTAAGACATAATTTTGTGAAATTCTTGATCCTCAGAACAGATACAATGCTGGTTATTAGATAATGTAATAATTACACTCTTATCTTTTCATATCTGCAAAATTTTATTTCATACAAAAATAGATTAACTAGCTGATATCTTTATGCATATTTATTATTCGTTTATTTATTACCTTTTGCTAGCGATTTAGGTCGCTTCTGCAGATAAAAAGTAACGTATGTGAATATAATGTTCCCGTTTCACTAATCTGCAACACAGATAGAAAAAACCTTATAAAATTTAACCTTAGTGTTTTATAATTATTACTAGCGCCCCGCGCCGGCTTCGCACGGGTGCAATGCTGATACTAAAACATTCCCTCTTGAATCACTCTATCTATTAAAAAAATAGCAATAAAATCCGTTGCGTAGTTTTAAAGATCTAAGCATACATAGGCAGACAGACAGCGGGAAGCGACTTTGTTTTACACTATGTAGTGATTTAACTTTTATACAAACTTCAAATTTCAGCAGCAGTGATAGCCTTTACTGTTAAAGAGCCGACCGAAAATCAGTGAGGCTCGGGTTCGAATCCTGGCATGTACCAATGAGTTTTTCAAAAACTTACGTACATATTTATCACTAGCTCGACGGTGAAGGAAAACATCGTGAGGAAACCCGCAGTTCTCAGAATTAATTCTGAGACATGTGTAAATAGACCCGGTCCGGCGATGGGCTCACCACCTATACGTTTAGGGGTCCAATGTATCTCGTGAAATGTGGGTATATCCAGTAATGGTATACCTCTGCCTACCTTCTCGGGGTATCAGGCGTGAGTTTTTTTTTTTTTCAAATTTCAGAACTTGACGTCCTAAGGCAATGAATAATAGCTACAGCTGTAAGGCATCTTAAATTTAAAATTTGCTGAAAAATAATATGCTTATAGTGTAAAACACGGATTACAGATAACAACGAAATTGTAAAAAATAATAATAATAATCTCACGCCTTTCATCTCCGAGGGGGTAGGCAGAGGTATTCCATTACTGGATATACCCACATTTCACGAGATACTTTGGACCCCTAAGTGATAGGTGGTGATCCCATCGCTAATTGTAAAAAAATAACTTTTAAAATACTAGCCCCGTAGTTCCCGTTCCCGTGAGAATACGGGGATAAAATATAGCCATGTTACTCAGGGATATTGTAACTTCCATTGGTGAAAGAATTTTTAAGAGCGGTCTAGTAGTTTTCGAGTTTATTCGTTACAAACATACAAGTTGTTTCTCTTTATTATTTCTTTTTTTATTAGTGTAGATTATAGAAAGAAAGAAAGAAATAATCTACTATTTCTTCCTAAGACAAAACTGAGAATAAAATTCATTTACTAAGTCCAGTGGGATAAATGTGCGTCTATAATGTATGTACTTAGATGATGTTTTTCTTTTCAGTTAAGAGTTCTCTTCATGAACATCGTGGGCTTTGGCTGGGCGATGTTCCTGGCTACGAAGCGGCGGCAACAGAGTCCACCCAAGACCGAATAAGAAAGAAATAACTATATTATTGTTATGTTACCCAAGACAAGAAAGGTGGTGGGTTAACAACCTGTACTGGGGAGTTGTTATTATAATTATAAAATCAAAGGTTATGCTATGAATACGCGAGTTTCCCGTCTGAATGGCTCGGCAGGCGTATTCAGGGAGCTTCGATATTCGATATCGGAAAATCTGTCATACACTTTCGAGATGGGCTGATGTTGGTATCGAAAACTTTCGAGATGGGCTGATGTTGGTATCAAAAACTTTCGAGATGGGCTGATGTTGGTATCGAAAACTAATGTCATATGTGACATAAGGATTCGGAAAATTTTCCGTGGCTGTCACAAACGCCTAGAATAAAGTTTCCGAAGTCGATAGATTCGACTTCGGAAAATTTTTCACTCGATCTGAATCGAACGGAAACGGTGTCGAGTCTCCGTGAACACGCCTGTAGGTCCAAATTGAAAGATTTGCAAAAGGACTTCTATTTCACAAAACACATTCGTTGTTATCAGTCTTGATATCTTTTTAGCCCGTCAAGTAACGGAATACGGATAAAATCTGTTTATTGATTGTCAGTGGGATGGAGATGCTTGACTGTTTACCAGGCTATAGGTTTTTTAACTTTTCTATTTGTTTTGAATCTTATTTCAATTAAATAGAGTTCAACTATTTTGCAACGGCCCGTGCGATGCTGCTGGCATTAAGCTCAAATTTCATTAAGGGATACTAATATTTAAAGAAATATTTTTGATACTTATCTTCACAACTTGTTCTCTAGAGGTATACTTTGAAGGTATGGACAGTAACCTACTATTAAGTAATTATAATTCGTTGAATTATACGAACATTCCTTGTGTATACTTACGCATTTCAATTTATGTAACTACTTTCTTTAAGTTATAAGGAAAAGGGTTTAGTTAATCGGGTTAGCACTTGCTAAACAAAAATGAAACTTATACAATTGTTGGTTAGGTATTTTATTCGACAACAGCAATCCATTATATTTGTATCTAGATATATCCGTGAGATAATCTCAAACGTCTTATTTGGCAAAGAAACGGCAAATCAATTCTTTTACATTGCATTTTGTAGACTACTTCAGAAATTTGAGTTTGTACAGAGTTTATAAACATTCGGTGCTTTAATAAAAATGTTTTATACTGTTATGATGAGTATTTATATTTACTATAAGATCCATGACATCATTTATTGCTTCATACAAAGGAAATATTAGTTGTCTTGTTCTAAAAAGACAATATTTACCTATAAATATGGTTCTATAATAGCCTACGAGAATCTACTATCAATTCAAGTAACAATTATTAATATTATTATCTTAGTACATAAATAGAAAATAAATATATTGAAAATGACTAGGATTTATTGAAATAAATTAGTGTAAATATCGGAAATTCAATAAATATATTGCACTTTATCCTAAAATATTCTAATTTCAGTACGTAAATAACGACTAGAGTATTTTGGTACTTGTAAATATCAATAAAAAGTAGAAATAAAATTATCAACAATGAAAATAAAATAAGTTACTATCTCAAAAAAACTGAGTAAAAATAAATAAATTAGTTTGGAATGTTAACTTACAAATACATTTTTGACTAGGTATTTCTTATACTAATAGCATTGCTAGAGCAACTTGCAATCTGTTTAGTTCGATGTTATAATATTATCATTTTAATCAATAACCCCAATTTAATTACAATGTAAACACAGATCGATTTCTTTTATGTGAGAGAGTTTACATATTTTCGGAGCTTTAGACTGTATACAGCCCATTACATTTTTATAGAACTAAAGATTGCTTTGAATAGCGTGACCTTTTGCGACTGAGATCAGGTAATGGGAATTATAAAATGTGTACAATATATACATACATCCCCACCGAGGTAATTTATAGAAGTAGGTATACCTATACATCGTTATAAGTTTTAAAAGGTGGTCACCACCGGTAGCATTCGCGTTGGTGTAATGTAACAATGCAAGTTACAAAACACTGGTGAGATGAGCATTAGAACGCGGAACATCGATTTCAAAATTACTTTTGATCTATAAAGGGCACTTTACACTGCCTAGTCAAGTTATTTTTTGAGCTGTCAAAATGTTCATGTCTGTTGAAAATTGACGATGAAAAATTTAATGAGTGCTGACTTTATAACGTCATCATTTTTAGTACTTACCTACTCAATTAGACCACTCTTGATTGTTTTAATATTTAATAATTTGCTGAAATTGTAAAATGAAAATCTAAATTAATTTTTGGATGTGTTTTGCGATGAGCTCGGAATTTATAACTTACTCGGAATTTAATTTCGATAAGTGAAATACCTTATTCAGTCAAATTGAACTGGCACAAAATGCCATTTGCCCAAAGATATTAAAGTAAGGATGAGTTATATTCATACTGCTTGCGTTTGAAAATTGATCCCCTACGAGTGTGCTACAACATGTACATATTACTTCTTAGGTATTTATAGGATACAACAATGACGGGGAAAGATTATACGGAACGAAAAATAAAGAAACATAGAGCTATATCTGTTAAGAGTTGCGCTTAAAATACGACTTGAAATACAAAGCGACTAAATAAAATGTGGTTAATTAACTACATTTGTCGGCCTCATTTTCCGTGCTCTAGTAACATATCTACGTCTTTGTATATATAATCGTCTTTCTATATATAATATATTTGCATTTGCCGCTGTCTGATATTCAGATTGTTTTGAATAGTTGCCCTGCTACTGAGTTGTTACATATACGCGAATGCTAACGGCGAGTGACCACGTTTACAAACAGTACCAAACACTTTCAACCCGTCTTTGTAGTTGACATATCATTTCGCTCAGTCGCGTTCAGGTTTCGGTGAGCGCGACCAGGACCGCTGCGAAGATCTGCTGCTGTAACTGCCGGTGGAAGGCGACGACGGTGTTGGCCGCCGGTACGGGATCGGACGTTTGCGAGCGCTGTTATTATGTTAGTATAAGTATGGCGATGACGTTAGTTTGGCAGGCATGCGTGATGAAAAGCGTGTAATTTAGATGGAAAACGTGGAAAATAAGCATTTTAGTTTTATTATTCTGGACGAATTAGTGGTTTTTAAAACTAATAAAACTATAGTGCGGAAAGGCTAATAAATAGGACGCGTGGATCATGTCATCGTCTACTTTTTGGTTGAAAATGTTATTGAAAGTTTTGTTTATTAATGAGGCGTATTAATGTAAAAATGCATCCAGAATAAAATATTATTTTTAAGAATTTGCTTTATACACAAAAGTCATGCTTCAGATTTACGATTGTGTTATAAAATTATGTGTAACGTAATAATAGTGCTAGTATGCAAGTAAATAAATTAACTTACCGCTATGGATTTTCTTGCGGGCATGATAACTAGCGTTTGAATAAAACAGGTTTAATTTTGCAGTATCTACATTTTTGGATTACAATCTTAAAAAGCGTTTTTACAATGTACGTTTAGAAAGTGCATTAAAAAATTATTTCAAGTGATTAGTGAGACATACTTGAAAATTAAAAAGTCAAGGTTTTAATACCTGCGTATACTACTTATAAGTAAAGTTGCTAATAAAAAATAATGAATTTACTCATGCTTAAGCCTGTAAAATATCAATAGGAGCGTCGGTCATCTGGGCCCGTTTCGTATAACTATTTCAACAAAAGATTTCTAAGTATAAAATACGTACATTGTAAACAGTCTTCATAGCATAATCTACCATGCAGCAAAAAGAAAACAACGAAAAGTTTAAAATAAAACTTTAATGTGAACTCAAAATGAACAAAACACGCTTCATATATAATGATCTATAAATAGCACGCCAGTCGTCCACTGGTTTGGGAGGTTGCAACAATTACATAACTCATTTCATCTTCGTCTAAACTTGAATTTGTTTATGTCTATACTGGGTGCGCTACGGAGAAAAAAAAGAAATTAATTCATCATTTTATAACCTCCACACACAAATCCCAAAATGCTATTGAGAAAAGTTTCATAATTACTTTGAATACGACACTGAAAAGGTATTGAGATCGAAAGAGCTTTTTAATAATAAAATAATCATTTACAACTTAGAAATGTTTTTAATATTTACACGAATCCATTGTCAATACAAACATACAAATTGATGTCTATAAAAATTATTGAATGATGTATAAAACTAAAGTTTATGTTTAGTAGCACACCCTTGTTAAGTCACTCCATATAGTAAATAAAAAATTTTGGCACTCATAAAACTGTAACTAGATGCTGACCAAAGTACACTGAATTCGAAATAAATTAGATACTTGTGGTTTCATATATACAAGCTCCAAAGCAGGCTTTGAATGAGTCGTTATATTATTCGAAGCAATAATTTATTTGCTTTTGAGTTCAGTCATTTGCAAGATGTATAAAGGAATATACCTGATTTTTCCCTTTACACATAGGTACTTAATTAAATATGTAAACGTATATAGTTTTAAGTGTCACTAAGAGTCCAAAAAAGTAGAAGTCCCTTAAAAAAAAAATAACTTATTTAATTTTGTTCAGATTCGCCTCTACTATGTTTATATCAAATTTTAAGTTAAAATTCCAATATTTTCAATAACTTCAGTCAGCGTCCAAACCCAAGTTAATGGTCAGCATAATAAGAACAACAGCGAAAATAATTAGAGGTATATTAGAGAAATGGTACTTATAATGGAAATAATACAATACATATAACTTATGCTAATCTAGCTAGCGCAGTCACATCACTAATTGGAGCTACTACTCGTGTCTTCAGAACTCGTGCTATATTTGCGTGACTTTTTTCTATAAAAGAGAAAAATAAAAACATGATGTAAAGAAAAAAAAAACACCAAAATTTACGTCATATCACCATATGACATAAAAATATTTTTTAAGAAAGAAATATGAAATTCACCAGGCACAAAATGTGCTTCAAATATTATTAGTGTAAAAAAAACGCATTCGGAAGAATACTTTTATTTCATTGTTCCTTAAGAAAAGGTTCGTGTTGAAAAGAGATGTCATACCAATCATATCATAGTTATGTGCGTATAGTGATATAGCGTAAGGCAAACGCAAAATAATACAAGCACCGCTATAATATTAGCATAAAGGGAAGCTCACACGGAAAATGTTAAACACCTAAACACACTGCAAGTATGGCATTTATTTATTGCAAATTAAATAAAAATATTAACTTAAATTGGCAACAATTAAATGTCATATTTTTGCAACACTACTATCGGACAAATGCAGTGCTTTTAGATATCCATAAATGATTAGTTATTATTCATTTTTATTTACTCTACTGACGAATTTAGATGCTACATTAATATAATTAGTTATAAAAATCATACTTTATCAAATGAGATCAAATTTGATGACAAATAATTATCACCTTAGAATAACAGCTACCCCTTTTTTAGCAGACTTCAAAATAGTACGATTCAATTCGACGCGTATTTTTGTGATATTAATATTCTAACACCGACGCGAAAAGGCTGTTATTAGTAAATGTGGAAGGTTTATCCCATTTTCGCACGCCACGAAATATGTTGTATCCTGTGTCATATACCATGGTGGATATACGTGTAATATAATCAGTGATCAAAATAAGTAGATTGATTTTTCGTACTTAAGTCGTGACATAACATGGACATGCAGTTTTTCCGGAAATAACCGGATATGATAAATAAATCATTTAAATAAATAAATAATCTCACGCTTTTTATCCAAGAGGGGTAGGCAGAGGTATTCCATTTCTGGAAATACCCACTTTTCGCGGTGTATTTAGGCGGTGAGCCCATCGCCGATGGTACCGAAATATAAAAAAAGGTATAAAGATACATAATAAAATACAAAAACGTACAAGTAAGCAAACACAGTCGTTTATTGATATAAGTTATCCTTAGTTTTTCATTTGTATTACATTCATTAATCGAATTGATTCTATTATTCAACACTACAGTTACTGGAGCGTACGTGTTGAGATACGTTTCACTTGGCTATAAATATAATAATTTAAAAATTCCGGAAACTTCGGACACATCCATATTAACCTAAACGTTTGACGTCAATGACCTCAAATCCATCTACCTCCTCCGATCACTGATTACAACTGATCATACAACATGCAGTTTGTTCGTTACTCGTTAGCTACACTAAAAGCACTGCACGGCGGATCCAGAGCCAAGTATATACCTCGTGATGCGCCTCCTGTCCAAGAAGCTTGGCGACCCCGCTCGGCGCGGTATGGAGGGCGACCTTGAGCGAGTTCGCGCGCGCGTTTCGCTCGATCTACGGTAATCGTCGTACACGCCCGTCATTGTTCTGATACGTACGTATTGCGCATGCATTCGTTCAATTCAATTGTTTTTCGGCGGAAACAAAATCGAAAATTATCGTTAGTCAGTTGCTACGGGTAGGTCAGATGGCCTGTCCATTTACAACGGCTTTTGGCGGACATTGCTTTTTTTGTGCAGTCAAGAGCACGAGGAGCTTGGCACATTGGACTTTGTAACGTTCTTATTACAATCGCCTTAGAGGTCAGACTCGCACAAGTGTAAAGCTTCATGTGGTCTTCACAGTGCATCTGTCATCGCCAGTGTATGTAGAGCACTGACCGCTTATCAAATGTCAAATAAAGACGATTACGATTCTAATTATAAATAGACAAGGCCTCAGGACTGATTGTTATGAATGGTGAATTGTTTCGATGATTTTTAGATGGTAGCACTGGAGTTTTGGATAAATTGTTTGAGAGAAAAGGTGCTTCTATAATAATAGAGAAGTTGACTTTATCGAAATTAAATAGAAAGTGATCATTCATTACAAAATATTATCCCAAAACACCTCTAAAAATGAATTTTGATTAAAATTATAAAACAGTCAAAGTTGAATCAAGTGCTGAAATTATGATGTCATTGGTTCTCATTTTAGTAATAAATAAGTATTCCTTTAAATTTCCGTTTTGACAGATCACTTTTTTATACTAACTAGTAACGTTTCTTCCTCATTTGACTAGGTAGTTAACTGCCTTAGTGGGCTTTTATATTATTCTTTTGTATACCGCAAAAAAATGTGACCCCATAGAAAACACACTTAAATTATTATAATTTAAGTATTTACATATTTATGTACGATTATCAAGATGCCCCATTATTCTAACAATTGAAACAATTCACAATCATATTACAGATCCAATTTCAATCGTTAAAATAATCTTTAGAACCTCCAGAACGAAAGGAAATTCACCTGGATGAGCGCGTTGACCTGGACGAGCTGCGGGAAGACCGCGACGAACTTCTGCTGCTGTAAGAGCTGGAGCGGCTTGATCGGGAACGTCTGGAATGTGGAAATTATTGGAACTTTATTTACGTAGTTTTTTTTTACTGTGCAGTTGTCGAAAACCGTGTATGATTGGTTGATGACACTTTTTATGGTTAAATAAAAAATATGAGTTACTATAATTTTTCAATAAGACACTTTTAGCCAAAAGCAGTAAGTTGTATCAATAAATTTTTGGACATAATTCACACACTGTTATTTACATCTCAAACTAGATCCTGTACTATGGATACTAAATAACTGATATAAACATACCTAAATAAATATTACACACTCTGCCACGAAGCAAACGAAACATTTTCTCCGAGCGGGAATTAAGCCTCCGGGTCAAAAGGTTACTACCAACAGCGCCAACAGTCCTAATAATATTGTAATACAACATGATAAGAAGAATTATTTCCAACTTACCTCGACGAAGAATACGAGCGGGATCTCGACCGCGACGACCTTGACCTTGACCTCGACCGTGACCTTGACCTGGACGACTTCCCCCTCGACCGCGATTTGGACGACTTCCCCCTCGACCGCGATTTGGACGACTTCCCCCGCGATCGCGACTTGGACCGCGACCGCGACCTCCGCGAGGACGACCGCGACCAACTCCGTCGCGCACTCTCTCTCTTCTTCACCTCCGGAGAACTGTCCACACGTACTGGGCTGGTCTTCGGGTTCTCTTTGACTGGACTCTTTTTAGGCTCCGGAGACTTCGAATTCTCCACTAAGATTGGACTATCTTCCTTTTTCTCATCTTCTTGAGGTTTAGCCTCGCTGTGCCCAGCTTGTGACGTCGACGGCCCATTGGTTTCGTCGCTTCGTTTCTTCTCAATCGAAGCCTTCGCCATCTGCGTGAGTTTCTCCTTGAGTCTGTTTAGTTCTTTGATATCTAAATCGTCTTGTCGCGTTCTTTGATCTAAAGTAAGAAAGTCGTCTTCCGTGTCGTCGTTCTCGCTGGACGAGCTCCTCATGCACACTGCTTTGGGTTTGAAATTGTCCAATTTATTCTTCTTCTTCTTCTTAGGTTGTAAGTCTGAGGGGGACGTGATGTATTTACGCTTGTCTTTCTCCGGGAGTTTCTCTATGATGTCCCGGTATCTCTCCGGGCTTCTCCTCGCTGGAGAATAGCTGAGACTAGATGTACTTCCGCTTCTCTGATTTGAGCGAGACCTGGATTTGTCTCTGTGAGATTCTCGGCGTTCATGATTGCGTTCTCTATCAACCCTGTCTCTGTCTTTGGGTGAGGTCGTGCGGCCTTTTTTGTTTCTAGGCGTCTCGATCTTCCGTTTATCCTTTCTGGATACCTTAGACCCCTTTTTAGGGGTCGGCGATTGGGATATGCTCGAGGATTGTTTGCGTCTTCTGTCTTCGGGTGATGGAGATTTCCTTCGTGGCCGACTCTCGCGTTCCTCTACAAGTTTTGAGTTCTTGTACTTATCAGGTCTGCTCTTTGGTGCGGGGGAATCTTTTTTCCTGTAGTCATTTGACGGGCTGCGTCTCCTCTGTTCCTTTTTTGGGGGAGATATGCTCCTGTCTTTGTAATATCGGCCTTTGTTTTTAGGCTCCTTCTCCACCGCCTTTTTAGGTGGTTCAGCTTCTGATTCAGACGACGAAGATTTCCTAGTTGGTCTTGAATTCCTGTGACTCTTATCTGGTTCTTTATGCGTCTCCTTACTCTTTTGAGGCTTGGCTGAGGGTTTTTCTACGTACTCCACAGAGGTATCCCGTTTCTCCCTTGAAGGGCTTCGGTTTTTCCTGCGCTTTGGTTCATCGTAGCTCTCTCTCTCCCTCCGTCTGGGCGGCTCGTCCTCTTCGTACCTTTCATTATTCTTTTTCTTGTCATACCTATCGTCCTTTTCCTTCCTGTAGTCTTCCTGTCGCCTTTTTCTATAATCTGGAGATTCGCTTCGCCTCTGAACCCTCCTGTCTTCACGGGAGCTCTCTCTACGATTTCTTTCTGGCACTTCTTTCCTGTTGTAGTACGTTTCCTCTCGCCTCCTGTAGTCAGGAGATGGGCTCTTGCGGCGTCGCTTCTCTGGCGGCGGTGATTCACTATCTTTGCGATACCTGTCTCGTTTATCTGTTTTCTTGGGAGGTGGTTCCTCCTCGGATTCTGGAGAAGAATGGCGGTCTCGTTTGGACCGTTTGACTGTCTTCGGTCTTTCGGCTTCATCTCTGGATGCTTCCCGTCTGTTGTCAATTTTAGTGACGTGCGACTTGCGGCGGTACTCGGGTGATGTATCTCGCTCCCTACTCGAGCTGCGTTCGTCGCGAGTTCTCTTCGAGTTTGTTTCAGAATGGCGCGAGTTTCGGACGGATTCGTCCCGTTTCTCGACCCTCTTCGGCCGTTCCTCGCGATCTTTCTTTCCCCGTTGAACCTCGTTGTTTCTAGTCTCGGAGCGTTCCCGTTGCTTGTCCTTTGGAATTTTGACTGGTGAACTAAAATAAGAAAAGAAGAAATTATTTATTTTAAAATCGACACAAAACAAATCAAATTAAAATCGCTATAGAACAATTATGTTAATTCACACGAATGCTGGCCCCAGGAGGCAGAGTCACTACCAAATGAGCTAGTAGACCCTCCTGCTGCTATTATACTGGTGATTTTTTTTACCGTCTGGAAAAAAATATGACGTATAAGGTAGCTAGAGACGAAGTTATACACGAGATTAATTGTTAAATATAGTCATGTTTAGTGCAATTTACAAAATCTAGAAAACTACGCACAGTACTAAGCGCAGCTGGCGGTTGTAGGTAGATTGCGCATAAATGAAAGCTACGAGCCTGTTTCTTTTTAAAATACTATATCAAATATCTCAGTGTGTATAATTGACTACAATTGAGTAATGTATATTAGTCTAAGAAAGAAAAAAAAATTTGAGAAAAAATATATTTTTTTAAGTAACATTGCCAAATGAATCTATTACACTTACCTATCACACCACATTTTTTTCCAGACGTTAAAAAAAGTCACCCTGTATATTCAATATTTACCTACTATAATTAACTATAAAATATCGTCTTCTATTTGCACAACTGTAAGACATAACATTGCGGTGTTTTGAATATGTAAGTACATTTCAAAGACAAAACATTGTGTCGACCTTATTGACAAAATGTTAAGGTATTCAGTTATTATCTATGGTTATACATATACTGTCTCCTTACATGGGAAATATTTACAATACAGTTGGTCTAACAAAAAATGGGACCGTAACCCAGATCGGCCGACATAGACAAAAATAAATAAACAACTTGATATTGAGGTAAAAAGTTTTATAATAATAATAGAAATAAAAGACTTACCCCTCCCGACTGGATGGCTCGCTACTGCCGCGTCGCCTGCCACTCGACTTTTTCTGTTCAAATTTCAATAGACCCACATAAATATTATTTTTTCCAACAAAGACGATCAAAACACCAGTGCCAATACAAGAAGACTATTGTGGTTACGGCAACTAAACAAAATTCATACTAAAGTAGACAGGAAATCCTTCAGATTCAGGAGTGTCTACAACCGTCTCCGAACCGTGAAGGAATTCCGTTGAAATCAAATGAAAAACTTCACTTTCACACATGCATACTAAAACCATATATTTATAAACAGTTATAAATGAACTCAATTAGTTTCGTTCTGAAATAAATAAAAATTAAATTTAAAATAAGCTATTCAAGAAAGCGAGTACGAGATAATTAAAAAAAAAAACAGATTAACTTTTGAATTATCGGAATGTTATTTTACACATCCATAACATTCTCGCGGGGTAAAATAAATAAAATAAAGTTGGATGTATACAGGTTAAACTTTGGTTTGGCACCAGTGCGTACTGATACGTTTATATGCTATATTAGTAACTAACGTCATTATGTAATACATAAATTACATTAAATACACAAAAATCAAATTTAATAACACTGGGGGAACGTACCTTTTTTAACAAACGGTGGTGGTATTTGTATACCATTTAAACATGTGGAGCATCCTTAATTAGTTTTGGGTAACGAGAAGATTGGAAGGGAGAATGTTATGGATTAGTTACATTTCAATCAGTTTGGACATGTACGCTTAGATGTGTTATACAAAAACGTGTCAATATATTACAACTCACATATTAAAAACCACAAGATCGTATATCAAACAAATGAGATATGTTTTAGAGGCACGTTTCTGTAGCACACATCTAGGCAGTGATCGCGTTGTTTGGACAGAATCACCACCATCCGGTCAAGGTCTAATAGTAAACACCATGCAGTACTGTACACACTGAACCCTCGCAGCCCTCTGTACATCCTCTCTGACCTCAGCACGTTAGTCACAAATATTCAAAATGCACGAAAATTATCACGGAGTACATTTTAGTATTCACCTAACATAGTGTCTTACTGAGTGTTATTGTTTTGTGATATACTTACAGAATACGTTATTTCTTCAGATAAAGATGGCTATCCTATGAAATGATGCACAGTTAAACAGATAATTTTTACTGGCTATTTCTTGTATTTACAGAAATAATAAAATAAATAAAAAGTAAAAACAGTAACCACATTTAGAATTGGCAAATATTAGACTCAAGTTAAAGGTGTGGGCACGCTTGACGTGATAGCTATGAACATCTGAAGCTCGGGGGAACGTCTAGAAGAACACGGCAAAATAAAGTAGGTCAACAGCTACAGTACCATAATAACGGGTCGTCTAATAGGGGGAACAGTGTAAACAAAACAATTGGAAAGCCCATGTTTATGCAGAAGAGTGCTAAATTAATTTCAAATCTCGTCAGGCCAACGTGTTCGGCAAGTTCATACGAAAAATTAAAAGTAAGCTGTGCGAGTCGCTATCGTGTTGGAACCTGCCTAACTTACATTACCAATGGGCTAGGGATTGGGTAGTGAATGTGTAAGCAAGATAGGAAAGAGATCCCCAGACAGTATATAACAGTCGTGTTTCAAGTGTCTTCAAGTACCCTGAAGTTCCCAGAAATCCAACAGTGACCATTATGTTAGAATAAATTTGAAATAATTCAAAGATTACACGTTGTCTATTGAGAGATTTATTGAATTTGTGTCATACTAACCATCATCCACTGGAAATATCGAGAAAATCAAGAATAAGAACTTAATAAATCAGTGAAGTACATAGATCGAATATTGGAGTACTTTCTAGAAATGTTTTTTTATGAATGTTATACCATGGAAGTTTCTAGTACTATGTGCAAACTTCATCTAGGTCATTACGAGTCGAATTGAAATATCAATACATTATTTTATGCAGTCTATCCAAGTCGCCCGACGTAACGGTTGTTTTATTTATAGACTTATATAATTACATAAATATAGAAGGTACCCGTAAATAGCACTTACAACTACATACAATGGAAATACTACTTCTTGATCTTTGTGGACTGAGCTACGACCTCTTTTAAAAAATAGAACATTTGATTGCGTTCCAAAATCTACGTTAATATAATAAAGAGGAAAGATTTTTATTTTTGTAACGAATAAACTCAAAAAACACTGGACCGATTTTAAAAACTCTATTGAGTAAAATGTTTTTAAATCATGGTCAAATAAAAAGTCACAGCCATATTAGTACTCAAGCATAAATTCCACTGACCTCCACTGCAACAATAATATTTTGAATAAGAAAGTAGCTCTCTGTGTGGCAGATAGCATGCATCTTGAGGGAAGACAGTCTAATTCTTATTTTAAAAGGAATTCAATCACTTTAATAGTTTTTTTTTAATCGCGGTCAATACAAGTAGTACATAATACTTCCATGGCATAAATAACTTAGCATAATCTTTGAACTATGCACGCCTATCTGGTGTTCCTACCGAGCTAGATCACGAACACAGAGCTTCAGATATTCAAAGCGACATTTACCTTCTTCTTTCTTTGGCGACCGTCCTCTGAGCTGGCCGAGTCACTTTCCTGTTCTGCTTCAGTACTGCTGGATTCGCTGTCCTGTGATTTTGAACGCTTCTTCTTTTTCTTGCTGGATTCTTGCCTGGAGAAGAAGAGTTGAGTTCGCCTTGGGAATATATGGACAGGGGAAAGACCGTGATTTAAAAAAATATTAGAATGCCAGCGTGTGATTCTTTACTAAATACAATTAGAAACTGAAGAGCAATAGCCTTGGTAAAGCAAAGTTTAAAAACCTTTCAAGCCATTTTACCACATTAAATATGTGTCCATATTTAGTTTTCGCACCAATACGGTGCTCTCAATAATGATTTTACATTGCTGTGGCTATCTGTCATTTTATGAAAAATCTCAATATAAAACACTGTAGATAATTTCATTTTTTGTTTGTGGTCATCTCTTGCAATGGTTTTAAAATGGAAAATGAAAATACCTCCACTTAAAACAACACGTAAATACGCTATAATCGATGAAGCTTTATAGGTATATGAGGTTTTTGTAGAAGGGTACAACGGACAAACTAAATGACTTTCACACATTAGACACACACCTGTTTATACCACACTTTTAAATGTAATATTAATAATGAATAATGAGCGCGAAAACATACCTATTCGATATCATTATAAATGTAGGTACGACCAATTACTGACCTATACTGAAGAACAATAAAAACCTTATAACAGTTAGTGGAATAAGGTCTATTTACAGCATGTCCAAGGAAATTCCGAAGTCATACAACAAAAATCGAACTTTATATATGTATATATAAAATATTTTATTTTTATTTCTTTAAGTTTTATGTTTATAAAAGGTCGTGTTCTATTTTCTTGACCACACTGTATGCAGTTTTTAGGATAGAAATGGAAGACGTAAAATCATAGAATAACCCCATAGTTATTAATAAAAGTAGTGCCATACCGTATAAAATTCCAGAACATTTTTCTTTGACTGAAATTGGCAACAGACAAATACTAAATAAAATGTATTATAAACTTTTTACACAATAAATCTGATTTTAATACTAATACTTGCCTCTTAGACAACTGTAGAGTCACCTGTCTGGGTTTAAATTAAACTTTTAAGTTTTTTGAAAACATTATAAATAAATAAACGAGTTTACTTGTATAAAAAAAGCTAAATAAAATTTAAAACAATACCCACTTCTCTTTTTTATTCTTCTTTGACTTTTTCTTCTTTATCTTTTTAGCATCTGGTGAAGTGCTGCGAACAAAAATAAAATATTCAATATTGCGAAGATTTTTAATTTATTTTGGAATGCATTGAGATTTCAGTAATTTATCTATTGTTACAAGTTTATTAAAAAAGTTAGTTTATACATTAATAAATCATGAATGTTACTCAGAATTTTGAGCGGTGCCTGAAAGTTGCTGTATGTAAGTAAACAAACTTTAATAAATATACTGAAAAGTACGTTTAAAATTAAATCCATGACTACATTATATGTTTTGCAAAAAACATGTGCGCAGACACACGCAGACGCGCGGAGTAGAGCACGAATATCTGTTTCGAAAAAGTATGAGCAGCAAGTTAAATGTTCAATTACAAAACACAACCTTAATCGCAATGATCTTCGTTTCAATTTACATTGTTTGTAACGTAAATCTGTCGTTTAATTACCGCCAGTGTCCGTAGAACAAGCAGTGGCCGCGTAATAAATGTCAAATAAATTATTCCGATTATGAATAAGACGAATATAGTAACACCTAGCACTGCATAATCGGTCTCATCTTTTATGCTACAGGATATGCTTAAATACACTTACATACTTACGTACATACAAACGAAAACAACACCCTCCTTTTTTGCAGTCGGGTAATATTTTCGAATTTGATTTAATTAAAAACATATTCGGCCTTATTAGACCGAAGCCCCAGTCTGCCCCAGGCTTATACGCCACATAAAAACAGATAACTTACCACTCATACTTTTTTTACACACACCCTTCACTTCAGCCGGGTTTTCACAGTACATACGCGGTGACGGAGTCGCTCGTACGAGTCAGCTATTAGAAATTGTCGACTTCGATGGCATTCTGTCGTCCGAGTACACTCGGTTTACATTGTACGATACGCTTAAATGTAGGGTGTATTCCCGTTGTCCCCATTGACGATATCCCCATTGAGTGGGGACAACGGGAATTGAATAAAATTATTAAAAATACTTCCCGTTGTCCCCACTATCTGTCCCCATTGAAATAATGAAATAAAATTATTAAAAATACTTCCCTTTGTCCCCATTGATATTTTTTAACTCTTCTTTTATTTACTACAATCTGTCCTTGGACATTCAGCCATATTTTGATAAGAATATATATAGTATTGCAAGAAATGGGACCAGTGTTCCACACTTAAAATTTTTGTTCTATTCTCAGATTAGATCTTGAGGCGTTTTTCTTTTTAATCTTTTGAATGTTTGAGGGTTGCATATTAGTTCCTTTGCCATTGGATAAGAATGTTATTTGAGTCTATTTCTGTATGTGACCGGGTACGTATTTGAATGTCTAAAATTAAAAAACCTATCGTAAAATAACTTACGTTTAAAATTCCTAAAATCTAAATACTCAAACTCAAATGCATTTATTTTCAGTAGGTATTGAACATACACTTAGAAAGGTCAATAGTTTATAGTAACAAGGCACTCTAAACTCGTCCATGAAGATTGGCTAAATGTAAACAGCAGCCCATCTCCACCGACGCGTTGCTGGTTCCAAATGGTACTGCATTATCGGTATCCCGAGAAGAGCCAGCAAGAAACGATTTTTTTAATATACCTAGGAAGCAAATACTTACCTACGAAATATCTAAGATTATAATACAGATTGGACTAAATACCTAATATTCAAAATCTTTATAGTTATAACGACAAAGTTTGATATACCAACATTTTAAATACCAAATGGTCAAAATCTTAAAATAATGCACCACTTGCGAGATATTATAGATATATTCAATGCGATAGCGAGCGAAGCGAGCTCAAAATACCAGAGCAAAAATTATTTGAACTGGTTAGGTTCAGAAGATCTTTGATGCTAGTTTTTTTTTATGAGCAACAAATAAATTTGTTTTATTTTAACCGTTGTTAAGTATAATACAATATGATATAGTACATTATGGTATAAGTGCGGTAAGTTGAAAATTACAGCCGAGGCGAAATTGCTAGCCCCAGCCGTAGGAGAGGGCTCCAAGAAAGCAGAGGCTGTAATTATCTTTAATAAATGTTTATTTATTATATTTTATCTCCCAAAGTTAATTTTATTCATTAAATATTGACCACTTTTATGACATAAAAACTATTTGTTAAGATTTTAAAAAGTACCGTTCGTTTTTAGACGGAGGATCTTGATAAACCCTGCGATTTACATTACAATAACGCACAAGTACATAATGAAATACAATACGATATTGAAATTAATGAAATAAGAGACCTTTCCTTTCACGAGCAAATGTGTTATAAAGTAGATTATGTACATACAATATCGGTCTTTGTCATTTTGGTCAATTAACTGTGAGGTTAATATATTTCAGGGACTTAGTACATAGGTATTTCAAGTTTTATCCTTTTGAACTTCAGTAATATATCCATTTGACATTTTAAGATTTTGGTATTTTCACTTTAAGTCAACCATCAGGTATTTAGATTTTAGGGATCTTAAACGTAGGTTATATTACGTTGGGTTTTTTAATTTTAGACATTCAAATACGTACCCATAATTAAAGATAGAGTGCTCATTTTTAGATTAGAAATCTGGTAGACGGAATCGTCTACCAGATTTCTAATCTATTACTTATATATTATTATACAAGCTATCATTTTTCTAGCATCAGCTACCCTAAAAACCACATATTATATGACAGCGGAGAATATATCCCGCTAGAATATTCCAATAAATCAACTATCGATTTTCCTATTCACCTACTTCTAACTAATAATTCAGTTTTTACGATTTTTACGTTTTCTTAATGTCACAAGAGGCCCAGGCTGGTAAAAATTTATTGATATATGGTCGTTTTTCTTCTTGCTGGTTTAAAAACTAAGGTTAAAAATCAAATACAGATTTAATGGGGATATCGACACGTTAAATTTATGTATTCCCGTTGTCCCCACTGCCGTATCCCTATAATGGGGACAACGGGAAGAAATTTTTTTGACTTCCCGTTGTCCCCATCATGGGGATATCGTCAATGGGGACAACGGGAATACACCAAATGTAGCGCCCGAGTCGTCATCCCATCTTGGTACGTACCGTGAAAACAAGGCTTTAATAGCGATATTTCACGGGGAAAAAGAAAGATTCAAGATTCAATTTGGTCCTTCAGTTAGATTATCAAAAAATATCAAATACGTATTTTTTGCTATATCAAATAAATTAAAATTGAAGAAGATAATTATATCGCATCAAAGTTCCTGAATCACGGCGTGACGTCACACGAAATTTCAAAGCGCTGTAAGGTCTTCATTTTTTATTTCTCAGACAAAAGAAAAAATACATTTACAATATTTTTTAGTAATCTAACTGATGACCAAATATAATTTTTTAGTCAACTACCCTATTATACCACAAAAATTAAATTTGTTTACCTTCGCTTCTTCTTCTTCTTAGCAACGTGCGGGTCTCTGTCCTCGCGCTCGTGGCTGGGCGTGCGCACGAGCGGGTATCGCTGCGCGTGCTCGCGCGCACGCCGCTCCGGGTCCAGACTCGAGCCCTCCACGAACCGCGGGGAAATCCCGAAAGCGTCTCGGAGCCTTGCGTTCTTCTCCTGCTGGGCTTCCGCCACTGCGTGGGTTTCGCGGACGCTGTTGATGAATGAGGGTTGATCGTTGGAGTTTCATTTGGGTATAGTTATTGGTCCAAGAGTCAGAAAAGTTTTTATTCAATGTAGGGGCATATACCTAAGTCCTCTTCTTGAAAGTCATTGCTACTCCACCGTTTCGGTATGTATAGTTGAGGAGAAAAAGCGGTGGGGGTGGGGGGATACCCGGTCTCATACTGCCAGGGTGGACTTTGTTTCTTGACATTCCCAAGAACTTGACTATGTGATTCTTCGATGTACGATATTTAAAATATACCAGCATGTTTGATGAAAGCAATAACATATATGGTAGAAAATATTAAAGATCAAAAAAATATTTGCGTATACAATTTGCATGAACTCGTTTACAAACGTCAGTGTCAGTGATACAACGTGATATAATTGGTATATTTTTTTAGCATTATGGCTTATTGTAGTCGGTGTTGCCTGTGCTAAGACACGTTCCTAAGTTCTATCCACGTATTGCTTACACGTTTGTAGCTCTCCTCAATCACCACTTGGTAACAAGCTTTAATACTACGTATTATTTACCTAAGATCTGCAGACATCCACGAAATTATCTCTTAGTTTTATGAGGTGCAATCCTGACGGCATAACAGTTGCTCAATGGAAACAGTCTACGCATACAGTTATTCGCACTTGATACACATCACACGCGCCACTCGACGTGACTAGTTGAATAAGAAAAAATATCGTACATCTCATATCAGTGACGTAATCTGTTTCCATTTAGCCCCATTAAACGGCATGTATCAATTAAATACCTATTAAATCCAATTTAGTCTGAATAGTTACCTGTATAGCACCTAAGTGCGCTAAAAATGGGGAAACAAAACGATTTAGCATACTTGACCAATGCTGATCAGAATAAATTTTTCTAATAAATCAAACTAAGATGTATTGTTCGTCAAACGAGTGTGAAATCGTTTGGATTTCAATTATGGCGTCTGTACTCATTTAATCATTAGTAAACTCGTGTTGCGAGCCCAAAGACGCACTTATTGCGGTAGCAAAATCAAAAAATTGAATGCACACCTTATGACGGAACGCATGGACTTCCTCTCCTCGTCATTGGAGAGACAGACCTGTAAATTGTCGTTAAAATTTCTCCCGTTCGCGGTACAATTACAGCGGCAGCAGCAGGAGTTTCTTAGCCCTGCGAGGAGGGTCCTCAGTGCCGGCTCGAGGCCATCAGGGAGCGCGGGGCCCTGTTGGGCCATTGGGACCATATCGGCGTTCGGATCGTGGGAGGAGGCACGCGGCCTGCGCTGTTCTCCCGCTAAAACGGCCTGGAACGTACCACGCCAGAGCCGTTCGAAGACAAGCCTATTGTTGTCGCGACGCGACGCCTTGCCCCTTTGCATCTTAACCTACTTAAAAACTAATGGAAGACTTGGTTTCTTATGATTATTTTTTCTTAATGCTACATGGAAGACATTGCAAGGGCTACATGGCGAAGGTGCCGGCAGCGGGCCGGTGGAAGACTGCCGCGCGGCGGATGTACGCAGCCGCGCGGAGTCTGCGCAAACAGCGGAACTGCGCGCCGCCTCCTCTCAAAGGCTCTCGCCCCCGCTCTTTGTGTTGTAATGAGCTTTGATACCGTTTTAGAATTAACCCTCGCGCCGCCATTTTGTGATAATTGGTGCGCGTGTGTTGTGGATTTAGGGCAGTTTTGGTGCTATTTCTTAGACAATCACGTACTGAAATCATTATTTTATAGATTACTAGTAAAGTAGAGCCAATAAAAAATCTAATGATCTTTATATTAGTTTCACATATTTTTGTCTGCTATTTGGTCCGCGTTGTGGGATTGATTTCCCAAGACTATCTCCTTAGAAAAGTTCATCAAGATCGGTTCAGTAGTTTAGCCGTGAAAACGTACCTAATAAGCAGACAGTCAGAGTTACATTAGATTTTACAATACAGGTTTTAGGAAAGTACGTATGCTTATGTACTTTCCTGATATGGCACAATTTAGCCTTTAAAGGCTAAAACAGAAAAGTACATAATCATACCTACAAAAATTATTAAACGCAGAATATATGGCAACTGAATCGATTATCCGTGCCCCGTTAGCGCTGACGACCGACGAATGGAACGTATTTTATTCCGGATTAACTGTTTTTATGTGTATTCAATATGTTTCGATCAAATTTTAAGATATTTCTTTATGTTTTCAATCTGTTTAAATAATTCTAAACAAATTCTAGAGTGATTGAAACAGATTGCGCTACATGCCCGATAAGACTTGCTACTACTACGGACTACCTAGTACTTGCTGGTTTATTTCAATATTATTTTTATTTCATTTGTTTTTGTAGTAAATGTAAGTTGTGGTCACCCGTTCGAAAAGCGGAAGTGTTGAATTTTATAGTTTTTTTATATACTTTAATCAGTTTTCTTAGTTTATTGGAAAAGTAGCGACCCCGCCCTTCGCTTCGGTTTATATAATATACAAAAACCTTTCTCGTTTACCGCTTTTTTAATTATTAAAAATTGATTTTCGAGATCGACAGTCTTCATCCAGATTTTAACCTATTTGCGAACCTGTAAATGGCTTCGTTGATTTACTTTTAGGTGTTAGTTAAATTTTGTAATCTAGCTGTAGGTGTTCTGAATAAAATAAAATAAATAAATAAACCGCGTCAAAATCCGCTGCGTGGTTTAGGCGTTAGCGGATATACAGACAGACAGACAAGGAAAGCTCTTTTATTTTATACTATGTAGAGGAGATTACCAAATATTACTAACATATATTATGTATGTATATCACGTAAATAATATCTAGAACGCGCTATAATTTCGCTGTGTTGTATAAATAGGGAAGTTCGATGTGCCTTTTAGTTCTGTTTGAAAGAGTAATAACAGTGTTGACAAATAAAAAAATATCTAGATAATAAGAGTGTTTCACTGAGAAGCCTTTATTCTTCTCCTGACGAAGACGAGAGCATTCAAATTATTTGTAATCTGTTGGCTCAGTTGGTATTGACCCTGCCTTCTGAGTCGGATGTCGCGGGATCGATCCCCGCTCGGGGCCAACAATTGTGTGCATGAACATGTCTGTTGGCTTCGTGTCTGGTCGTTTAATATTTATTTAAGTATGTTTATCAGTTGTTTAGTACCCATAGTACAGGCTCTGCCTAGTTTGGGACTAAATAACCGTGTGTGAATTGTGTCCCACAATTTATCTATTATAATACTAGCGACGATGACAGGTACAATGCTAACACTAAAACCTTCCTCTTGAATCACTCTATCTATTTAAAAAAAACCGCATCAAAATCTGCAACTTCTTTGAGAGCCTGCTAAAAAGCCTAATGGGAAATAAGACTGTAATACTCCAGTACTGAGTTGTGGGTCTTTTATTACACAGAGGAAGTATGAGCTACTGTCTCCCATGCGAGACAATAGTATCAAGAAGGTCTGACGCAGAATGTGCACTGCGCAAAATGGCTCTGACGCAGAATGTGCACTTCGCAAAATGAGCACTCGACAAAAAAGGTGCATTTCGCAGTTGGTGCACTTCTGACAAGGGGCACTTCTTATAATGTACACTTCGCAGAATGAGCACTTCGCAAAGTGTGCACTTCGCAAAATGTGCACTTCGCAGAATGAGCATTGTGCAAAATGTGCACTTTTCTATTGTGACCTACGTGGTCTGTTAGACGAAGCCAGGGTATCTGACATGGATTGACGACTTCCATTGTGCGGAAACAAAATGAAAACCGGCACCAACGCTTTAACGTACCTTCCGAAACACGAAGGAGTTGCCTGCTGATAAAATGCCATAAGCGGGCACCCATTCAGTAGCTGACCCAACATTGCCATGTCAGTGTGATTGTTGCAAGCAACGAGCGCTTACGCACAATGGGGAATAATAAAAAAAGTCGAAGTGGGTCAATGTGATTAAGCATTACTACAATAAATCAAAAAGTTTAATTAAATAATTAAATTTGTGATTGTATGAATACACTCTATAAAGTTAAAATAAATTAATGCTTAATATGTAACGATTAATATTTTTATTATAATGAACGTAAGGTTCTTTATGCCTTGCAGAGAAAAGCGTTTGAATAAATTATTTATATTTTTTCTCTGTGTGGAGAGATGCAAGATGATATTTGGAATTGAATTGCAAATCAGAGCCGACAGGTGACGAAGGCATTACGTGAAGCTACTAGTTATATCAGTAACATTTTAAATTCAACTTAATTAGCGTTTAAATAAGACAAATTTTTATAACGAAACAAAATAAAACTGGGTAGCTCAAAAGCTTGTTGGTACAGATTTTACTAAGAAAATATATTGCATGAAGAAATGATAAGATTTTGTGTTAATGAAATCCAATATCTATAGTTTTTATCTATCTACATATTTATATAAAATTTATATATGTATTATAAAAAAAATGATAAACTGACTGACTGATTGATGATATATCAACGCACAGCCTACCACTGGGTCTAGCGACTTGAAATTTTGCACATAGATAGCTTATACAGTGTAGGCATCCACTAAGAAAGGATTTTGCAAAACTCAACCCCTAAGGGGGTGAAATAAACGTGCGCGAGCGAAGCCGCTGGTAAAAGCTTAGTACCTTATAAGTAAAGCGCAATGGAAAGATTCCCACAATTTACTTAAGTGGACTGTGACGTTCACTTAATTCCATATATCATGCACCATTTACCATTCGCACGCGTCTTAAATAAGTTATGCCATTTCTCAGTGCCCATTTATTTAAAATGGCGACTCTGCCTACTAATAGTAATAAATTTAAGTGGGTGCGAAGAATTACATAGAAATTAAACAAAGACATCACATAATGAGTTGAACCCTTACATTAATTATGTGAAAATAAAACCTGCCTACGTTAAAAAAAAAGATTTTTATGATGCAGTCCCGTAAAAAACGCCGCCTATACAATATGTAACAGAATAAGAGCAATTCCTTAGTTTGTTCAGTATACCTCACTCACTCAAAGAAACGCAATGCATTGCTTTACGCTGGTTTTCTGTGAGGCCGTGTTATCACTCCGGTCGAGCCGGACCAAGCTTGCCGAAGCATGGCTGTCCCACGTTTAAATACTACTTAATCTATTTCAGCTGTTTTTCCGAAAAATAAGTTAGCAACAGCTGACAGTCTTCGAGCGATTACACGGGCCCTCGGACATCGGATCTGTTGACAGGCGCCAGTGTATCGTCGTGTGTGGACTTCGTGCCAAAACGTCGTGTATCTTCGCGAATCGTGAGAATTGTGGGCGCGGCTGTTGGCACGCTTGCCCGTGCCAGTTAATTACTCTACATTTCACCTGTCAACTTATATTACTCAGATGGCAGTGTTGATTACGCTAATTTAGTCAGATTTGTTATTTTGGGTACTATTGAATACTATTACGCAGTGCAGTTGAATCCCAATTTTGTTACCCAGTTACGTGAAACCTTTAGTATCTACCATAAGTCAAAAATCTAACTTGAAAAATTACAGAGCTCCCACGAAATGCTCCTTTCATCCCCTACATAAATAAAACATAGTTTTATTAGTTACAGATATCTTCTTCAATTTTATATTTAACATACATATTCGATACTAGTTGTTACTCGCAGAAAAGTAAGCTTTACATATTATGTAGCTGAAAGAATTTTTAAAATCTTTTCTTTTTTAGTGTATTTGTTACAAAAATATTAATGCTTCCTCTTTATAATTTTAGTGTAGATGTGGATTATTCAATACATAATACAGAAAAAAATTAGTTAGTATAGAAAATCTTGTTCTCTTGAAACTCTCTACATATTTATAAAATTCAAATCGGACGAAACGGCCTACGATAATATATTAACGAACTATTGTAATTGATAACTCAGTTGATACGAGGTTAAATTACAACCAAAAAAACAAACAAACATCTCATATCATGATACAAGACTGCTGGATGATTGTACAGTAACACGTAGAGCTTGACACATTGGACTTTGTAACGTTTATATTACAATCGCCTTAGAGTTCAGAATCGCACTAAAGCGTAAAGTTGACTGTACATAATTCAACGCTGTTATTGACATCGAATTATGGACCCATTCACCCTCTCCACTGGGTTATTATTAAACTGGGGTGATGTGAACTGGCATTATATTAAATCGTACCCCTAAGGGAGGCGGGGAGTCGACGGAATACACGATCGATATCATGGACCCTACAAAATTTCAGACCTAACGTTGTGTAACGAAGGGGTTGACTTTGATCCGTCACAGATACAGTGCAGTGTGACGTCATTCTCTGCAGCAGAACTAGGTATTTTAAGATAAGATTTCACCGTGAAATTGATTAAAGTGCACTTACTTAAGGAGAAGTATAAAAATGTTACGCACACACAGTGAAAAGTTGGTTGTTACAAACTGCTCCTGGCAGCGGTTCTTCCATTGCTCGACCATAATTAGGCTTTACTTGATTTGTATACATTTTTACATAGTTAGAAGTATATTTAATTATTTGTTTTCACTATCGATACAAATATCGTATTAGTATCGATATTTAGATCCAATCAACTTAATTATTGTAACTGGCAACACTATCTTTTTGGTATGGGGTTGAGTAGTGGGAGCAGTGTTGTAAAAAATATAAAATGGCGGTTACATTTAAAATTGATCATTCTTTATTTGAAATTGAAACTGAAATGTGTCGTTACTCTGGACAAAACTAGGGAGACCTACAATTAAATCAGTGGTACGAGATACAGCTTTTCATTTTGACCATCCCTGACCCACCTTCTGCTACATGGTATTTCCAGAAACGGAATATATCTGCCAACAGTTTATGGGACGAGTTTAGAGTATTTATTTATGATTATGGGCAATTTTCTAGCCAAGATTGAATAGAAATCATATTAGATGACTATTTCGCAATGTACAAACATTCTAGTGTATACTATCGATACTAATATTATAAAGAGGAAAGATTTGTTTGTATTGAATAGGCTCTGGAACTACTAAACCGATATTAAAAATTATTTCACCAATGGAAAGCTACATTATCAGGGAGTAACATAGGCAATGTATTTTATCCCCTTATTCCCACGGGAACGGGAACTAAGCGTGTGAAACTGTGCGAAACAGCTAGTTCATAATATCTTATAGGACCGTTTTCTGTTCACGCCTTATCAATCAATATCGGAACTCGTAAAACATTTTTACTTGCACATAACCGACGCTGCACTGAACATTAAAACGGTGCGCTCAATAAATCTGGAGAAATATAGGACTTGTAAATAAAATTAGCATGTACTATTTATACTATAGTGTTACTTTTATAGGTCCCCGGCGATAACAATAGCTACTTTCATTACAGCGGACAAGCGAAGAGAATTAATTTCCGATGGAAAATTGCCGACATGGAAGTTTCCTAGCTAATTTTTATTAGGATTATCTTGTCTATAATTGGTTATGTGTATAACTAGAAAATATACTTAACTTTAACGGTGAAGGAAAACATCGTGAGGAAACCCGCAGGTCCCAGAATTAATTCTGAGACAAGTGTAAATAGACCCGGTCCGGCGATGGGCTCACCACCTATCACGTTTAGGGGTCCAATATATCTCGTGAAAAGTGGGTATATCCAGTAATGGAATACCTCTGCCTACCCCCTCGGGGATAAAAGGCGTGAGATTATTTATTTTATTTTTATACTTAACTTTCGAACACCAGCTCTGACTTGGTCGAACGAAGTCTTGTATACGGGCTGAGTGCTCTCCGAATAAGCTATTTGTCTGTTTTTTTTTTATTGCAACTTAAGAGAACATCCAAACTTATCTTTACAAGAGAACATCCAATACGATAATCTAGCCACTATAACTACCATTATAAAGATAGTAAAATGTTTATCTTAACCTTCAGTAAATTTAGATCAAGCCTAATTTAAAAGATGTTGAAAATATATTTTATCATCTTTAACTAATTAACAAACGACAAAAACAAAGCAGGTATTTCAAAATATAGCTTCGTTTCAGACGTCTGCGCACGCGCATACCAAATACCTACGAGGCGGCTGCGAAATTAATTAATATTAGTCATCTTTCGACGACCTGTCGCTTAGTTATTTAATAAAGACAATAGCTCTGCTAGCTCCAATGAAAATAATGGCTTCTGAAAACCACAAACAGCGTGGATAATCTACTAACGTTACTACACACCGATATGATTATTAACTTGCTATATTATGCACGTGTATACGCGTAAATACTCTACCAGAAACCGTGAAGAAAATATATATCAATATCAAATAATATCAAAACTTCTAAGAAAATTACATAGTAATGTGAGACTGCATGACTAAATTAATAAATTAAATAAATATGCTTATTTCTAAATTCCTGGACCCAATTTTTACCAGTTTAATTTTCGGAACTCTAAACCACGAAACCACCGCAGGCGCTCATGCCTCAGAATTAATTCTAGGACCTGCGGGTTTCTACACGATGTTTTCCTTCACCGTCGAGCTAGTGATAAATATGTAAGTAAGTTTTTGAACAACACATTGGTACCTTTCCCCATCAGCATTGGAACCCGAGCCTTACGCATGGGCCGCGGGCTCACTAACTACAATACGGCCATGAGCAATTAGTTTGACAAAGTTCGATTTCGTTCGAAATTGGAATACTCACGTTACCCTGCCGAATTCATCTTTGGTCACGTTCTTGTCACCGCCGGCCTCAGCCAGCTTCGCCCGGAAGGCGGTTACCCGGGCAGCGATCTCCTCCCGCGGCAACCTACGCAGCCACACCAACGACACACTCATTATTAAAAAAAGAACAACAAATAAAAAACACGTGAATTTTAAATTTAGAATTCACGCGCTGAGATACGCGATAGCGAATCGCACCGCGCTGTCTACAACCGCTCCGTGTGAGCAAGTGGAATGTAATGAAATCTTAAAATAAATTGTGTGGCTATCGTCACACGACCACCTGAACCTACCAATGCATTGCGCTGCTGTAATCGCGTCTTATTACTTTTGGAAAACAATAAAACAGCGCGATAACGCGCTGGCGGCGTTCGCTCCTCGACTGCGAGCTAGGGCGATGGGCCACCAAGGGTTGTTCAATGTTCCCGCTCTGTTGCATTATTGATTTGACTCCGGCGCAAGGGCCATCGCCCCCAAACGAGGGTGCGAAACGATCGATATAATAGACACAACAAGGGGCTACTTGCAATAGAAAAAAATAGTACACAGAGGGTATTTTATAGCGAAATAAATCGATAGCAAGTGAATTGGCCTAGGGAACATGTGCAGCTGAGCTGCTTTAAAACAGTACAGGTGAATGCAGTGAGAATGAAGCTTTGTTTTTAAGGTTCCGGACCCAAAGGAAGTCGTCCTTCTGTCTGTCTGTCCTACTTTTAAGGTGCATCGGTGGAAGATAGAACATGTGTTATGTACTTTGAGTATTAAACCAACAGGAGACGTCACGCGCACTAATTTCTTTGCACAAAAGTCTGCCAATTTCTGTGCGGGGGACGAGGAAACAAACACAAATAATGTTAAAACTAGATGCACACAAATACATTCACCAATCCAAGCACTCCGTGAACTCAAAAAAACTATTTGTATATAACAGGTATGCGTGTTGACCGACACTTTTTTTTGGCAGAGGGGAACGCCTGTCAGTGCATGGCGTCTCCGGATGGTTTAATACTCAAAGGTTATGGTATGATGGTGTAGAAAACCATTCCCATAAGAGAAACCATTTTTCTACGTTTTTTGTTGGCTTGGAAACTTAGGTTCGCAAGCCCGACTAGCACTTTGCTGATTTTTTTTACTAGCCTCCGGGATTAAGCGCTACAACCAATGAGACGGCGGCAGCGGAGGCGAATGCTAATTTTCCTTCGAGGCAAAGGAAATTAGTGTTCCCTTTCGCCCGATTCAGCCTGTACTAGTTCATACAGCAGTAATTCCTTAAGACGCATTATATCTCCTTGATGGTTAGCGCTCCTTGGCTTTCGTCCAGCGGTGGACAGCAATTAACTGAATGGATGACTTCAGAGGTGGGCCTAAATTTCATCGAAATCGGTCGAGCGGTTTTTAAAAAATCTACAAAAGTCTTTTTTTTATCTAAATCGATGATATTTTTAGTGCTGTATATTTAGAAGTGATTATATTAAGATACAATTTTAAAACTAACCACATGTAACTACTGTAACCATGACTAACAATGATAACACTTTCACAGTTAACTGGAGTAGTGTTACGGGTGAGCGCGTTTAATGAGGATAGTGTTCCGAAGGATTAACGAGCCATCAAACAACCATACTTTACACTCAATACTTGTTCACCATTAGTTGCTCATTTGGTAAAGCAAAGTTAGGTGCGGTCAGTCAGTGGATGCGTGACCGCCTAGTGGCACTTATATCACGAGCGCTTCCGTGTTTCGGAAGGCACGTTAAATTGTTGGTCCCGGTTTTCGTTGTGTTTACGCACAATGGAAGTCGTTAAGCCATGTCAGATACCCTTGGGTGGCTTGAAAAATTCTGACTGTTAAGAGGCCACTAGCTTAACACCATCTCCCAATCCGCGGTGGGCTCGCGTGGGAGATTATAGCCCATACTTCCTCACGTTTGAAGAAAGACCCTTAGCTCAGCAGTGGGCTGTTACGGGTTGATGATGATGAGTTGCTCATTTCTATGGTACCTATAGGACGATGTCAGGTATCTACACTATCAACAGCTACACTTCTACACTAATATTATAAATAATTAATTTTTAATTAATAATCTCACGTCTTTTATCCCCGAGGGGGTAGGCAGAGGTATTCCATTACTGGATATACCCACATTTCACGAGATACATTGGACCCCTAAACGTGATAGGTGGTAAGCCCATCGCCGCACCGGGTCTATTTACACATGTCTCAGAATTAATTCTGAGACCTGCGGGTTTCCTCACGATGTTTTCCTTCACCGTCGAGCTAGTGATAAATATGTACGTAAGTTTTTAAAAACTCATTGGTAGATGCCAGGATTCGAACCCGAGTAAGGGCTATCACTGCTCTAATACTATAGAAGAGGAAATATTTGTACCTATATTTGTATGTCTGTAACCAATGATCTTAAAAGTTACCGGATTTTAAAAATTCTTTCACCGATGGAAAGCTACAATATCCCTGAGTAACATAGGCTATAGTTTATCCCCAACGTCACGAAAGTCAACGCCTGTCTTGGCATATTGAGTAGGGTTGAGAGCTGACCTATTAAAAGCCCAGAAAGTTATTACTAAACTTACGTACATATTTATCACTAGCTCGACGGTGACGGAAAACATCGTGAGGAAACCCGCAGGTCATGTGTAAACAGACCCGGTCCGGCGATGGGCTCACCACCTATCACGTTTAGGGGTCCAATATATCTCGTGAAATGTGGGTATATCCAGTAATGGAATACCTCTGCCTACCCCCTCGGGGATGAAAGGCGTAAGATTATTTATTTTATTTTTTAAAGTTATTAGTAAACTGATATTATCAGGAGGAAAGATTAGATTTTTAACCGACTTCAAAAAGGAGAAGGTTATCAATTCGTCTGTATTTTTTTTTATGTTTGTTACCTCAGAACTTTCGACTGGGTGAACCGATTTGGATGATTATTTTTTTTTATTTGAAAGCTGGTGCTTCCAGATTGGTCCCATTTTAATTTCATCCAGTTCTGACAACGGCATCCATGAGAAAACCATATAAGTTGAAGATTGATGTCGGTTTTTTTTTCTCTTTAGAGTGGTTATTTGTTTGTTTGTTTGTATTGAATAGGCTCCAAAACTACTGGACCAATTTTAAAATTTTTCTCCCCAGTGGAAAGCTTACGGGGAGTAACTTAGGCCATAATTTTCTTACGGAACTGGACTAAGAGTCGCAACACACCTGCGGAACTTACGGTGAACAACATACATTACGGTTGACGCGGGAGGCAGATCAATTTAACTTTAAAGTGAAACATCAATGTATTTTGTTCACCGAACCTTCGGTGCTGAACGTTGCGCAGATGTGTCGCGACCCTTAAGCGGGTGAAATCGCGCAAAACAGCTAGTTCTAAAATAAAATCAGTAAATTCAGTTGTAAGTACCAATTTAATTCAATCTTTGGATGCTCTTGCCAACACTAGATCAACAGTACCAAGCCTAAGGGATAAATGTTTCTATTTTGCGCCCTAGTTATTTATGAATTAGGCCAATGTAATTATATACTATTGTATCTGTGTATTTATGTATACGAGTATATACATATTAACAAACAGTAGGGTCACCACAAACTTGGTAGTGAACTGGTACTTTCTGAGTCGGAGGACGTGGGTTCGATTCCTGCTAGGGGCCACCATTTTTGTAAATAGATGAAGACGTCTGTTGGCTTCGTGTCTGGGTGTTTTAGTAGGTACCTTCCCATAGCAAATGATCTGCCTAGTTTAGGACTAATTATTATTCGTGTGGGAATATAAAAAAAGAAATTTATTATTACATCATAATTGATCGATCACCTACCCTTATCTGTTTTTCGCTATTACATAGATTGTCTGGAAGAAATCGCTTCAAGCACTACGAAAGTCTATTGTACTCTTATTGTCATTGTGTAAGAGTTCACTTATTATTGGTGTTAATAAAGAGTTGTTACTTATTGTATAGTAGCTGTTCCGCGCAGTTTCACCCGCGTAGTTCCCGTTCCGGTGGGAATACGGAAATGAAATATAGCCTATGTTACTCGGGGATGTTCTAGCTTTCCATTGGTAAAAGATTTTTTTAAATCGGTCCAGTAGTTTTAGTTTATTCGTAACAAACATACAAAAATAAAAATCTTTCCTCATAATAATATCACAAGCGAATCTGCGCGGTTTTACCCCCGTAGTTCCCGTTCCCGTAGGAATACGGGAATAAAATATAGTTACTCAGGGATCATCTAGATTTCCATTGGTGAAAGAATTTTTAAAATCGGTGAAATATTAATAAATCGGCAAAGACGGAGCCTACGATGGGACAAGCTTGCCCAGAAGATGCCTACTCACTAGAGCCTTAAAGGTTGACAAAGGTTGAAAGGGTTATATGAACTCGGAAATACAGACCAACTAGTTTACACACTTCCAGACTAACCATTTTTACAGGCCTATATTAGCTTAACCTGTAATGAACTATGTAAACAAGTCTTGGAAGTCAAATTTAACCTACTTCTAGTAGTCGTCTATACTTAAAACTTTGCTAGTATATTTAGTTTGGATCAATTCATTATCATCAACACGTAACAGCCCACTGCTGAGGTAAGGGTCTCTCCTCACACTAAGGAAGTATAATCTCCCTCCGAGGATTGGGAGATGGTGTTAGGCTAGTGGCCACCCAAGGGTATCTGACATGACTTAAAAACTTCCATTGAGTGTTCAAACAATAAAAATAAAACGAACAGTTTAACAAGCCTTCCGAAACACGGAGGCGCTCGTATACACGATTATACAACATGTAACAGAATAAGCGCAATTCCTGAAATTAGTTTGTTCAGTATCGACGCTGATCTGATGATAAGCCTTTACCTACTTGTACACCCTTAGATTTTTCATTGGATGTGTTTGTAAGTGCCATGTTTTTAAGTTTTTTTTTTAACTATAATATTATTATTATTCCAACAGTTGTTTCCAAGAGTTTGAGCTTTATAATATTATAGAATAAATATCCAAGGAAGTAAGTAAGCAAGAACTTTTATAACAATTGTTTGGCCTTAATGTAAAACGTTGTTGTATTTATTATACCAATAAATTTATTGTAGAACATCGATATTCATGGGTAAGCTAGTTGGCAAACTGCCATAAAATATTTCACTACTGCAATCTACTTGTTTGTACTACAAATACTACAATCAGTACAAAAATCATCTATGTTAGATTTATAACGTTTCAAAATTGGATGGTAAAACTTTGAAGGCCAGGCCTGGGCTTAGTCTATTCTATTTACAACCTTCATCTCAATCATCTTCATTTTGATGTGCATTGCTACTGATGTGCCTCGGTTTTAACCTCTTTTACTTTACGTTAGTGTATAGAGCAACCACCAGCCAGCCAGGTAATAAATGTGAAATAAAAATGGTTCTGATTCTAATTATAAATAGACAATAAGCCGCTAGTAACATTCTAGATTTGAAATAAATCTCTTGTTTCACTCAGTAATTAATATATACAATGAATCAAAAAACAACCTAGAGACAAAACCTAGTCTTGATACCAGGCTAGAATTGAAAATGCGACCAGTGACTCAGAAGGCTGACTGATTGAACAAGTACTAATTATGATTGTCATCTTCATATCTTACGGGATTTAGATTTGAAAGAACCAATAATACAAAAAACAAATAGAAACCTGCTTCTATAAGGGTTACTGCTTCACCGAAAAAATATTATAAGTAAGTTTAATTTTCCTAGTAAGGACATGTAGAAGAGTTTAGAGTGCCTTCTTATTAGACTATTGGTGTTTTTAGGTGTATTTTTTTACCTACTGCAATAAATAAATTTTGATTGAAATACCAAAGATTTCAAAGAAATTTACTGTATTTATCAATTAGCTTGTCAATGACGGAAAACATTGTCAATTGGCTAGAATTCGCTCCGAGTCATGTGTAACAACAGCACACTGGTCCAGTGATGCACTCAACACTCTTGAAGTGACCTAGATAAAGAGTACATTTCTTCAAATTAATACTGCATTTTTTCCATTTTCATAAAGCAAACAATATCAAATGATATTTTAATTAAGTTATGTCCAATATGTTTGATAACAAAGTTGGACGCTGGTATTACTTTATGCATACTTCAACGCAGCATGTAATCAAATACTCTCAGTAATTATGAATGTGAAAATTACGTCACTATTTTGGGGTAAAAAAAACAACAAACACTTACCCCTGCTCCTCCAAACTGTCCTCCAGTTCCGCGCATTTCACTTCGATCTTCCTTTTTCTTTCATGATCGAGAATCTCCCGGTTAGGTTGTTTATTTGACGCCGAATCCAGTTTCGCTATCTCTTCTTCCGTCCTATAGTTCACGGAATCTTTGGTTTTTCGAACTGAAGCCCAATTCCTTTGCACGTAGCCGTTGGTGCCGGAGCCCCTGGGCGTCGTAAGCCCGATGCCATTGTACATTTTGCAAGCTAACCTATCTGAAATACAAAATCAATTTCATGCAATTGAAACTTACAAGGCGCAATTTGACACGCACACACGATTAAGGGCCTAATTATGAGCATTTAGGAAATAAGGTTATCTCTATTGCTGAGACGAAAGTTAAATGGGTTTGAAAAGTAGGTAATCATCTCATTTCTTACCTCGGTTTGATTATTTTATATTTTGACCTGAAGAAAGCACACGTCCATTTTGGTTAATTTGAAGGTTCAGATTTGTATAGTCTGTGGATAGTTAACTTGTTTTTTTTTGTTGTTTGAAGGTGTTGGAAATTTAGTTGTCAGCGTAAGATTATTATTATTACTGTACATACACAATACCTTTTGCCACATTATTTACTACTATGAGCCATAACCCAAAACACAGCAAAATGAAAATTAAACAATAAGCATGACGTAGTCGCGAGAAAAAAATTGACTTGAGTCATGAGTTGACCAGATATTCTCTTATTCCAGGACCGAACATCTTAATATCTAGGCTTCCTAAATGTCTTTTGTAAAAATCTAACTTGATAATTTTTGATCGATTACCAAAACAGACGTAAAGAGTGCTGAAAACACTGTGTATTTTTTTGTACATACATGGACTCTTACTAAGAATATGGCACAGGTCCTGGCAGTCGAGCCAAAATCACAAAAAAAAGTTGCTTTATTACCACACAATGCACACAATAGATGGCGCTGTTCTTTTCTTTACACTTGACAACTGTAGCCAAATGTGCCAAAAAACCGCGCTGTGATGTGAAATCAGCTGATTTTTGTCATCTGTGTCAATTTGACGTAAGGAACAACGTGATTTCTAAATTGATTGACATAACTTTTATTACGAAACAAACCAAAAATAAGATTTTCAGTTCCATACCATTCTCCTCATTCCATGCACACCACTCCGTTTAGTTATGAAGAAACCCGCCACTGGACTTGGAAGATGATTCTTCTATATTTATTAAAACACACATAAACAGGTAAGGTTAGTAGTGTACATTTCACGTCAATTCACGTATTCATATTATTGTTTGTTTTATTTAACATTCGGTTCTACGAGATAATGATTGCCGCGTGATTATATTTCTCATTATCAGTATGTTTTTACGTCATTGTGAATGCTGTCTGTCCCTTATGTATTTTTTTTAGCCAAGTACCGAGCTATGTATTGTACATAAATGGTTAAAAGCAAGTAGACCAATTGTTCATAACCATTACTGCCTTCGAAAGTTACAACCTAAAAAAATTAGATAATAGGTTTTTTAATTTCTTTTTTCTTCCAACCACAATTTGTTAGTAATAACTTGTTGTATTTGTTTTTTTCTAAATAAGCAGACATTACTTTGATTAAATATTAAATTGAATTGTCATTTATTCTGTGAAGCAAGTAGAAAGGTAGGTATAGCTAGTTTGTTTAACATAATCAATGTGTAAAAAAAAAAAATTAATACATAGCACTAATAACTCATAGATCCTTAAATCTAGCAAACTTTGTGCATGCTATGATGATATTCTAACACACACAGGTATCTTATCAGTATATAATATAAGAAGTATTTGATTTACATTTGTAAATCAAACACTTCTTATTTATAAATGAGTGCCATTAACAATGCATCGTTCAGATAATTATGATGTGTATCGACAAAGACTGTCTTCCGTAGTACAATGGACTTCCTAGTTGGAAGCTTGGCCGGAATGGGGGCTGGGTTCTTTAGTAACCCATTTGATGTAGTGAAGACCCGGATGCAATTGCAAGGGGAGCTACGGGCTAAAGGGCAGCATGCGGTCCATTATAAAAATATACCACATGCAATGTACACTATAGTGAAGCATGATGGGTTAGCAGCGTTGCAGAAAGGCCTTGTTCCAGCTATTTGGTTTCAAATCATTGTAAATGGAGTACGGTAAGATTTTGCTGTAATTTTCTTAGCTTGTTCAAAACTTATTCTGTTTATATGGTGTAACAGGTATAAAATGCTTTTTGGTTTATTTATAATGCATGTTTGGTAGAAAGTTATGGGTAAAAAATAGTGTATCCTTTAACAATTAAATTTTCATATCAAATTCCAGATTAGGACTATACCAGCAGGCCGACAATTATGGGCTATTAAGAGATAAAAAAGGCAACACGAAATTTGCCAACAGCTTCTTGTTTGGTGGAGTTGCTGGTATGGTTGGTGCATTCTTTGGAAGTCCGCTTCAGTTAGTCAAAACGCAAATTATGTCATACTCGTCAGAAAAAATTGCTGTGGGCACGCAACACCGACATCAAGGAATGATTTATGCCATGCAAAAAATTTACCATAAGAACGGCTTCGCTGGGCTATGGAGGGGGGCACATGGCATGATGTTAAGGAACTCCATTGGTTCGTCATCACAGATTGCTACATATTCTTTGTAAGTTCTTTGAGGATATTCTATACTCTATAGTGTTGCTAACCAGATAACTACCATCTTTAAAAAAAATATAATACCCTTATAACCCAAAAAAAATTAAGGATGGATGGATAGTATTTATTCAGTCTTACTCCGATTCAACCGATTTTGATGAAACTTTACAGTTATATAGCACATAATAACATACCTATTAGAAAACTTTATATCCCGGAACGCGGGCAAAGTCGCGGGCAAAATATCTTAACATAAACCATTTATAAAAACTCTTGTGTGTAAAGTAAAGAAGCAAATATTAAACGTGGCCATTAAAAACTAAATTTTTTAGTTTTGGTAGGTAATTTATTTTCATTCAAAATTTTAAACAAACCAAATCTTCATTATTGCATTACAATTATTAGGACTTACAAAATCCTACCTATATTAACCCTACCATATTCTTAATCACTGCATCATTGTAGTGAAAAAATAATAATTAATTTTTTTATAAATTTTTCCAGATGCAAGGAATGGATGGATAATAACAAGATGTTCCAACAGTCGAAGTATTTCTCAGCTTTCATGGCGAGCAATGTCGGTGCCCTCGTGAAGACTATAGCGCTCACCCCCATGGATGTCATCATGACGCGCCTTTATAATCAAGGTAAGATTTTTTTTAGGCATTAGTTGGGCTTGAAGAGTTCTTTTTCTGAATGTACTCACTCTTTGCCAGTGTCATATTCTTCGACCCCTAAAAGTGGGAGGTGGTAAGTCTACAGGTGTCCTTATTATCTCGTGCCTACTGTGGACTCACATTCGGGAGATGGGTTAGGTTAGGTTTACAGGGCGATCAAGGATAATTTCCGTTATGGAACAACACACACACCTGGTATGGTTCAAAAGATGTACGCCTATGACAGACGGACGGACAGACAGCAAAGCCTTAATAATAGGGTCTCGCAGGCATCGTTTGGGTGCGGAACCGTCAAAAGCACATTTCCCGTAGACAACTCAGGTATATTGCGATATTTAGAGCAACGCATTTAGCTACTCGTAAGTTTCTATAGAATATCTTTGGTTAAAAGCGATATCATAGAGTATAATCGTATTTTTCTTTTTATTCTAGACGTCGACTCCCACGGCCGCGGCCTTCTCTACACTGGCATTGTCGACTGCGCTCGGAAGATTAGCCGCACCGAAGGTCTTCTTGCCTTCTACAAAGGCATGGGCCCTTCATACTTCAGACAAGCGCCTCACTCCGTCCTACTACTCGTCTTCTGGGACATGCTTAAGGATCTCCAGAAGAGCATCGAGATGAAGGTGGCTTAGTGATTTAAGTAGCAAAGTTACTATTAGAATCAAATTAAAAAAGTATTACATAGAAGTAGAAAATTTTAAACGTGTTGAATTAGATTCAGCTTTAATCTTGGCCAAAGATTGTGCGAAAGATAATATGTGAATACAGATATGACGGCTGATATGGATAAGTGCAATAAAGATGCTGCCCCGACCCCTAATATGGGGAAAAGGGGGAAATTGATAATGACTATTTACCAAAGAGTGTTGATGGTAGCCATGTCCCAAATGGGAGAAACTGGGTCTAGCAGTGGACTATACCGGTTAAAGAATTTTGTGGTAAAGTTCAAATGTGGTTACATTTGAATTAATTAATAATGCAGAGTAACTGCTCCCCAAAACTAGATGCTAATGAAACTTCTTTATGCCGTTTCTAAATATTAAAAATGGCAAGTAATGATTTAGGTGGAGATTTAATTAGCCGGGCAGTAACATTGGCCAGTTAATAATCAACGAAATCTACTAAACTAACTACTTAATTCGGATGCGTCGCGCTCCACTTGAAAAATATCGGGTATGTTGCACTATTTAATTTTATAGTATCCACTTCACTGCAATATACATAAAGTATCAGAGTCTTTATGTATAGGTATTGCAGTGAAGTGGACGATATTTTATGTAAAAAAACAAGTGAATGTAATTTCGTCCCAAAAATCAATAAAAAAAAATAATTAAAAATACTAGCGGCCATATTTCGATAGGCACCCTATAGATAGGTAGATATATATTCTCCTAATCATAAATATGCATAAAAATTTGGTTTGTCGCAAATACTCGATCCCTACACTAATTCTGCAGCCGGATCTTAGGCTATTAGCTCTTTCAATGCTTTTACTTGCCTTAAGTTGGTGTTAAGTTGTTAAAGGGTGCAGTGACTATAATGTAACGTAACACTCACGTATCTTAGTTTTTGTAGCATTTTTGAATAGCCTAGAAAAAAATAGTAATTTAGAAGCGAAAGTTCTGTCTAAAAGTCTAAATAACCGTATGTGTATTATGTCTCATATTGAAAACAGTTTTAAATCAATTTATGTCCAGTGTAACTAACTTAGTGTAAATAACCATAAAATGGTTTTAAAATTAATATAAATATTTAAAATTTTGCTTCAGTAAATTGTTTATTATACATTTATTTTTAATACGAACGCCTATAATTAACCGATCTGATGGAAAATTATTATTTCCTCATAATGTTTTAATGTATTGTCAAAAAAATTTGTAATCTTAGGTCAAACCTTAACCTTATAGAAAACAGTGTGCGTCAACCATAAATTACGTCAGTAATATCAGTTGAAACAATTGCGCTTATTATTAGTTAACAGTAGAGATGAAACGGATAGTAGTTTGGCCGGATACCCGATATTCGGCAAGCTACTAGGCCGGAGCGCCGGATATTCGGCCCTTTATTGCGTTGACGCGATCAGTTCTATTTGAATATTGGCGCGGTGAACGACTTCGGAAATATTCAGGCGCATTCGGGTCGCACGTAAGCGGAGATCGGGTCGACTCAGGGGCGTTCGAGTGTTATCGCGCGTGTCAGTTTGTGTTTGTTTCTCAGTTCGTTTGTTGTTTATTTCATTGTTTATCACTTATCGTCGTGATTTTATGTTTGAATTCTAATAGATTAACAAGAAATGTCATCATCAAAAACACGATTGCCAATATGGCAATATTTTTATTTAAACAGTGACGATAACAAGTACGCGGTATGTTTATTGTGTCAGGTTAAAATTTTTAATGTTAATTTTGAGTATTAAAGTCATAATTAATAAAACAAACATTTTTGATGTGCGATTATAAAAATAAACGGTGTCCATAACCTATTGGAGTACGATTTGCCTTGTGTAAAATAATGAGATTTTTTAAAATTTTACTATCCGGTATCCGGCCGGATAGTGAAAACAAGGCCGGATAGGCCGGATACAGGATAGTTACCGGATATCTGTTTCATCTCTAGTTAACAGCACTTCTGGAATCTTTGCCGCACAAAAACGAACTTTGTTCTCTATTAAAATAAAATTAGATAGGTACAGTTAACAAAATAATCAGCGCTGCTATGAAAGAGAATGTGTTAATATGATGTTTATTTCAAAGGAATATTTTAAACCAAAAATGTTACAAAAAAAATTAATTTTATTTACGTATTCCACGGGAACGGGAAGTACGCAAGTGAAACGGCGCAGAACCGCTAGTGTACAATAAATTTACATTTTAACTAAAAAAAGTTAATTTTAAAGGAAAACCAAAGAAATTAATTGTGTAGTGATTATAGTACCTGAGTTCCTACTTCCTTGTACTTAGATAAATCGCAGTATTATTTGCAACCGATTACCTTCTAAGGCTGCATTTTTGCTCATGTTATTAATGTTTTAGTTTTAATATTTTAATAGGTATGAATTTTTAATCACATAATAATAATATAACACAATAATAAATTATTGAATTGCAATTAAGTACAATATATAATATATTCAATTAATACCTACTGTTAAAATAAAACGTAATATTTCAAACTGTTAAAACAATTTATACAAAAAGAGCATTTATTAACAATAACAGGATCTATCTTATGTTTATCTCAAAGTCCAAAACTGTTTATATGCTGTGTAGAATAAATGTATTAGTTAAATGGTAGGTATAAGTAGATAATGAATTATTTTTGCTGCCTTACGAAAACTTGAGATAATTATTTAGATGCTAATATAATTTAGTTAATACGAGTATTCAGAAGAAAATTCTACTACTTACCACTCTTAGCTTGCATATCCTGATATTGGTGCTATTTTTAGGACATATAAAATAAATATTAAATTAGTATTGTATTGTTTTAGGTAGATTTGTGATTAATCTGACTTTAGTTATATTTATTTATATACTTTGTTATTAACTTGTAACATGCAATACAATTATTGTATTGTATTATTTTAGTTAGATTTGTTATCAATCTGACGTTAGTTATATTTATATAATTTGTTATTAATTTGCAAAGAAATTATTGTTAAATGTCGCTAAGTAATTTATAAGTAGTTTGTGAAAATATTTATACTTATTTAAAGTAATAAAGCAACTATTATTGTTTACTGAAAGTTTTTTACTGAAGCGACTAGCCGCTGAGATTACTAATCAGTTGTACTGCATATAAATTACTACCATGTACGAGTAAAGTTCTGGCAGGCAGCTACATACCAAACCTATAACCACAATCCCTTCAGTAGTCCATCACCTTTTAGAATAGTTGAGTTCGCTCGCCCCGAATGAGAGTATGTTTGGGCGTGTTCTATCCAAAGCTCATCCCACATGACTAGACGCCTTCATAGAAGTAATCACTACATAGAATAAAACAAAGTCGCTTTCTCTGTCCCTATATCCCTATGTATGCTTGAATCTTTAAAACTACGCAACGGATTTTGCAGCGGTTTTTTTAATAGATAGAGTGATTCAAGAGGAAGGTTTTAGTGTAAGCATTCCACCCGAAGCCGGGGTGGGTCGCTAGTATCATAATAAACCAAAACAGAATCGTTTTTTTAAGTACAGCCGTTAGTCGCTCCTGGCGCCATCTACATCTACATTAATTCTCATTAATCCTTATATCTTCTTTTATTAAGAACTAGCTGTTCCCCGGTTTCACCAGCGTAATTCCCGTTCCTGTGGGAATATGTGGATAAAATATAGCCTAAGTTACTCTGTGATAAAGTACCTAGCTTTCTATAAATGAAAGAATTTTTAAAATCGGTTTACTAGTTTTTATGTTTATTCGTTACAAACATACGAAAATACTATTTCCTCTTTATAATATTAGTGTAGAAATAGCAGAAGCCCAAATAAAGGCTAAAACAAACTAATTTGCCACCAGGGGGTAGTGCGAAATAATATCTCTTTTTAGGGTTCCCTACCTAAAGTGTGAAAACTTGAACCTTACTAAGAGACTGCTGTCTGTCCGCCACTCTACTGTACACTGTAGTACAATAGGTAGGTGTAGGTAAGGTAAAGTGAAGAAGTGAAGCTTGAAGTTTTCACAGTATGTGTATTACTTATGGCAGCTATAACGACAAAGATACTTCACCCCTAGGAAGTCCTCGAAGTTGATTGAAGAACTTATTTTTAATATCTAATATATTTTTAAAGAGGTAACGTAGGTACTTCTGAAAGAATAAGCTAATAAAAACCAGTTCGCGTCGCGTCGATATCGTAAATTAAATACTCTATCTTTTCCCACCGCAGAACAAAAATGGCGGCAAAAAATAAAGATGGCGTCGGCCGCGACCTCACTGACATGGCAATGGGCGGGATTTCCGCCATGTTTGCGACGCTGTTTACTAACCCCATCGAGGTGGTGAAGACGAGGCTCCAACTGCAAGGAGAGCTGAAAGCTAAGGGACAGGGGTACTACAAGAGTGTCCCACACGGGCTTTACGTGATAGCCAGGACAGAAGGGCTGGTTGCACTGCAGAACGGACTGCCGGCGATGCTCGGGTTTCAGTTCTGCTTGAATACTTTTAGGTGAGGAATTAATAGGTACTGTGAAGCATTGAGATTACTTGCGCTGTCGCCACTTTAGCCTGTCTTAGGCTTTTAACATGCTATTTAAATTGTAATACAAGTAGGTCTATAGACTTATGGGATTTACGTAAGTCACTACTACAGGTATATTTATATCTCGACTCGCTAAGATACCTACCAATAAAATAGATATAACATCCCGAAGAGGCATAGACACCGATACGTAGTTTTTAAAACTCGACATCCATAAAAAACGATACACATTAACAATACCTATTGTCATTGCCCGTGGGCTTGCAGAGGGTGCAAGTGGTCAATAGTTTGTTAATAATTAAGGGTCTGTAGAAATGGCGTGAATAATTTTTTTTAGCATTTAGGAGGTGCTGAACTGCTTAAACATATAGGCCCAAGTCTTTATCCCTGAGGGGGTCGGCAGAGGTATTCCACTTCTTGGAATGCTCACGTTTCACTAGTATATTTCATGACCCCTAAACGTTTCGCCAATAGGTTGTGAAGTGTAATTCTTACTTAAGTTCAGACCTCATCTGGTCTCCTTCCTCCTCTTTATAAGCTACGCGACAAGGTACATTCCACTTTATTAAAAGAGTTTTCCAATACGAGAACTGGTTTCGTTGCTCGGAGCACAAAAAGAAGTCTTATTATAATCGAATTTTATAAATATTTCGGATTTCTATCTCGACGGTGAAGGAAAACATCGTGAAACCCGCGGATCCCAGAATTAATTCTGAGGCACCGCCTATCTGTGTTAGTGTTCCTCAGAATATACTGGAGAAACGTGGGTATTTCCAGAAATGGTATACCTCTATCTACCCCCTCGGGGATAAAAGCCCTGAAATTATTATTATTACTTATTTCAGATTAGGCGTCTACAGAATATCCGAACGCCGTGGCCTAACAACGGACTCAACTGGTCGCACGTCGATATTTAAAGGCGCAGCGGCGGCCGGCGTGGGCGGAGCTTTGGGCTCCATAGCGGGAACTCCTTTCTTCCTCGTCAAGACCAGGCTTCAAGCCCAGGCAGCTCGTGCTATCGCTGTAGGCCACCAGCACAAACACGACGGCATGTTTAACGCGTTAACTGCCATTTATGCCAAGGAAGGGGTGAAAGGTTAGTACAATCTTCGATAGAGTACTTTGAAACGAAGTTACACTCCAGACATTTCATGAGTATTGTTTTGTGTCAAATGCCGCTTGCCTGCTGATGCTTTATTGAAGCTTATTTAGGAACACGGTGCGATAGTTTTCACGCTACACTAATAGTCGATGTTGTTTAGTAAAGTAGCTTAGGAAAAAAAAAATCAATGCACAAAATAGTTTCTTGCATAGATTTAGTATACTAACGTTAAAGATTGGCAATAGAGCCAGTACGGCGAGACCAAAACATTTGACACTACTGTGCGTGTAACGTGGATGTGTGCAAGACAAATAGTGCTCTCCCTAAACTTGTAGCTCTCGATAAAAAATTGGCGTGTGGTATTTTGTGTAGTTGATACCTTTGCCAGTCACGTTACGATATGTGGTTAATCGATAATTACGACAATCTTACCTATCTTTTTGTGCACGATTTATTTTTCAGTTTTCTATAATCATTGCATTTAGAGAATTAAATCTTTCAATCGCACTTACATGTAAAATGACAAATTCTGTCGATTTACTTTCCTAGATGAATTACAACCGGTACTGCACACGTAACCATAGCAGTTTACGTCTATTAAACATAAAACTTACTCTTTTAATACGCGAGATTAATTAAAATAAGCGAGTTTTGTTTCGTTCACAACTGACGTCTGGCCGCTATAATCCTTACAGTTTACAAAAATGGTCTCGTCTCTCTATCTCGCTCTAACACACGAGCACCTATGTTCTTTCTCTGTCGCAATGCCAATCTAAGTATACTAAATCTATGGTTTCTTGTTTCTTATTTTCTACCCTTTAAATATTTGCACTTGATTTAAAATGACCCTTTTATCCCGAAACCGTAGTCAAAAACAAGTGATGAATATACTTCGGAAGCGCTCGTAGCCAGTGTGTTTGTAACGATCACACTGGTTAAGCAAAGTTGGGTGCGGTCAGTCAGTGGATGGGTGACCGCCTAGTGGCATTTATATCACGAGCGCTTCCGTGTTTCGGAAGGCACGTTAAATTTTTGGTCCCGGTTTTCGTTGTTTGTTTACGCACAATGGAAATCGTTAAGCCATGTCAGATACCGTCCGAGATTACAGTCCATACTTCTTCATGTGTGAGGAAAGACCCTTAGCTCAGCAGTGGGCTGTTACGGGTTGATGATGATGATGATGAATATACTTTCAGGTCTGTTCCGCGGTGTCCAGCCCCAAATTCCTCGCGGGGCAGTGGGCAGTTCCTCACAGATGGTGAGCTTCTCGTTCGCCAAGGAATGGCTGAAGGAACGCCACATATTTGCGGACTCCCCCCTTCTGCTTTCGTTCTTCGGCGCAAACCTTGGGGGACTCGTCATGACTCTCTGCCTGAACCCGTTTGATGTCGTTGCTACCCGACTTTCTAATCAAGGTTCGTCATTTTAAAATTAAAATCTAGGTACAGCACGGCCGTTTTAACTTGACATCTCTGAAGTTGCGCAAAATGGCTGCGCAGTAACATTTTTTAGCGACCATATGGCGGTAGGAGGGGGATTTGCGCAGGCGAAGCCTATGTTCAGAGAAGCCAAGTTAAAACGGCCGTACTGTACCTAGGTATATACGTACTATCAGTAAAAGTTCTGCCTGATACACCTAAGTTACGCTAGTACTATTTATTATACTGTACCTAAGTGTTATTTTAGCGAACTATATTTTCCCACCCTGTGGACCAAGCCCTCTCTTATAGTAACAATGACAGTTACAAAAAGTATTTCTTGACCATTTAGTGTGTGAATGGATCGGTATGGAAAAAAAACAGTGATACTGGATTCGGATTGTATAACTTTAATTAGGGTCGCGGTAATAACAACTTGAGCTTTTAAGCGACAATTCTTCCAGATGTATCAGGAAATGTCGATGTTGTGAATTACAGTCCAGGATTAGCGTTTGTCGATAGTACCTAAAATTTGTTGCAAAACGGTTACATCGTGCAAACTAATATAGGTACTCGCACTTTATAGATCGGGGATTTAGAGGTATTCCATTTCTGGGAAAAGCCCCTTTTTATCAGTGTTGGTACCCTTTGAAAAAATCTTCGTGGCACCTGTGAAGCTAACATGAGCGACTTGACAAAATGCTGTGTACTATTGTTCTCGCTCTTTCTCGTGTGATACATACAGCTTCACTATTGATTGTCGCCATATATTGAGTGCAATATAAGAGTATAACGTGTTGATAAAATAACATTTTTTCTCTCATAATTTCCAGAGGTAGACGCACAAAACCGCGGCAAGCTATACAGCGGTATGACGGATTGCTTCATCAAAATGATCCGGTCGGAGGGCGCTAGTTCATTATACAAGGGTGTAGGCGCCAATTACCTACGTCTAGGACCCCATACTGTTATGTTGCTGGTGTGCTGGGACCAGCTTAAGATCCTGGAAGCCTACTTAAGGAGGTGACCAGTGCCGGAGCTAGGGAAGGGCAGGGCCAAGCAGGGCGCTAATTCGAAGACGCGCTTTAATCGCTTATTTTAATTAGTCGATACGACACGACTGTCGCATGCCGGATGTGTCTAACGCTCATCAATTAAGTCAGTTCTGTCCTCAAATACACTTTTTCGCAAAATAAATAAACATACTTTAAAGTTTGCATTTTCATAATATAATTAATTATGCATTATAATCAAACAGCAAATATTTAATTAAAAGTTTAATTTAGTTTTCGATTTTTTAGACTCTTAATTAAATAATATCCGTAAGCAGCTTCACGACTGAGTTATCTAATTATGAAAAACTTCATTATTCAGGCGCAAAATTTTGAACCTTGTCCAGCTTGGGCGCTAAACTAACTACGGCCCTGGTGGTGTAGTGTTGTGTGGAGACTGGATGACTTGGATTAGGCGCAAAATGCCACATTCGCAAAATGCGACATTGTGGCATTTTGAGAATGTAGCATTTTGCGAATGTGGCGTTTTGAGAATGTGACATTTTGCGAAAATCGAATGTGTCATTTTGCGAATGTGGCATTCTGCGCCTAATCCATTGTAAATTAGGTGAAGTACAATATTTTAATATTTTTTTACAGAGTAATATATAATAACTACAACAAATAGGATAATAAATTATTGTAATTTTGAGCAATGCCAAATATTGTTATTTTTAGAAATTGTAAATATATTTTTATGTTCACTTTCTTAGTGTACTTATTGTTCTCTGTAAGCCAATAAAATTATGCGATATTAGGAGCCATTTACACGAGGGCAATCCACTAAGACAATCCACTAAGACTGCATACAAAAAAAACTTGAGGACAATCCATTCCATTGTACTCACGTTTTTTTTGTATGCAGTCTAAGTGGATTGCCCTCGTGTAAATTCCTCCTTATACTAATATGTTTTGGTAAATAAAATAATAATTTTCTTAATTTTATTTTTTCTATTTACTAAATAAATTAATACTAACTTTTAGTTTTTAGACGATCTTTGTAATGAATAGTAATATTCGCAATTTCATACTGTATGGTAGGCACGGGCGGGAATCGAATCGGCGACCTCAGAACCGCCATAAAGAAACAACAGTTCACTCCAATACAATTTATTGATAGATGGTAATAAAGTTATTTTTTCGGAGTTTTACATTTTGTTTTACTACAATCATTACAAAAAGTACATTGTGTAAAAATTTAATTAAATCTTAGGAAAGAATTATAAATTATGCATAAAATGTGATGCAGCAAAAAAACTATCATATTGTTTTCTTAAAATTAGTTCTCGACGGATATTGATATTAATAACACCCTAAGTAGGTACATAAAAATACATAAACACAACACCAATTTTTTCTATAGTTGATAAAATTCAAATCGTAAAGATATTTAAATTAGTAGAAGTCTTTTATCATAGCAGATATAGAAAGCCTATTTGACGATTTCAATATTTATGAGAGCTAGAACAAGCGGTTACACCACGAAAAGGCGCTAATGCTAATATTGTTATGTAAGTCCATTGTGAATGGCGATTTATTGTGTATCCTACTCAAATTTGTATTTAAAAAACTCCGTAATTTCATTTTGCAAACAGTGACATTGCAGGAATTCACTAAGTTCGCCACTGCATTAGAGATTTGTTTTATCAAAACAGTTTATATTGAATTACCTTCACTTTTATGTTAATTTTAAATAGTACTTACAAGAAAAACATTTTATAGTTAGTTTATTGTGTATCCTACTCAAATTTGTATTTAAAAAACTCCGTAATTTCATTTTGCAAACAGTGACATTGCAGGAATTCACTAAGTTCGCCACTGCATTAGAGATTTGTTTTATCAAAACAGTTTATATTGAATTACCTTCACTTTTATGTTAATTTTAAATAGTACTTACAAGAAAAACATTTTATAGTTAGTACTTCTAACTCACTGATTAAATTATTTTAAAAAAGTCGAACGGGAGACTTATATCCATGGTCTTGAAAGAAGGTAATTAAAAACACATACTTGAATGTATAAAATTTCAATATCTATAATTTTTTATTTGGTATGTATCTAGTCACTAAAGTCTCTTGGTGGTGTACCGCTGTATTTAAGTACAAATAGCATAAAAATAAACCTTGAGCTAAGACAGACCAAACAGCAGATAATAAAGGATGTAAACCTCGCAATTAATATAAAAAGATTAAGACGAAAATAATGTAGAGAGATTCTCACAATACTAAGATAAAAGATAATATTTGTACTTAACTCTACTTACGACAATACAACAGACGTTTGCGTTCCTGTGGGATTTAATTTAAACCAATTTATTGTGACCCATATACCTATTACAAAATATTTGAATTTATTCCAAGCAGCGCGTTCCCGAGGGCCCAAGATTGTTGGCAACCCCAACAATATCTATGAAAGAATGTTTGGTATTGTCTTTTTCTCTCTTCTCCGTGGTTTTTACTGCAATACACACGTGTACATACCTGCTTGCCTTTTATTTAATTAATCATATACAGTCCACTCAATCAAGTAAGCAACAAAGATAACAATACGAGTACATGAGCTATTATCTTACCTGACTATCGACAACGTTTGGTTTTCTATACTAGCTATACCGAAACAGTAAAAAATGAAAATATTTATCTGGGCGAAGTAAGAAGCAAGTTTCCAATCATACATTTTGTCGGTGTCAGTTTTACGTGACACAATTATCACTTTACGGCACACTCTATTATTTTATTATATTATTATTTTGTATTTCTAGATAGATATTGTATGAAAGTACCTACGATTTCATTTTTAATGCAGATAGTAAATTACGTAATAATAATCCACAGGAACGCAATATCGTGAGAAAAACATACTACTTTTGCTTATATTATAGTGGCTATCATGTTGAGCATTTTTGCGAGGTAAACTCCTTTACCGCTTTTATAATTACCTCTCCCCTCTCCATTTTGTTCCTAACTATGCTTAAAATACCCGAGCACCATAGATCATACTAACACACGCAAAAAGGGCCTATAACCCCTAAAATATCAGATCCAGAGACAGTCATAAAAAGTTTTGTTAATGTTTTAAACAGAGGGTTGAATTTTTTTAACACACTACTCTTAGAAAGACTTTTGTCAGGAAACAAAGATGAAGCTGTTCTTCGTCTTTATTCCCAGCTCAGACCAAAAAAATTAAGTTCTAAAACTAACAAAATAAAACTAACACTTTTTGTAACTGAGTCATTTTGTCATGTCATAAAAGTGGACACAGAAAATTAAACAGACCACTAAAACAACCTAAGGTAATAAGGCAACTGCATTTGATGCGCTTTGAAATTCACCTGCATAGTAATTCATTAGAATATTTAAAATAGCATATTGATAAATTAATTATTTATCTTTATTATTTATTTTCTTTACATAATGCAATTTAATCTTAGATAGATTGATAAATTATTTCGTACTAGAAGTACTATTTGGTTGGTGGAAAACATGTATTTTAGGTCAATTAAAATTTATGTTAACTCTTATCTACCAGTTTTTCTTGAATCATTTTAAGTTGAGCAAAAATTATGTAAAAAATAAATATATACCCACGGATCCAAGTTTATAAGCATTGAATAATGGTTCTACACTTTGTTAAGCCGTTTCTTATTTATACATCATAGTATCGTTGAATATCTTGGTATTTTTAAATGTAAATACAATTTAGATAAAAAAATATTATTATTATTATTTAAGTTTCATTAGCTATTGCAAATAGAATTTAGCCACACGGCATACGCAAAACGTAACCAAAGCGTATTGTATCTCTAAAGGAAATCTAACTATTTATCCTACTAGTGTTATAATTGCAAAAGTGTATTTCTTGGTTCCTCTTACGCGGCAAAGGGACGACAAATAATCAAGAGGAACAGTGACACGTCTTTTTACTAAAGATGCCGCGAATAGTGAATTGGCCGAATACCGAATATTCGGCAACGCTGTCAGCCGAAGCGCCGAATATTCGGCGCCGAATATTCGGCGCGAAGTACATGCTTGGTGGGAGCGCGTTAGCTAGAATAAGACAAGCCACAACCTGTTTTTCTCGTTGCGTTCGTGCGGCAGGCAACGGCCGACGACGGCGCGTTTGTATTTATTTAAATTGCGAGTAAATCTAGCGGTTATTTTCTGAGGCTGGTAACGTTAACGATGAAAAGCGCAATCGTTTGCTACCAAAAAAGCTGAAAAGCTCGTTTTTATCCATCACAACTTACCACTGATTAATTTTAACTACTAGAATGTTGTAATTTGGAAATAAATACATGATTTTGAGAAAATAACGTGTCATTTTTTACATGATTTGCTATTCGGTATTCGGCCGAATAGTACGGACTATTCGGCCGAATACCGAATAGCAAAAAGTGGCCGAATAGGCCGAATACCGAATAGTTGCCGAATATTCGTGGCATCTCTACTTTTTACCGTGGACGAACTTTACAGATAAAAAATTTCTTCCAATAAGGAATAGTACCCATAAAGCTGTCAACATTTTCTCTAAATTTACTAATTATATCTATAAATGTTTAAAATGCTCATTTTAGACTGGTGGCAATATACTTATATGTCTTTTGAACACTTTGGCTGCCTGTCCATTGACGCGGAGCTAGGCGGAGCGGAGAAACGATAAAACATTCACTTTTTTTTTACATTCGTACTTTTTGTTTTTTTAATTTGTGTTCAATTTCTGGCGTACATGTGTTTTGGTGTTGACTGTAAACCTATGTTGTAACATAAATAAATAAGAACCAATTGGCATAAAATCTCCGCTCATCTAATCCTATCTATTGGTTAATATTGCCTCGTTTCTCCGCTCCGTCGGCTAGCTCTGCGTCAATGGACACGAACCTTAGGCTTAATCTTCATAACGCCGCTATCCTAAGAACAGTTATTTTATGCTATAAAATGTCCGCTATGGTAGTAGTAGAGTGACGTCATACTTGGTTCAGGTTTTCGTGGTAGCGAGTTGGGCTGGAGCGGAATCCTCGGCTGCAGATCTGCGCCACTTGGGTGGGTGTCTTGCCGCGGGTCTCGGGGAAGTATTTCCTGGAGAATAATGAAATCAAATTAAAATAATAATAAAAAAAGGGGTCTCTGTTTACGTTATTTAAGATCTACTAATGTAAATGTTGCCTGAAATAAAGATTTATTATTATTATAAAAATCACGTACAATGGCCCGTTTTAGCCGAATTCGGCCGAATAGTACGGACTATTCGGCCGAATACCGAATAGCAAAAAGTGGCCGAATAGGCCGAATACCGAATAGTTGCCGAATATTCGTGGCATCTCTACTTTTTACCGTGGACGAACTTTACAGATAAAAAATTTCTTCCAATAAGGAATAGTACCCATAAAGCTGTCAACATTTTCTCTAAATTTACTAATTATATCTATAAATGTTTAAAATGCTCATTTTAGACTGGTGGCAATATACTTATATGTCTTTTGAACACTTTGGCTGCCTGTCCATTGACGCGGAGCTAGGCGGAGCGGAGAAACGATAAAACATTCACTTTTTTTTTACATTCGTACTTTTTGTTTTTTTAATTTGTGTTCAATTTCTGGCGTACATGTGTTTTGGTGTTGACTGTAAACCTATGTTGTAACATAAATAAATAAGAACCAATTGGCATAAAATCTCCGCTCATCTAATCCTATCTATTGGTTAATATTGCCTCGTTTCTCCGCTCCGTCGGCTAGCTCTGCGTCAATGGACACGAACCTTAGGCTTAATCTTCATAACGCCGCTATCCTAAGAACAGTTATTTTATGCTATAAAATGTCCGCTATGGTAGTAGTAGAGTGACGTCATACTTGGTTCAGGTTTTCGTGGTAGCGAGTTGGGCTGGAGCGGAATCCTCGGCTGCAGATCTGCGCCACTTGGGTGGGTGTCTTGCCGCGGGTCTCGGGGAAGTATTTCCTGGAGAATAATGAAATCAAATTAAAATAATAATAAAAAAAGGGGTCTCTGTTTACGTTATTTAAGATCTACTAATGTAAATGTTGCCTGAAATAAAGATTTATTATTATTATAAAAATCACGTACAATGGCCCGTTTTAGGGACTAAGTGCGGAAACCAAACCCTCTTTACATAGAATATTATTATAAAAATATAGAAAGAAAGAAAAAATATATTTATTTTTCACCTATAGATCTAAGAGGAAAAGGCGGCCATAATATAGTTGGATAAAACACGCTTGTGTGTATGGCACCCATCGAAATCTCCCACGCGAGCCCACCGCTTGGGAGATAATGTTAAGCTAGTGGCCACCTAACGGTCAGAATCTTTCAAGTCACCCAAGGGTATCTGACAACTTCCACAATGAAAACCAAAACAAACAATTTTACGCTCTCGTAGCCCTGCGGTACCAGTATGTTTGTAACGATAGCAAAAAAAATCACACACACAAAAAATTAACCAAAGTTAGGCGCGGTCAGTCAGTGAATGGGCGGCATAATATCACGAGCAATTCCGTGCTTCGGAATAAATCACCAAAGACAAGACCAGAGTTTTTTTTTAATGAAAGACCGCAAAATATCAAAGCCTGAAGGTCACTTACCGTTGGAAGAGGAACAGCAGCGCAGTGAGCCCAGCGAATACGAGGAACGAGTAGGGACCCATGGAGTCCCGCATCGTTGGGAAACACATTCCTACGAGGAAGTTGCCGCCCCAGTTGGCCAGGGAACCCCACGCCATGCCCGCTGGCCTTGGGCCCACTTCGAATATCTCTGAAAACATTATATTTAATAACTATCGGTTCATGTAGGAATACGGGAATAAAATATAGCCTATGTAAATCAGCGGGCGTATTCACGGAGATTTGATACTCGATATTCGACTCAGAATCGGAAAATCTGAGGAAAAGTTTCGAGATGGACTATACACAGATGTCATATTTGACATAAGGATTCGACAGATTTTCCGATATCGAGTATCGAATCTCCGTGAATACGACCGCTGGAACCTTAATGGTGAAATAATTTTTAAAATCGGTCAGTAGTTTTTGAGTTTATTCGTAACAAAAATACAAATCTTTCTTTCTTTCTTTATAATATCAGTATAGAAGTATAGATAATAAAAATATGCAGTACAGTCACGAGCACATGAAGCTTAACACTTGTAGTGCAACCTAACCTCTTAGTCGATTGTAATAAGAACGTTACAAAGTTCAACGTGTCAAGCAACCACGTACTCTTACTGTACAAGTAAGTGCTTGATGATGTAGCCTATCAAGCAGCAGCCTACTGCTGTGATCAATTACAAAAGATACAAGAAAATCCTATTGTTTTCCGATTACGCTACTTGACCGGAAAAGTACAACCAGCGGTCTTATTTAAAAGAACAATTCTGTATGTTATTTATATTTCGGGCATCTCCAAAACGGCTCTAAGGATTTAGGTGAAATTTTTGTATGCAGATACAGTTTTGCATTTTAAGTTCAACTGCATATTTACGTTTCCTGTAAAAAAGCATTGTTACACAACATAATTTTTTAAATAATGGTGATAGCTTGGTTTTAGAACGAGCTTCGCTCGGTCTTCTAGATACTGTATAAAAAGTGGAGCCAGGAGTGCCACAGCACAGGTTCTTCTAGTTTGGACTCCTATCTCCCACCTATCTTTTTGAATTTAACATGTTGTACCTAAACTTTATGAGAAAACAAGGAATATTTATAATTTTATTTATTTTTTATTTTTATTTTCATAGGAAAACTAACAGCATATTTACTAATATGGGTAGGTACATTAAATTTTATAACTAAACTTAGAATGTAAATATTGAAAACTACATTACATTATTAGTGTGTATCTCCATTTAAAAGGCCTGCTTGGTGTCTAGGTCAACACAGAAGCCTCTTTCTGTGTATAAAATGTATGTATATAATCGGGGTCCATTAATGGCACTGACCTGAGGCAATGAAGTACGGGATAGGTCCCAGCCCGAAGCCGTAAGCCAGCACGTACGCCAACACCGCAGCCATACACACGTACGACATACCCTCCACGAGCTGCGAACATACAATTTATGAAAAACTAGCAGCGCCCCGCAGTTTCACCCGGGTAGTTCCCGTGGGAATACGGGGATAAAATATAGCCTATGTGTTATGGTGATGTAAAACCTACATAGCTGTAAAGATTCATCAAAATCCGTTCAGTAGTTTTTGCGTGAAAGAGGAACAAACATCCATACATCTATACATCCATACATACAAACTTTCGCGTTTATAATATTAGTAGGATATTGTGGTGTACCTATAAGCTTTTTTGCGTGAAAGAGGAACAAACATCTATACATCCATACATAAAAAGTTTCGCGTTTACAATATTTTGACGGGCCTGTTGGCTCAGTTGGTAGTGACCCTGCCTTCTTAGTCGGAGGTCGCGGGTTCGATCTCCGCTCTAGGCCAACATTTGTGTGCATGAACATGTCTGTTGGCTTTGTGTCTGGTCGTTTCATATTTATTTAAGTATGTTTATCAGTTGTTTAGTAACCATAGCACAGGCCCTGCCTAGTTAAGGACTAAATAACCGTGTGTGAATTGTGTCCCACAATTTATTTATTATTATTTATATATTAGTAGGATTAGTAGGATAGGATAGGATACTATGAATCCAAAACCTTGTTTAAAGTTGACAGCATTTGTTTTACAATGTGTCTATCTTATGCTAAAGTTAAATCCTACTAATATTATAAATGCGAAAGTTTGTATGGATGGATGTCTGGATGTATGTTTGTTCCTCTTTCACGCAAAAACTACTGAAAGGATTTTGATGAAACTTTACAGTTACATAGCTTATACATCAGAATAACACATAGGCTATATTTTATCCCCGTATTCCCACGGGAACGGGAACTACGCGGGTGAAACCGCGGGGCGCTGCTAGTGCGTAATAAATTAATATTCTTTCTCTCTGTATTGAATCATATTTCCTCAATTTCCGACAGACAAGTTGATTGGAAACACCGAGTATGGGTGTCTCCAGCAGAGCGTTGCTATAACACGGTTTTGTCAATCTGCAGTGTTGCTGGACAGCTCGACAGTGATTGGTAGAGACGTTTACGTGTCCGATTTCTGAACGGCACTGAGGCGTTGGTTGCAGCGTGACTCACCATGTACTTCATGCAGACGGCCAATGCGGCCAGCACAACAGTAGAGGCCAGGATGGAGCCCAATAACAACGGGAACAGCATCACCACAACTATCTTGGTATAAATGCTGGTGCATAACTCACCATGTACTTCATGCAGACGGCCAATGCGGCCAGCACAACAGTAGAGGCCAGGATGGAGCCCAATAACAACGGGACAAGCATCACCAGAAATATCTTGGTATAAATGCTGGTGCATAACTCACCATGTACTTCATGCAGACGGCCAATGCGGCCAGCACAAAAGTAGAGGCCAGGCTTAGCAGCAGTGGTAACAGAATCACCACAACCATCTTGGTATAAATGCTGGTGCATAACTCACCATGTACTTCATGCAGACGGCCAATGCGGCCAGCACGACAGTAGAGGCCAGGATGGAGCCCAATAACAACGGGAACAGCATCACCACAACTATCTTGGTATAAATGCTGGTGCATAACTCACCATGTACTTCATGCAGACGGCCAATGCGGCCAGCACAACAGTAGAGGCCAGGATGGAGCCCAATAACAACGGGACAAGCATCACCAGAAATATCTTGGTATAAATGCTGGTGCATAACTCACCATGTACTTCATGCAGACGGCCAATGCGGCCAGCACAAAAGTAGAGGCCAGGCTTAGCAGCAGTGGTAACAGAATCACCACAACCATCTTGGTATAAATGCTGGTGCATAACTCACCATGTACTTCATGCAGACGGCCAATGCGGCCAGCACGACAGTAGAGGCCAGGATGGAGCCCAATAACAACGGCCGGCGACCGACGCGAGGCAACAGGAACACCATTAGTACCGCCGTTGCTACGTTGACGGCTCCGCAGCCGATCGTCGCGTACTGCGAACTCTCAGCCGACAGGCCCGCTTGGGTGAATATCGTTTGCGAGTAGTAGAACACCTGGAGATATAGATGGCGCTGTTATATAGAATACCAGAAGGAAGGACGCCGTTCGAATTTTAGGTTATCGCGTCCTCTAGGAGATTTTTGGTTTTTGTGTTGAAAATAGTGTGATTTTCTTCAATATGTAAATTGTCGTCGGAACGGATGTAAAATTTTGTCATGATCGGTTAAACAATTACCGGTAGTAGGCATGGACACGACACACATTTTTACATATCATTTTTGACAGATGTCATATTTTGACAGATGTCACATTTTGACAGATAGCCGGTAACTCACGGCGTTGATGCCGCTGGTCTGCTGGCCGGCCTGCATAGAGCAGGCCAAGAGCAGAGGCATGCGCAGGCGCCGGTCGAGCGCCACCCTGGCCATGGTCCACTGCTGGCCCCCGCACGCGGCTTGCTCCTCGGCCCGAGCCTCCTCCCTCAGCAGATCTATGTCCTCCGAGAGGATCGACGGCGAAACTCCTCTGAGGCGACTGAGTTCTGGAAACAGTTGTAACCTAATATAAAACATAATCGCCTGTATGCAGAAACCACGTAACGGATTTTGATATATTTTTCATTGACAGAAAAAGTGATAGACGAAAAAGGCTTTTGTATATTATTATCATACTAGCAGCGCCCCGCAGTTTCACCCGCGTAGTTCCCGATCCCGTGTGAATACGGGGATAAAATATAGCCTATGTGTTAATCTGATGTATAAGCTATATAACTGTAAAGTTTCATCAAAATCCGTTCAGTAGTTTTTGCGTGAAAGAGCAACAAACAGCCATACATCTATACATATATACTTACAAACTTTCGCGTTTATAATATTAGTAGGATACAAGGAGCGAAGCTATTTTGATGTAGCGGGCATATATTTTATGAGCTTTGATTTCTTGACGGGAACAGTATCGTACCTCCAAATAAAATTACAGCAGCAACATTATTTTCTCACCATGAAATAAAATAAAATGCGATGGATTAATAAATAAAATCTCACCTTTTAAAGCAGTCTCTTCGTTTTTCCTAACAATAAAAAGGTACTTAGGACTTTCAGGTAGAATAAAAAGTGCAGGTAAACAAATAATGACTAGCAACGCGTAGACGGACAGTAGGAATGGCCAGTCGTCGACACCACCTGGGAACAAAATAAAAAATTGCTAGTCATCAAGTCTGGGTCAAATTGCATCACACGGAATACCTCTGCCTACTCCCTCGGAGATAAAAGGCGAGAGGTTATTTATTCTATTACTTCGATTGTGGTATTTCTCTCTTTTTAAAATTTAAGAGTAAATACAAATATGTAAGAGAAATAGAATTAAAATGTAAAGAGAAAAAAATATAGTTTTTTTTTTATTGTTTTTTCTAACAAAAGATATTATTCTGTACACCTGCTTTGCATAAACCACTAAAACTACTACACTAAAACTCCACTTTTCGCGGGGCAATTTTTGGTTGGATAGTGTGCGTGTATTGTTTGCGTACAGCGTGTTAGTTCGTTTTTTTTTTGTAATAATCGATGTTAAAGTCAAAGTCAAAATGTTTTATTCAAAATAGGAACTTACAAGTCCACTTATTGAACGTCATTTCAGCTCCACCGCTTCAGCATGTATGGTTGAGGAGAAGCAACGGGGCAAGAAACTCCTCAACACAATATTCTTTTAATCAATTGTCACTAACACTAAATTGGGTTACATAATTTCGTTTGGTTTTCGCTATCGTATTGCGCTGGACTGGAGGAAATCTGTTCCAAGCATCATTGTCATTTATATAATCGTCTAGTTTGGAATATGCCATTTTACAAAGTACATTTACATGTACATTTGATTTACCCTTTAAATGACCATGTATATAGGTACGTTATATAAGATAAAATGTTAATAGACTGACCCAATATGAACTTAAGGCCCATGACCTGGCCGACCAGTACGCCCACGTTGACGCCCATGGGGCAGGCGACGCCCATCGCGCCTGCCAAGTGCATGGGCGCGAGCTCCGTGAGGTACATGGGCACTATGCTGGTTGTTAGACCTGTAAATTATAAGAAAATGAGACACAATGAAACCGCACTGTGCTTGAATGATTAAAAAATCTCACGCCTTTATTCCCGACGGGGTAGGTCGAGGTATTCCATTTCTGAAAATAAAGACGTTTTACCGACATATTTTTTGAACCCCTAAACTTGATAGGTGGTGAGCCCATCGCCGGGCCAGGATGCTGTTGCACATGTCTCAGAATTAATTCTGGGATCTGATAGTTTCCACACGATGTTTTTTTCTTTCGCCGTCGAGCTAGTAACAAATATGTACGTAAGTAATGTAATGCGAAAGGCTCACCACCTGTCACATCTAGGAGTACATTAAAAAAATGTAAGTAGTGGGTATTTGCAGGAATGGAATAATAATAATAATTGTGGGACACAATTCACACACGGTTATTCAGTCCCAAACTAGGTAGAGCCTGTACTATGGAATTCCTCTTTGGGGATGAAAAGCGCGAACATATTTATTTTTATTTTAAAAATCAAAGCAGACATCAGCAAAGCGTCTCACCTCCAGACAAGCCGACAAGCAGCCGCCCCAGTATGAGCATCTCCACCGAGTTTGCTTCGCAGCATAACAGGAACATCAGAGCACCGACCAAAGAAAGCAGGCTCGTAGCTATGGTCGCCTTTTTCCTGCATAACAAGTTAAAGGGACGTGTGAGTGGGTGACGGACGCTCGTAGCCTTGTGATACTGGTTTTTCAGGAGTCCGTAGTCAACAAAAAACCTTTACTTAAACTTTAGTTTCACCGTGTACGTGTGTCTGTCTGTCTGTGGCTTAACTCAGAGACTCTTAGTACTGAAAAGTTGTACTTTGACATGGGTATACATATTAATTTATTTATTTATTTACAATAAGCATTACATGTCTTAACTTGTAAGTACTCGCCAAACTGAAATAGCAGTTTATTGGCAAGCTTTAATCACGCCGACAAATAAGTGTAATAAAATATAGAAATACAAAAATTTTAGAGTACTGGTAAAATGTGCGTATTTCCTGAAATTGAATACCTCTGCGTACCCAGTCGGGGATAAGAGGCGTGAGATTATATAGAATACCTCCCCTATGCATAAAGTGGAGATGAAGTATTTTTCGTTGGATAGGCTATTGTCGTTGGATAGGTTCTTCAAATATAATATAATATGTTCATAGTATCACACAAGAAGCCTTCTTCTAAGTCTGTATTATTAAAAAAAAATAGTAATATTTTAAGTAGATTTCAATTTCTAAACAGGTGTTCGAATTTTCGGCCGTCAGTCATCATCATATTATATTGGGTATTGTTTTCAATATACGCTTACTAAGTTGAACAACAATATTACGATACGTACCTATAGGTGACACATGTTTTCAAACAAGCGGATTCTCGTAAAATGAATCATTTATGTGCACAAAGTTTACATATTATGTACTCGATGTATTCATATGACAACGGATGACTGCAGCACCGAACGATAATACTAAGTCCATCCATTTTGCTACTCAACAGTCAACCTATTTTGTTCTCTAAGTTGTTTACAAAAAGGAATATTTTATATTAACTGTCAATTACATTGCATTTAATTTAGTTTCTTCACAACGTTAATCGATATACAATGTTATTGTTTTACATTATTGAAAGTCCTAAACCCTAAATGCAATTTATGGTGATCTTTATGGAACAGTAAAAATATCCAAAATGAAATAAATAAATAAATAAGTAAATATTTATCACACAAGGTAAACACCGTGAGGGAACCCCCAGGTCTGTGTAACAAAACAAGGGTGTTGTGAATGGGCGAGTTATTAGAGGACGACCTAGGCGTATTACATCGACCATGATCGGCGATGTATTGAAGAAAAGAGTACCCGAAACCGACGAGCATGCATAAGTCGTTTGATGGATGTGGATGAAGCCCTTTTTTATCATAAAAAAAAAAGCCCGAAAGATCTGCCAGGTTCGTAGGAAGTGGCAGTCTATTGTCTCTGCCTACCCCAATGGGAAATAGGCGTGAGATTATGTATGTATGTGTAACAGAACCCTTGGCCGACGATGGGCTCACTACTACACTTCTCTGGCGACCCCTTCGAGGACAAAATGTGCGATTATATTTTTCATCTCTCCGGGCAGATAGCGTCAACTTTCGGCCCGCTGAGCTAAACGAAGCCGCTTGCCGCCTCCGTCTAGCAGAAAAAGAGTATAGGTACACACATCATGAAGCATTTAAGAAAGCCTCAGATCACATGTTTGTAGACCTCGGCTTCGCCTCGATCAACAATTACATGTGATTTGTCAATTCTTGTTTTATTTCCCTTGGTATGTAATATACTATTTTAAATTCATAGTATCGTTTGGGTAGAGAGAGCTGCCAATGAACGAACCTGCCGAGGTTGTTGGCGAGCGTAGCGCCGAGCACGGAGCCAGTGCATCCTCCCACGATGAAGATGGACACGATGGAAGACCAGAGTACCTTTAGCCATCCCTCGTTCAAGGTCACGTCGTATCGACTCACGAAGCTCTCGTTGCAGAACTGCTTTATCACCTAAGCAAGGAGATTTTATATTTTGTTATTCACCAAAAAGATTATTTATTTATTCACTGACAAAAGAGATTTAATACTTCGTTATTGATGAGAAATTACTTTTTTAAACAAAATAATAAGAAAAGCTAACGCCTTTCTTCCGAGGCGGTCGGCAAAGGCATTTTAAGTTTAAAATCTTTCTTGTTGCATATTGGAATACCAGGTTGAATTTGTTCCGATACTCACACAATCACTTCCAACCAATACTCCCAGTATTGGTTTAAATAAAAAAGATATTTTACTTATTCCATGATACTACCCATATAGTTGTATGTATCATTTATGGATACACAAATATACTACGTACAATATCAATCACTACATAGTATAAAACAAATTCGCTTTCTCTGTCCTTATATCCCTATGTCCTTACGTCCATATGTATGCTTAAATCTTTAAAACTACGGAACGGATTTTGATGCGTTTTTTTTAATAGATAGAGTGATTTAACTTCCTCTTGAATCACGTCCGAATCCGTTTTAGGGTCACAGCACACATATCAACTCGGAAAGGGATCGGCACCGTATCGCCTTTCGGCTCGCCGTCAACCAGGCGTCAACCTAACGTATGCATGTAACCAAAGCGTAGCAGCGGCTCCTGTACGTCAACTCGGCTACGGCTAGGCGTCACCGCGCTTACGCCTCGCCGACCGCTGGCTGACCGGGTTGGCACCAAATCAGTTTGAATCCAAACGTTGAGTATTCAATAAAAAAATCAATAAAACTTACGCGCAACACGAAAGGAAGTTGCCTTGCGAATGGCGGGCGGCGGCACGGTCGGCAGGCAAGTCGCGGGAGGGAACACGGTCAAGGGTGGACGAAGAGCCGTGAGCCCGCGTACGGAGAGACGTAAGCGGGGGGACAGCGAGCCGTAAGCGCGGGAACTGCAAGTTGACCACTCACCGCATCGCGGTTCGGAGCCTGTTCCGAGGCGAGGCGATTACGTTACGTTTCCGATTAGTGTGCGTTGCAGTAGGGAGTTTCATACAAACAATACTGAACGGCTCGAGGCGATACGGTGACGATCCCTTTCCGAGTTGATAAGTGTGCTGTGACCTTTAGTGTTAGCATTGCACCCGTGCGAAGCCGAGGCGGGTCGCTAGTATACTTATAAGTAACTCTGTGTCTGTTAACTTTTGTGACCGATTTTGATGAAATTTGGGAGGATGATAACTGGAATATTTTGGATGGAGATTTTGGATAGCTTTATCGTTGAAACGTAGACGAAGTCGACTACTGTCAGTCTATTTAGAGTTGAAACATTTGTCTATTTGTGGTATTTGTATTTTGTACAATGATAAAATATTCTTTCTGTTATTACGAGACGCATAATAATGAGAGTTCTACTACTAACAGATGTTATTTATTTATAATATTAAAAGCAGGTCACGCGATATGAAGGAGATTGATTGTTAGTTTATCGTAATGAGTCGTATAATTGCAAATTAATTCATGAGAATATAAGCAATAAACAAAACTATTATCTATGTATACAACGAATGACTTATATAGGAATGATTCACATTAGTCAAGACACATGAGTAAAGAAACGGAACAGAGACAAAGCTTCTAAGGAGCGTGCAAAATTCTTACCTATTTTAGTAGGGTTGGCAAAGGAGAATAAAATAAACAAAACGTTTATTAGACTTTTATTTGTACATTAGATTATTTACAAATTACCTACTCTAAATATTTTTTTATAACTTTTTATTTTTAATAAATTATTAAATCTTTTAATCTAATGATGAATTCTAAATCTAATGGATATAAAGTTTTTTCAAATAATCATTAAGGACGCTTCCACATGGCATAATATTTTTACAATCTTACACTCGATTCAGAATATCATTAGGTACCAATATTTACAATGTTTACGTCGAGTTCTTTGTAATGAGTAATTAAAGAATCTTTGCCCATATTTATAGGTTGTTCAGGTCTATTAACAAACAATTTTATTTCGTCACATATGTGATTTTCAAGACATTCATGCAAACTGTACAGTAGGTAACCATTTTACACCTCCGAATCTAATTATTTACACTTTCTTGACTTTTTAGTTTAATACTTTATTCTACCATAAACAATTTAAAATAACCATTTCTCACTAAGCAGGAGCGCGAAACAAATACGGCAACCATTGCGCGGCCCTCGGCATTTCTACTGACCGAGCCGGTTTTATCCAGTTGCGGCGCGTATGTGACGCAGCGCTAGTAGAAACGCACACAAGCATTGCATGCTTGTAGTAGTGTACCTACGACAGCGCGGTTGTATGAAGCTTTGTCTCTGTTCCGTTTCTTTACTCATGTGGTCAAGAGCACGTGGAGCTTGACACATTGGACTTTGTGACGTTCTTATTACAATCGCCATAGAGTTCAGACTCGCACTACAACCGTAAAGCTTCATGTGCTATTTACTGTGTACTAATGTTGCATTGGCATCATAGATGTTCAATTGTTTATTTAAAAAGATAACTGTTTTACCTCACTAATTATTTCTAACAGATGATTAGAAAAATGAAGTACAGTCACGCTTTATGAAGCTAATAATAATAAAAAATATAAACGTATACCTAAGTGAGCTACTACAATCGTTTCAACCACACAATATTTTTAATTTATCACCTACGAAAAGGCCGTGAAATTACTATGCACGTGAGTCGGACTACAGCACGTGTCAAAAGATTGCTATACAGAAAAAAATAATTATTATTTAATTTAGTTAAAATATAGCATTTGGACCTAAAAACTAACAAGTCGTATAGTATGGTAGTACCTACATATGATAGCCTGTGGTGGAATCTATATCCACTATTTGTAAAACTATATTCAACATTATAGCGAAACAATCATCTAAATTCATAAACACAAAAGCAAAGATTTGAAATTAACAGAAAACCTGCCAGGTAGAATCTTTTCTTGATACCTACTGTTACTGTTAGCGGAAAGTCAAGTGTTACGTTACGACGTCACTACACTCCGAAAATAATATCTTTGACAGATTTTTAAATAAGGCAATAAAAATAAGTACTTTATTATCTTTACACAGTAGAACCTATTTAAGTGAACTTATGAAAGGTTAATGAACTATCACAGTGCCGCAGTCACCTTTCAGTGACTCTACATTGCAGTTATGTAACTTTCAGCGACACCTCTACTTATAGATGTTAATACACTTTAACCCCAAATAAACCAAATCTCGAACTTATAATCGCGCAAACGACCACTTAGTACAGACTATTTACTGTATTACCTACTAACTTCAATTATCAACTTTACCGACAATTTCTAGAGTGCACTTTTACCTGACTATGGCTAAAACATCAAGAGTTAGGTTAGGTTAGGTTAGGCTGACAGGCTAAGTATGCTGTGCGATATTTTGTTACTGTAGGAGCAGCCTAAACTTCCTAACCGATTTTGATTCAGTATGTCCCAGGACCTAGATCACAAAATATTCAATATGGCGGACCCTGTATTTCAAAATTTGATTGGGGTGTGCATTTTTTTTACTTCTTGTGAGTTATGTGTACTTTTGTAACTTATGCAGTATTAAGACGGCTGTCTCTGGCACTTACATCGGCAGGAGTATTAACTACGCCGATGTTGTACCCAACCGGCAGAGAGGAACCAAGCGTGGTAGCTATCCCAGCCAGAACGAGATAGAACGACCATGCCCCCTTATAGCTGTGCGACTGAGTTAGCTGCTGATGCTCGTTGGAAGTCTGAAAGGAATTAAAATTATAATAAATTTGATGCCTTTAGGCATTCAGTTCGTTATGTGTACAATTTCTTGATACAAGAAATTTAATAAATTCATGAAGAAAACATTCGTTAACCCTTTCACCGCCTACGTCGGATAAATTCAACGTCGACAAATATTTTCGAGTTCATTTCGCCACAGTCATATAATTACGACTAAAGACCCCATCATCAAAATTTAGTATTGCACATCACTCTTTGTTGTAGGTATTTATTTTTCGATTCACTGTGTCAGGCGCTAGAGGCATTGATATAAGTCGGGCGGTTAAAAGCACAAAAATTTAAATTTCTGTGATTTTTGTTGATGGTGGTAAAACTTCGGTGACAAGTTCGATCAATTGTGATGAAATGCTATTAATTTTCAATAGTACGGCATTTACATGCACACTGTATAAATTCATAGACGTTTTACTGTATAAACAACTAGCGGTTCTGCGCGGTTTCACCCGCATAGTTCCCGTAAGATGAAATAATTTCTCCCGTTTTTTACACATTTACCACTATATCTTTGCTCCTATTGGTCGTAGCGTGATGTTATATAGCCTATAGCCTTCCTCGATAACTGGACTATCCAACACAAAAAGAATTATTCAATTCGAACCAGTAGTTTCGGAGATTAGCGCGTTCAAACAAACAAACAAACAAACAAACAAACAAACTCTTCAGCTTTATAATATTAGTATAGATTCTAAACATGCACTTACGAAAAATTTAAAATATGTCTTCATGTGGCCCATTTTATTTCACTATTTTAGTATCTATAAACCTAAAACACTATAAACAGTCTAGTCCAGTCCAGTTAACGCTTTCTTCGAGTACAAGACCCGGGTGGTAGTAATAAAGTCCACCACGAAAGGCAGTATGGAACAGACTCCGAAGATAGGCCAGTACAAGTCACAGAGCCAACCATCCAGGATGAAGTAGCAGAGTAGAATTGATCCGAACCCATGGGAGGAGATAGCTGATATACGGTTAAGGATTTATTGTTCTTGGTTGAGGACAAATTGATTTGGACAACAATATAAGCTAAGAGCTAGGCGTGCTAAAATGAGTGTCTTAAATGAGTAAACGGCAACTAGAGGTTACATAACTAAAGGATAGATGGGATATGTTACAGAACGATACTAAAATAATCATCTAGAAAAACAAAAACTAAAAACGTTCAAGGCGTTGTCCTAATTTGGTGACCGTTATACTGCCCGCACGATCATGGGATCAAACGTACAGTCAAGAGCACATCAAGCTTGACACTTGTAGTGCGAGTCTGACCTCTAAGGCGATTGTAATAAGAACGTTACATACAAAGTGCTCTTGACTGTACACGTGATCTCTACTGAATATCCCAATAATCACAAGTGCATCGCAAGATCGCGCGAGTAATGGCAAATTAGGATAAGGCCTAAAACGCAAAACAAGTTTTGTGGATGTACATAAACGAAGGAACGCGCTACTTGACGTATTCGATTTTAATTTCATGCATTTACCTGGTTCTGACGTTACGATATAGCTGTTATATGCAATTAATATTTATAGGTGCGCTCTTAGACTACGTATATATTTAATTGGGTCGTAGAGGAGTCACTGCATTCAGTGATTTATGATCTGAGTTCATTGCTCTGAGCTTGTTGATATGATTTCTTTCTTATTTATATAGTTAAGTTGATGATTTAAACTTCCACTCGTAGATTTTATAAAAGAGCAACATATTCAAATGAATAAAATAGGTACCCACTGAGCAATTAACCACTGAAATGCGATGCGTTCAGAGTCTGCGTTTACTGGCAAATACAGTAAGTGTATGATATGGCTTGATCTCTAGCGCTATACCGCGCGTTGGGTAGCAGAGCGGGGAAACGCGGTTTTTTTAACTAGATGTTCCGCGCGATTTCACCCACGTAAGTCCCGTTCCCGTGGGAAAATTATAGCCTATGCCCAGAAAAGTAAGCTTTCCATTAATGAAAGAATTTTAAAATCGGTACAGTAGCAAAGGTAACGAAGCAAAAAAATGGAGTCTTTCCTCTTTATCATACTACATACTAGCAAAGCTAAGCAAAGTTTCAAACACAATGTTAATAACAAAGGATACAGATGAGAGAGGAGGAAGATGAGAACATGGTTAGTCCAAGCAAGAAGACGAGCAGTTCAGCCACAGCCAGAGCAAGAGCCGCGCCGAAGCCGGCTACCAACCTGCAATCATGATTCATGCGACGACGATTAAAATGCAAGCAGGGTAATGAAATTAATGATTAAACTGAAGCACTGTGTAGCGACACTGGATGTCAGTGGACAGTCTGCTTGCTGGGTCTGTGAAAACAGTTATGGAGGAGCATAGGTGAAATGCTCCTCCATCGTGAAAAGGGAAGATCTTCCGCCAGGCGAGGTGATCGTGCCTAGGGACCGCGGTCCAATGGTTGATGATGGACAGTTGTATTTATACAAACTCATTAGAAAACTTCGATAGCGCGGTTTAGAACTCGGCCGTCTATTGGCGCGTTCTATGTACATAGAACGCGTCAATGTCCATCATCAACCATTGGACCGCGGTCCCTAGGCACGATCACCTCGCCTGGCGGAAGATCTTCCCTTTTCACGATGGAGGAGCATTTCACCTATGCTCCTCCATAACTGTTTTCACAGACCCAGCAAGCAGACTGTCCACTGACATCCTGTTTTTTAAGTGTACGTACAAAATTGACAAAAATAAATGCATGCTACGAGTAATAAGTGACTCAGGGAGTTTGTTGTCTTTTCACTACCAAGTCGCTGTACCGATCCTAATTAAATTCAGGCGGAGCCGTAGCTAGCATTTTGAGGACGCATATAAGCTAATTTTATCCCGTAATGCGTAAAAAGTGGCTAGCGAAACCCGAAAGCTAGTAAAACAATTTAAACGTACGTAATTCTGCAGTAGGTCTGCACTCATTCAGTATTTTACGAATAAATAAAAATAAAATAAAAAATTAATAAATAATCTCACGCCTTTCATCCCAGAAGGGGTTGGCAGAGGTATTCCATTACTGGATATACCCACATTTCACGAGATACATTGGACCCCTAAACGTGATAGGTGGTGAGCCCATCGCCGGACCGGGTCTGTTTACACATGTCTCAGAATTAATTCGTAGACCTTCGGGTTTCCTCACGATGTTTTCCTTCACCGTCGAGCTAGTGATAAGTATGTACGTAAGTTTTTGAAAAACTCATTGGTATATGCCAGGATTCGAACCCGAGCCTCACTGATTTTCGGCCGGCTCTTTAAACGTCAGGGCTATCACTGCTCTTTATTTTATAAATATTTTTTAAATTATCGTGTGTGTCGCCTTAACGCCTGGCTGTGACCTAACAAATGTCAACAAACTGTTAAGCCAATCCACGTGGAAACAAAGGCAACATAAATAAAATCACACTCGTGCGTGCATCCGTCGGCGTATTATGAGGATCGTTCGTATGTATTTGCCACCATACCAAGTATTTATCAATCAAATTAGAATGATCAGTGGCTGACCTAGATCCGCCCTTGCTTTGAGAAACAAGCAGATAAATGTTCGTGTTTAGCTCGGTCCTTGTACCAATTACAGCATATCGTTAACTGCGACATTTACGGGGTTTATATTATATAGCTACATTATGTCTGCATTCTAAAGAATCGTGATTCCGTTTGTTGTATTGTATTATTTCAATAAGAATACTTACTTTCATAAGAATAAATAAAATAAAAATTCAATAATCTCACTCCATTATCCCCGAGGGGGTAGGCAGAAGTATTTAATTTCTGGATACACCCACTTTTCACGAGATATTCTTTGGGTTTCATAAGAATATTTTAAAGATTAACCAAGAGATCAAGACAGAGAGAACAATAACTCAAATGCAGAACAATAAAACTTTCTTTTAACTTTCGAATGAAAGTTAAAAATAACCGTAATTATGTTTATGAGCCAAAAATAAGCATTAAATCTACACACGGACCTTCTTTTCATTGTGTTCTCTGACCATTTCCACTATATTTTATCAATTAACAATTTATCACACACCACAACGCACATGAATAAACAAACGTATAATAAATAAACATATAATTGTAGTTCATCTGACGAGGCGCTTAGCGCTAATGAGACGGAAATCCAGCGATATTACTATTATATTAGACAAACACTTACCTTGACCTTTGCTTTCAACACGAGACGAGATTACGAACTAAGCTACGAACATGTAAACATAATCTAAAAAATATGAAAATCCCATACTTCGCTCGAAGCTGTTGAACCCATATATTTGATTGGGGTTACTTGAAAATTAAGATGCCCAGGAGTGGCCTATTTAAATATGTATGAGACAACGTCTTATACGGACTCTAGTTATGCACGTGCAGTATCGCCGGGTCGGCTGACCACTCGACGGGTTTAAGCACACTATGCTCAGGTGACAGTAACTCCATCATAAAACCTCGTGTTTTGTAAACTTAGCGGCTTCGGCGACTACAGCCGGATATAACTGGATATTGAATATGAGAGTTTGCGTAGGGATGCGTTTATCCGATAGAATAGCTTGCGAGTCTTTGAAAGGTTGATTAACTGTTTGGTAGGAGACATTGGGAACAACGCAGTTCATCCGGAATTAGCTGATTTGATTTATTGCCAAAGACCTATTATTTAATCAAATACTGCCTCTATACACATATGAGGAGATTTAAAGCTCAGCTTTAATAGGTTGCCCTACAAACCATTTTAAACTATCAACTACTACTTATGGAGATACAATAATTTGGAAAACATGGGTCTATAAAGCCTGAGTAAATCTAAATTTATTTATTATGTATCAAGATAAAGGTATATAATTATATCTATAAATCTTATCAATTTTTTTTTAAATATTGTACAAATTTTAATAGATTTACTTGCAATACAATGGAATGTTAAATTTAAACATTAATAAAGTTTTAGGGAGGAAAAATAACAACTCAGTAAAGACATACTTTGTCTCCCATCCCTACACATGCACAAACACACAAGTATAGTCAATTCAATATGATTCACAATGGTGCACTATTGTGCATACCACGTAAACACACACACTCACTGAACTGGTTCAAAGTGGTAAAATCGACCTGCGTTTACATAAACTTTTTTAACTGACATCCTAAGTGCTATTGAATCATACCATATGATTACTTTTTTACTGTCAACATTACGTTTATTAAAATTAATAAAAAAATGTTTTTTTTTTATTTCTAAATCAGCTTTTACAACTTTATCCATGCTCAGGGATAAATGACAGTTCTCTGACCTCAATTCATTCTCAGTTTGTTGTCATGCCTCAAACTTACTTGCACATAGATGTAGACATTAATACTATAAATCTTAGCCTAGCGGCGCAGCGAATCCACTGGCCTCTTCAAGCTTCACACCTCTCAGTGTAAACTGACCCTAACGATAGATAGCCCAGTCAAGCAGCAGGTTCCACCGGGGGGGACAATGACAATATATAACCCTATTGTCTCGCAAATATGTTGTCCGACCAGATATAATGAGTGGAAGGTTTGTATATAATATATTATGCCTTTAATTTATCATCTTCTGGTGGCCTACTGAAGGTCTTTCTAATGGCATCTTCCTCCTGCATGCAGGTTTTAGGTTAATTAAATTTCTACCCATTATTTGCAACCAAGCCCTAATGCAAAAACCAAACAGGAAACCGAATTCAACAGTACTCCAGATAAGAAAATATAGTAAAAGCTTTAGAAGCTTGGCTGTTGACAATAGCGTCAAGAAATGTGTCTGTTGAGTTAATAACGTGTCAACTAAAATAGACTTGACATTTGCTTATAATTTCTTCAATAAAGGGTAAAACTTTAGTATATGGACCGTCGATTTAAGGGGGGGAGAGGGGGGAGGGGAAGGGGGGAGGGGTAGGAGGGCCCCCTGGTGGGGAGGGGTTGCGGAACACTATAGTTTTTGAAAAAAAAAACAAAAAACTAATTTTGAGGTTATGTTGCGTATGGAAAATCACTACCGCTTGTTAAAAAAAAAGGTCATCAGTACCAAATTTCGAATTCGTGACGGCTCCGGCGCTGCGGAAATTGCAGCCCCTCCGCCCTAGCGTAACTAAGCACAGGCATATGCGCCAGCCTACGCAGCTTCGGCTTTATTGGTCGCCTTCGGCGACCAGCCTCCGCCGCTCGGCTCGCGCAATGCCTGTGCTTAGTCACAGCGGGCGGGGGCTGCATTCCCTACGCGCCTCCGGCTTATAAAAAACACTCTAGGGGTAGGACAGATAAGACCACGTGGAAATCGGGGTGGGCAGATTCGGTTCTGAGACAGTTAGTGACCTAATCTATCCCATTCGGGGTGGGCAGATTCGGTTCTGAAACTGTTAGTGACCTAATCTATCTCATTCGGGGTAAGTACATTCGGTTCTGAAACCGAGGCCTAATGTATCCCAAAAAAGTGATACGACGCAAAAAATACGAAAGTTTATGATAATTTTTTTTGGAAAAACTAATTTTCCGCAATTTGAAACTTTGCAAAAAGACTCTTTGGGATAAGACCTTTTTGCTATAAAATTGCCGGAATCCAAATCAGCGGTCCATATACCCTAACCTCCATAGTTGCGTTTTTTTTCATACAAAAGACGAAACTTTATGATTTTTTTTTGGAAAAACTATAATTTTCCGCAATTTGAAACTTTGCTGAAAGACTCTTTAGGCTAAGACCTTTTTGCTATAAAATTGCCGTAATCCAAATCAGCGGTCCATATACTAAAGTTTATCCCAATACATTCCTAACTCTATCGTCTAGGAAGGACATGCATAAATTTATTTAAAATATCTTACTGATTGTGGTATATCGGGAAAAACTGGTCGTGGAACTGGCTCGGTAAACAGAGCTTCACGCTCTGCCGGCTCTCCCATAGCAACGTTATCAGCACACAAATGTGGCCGATAAGATTCAGAAATCGAGCCGGTATCAATACATTCGCTCCTCTCATGCCTTCGGGACCACAGCAAATGTTGCGAAATAAAACTACGAATCGAAATACACTCTTCACTTCACTTGCCTAAAACATTCACTGAAACGTATTTACGTGGTATTTACTTTCGTTTTTTTTTTCTTTTATATTATGACAAATGCGTTTTTTTGTTTGTAATTTGGTTCGTGTAGGTGTTTTGTTAACTACTCCTAAACTCTGCTCCTAAAATGATTCCAAAATACAAAGACGTTTCTTCTCTCTCTCTCTCTCTCTCTCTCTCTCTCAACTCAAAGGTATTTTTTGTTCTAGCTTTATTGGTTTTGATATTTTGTGATAGAAAAGTAAAGGAATGCAATGCAATGGTAAAAGAAATGGCGTTCTGTCATCCATGGTCATGAATAAACATTATTTAAAAAGTGGTATGTCAATGTCAAAAAAAAAAACGTTCAGAATTTTTCATGGACCGGAATTTTTTTATTACATTCCAAAATAAATTAGAAATAGGTAACTAATAATATAATAATAAAAATACAAAAATTTAAGTAAAATAAAAACTAAGTCGATGCATATTATATTTTTCAGTTTTATTTCTTACTAACAACATAAAGTTATTTTTTTTAAATGCAATAGAATATTATGTTTGTTTTTTTCAGAACGAATTTGCCTTGTTGCTTGCCGGGCTGTCAGCTAGAAAGGAAAAAAATAAAAATTGGAAACTTGAAAAATAAAGTAAAATTCTTGCATTTTGAGATCAACTACCTCATAATTCGTTTAAATGAAGCTTTTAAAACCCAGTTGGGTCAATCACGATGGTGAGTTTCTAATATTTCGGTCATAATCTTAGTAGATCACCTCATACTGTTTTTGAGTAAATTATTGTTATTTTTCAGATAAACCTATATTTTCTGTGGATATTCACCCTACGGGCAAGCGGTTTGCGACTGGTGGACAGGGTGGGGACTCCGGCCGGGTTGTGGTTTGGAATCTGAACTCTGTTTTGTACGAGTCAGTAGAATTAGATCCTAATGTTCCCAAAATGCTTTGTCAAATGGACAACCACTTGGGTAAGTTACTTCCATCTCTGTCACTAACCTGCCTGTCCTGATTTATGGTCTGTCAGTCATCTCAATAAAAGAAACAAGAGTTTCTTCCACATAGTTCCAGTTTGGAGGTCTATACAAATTGTATAAGATTCTGTAAAATATTATGCTGGTGGTGGTAGGTATGTACAAATCAGTAAAATATTATTACATACATACACTAAAGAGCCAGGCGAAAATCAGTGAGGCTCGGGTTCGAATCCTGGCATGTACCAATGAGTTTTTCAAAAACGTATGTACATATTTATCACCAGCTCGACGGTGAAGGAAAACATCGTGAGGAAACCCGCAGGTCTCAGAATTAATTCTGAGACATGTGTAAACAGACCCGGTCTCGAGATGGGCTCACCACCTATCACGTTTAGGGGTCCAATATATCTCGTGAAATGTGGGTATATCCAGTAATGGAATACCTCTGCCTCCCCCCTCGGGGATATAAAAGGCGTGAGATTATATTATTATTATACATACACTCAACAGGTACAAGTATCCATTCATAGAGATCTGATGGTTGCGGATGAAATGTCATCTAACATTTGAGGCCACCATCAGATCTCACCCAAATAGTACTACAACAGAAAAACAAGGCTTAAACTAAAGTTACCTCAAATATATATACAATATGTATCAGAAAGGTGAAATAATATTGAAGGGTGTATATGTATATCGTGTAACGAAATACCTACAAAAATATCAGATCTAATACAGCAACTTTTTTCTTTCATATAAACTTAATAATTACTTTTTATGTGTGAATTTTGGCCAACCCTGTGATTGAAGAATAAAAGCGTACGGGCTCCCTACGCGCTAGTGTCGTTGACCGTAGTAGTGGCAGGTAGCGCTGGGCGCGCAGCTGATCGCTCGCGCCGAGCGCCGGTCGCCGCCCGCGCCTTAACATACCTACCTATTTTATTCTAGGGTAAATGTTATTGGAAATAGTAAAAGTTATTAATAGCAGTAATTATTTATTCAAAAAAAATTAGAGGTAAAAGCATAGTTTTTATTCAATAATAAATTTAACTGATCAAAACATTGTCATTAAACAAGTAATACCTACCTACATACTAGTCATGTAGTTTCATCCAACTTTTACACTTTGGGATTTGGGTCCGACCTACTATTGGTTTACACACACATTAATACCGCACAATAACTCAAAATGTCCACCCGTGCGCGCAGTGGGTAGGTACCACCAGCCGCAGGTCCCGGTACCACGAGTAGACGTACAGGCGCGCGACATTGGGGGTTTGAGCGCGGAACGAACCAGCCTCGCGCGGAGGCAGACACCTGACAAATTCTCCCGAAGCAGCTGAAGGATAGCATCCGCTGCTCATCCAGCGGTCTACCTTCGGCGAAGCGCACGTGACACAGCTCCCTAACTCGACTGATATTGCCATCAGGAGCACCGACACAAAGTCATTTCATAAGATTCACTTGAATAATCGTGAGACACTGTAATGACTGTTGCGAGTCATATTCTCGTTGATAAATAGGAAGCAACTAAGTTCATTGATTTGAAAATGAAAGAATTTGCCGATTTTCTAAAATTTTGTTCTAGGGTTCAGTTGAAAATTAAACATAAACCTATGAAGATAAAAGACGTAAAAATAATTTTAAGCGATACAATGATAATGAATCAATTAATTACATAATTTACTTTTCTCAATTGTGAAATAATAATAACGTGAAATAAGGTAAAAGACTTAGAATTAGTAATATTTTTTAAAACATACGTAACCACTCAATAAATAGAGGGTGGAGCTAGACTCTTTAATAATGCCGCCGACGGCCCTTTGACCTTTGCGCAGTGTCCTTATTGGCCAAAAAGGAGCGCGCGGACGTTTCTAGTGATCAATGGATTTTTCATTGATCTAAGACCGCAATCCACGTGGACTACAAAATTCTATCAAAGACTAATAATGTCAGATATTTACGTAGGTAAATTAGTAGGTTTTCTTTAAAACTATGGGGAAAAAAATAATAATGATGGAGTATTATCGGGTCTGTTGGCTCAGTTGGTAGTGACCTTCAGAACCGGAGCTCGCGGGTTCGATTCCCGCTGAACAACATATGTTGGCCTACAGTTGTGTGAATGAAAATTTTTGTGGGCTTCGTGACTGGGTTTTCAATAATTATTTAAGTATATCATATTAGTTATTTAGTACTCATAGTGTAGGCTCTGTCTAGTTTTTCGTAGGTAAAAACACGATGTCTTATCTGTACCATGTTTAGTCACTTAATAGAGAGTTCAACAGCATTTAGCAGCTGATTTAAGGGTTGAAAATGATTTTTTTTAATGATAACTTCCACGTCGTTTTACTCCAAATTTATAGTATATACACACACCGGCACAATTAGCGGAACAGAAAAAAAAGGGAGTATTTACGCATTTTTGCGTGTTACTGGCCGGCTAAACAAGCTTTTTTTAAATTTGGGTTTTAATTTAAAAATGGAATACTAAGCGACTGCCCTTTTTTTCATTCTTTTGTTTTAATTTTCATTGATTCATTTTTTCCACCGCTTGTCCGTTTTTAGAAGGTTCGTGAATTCCATTTGAAAAGCTTTGAATTGCAGTTTTTGAGGCTTTTGAGTTTTTTCGCATATTGATAATTTACGAGCATCTAATTATGCCTGATTTAACGCCATCAGAAATCATTAGGGCAGATCAAATGAGGAGAAATGGTCAAACCTACAGATCGATTGCCAAAAGCCTTCGTCGATCGTTATCAACGATTTATCGTAGCATCCAACGATACAGATTGACGAATGCTCTAGTGAGAAGGAGAGGACAAGGCCGGAAAAGGTGTACTTCAAGGAGGGATGACCGTTTTCTCCAACTTCAAGTCCGACGGAACACGAGACTAACGGCGGTGCAGGCTCGAAATTTACTGGAAGAGGTACGAGCAGTAAGGATGAGTGAGCGGACAGTTCGTAGAAGATTCGAAGAAGTGGGTATAGGCTCGTATGTGCCCGCCAAAGCCCCAAAACTTGAGAGACATCATCGCACAAACCGTCTACACTTTGGTCGTGAACATCGTGATTGGGACTTCGACGACTGGGGACAGGTTCTTTTTACTGATGAATGCAGAGTTATGTTAAATCAAATTGATGGAAGGCAGCGAGTATGGAGACGCAAAGGAGAACGGTATATCCAGTCTAATTTTGAAAATACAGTTGCATATGGCGGCGGTTCAATTATGGTCTGGGGAGGAATATGTTTAGGAGCTCGTACGGAGTTAGTAGTGGTCGATGGCGGGAATCTGAATGCTGATCGGTATATCAGGGAGATTTTAGAAGAACATGTTGTGCCATTTGCCCCCTTTATTGGTAACAACTTCATTCTAATGCAGGATAATGCTCGGGCTCACAGTGCTCGCACAGTACAGACATACCTAAACCATGTTGGTATAACGGTGATGGAGTGGCCAGCACGGTCCCCCGATATGAACCCTATAGAACACGTCTGGGACTTGCTAAAGAGGAGTGTAAAGTCAAGAATGCCCCCTCCCAATAATCTCAACGAGTTGCGAAACGCATTACTTGAAGAATGGCAGAGGTTGCCCCAAGAAACCATTGATAACATCATCCGCAGCATGCCCAGACGGATGGAAACCCTCATCAGAGCACGAGGAGGAAACACTCGATATTGAACAGTCATTGAAATTGTTGTTAAACTTTGGAAAATCTTGAATTTTCTGCTGTTTCTCTATAATTAAAAATCGAAGAAAAATGCATTTTGTTTAATTTAATTTTTATTTTTATAAAATTTTAAGTATGGTGTTACAAATGAATGTCAAAACATGTTAATTTAATTGTTGTTTCATTTTAAATAATATATTGTTTAAAAATTACATTCATTGTTCTAAATTCCCTCTTTTTTCTCCTTTTTTTTTCTGTTCCGCTAATTGTGCCGGTGTGTGTATTAAACAAGAGACATTTTTCCCGAACTGTATATAAGCTACTTTATATAACCCTTAATTATTATTTCACCTTTCTGATACATATTGTATATATATATATATTGGCTGGGTGCGCGATGACAGCGCCAACTAGTGGTAAGAATTAGGGCGGACTTTGAAATGTCAAATGTCTGGCTGTCATTACGAAAAGTAAGTAAACACAAAAATAATTTCAGTGAAACAACGTTATTTACTTAGGTCCTGTTGGATATTGTAAGTCTATAGCGTCGATAATAATGTTGACCGTTTTTATTTCCCGTCAAAAATGCCACAATCAGTAAATTTCAGGCAGTATACCTACACGGACTTTCTCATGGCTTCACGGTAAATAAGTAAAGAAATGGACAAAATTTATCGACTAGAGCGTTTCATGTATCTTGTAGACCATTACTTATAGCAGTACTGTCGATAATAATGCAGACTGTTGTGTAATTTCAGTTCAACATGACCAAATTGATTATAAAAACTGGATTCCGGACAATAACGCACAATATAGTTTTTCAGTCACAAACCAACACAAAAGGCAAACGGTTAGTTTTGGCTCAACATGTGCAAGATGTAAAAGAAATAAAATGTGAAAATCAAATGAGCCACACCATTGAAGCTAGTGTAAATAGACAAACTTCAGTGACATCAACGCCATACAAAAGATCATTGAAGTCGTTGATCTTGTTTTCAACTTGCTCTTGAAAATTTTTTGAATATCCGATCACTATTTTTGCCATTATTCTTGCAGTTGATTACGCAGCAGGTTTCGTAAAGTATTTTTTTTTCTAAGTTCTATAGCATTAATGACGTTAATTTTATAATAAAATTGTTTAATTTACCAAATTTGGCATACCTACCTACATAATGAAGTACGAGTTGTACTTCAGAGTATAACATATAGAATCTTACCATTGGATCTGTAATTTGTTGGATTATAACTCTTTTATTAAAAATTCCGGACTATAGGGGGTCTTACGCAGTACTCTATAATCCGACAAATTCGATAGTTCGACACTGCCCTGCAAAACGTTTGTCAGATTACCGCGGGTCCACTGTAGATTAAAAAATATTGCCAAAAAATAGTCACTTCCATTGGAACAAGATAAAATTGAATCCGCAAAACACAGGAATGGGAATGACCTGTTCATAAATATGCTGATAAATAAATATTGCAATTCCAGCATGTGTGAACTGTGTGAGATGGAGCAACGGGGGCCGGTACCTGGCATCCGGCGGTGATGACCGGCTGGTCATGGTTTGGGGGCTGAGTGTGGCGCCAGGGGCTGGCAAGGTCAAGGGGGAGACGTGGCGGTGCCTCTCCACACTACGGGGTCATGCGGGTAAGTTTGATGGGAAAGTCAAAGTCAACATTATATGTATTCATTGATAAGTGCCCCATCAGTGAATTGTTTTAAAAATAGCCTTGATAAACATTTTAAACAATAAACACAAGTGCAGTGATATACATGTTTCAGCTCAAGAGCTGCTAGTGTATTAACTAAATAATAATAATAAATCAAGTAAAACTAACAAGTAAGACTAGCTGTACCGAGCGATTTTACTTGCGTAAGTCCCTTTTCCGTGGGAAAATTATAGCCCGTGCTACTTCTAGAAGAGTAAGCTTTCCATTTATTTATTTATTGCTCAAGCAACTCTAGCTCTTGAGTTGCTTGAGAAATAATAATAATATTTCCATTGGTAAAAGAATTTTTAAAATTGGTCCTATAGTTTCGGAGCATATCAATACAAACAAACATAAAATTTAATCTTTTCTCTTTAAAATATAACTGTAGCCAAATGTGTTAGATAAGTTCTTATACATTATGATGTTATGATAGAAAGTGTTACACATTTAACCAATATACATTTTAAGTACAGTACTCCAAGAAGAAGCAGTACCTAACTCAAGGGTCGCTCAGAAAGTGATTACAATCTTTGTGAATTTGTATTTTTTTCCAATGATACTACAAACATGAATCCAACGACATCTCACATGTTAAAATCCATTAAACAATTCAGGCTACCGAATGTGAAAAATACAAACATTTAAATTTCTGAAGTTATTGCTCAAAACTGCTTATCCACAGGTGATGTACTGGACCTGGCATGGTCACCGCTAGACAAATGGCTGGCCAGCTGCAGCGTAGATAACACTATCATCATCTGGAATGCTGAGAAGTTTCCCGAGATGGTGTGCGTTTTGAATGGACACACTGGTCTTGTTAAAGGTGTTGCTTGGGATCCGGTAAGATTTTAATATATGCTTCATGAAAATGAATACGCTCACGCGTTATACTCGAGGGTGACGGCAGCTTTATTCCATACTGGTGAGCTCATTGCTGAACCACATGCCTCAACAGTGAAGGTTAAGCTAGTGATAAATAAGTATGTAAGTTTTTGAAAACTCATTAGAACATGACATCACCGGGATTTGTACTTGCATACACAGAGGTGATAGGATCTCTTTTTTTTAAGTATCTGTAAAGACACATACAACGGGCATATTTTTATTTGTGAAATATTAATTAGCAGACACCAAAAACATTGCTTTTACGATCACCCATTTTTGACATCTTATTTTAAATTATGAACCTATGTTTTTATGTAGCTAAAAACATAGAGTATCTAGTGGCCAGCGTTACATACTTCAACACCCCCCCATAACGTAGGCACCGTGCAGTTACACCACACCAAGCTGTCTGGTAAATTCTAAATGTTTGACATACCCCAGTGGCTTGGTGAACACATCTGCAAGCATTGAGTCTGTAGGGATGTACAGTATTTTAACTCTAAGCCTATCCACGATGTCCCTCACATAATGGTACCGAATTTCAATGTGTTTGCTTCTTTTATGATGCATCTTGTTAATGGCTAATTGCATAGCCGACTGATTGTCACAATACATTATAATCTGACAACTAGGTATCATTAAAAGCTCCTTTAATAAAGCTTGGAGGAACACCGCCTCCCGACTAGCTTCACTTAAGCTAATATACTCCGCCTCGGTGGACGACAAGGAAATGCATGACTGTTTATAACTACCCCATGATATCGAATTACTACCGTATTTAAACACATAGCCAGTGTACGATTTTCGATCTACATCTGAAGCCCAGTCTGCATCCGAATAGCCCTCCAAGATGGGGTTTACATCGGATTTCTTAAATACTAAAGCCTTTTGCTTAGTCCCTTTAAGATACCTCAATATACGCTTCGCCTGATTCCAATGGAATTCAGTATAGCAACTATTGAATTTACTTAGATATGACACGGCAAACGAAATATCAGGTCGTGTAGTCACACATAAGTACATGAGACAGCCAATCAACTCTTGGTACGGAAACTTGGTTATACAATTGTCATTCGTAGTATTAGAATAACTCTCACAGACAGAACTAATATTAGTTATCATAGGAGACTTTACAGACTTGCAATCTGTCATACCAAAACGATCTAACAACTTGTCGATCCGATTTTCCTGACTAAGTTTGATAGAAGTTGCATCACGTTCTACTTTTATGCCTAACATATTTCTAACCGGTCCTAAGTCCTTAATTTTAAAATACTTCGACAGTGAAAATTTCAACGTCTCCACCAGACGATTGTCATTGTATACCACGAAAAAGTCATCTACATACAAAGCAATATACACAATTGACTCACCACACTTCATCATGAAGATGCAGTCCTCTTGTTTGCATTGTTTGTAACCTATAGATAGTAATACGACTTTTACCTTTTGATACCAGGATCGCGAAGCTTGTTTCAACCCGTAAACAGCCTTTCGTAGTCTATAGACTTTGTTCTCACTCCCAGGGCATATGAAACCTTCTGGTTGATACATGAAAATCTCTTCGTCCAAATCACCATTCAGAAAGGCGGTTTGTACATCCAAATGATCAATCTTAAGGTTCTTTTCCACAGCCAGAGCCAATAACAATCTAATAGAACAATGACGAACGACTGGTGAAAAAGTTTCATGGAAATCTTCACCATATTTTTGGGTAAAGCCCTTCGCTACCAATCTCGCCTTGTAACGTGTAATGTTTCCCTCAGAGTCCCGCTTTAGTGTAAAAATCCACTTATTTTTAACGACATTTTTGTCCACTGGTCTATCGGTAAGCTCCCAAGCTTCGTGTAAGACAAAAGAATCTATTTCTTCTTGCATGGCTTTCTGCCACAACTCCTTATCTTCACAACTCAAAGCTTCTTTGACAGTTCGCGGCTCAATGGGATCGGTTACATTACAAACGTTAGTTACGTTACAATTTGGCTTAGGTACACGTGGACGTAGATTATACCGCTGACTAGTAGACTCTTGTACCAATTCTGGCACCATAACTGAGTCTTCACCAGACTCGTGTTCACTCTCCGTCTCTACAGGGTGATCAGGTGACTGTACAGGGACGAATTCTGGCTCCGCCTCCACAGAATAATCTGACGACTTGTCCAGTACGGGGATTTGCTCCGCCTCAACCGGCGTAGTATCCAGTTTTTCCTCGTCACCTCCTGTAAGAAAAATAGGTTCCAACATGCACTTTTGCCCTACTTTAGAGAATCTACCTGGAAACACAGATTCGTTGAAAACTACATCACGTGATACAACGATCTTGTTGTTATCAGGGTTGAACAGACGATATCCTTTGGTATTATCACAGTAACCTAGAAATATTAGCCTTATACTTTTTGGGGCTAACTTTTTTCGTTTACAATCATCTACATGTGCAAATGCCTCGCAACCGAAGACACGCAGATTCTTAAGACTCACTCGTTTTCCACTCCATACCTCTTCTGGTAACCTACCAGTAAGTTTTGAGCTCGGCGATCGATTGATAAGAAATACCGCTGTATTCGCAGCCTCTGCCCACATCTTGTCGTCAAGATTTGCATTATAGATTAGACACCTCACTTTATCAAGTAAAGTACGATTAAATCTCTCAGCTGATCCATTTTGTTGTGGACTGTATGGTACAGTCAGCTGATGAATAATCCCTTTCTTTTTCAGAAAGTTTGTTAACTCATGGTTAACATACTCAGACCCGTTGTCTGACCTAAGTATTTTCACCTTAGCATCACACTGATTTTCTACAAGTGTAATAAAATCTATAGTGTACTTACACACGTCACTCTTCTTGGCTATAGGGAAGACGAAGACTTTTCTGGAGTAGTCGTCTAGAAACGTGAGGATGTAACGCTTGCCACCGAGCGAAGTAGTCGGCATTGGCCCGATGACGTCACTGTGAAGCAGCGCCAGTCGTGCGTCCGCAACCTGCTTGTTAGGATTAGTCACAAAGGGAGCGCGGGATTGCTTACCCTTAAGACAAACATCACAGACTTTCTTTTGAGTAGTGACCTGAAAATCAATATCATTAGCAACTTTCCTAAGTGACGCTAAGCTGTCAAAATTTAGATGCCCTAATCTTTGATGCCATAACATCATGTCCTTAGAAGTAGCTAAAGTTGTCAGATTGGCCCTACCGACAGTTGCAAGTCTGTAAACTCTCTCAAGCTTCCTAGCTGTTAAAACTACCTTACCAGCTTTTATAAAGTCACAATTTGTATTAGTAAAACTAAACTTAAATCCCTTTGCAGCCAGAGAAGACACAGATACCAAGTTTACAGTAAGATCAGGTACAAACATTACATCCTTTAAAGTAATATCTATCGCATTACCGTTAAAGTCCACAGTAAAATGTACGTTTCCTATACCGTTCACTGGTAACTTCTTGCCGTTTGCTACACAGACCTCCTTCGTCGACGACTCATCGAGAGATTCAAACCATCCTCGATATCCAGACATATGATCTGTAGCCCCAGAATCAATAATCCAAGAACTGTCAGTTCTATCCGCATTGAGTGCAGTCAATACCATAGACGTAGACGTAGATGCTCTATCCTGTTGAGGACAGTCTTTCTTGACATGACCTTTCGATCGACACTTCCAACACCACTGTTTCTTGTTATTATTCGACGAGGTACTAGCATGTTTCGATGTACTTGAGGCAATTTTCTTGTCTCCTCGGGAACTGGTTTTGTTTTCAGCACGATTTCGTGTAAACAAGCAGTCATTGCTACCACCAGCGCACCCTTTCCATCGCTTGTCTTGAAGAAGTTTGGTTTTCACCATGTCTGTGGTTATATCTATGCTTGAGTGCTCAAGAGCCATAATCATTGGCTCGTAGTGTTGAGGCAACCCCTGAAGCATAATAGCAGCAAGAAATTCATCGTCAAGAGGTTTATTCATGTTACTGAGATGGTCAGCTAGCGACATGATCTCATTTACATACAACTCCATGCTATCAAACTGTTCCAGCTTGACTGAACACAAAGTTCTGAGACATCCTAGCCTTCTGTGCAACCCGGTGTCATCATACGCCTTCTTCAAGGCATCCCACACATCCTTAGCCGTCTTAGCCTGTACAATGTAGGGATAACATGATTTGTTGACACACAAACATAATCGCGCCCGAGCTTTTTCCTCTTTGCGAGATTTTTGTTCAGCGGTCTCACCGGTTACGGTATCAGACTTACCAGTAACATATGGCCATAGATTTTCGAAAATGAGTACATTTTGCATTTGAAACGCCCAATCTCTGTAGTTCGCAGCGCCCTTGAGCTTCTCCAATGTCATACTCTGGTCTTTATTTTCAGACATTTTCCAATTTCAATCTGGGCCCATAACCTTTTATTTGTAAAATATTAATTAGCAGACACCAAAAACATTGCTTTTACGATCACCCATTTTTGACATCTTATTTTAAATTATGAACCTATGTTTTTATGTAGCTAAAAACATAGAGTATCTAGTGGCCAGCGTTACATACTTCAACACATATACTTACTTTTTATGCAAGTATTTGGTCTGTAGTTTTACCTGTGCTTAACATACATTACTTTAACCACACAACAGTACCTACCATCTAGATTTAAAATGAGTAATTGACTGCATAAAATTTCTTTTTTTCTTTTTGTTAGTTTAACCATTAAAATTTTAGGTCGGCAAATATCTCGCTTCACAATCTGATGACAAGTCGCTGAGGGTGTGGAGGACTGCTGATTGGTCGCCGGAGACTGTTATAACGGAGCCATTCGATGAGTGCGGGGGTAAAGCGCATTATTTTTTTTCTCTTTTGATTACAAATCTATTATATTAAAAAAACATTAATAGAAGCCAAAACCATTTCTTTTTGCTGTGGAACACAATTCACTCTTGCTTAATTAGTGCGAAACTAGGCAGATCCTGTACTATGGCTACTAAATAACTGATAGAACTACTTAACAGAGTACTACGAGTATACGTAGTACCTATTGTTATATTTTAGTTACAGCGAAAATTTTAAATAAATATTAAAAATTATTACATGAAGCAAATAGACATGTTGATGAACATAAATGTTTTTTCCAAGCGGGAATAGATTGTTGTTAATGTGTGTGTGAATTGTTTTTAGAATTTTTGTCTGTATTGTCTGGATGTTCGCAAAAAATACTGCACCAAATTGGACGCGGTTTTCTAGGTCGGTACGGGGTCGAAGTCAACGCTAGTCAAAACTAATATCCTAATTCCTAATAATATTATAATCGCGAAAGTTTGTGGATATGTATGCATATGTACTGATGTTTGTTGCAATTTCACGCAAAAACTACAAAGCGGATTTCGGTGAAACTTTGCAGTTATGTACTTTATACATCAGATTAACAAATAGGCTATATTCCATCCCGTTCCCGACAAGAATGGTACGTCCGACAGGCACAACGCACGTGCTTCGTCTGTCGTGGTCTCCAGATGGGCAATACGTACTTTCGGCTCACGCCATGAACGGCGGAGGGCCCACGGCTCAGGTGGTCGAGCGGGACGGCTGGCGCTGCGACAAGGACTTCGTGGGACACAGGAAGGCCGTCACTTGCGCTGTGAGTCTTATTCTCTTGTTGATAAGGTTTAAAATGCTGTGGAAGAAAAGGAACGGACTGTTGGTTGTAATGAAAAATTCAGGAGACACTAGAAGGCCGTCATTTGCGCTGTGAGTCTTACCCTCTTGTTGATAAGGTTTACAATGCTGTGGAAGAAAAGAAACGGACTGTTGGTTGTAATTAAAAATTCGGAAGACACTAGAAGGCCGTCATTTGTGCTGTGAGTTTTATTCTCTTGTTGATAAGGTTTATATTACAATGTTGTGTAGGAAAGGGAACAGAGTGTGAGAAAGAGAACAGCTTGTAAAAAAATGAACAGTGTGTAAGAAAAGGAACAGGGTGGAAGAAAAGGAAAAGGGAATAAGAAAAATTAACAGGGTGTGAGAAAAGAAACAGCGTGTAAAAACAAGAACAGCGTGTTAAAAAAAGGGACTGTGTGTAGGAAAAGGAACAGGGTGTAAGAAAAGGAAAAGGGTGTAAGAAATGGAAAAGGGAATAAGAAAAATTAACAGAGTGTGAGAGAAGGAACAGCGTGTATAAAAAAGGAACAGCGTGTAAAAGAAAGGGACAGTGTGTAAGAAAATGAACGGTGTGTAAGAAAAGGAACAGGGTGTAAAAAAAGGAAAAGGGTGTAAGAAAAGGAACAGGGTCTATGCAGAGGAACGGATTGTTGTTAGTAGTAACGAGTTCGGGGACATTGAAATATAAATAGATTCCTAAATGGCTGAATAATCGCGAAACGTACATAAAAAAACAGCATCGAGTCGAATTGGGAACCTACTTTTTTAAAGTCAGTTGAAAATGTCAGTAATTTGTAATATCCCAGCGCTTCAACTCCAACATCCTGGTGAAGGAAGGCAAGAAGTGTTGCTGCGCGGCGGTGGGCTCCCGCGACCGGGCGCTCTCCATCTGGCTGACTTCTCTGAAGAGGCCGCTCGTCGTCATCCACAACTTGTTTGGCGACAGCGTACTCGACCTCTCATGGAGCTCAGACGGTAACTGAACTCTCATTTTGACGTGATAACGTCTTATAAAGCACACACGAAAAATTGTCACGTTCCGCCTAAGCGGAACGTGCAAGCGAGAGCGCGGAACAAGCGATAGAGAGGCACAATCGTCCTAAGCGTTCGGTTTGTGACGCATCTCTTCCACTCCAGTATGCAATTTTTTATCAATGTTTTCTTAGGACGTTAAATGATCGTCCGTAAACCGACTTTACAGATATGCAATTTTTTAATTCCGTGTTATTTTGACAGCTGTCATTGCAATAGTAAAAATGGTTTTCTTCTTTCCAATTTTAAATAAAATTTAAAATTTTGACAACTCGAGACATTTTTTTTTTTACCAGCTTCTGACGAGCCACATGTGCTGCACTGACGAGAGGTTAAAAAAGGAGATAACGAGACACGTTTACTTAAACACACATTTAGCTTAGCTAAACTGTTAGAATACATTTTGTTGCGACTATTTCCCATAGACAGGTTTATATAATGACCTTTAATCGCACACAATTTACAACACAGCAAAAAATAAACAATAAAAATGAATAGTTAAAAATTTAAACACAATTGTGCTCTATATTCAATCTGTGAAAGTGTGTGATTTAGGTAACATAATAGAATAGGCCATGGCTTAGTAAAGCTCCCAACTTTACCCAGGGCCAAGGACACTGGGTTGCAGCCATCAACTTGTATCATCTTGCTAAACTAAACTTATGGTTATATAAGTAAATATAAGTTCATAAACAATATATTTATATTTTCGACTGAAGGACTTGTTTACATGGTCATGGTCAAGTCCATGATATGAAATCGTCCACTACTATATCACTGCTCATTTATACTATCTGTCTACATTAATATTATAAAGAGGAAAGACTTGTATTTTTGTAATAATTAAACTGAAAAACTACTGGAGCGATTTAAAAAATTCTTTCACCAATTGAAAGCTATAATATCCCTGAGTAACATAGGCTACATTGTATCCCGGTATTTCCACGGGAACGGGAAATACGCGAGTAAAACCGCGCAGAACCGCTAGTACAATTTATAAATTGTTGCATAAAACTATTTTCTTGCAGGTTTAAATCTACTGGCATGCAGCTCTGATGGCACCGTAGCGTGTATACAGTTCACTAACAAAGAAATTGGCACTCCACTCACTATGGACGAGAAGGTGAGTTTTATTATAATATTATCTCGAGTAAAATATTGTTTGTTCTGCATTCTTTCCATTGTTGTAAAATACTAGGTCCAAGAAAAATTGCATAAATGTCCTATTAAATCTCTTTGTTTAAAAGTCAAAGTCAAAATGTTTTATTCAAAGTAGGAACTTACAAGTCCACTTATTGAACGTCATTTAAACTCCACCGCTTCAGCATGTATGGTTGAGGAGAAGAAGCGGGGCAAGTAACTCCTCAACACAATATTCTTTTACTCAATTGTCACTTAATACTAAATTGGGTTACATAATTTTGTTACTTTTCGCTGCCGTACTGTGCTAGAGAAAAGCTGTTCCAAAAAATAAAAAATATACGATTTATTTTATGAATTTTAAAAACTAACAGAATCTTTCCGAGCTTGTGAGGAGTCAAAAATAAACTGCCTTATTTCCAGAATGCTCTATACGAAAAAATCTACGGGAAATGCCTGACAGCGGAGTCGGGGGATATATCCTCGAACCTTCTTGTGGAGTGTCCGGAGATATTGCTTGCGAGGGAGAAGCAAGAGGCTAAAAAGGAGGCCGCTAAGGGGGAGTCCACGCCGAAGAGTGACAAGTCGCAGGTCAGTTGAGGAATTATGAAAACGAAATATCGGAATTTGTTGTTTAAACAGCAGTGATCAGTGGTTGAGCCCGCTTCTCTTTCGCGAGGCTCGGGATAGAATCTTGCTACATATTTATAACTAGCTCGACTGTGAAGGAAAACAGCGAGGGGAAACCAGTTGGTCCCAGAATTAATTCTGAGATATGTTAGGTTGGAATATAATTTTGAAAGCTGGGTATTTCTAGGAACAGAATACGTCTGCCTAACTCCCCGGGGATAAGAGGTGTGGCATTATTTTTTATTTCATGTTTGTTAAACATTGTTTTAAATATTTTGTCTATAACTAAATAATTAAGCGTTCTATACTAAAAGGTGCCTAGAGGCATTAACCGAGGTCAACCTGTGCCTCAATCTTTAAAACTACGGATTTTGATGCGGTTTTTTAAATAGATAGAGTGATTCAAGAGGAAGGTATTAGTGTTAGCATTGTACCGGTGCGAAGCCGGGGCTGGTCGCTAGTTATGTTATAAATGAATACTGACCAACCCGACACCCTCGGGAATACAGGCACAGGTTGGACACTAGCGATAAAATGTATGAAACAAACGCGTTGCTGCGCACACAGTCTAAGCTCGTGTAGGTGAACGCGTACCATGCTTGTGTGAGAACGCTCTCTCTCTCACACTCATGCTCTGCGCACCTTGTTGTCGTCTCGTTCTAGCCAGCCGGTGACTGTGAGGTTACCAAGCGCCCCCGCGCTTGGTAACCTCACAGGCGGCACTTTTAGCGGGAGGCAGGGAGTGGCCATACTGTACGCTAGTACTATTCATTATACTGTGATACAGGTGTGAGGTTATTTTTATTAAATTTCCTGTCAGGCGAAACCGGTATTGACGCCGTCGCCTATATCTGCGCCGCTGCGGCCCATGGACAGGCAGATCGAGACGCGCACTTCCGACGGAAAGCGTCGCATCACGCCAGTCTTCATCCCGCTCACTCACGCCGATGCCAAGTAACGATGTCTCTTTTTAACATCACGGAATAGGGAATATTATTATTGTTAATGTATGCCTGTATCCAGGTGTTCTTCAAGTTTACTTATTACAGGGTATGTAGTTTTACAGGTGAATTTTAAATTGAGTAAAATATGCAAGTATTTTTTATTCTTATATAAGTTTTATAAGACTTGCAGCGATCAGAGGTTTCAGCCCCGTAGTTCCCGTTCCCGTGAGAATATGGGTACAAAATATGTTACTCAGGGATATTGTAGATTTCCATTGGTGAAAGATTTTTAAAATCGGTGCAATAGTGTTTATTTGTTACAAAAATGAAAATCTTTCCTATTTATAATTTTAGTGTAGAAGTGTAGATAAAACAACTAAAAAAGGGTCGCACTTGAGTACTAAAAATTATTCCACAACTCAATACTCAGTACATTTTTCATTGTAAATTGTAGTGACATATCATAAAAATTTGGTCATTTGACTAGGCCTTTGAGTATTAAACCAACAGGAGAGGTCACGCACACTAGTTCCTTTGCAAAAAAGTCTGTCAATTTCTGCGGGGGGGGGGGGGACGAGGAAACAAACACAAATAATGTTAAAACAAACGCATTTTTTGACAAAACAATTAAACGCTAGCTTGAACTAGATGCACACAAATACATTCACCAATCCAAGCACTTCGTGAACTTAATAAAACTAGTTGTATTTAACAGGTGTGCGCGTTGACCGACACTTTTTTTTGGCAGAGGGGAACGCCTGTCAGTGGCGTCTCCGGTTGGTTTAATATTCAAAGGACTAGGCAGTAAAACACCTTATTTTCACAGTGAGTCTCTGGGCTCTCAGCCGGGTGGCAACGAGAACTGCTTCAGTACGTCCTCGCAGAGCAAGTCTCGAATCCGCGTAGAACGCCGCGACGATATCGTTATCCACCCAAACGTCAGCAACCACGCGACCGCGCTCAACGCCACCGCAAGGCCGCCGGACAAGTGAGTGGGTTTTAGATACATTTTTGAATTAAGAACGCATTCGGCCGCAACAAAGAGATTTAAATATAATAGGGCATAGAGGGGACAAAGCGAGGAAAATTTGAAGTCAAAAGTTATTCCAAGTGGAATAAGTCTAGTACAATTTCGACCGAATGACAGCTCGCGTTCATACTAACTGACATGACAAGGACATGACGCTTATGCTTCAAAGTTTTGTATGAAAATATTCCCAATGCCCCCTCTATGCCCTAATATATTTAAATCTCTTTGGGCCGCAACCAGTCGGCACAAAGAGATGGAGACCACGAAGACAGAGTGAAGGTCAGTGTTTAATAAAAAGGAGTTCAGCAGCCAAATAGTTGTATGAAGAGACAGAGACAACGAATTACTATGGTAAGAGAACATCTAAGTATCTGGTACCTAAAGTTTTTAAAAAAATGAGAAAAGGTAAAAATTAGTAAAGGTTCAATTAATTAAGAGATTAAAAACATTATACAGGACTAGATAAATTTAAATAGTAGATAAGGACATAAGGTGGTTCATTGTTAATATTGTTAAGTAAAAGAGCCATCAAATGTAAAAGTTTGGCGAGGCTATAATTAAGTTGTATTATATTCCATTTATTTCAGTAAAAAAAATTGTTGCCTGTAAAGTCGGTTTTTGGACGATAATTTTTCGTGATAACGTCATAAGAAAATATTGATGAAAAATTGCATACTGGAGTGGAAGAGAGATAGATGCGTCACAAGCCGAATGCTTAGGCCGATCGTGCCTCTCTCACTCGTTCCGCGCTCTCGCTTGCACGTTCGGCTCAGGCAGAACGTGACAATGAGTCATGCTTTTTCGTGTGTGTAGCCGGCGTTCATCGATTTATAAGACTTTATCAAGTGTAGAAGACCCGGTCCTGGGATGGGCTTAGGGGTCCAAAGAATATCTCGTGAAAAGTGTGTATATCCAGAAATGATATACCTCTGTCTACTCCCTCAGGGATCAAAGGCTTAAGATTATTTATTTAATCGGTTTACGGACGATATCACGTAAAATTATCGTCCGTGACGTATCTGCGACTCCCTTAGACCGATCGTGCCTCTCTATAGCTTGTTCCGCGCTCTCGCTTGCACGCTCGGCTCAGGCGGAACGTGACACTTTTTCATCGATTCATAAAACGTTATCAATTCGAAAAAATAAACATCGCGTTCTACCCGCAGTGGGCTGGACCAGCGGCTGCGAAAACGGGGCCCCACTTTAGGAGGTCCCCGGGCCGAAGAGTTGCAGCCGAAGAGGCCCCGGGAGTCCCCGCCTCCGCCCTCGGCCCCCCCGCTACCAGCGCCCGCCCTCGGAACAGCTGGGCCAGTGGTTCGAGCAGCTGGCACTCTACGGCTGCAGGTCAAACTTTATATTATATTAGCCGTTCCCGTGGGAATACGGGGATAATATATAGCCTATGTTGCTCAGGGATAATATAGGTTTCCATGGGTGAAAGATTTTTTTAAATCCGTCCAGGAGTTTTTGAGTTTATTCGTTACAAACATACAAATACGAATCTTTCCTCTTTATAATATTAGTGTCGAACACGGTATTTGACACTGTCCAAAATTAACTTTTGCACATTTCTACAAATTCTACATCTACACTTCTACACTATCTACATCCCCACTAATATTATAAACAGGAAAAATTTGTATGTTTGTAACGAAAAAACTACTGAACCGATTTTAAAAATTCTTTCACCAATGGAAAGCTAGAATATCCTTGAGTAACATAATCTATATTTTATTCCCGTACTACCACGGGAACGAGAACTACGCGGGTGAAACTGCGCAAAACCGCTAGTAACGATTATTCGTTAAAGAATGAATGAATGAATTTAGTCTAGGTCTAGTAGTTTTTGAGTTTATACTCAAAAACTACTAGACCGATTTCAAAGTTCATTTCACCAATGGAAAGTCATCATATTGGTAAAATATTTTTCACCAATTCATCAAGTCATCACAATTACCTTTCTGGGAGTAACTAGGGCTATGATTTTCCCACGGGAAAAGAGACTTACACCGGTGAAATCGCGGCGAACAGTTAGTAAATTACAAAGTAGGACCTATCAACTACGTTTTAAACTTTGTAAACTATATCATAACTCATAATACAGCGTGTCCAAAGATTAATCTACCGAATAAACTCAACATCCGTTAGTTTTTTCTTAAGAAAGGTATAATGGATTTTTCATCTGGCAGGTGGTGAACAAAGCCTGCAATACGCACTACGGCCCTCTCACCAAAATACAGCTGCTGCCCAACAACTCCGTGTCCAATGATCCGGTGTGGGAAACATTCCTAGGTATTGTTTATTTAGGCTGGTTTCGAACTAGATAAAAAAAATCGATATAACATCTGAAGCAGGGACATATATTCGGTTTATGTTTGAGCTTTTAAAATGACATCACTTATTTATTTATTTAACTTTGGCACACAAAACAAGTTGTAGTCGCAGAAATTAGTAGAGTAATGAGTAGCTACAAACTAAACAAATACTCGATAACTATGTATGTATGCTCTTACAGCGAGGGTTAGTAGTGTTAGATATAATTACAGTTTCAGTACGAAAAAGTAACATAAAGAAAGAATTAATTAACAATTGGGTAGTTGACAACATCGAAATTAAATTGCGAGTAATCATACATTAAAAAGATTATCCCAAAACACCTCAAAATATGTATTTAGATTTTCAATTTACAATTATAGCAAATTTAAAAATAATAAACAATCAAAACAAGTACTGCAATTGAGTACTACAAACTATGACGTCACGGTTTGCTATTTCAGTACATTTTCCATAGTAAAATTTCGTTTTGACAGATCGTAAAAAGTAACTGATTTGACTAGGTAGGACACAACCCTATTGTGCTTATGCAGGACTAAGTTATTTAACTAAATAATTTATGTTAGTTTAAGTGGGAACAGTAACATTTTTGCGAATGTCATTTCTAAATTTATTAAGACTAGAAGTAAAAATATCAAAGGAAGAATTGACGCTAAATAGTTCATTGTAGCTTCATAACTAATAAATAATAAAATAAATAATAATTAAATTGTGGGACACCATTTACACACGGTTATTCAGTCCCAAAAGAGCCTGTGCTATGGGTACTAAACGACTGATAGACATACTTAAATAATTATTAAACACCCAGACACAAGCCAACAGACATGTTCCTGCACACAAATGTTGGCCCCGAGCGGGGATCGAACCCGCGACCTCCGACTCAGAAGGCAGGGTCACCATAGATAAGAATATGTACTAACGTATAGATAACCAAGTCTGGGTTTCGTATTATGACGCCATCTAGTTACCACACCCAGAACTATTAAGTCCATGTAGGTGCCAGGTCGATATATATACCTAGCTAGCTATCTATATGTGCACTTTATTTTATTTATTTTTTGTAATATCGCTAAGTTGCAGATACGCATTTTAAAAAGTTAAGAACACATTTTTGTATTACACTATTCATAACATATTGAAATTACAAAATATTGGCAGTCATTTACTAATGCGTTCCTGATACTTAACGATTTATATAAACAGACTTAGCACTTAAATTTCGTTTTTTTATCTTAAGCAAAATATATAAATAATGAAGTATTAGTTTTGATTATGATTTTTTTAACATCTAAGCTAAGCATTGAAAACATCAAAGCCAACGAATTTAAAGAGCAAGATTGGATAATAATTTAGACAATCATGAGAAGAAAAAATAAACAATTTTATTCACTTTATCTTTTTTAACGGTTTTATTTAGACAAGAGGAAACACAACAGGTTCTTTGAGGCATGGTAAAGAGTCTATATCTCACAAAATTGCACTTAAACTAGAGAACACGGAGTCCTATCTCAACACTGTCTTCATAACGCAGTCAGGCAGTATTCCGTGAAGATTACGTCACTAAGACGGAGGAGTAGACACTCGATTCAACGTTTTTAGCGGAAAATCTCACGAAAAGAATGCACTGTTTAGTAAATATAAAGCAAAATCCGTGTATGTGGAGCACAAAGTAGTATTTGAAGATTCGAATTTTGAAAAACAGTTGTATTGACAACCAGTTTTAATGTTGCCATATTGAAAATTTTAAATTTACCATTTCATTTAAAATGTATGATACTGAATTGAATGTATATTTGTCCTCCGCGCCGTCTCGAATTAACCCCTTGTCAGTGAGCCTTAGTTTCCGCCATTATGCCGTATCTGTGAAACCCGGATCGGGTTTCGCTCACAGACAGGGGTTTTTGAGCGCTATTGATTCATTCTTATTAGAATTTCTCTGATTCTAATTAGAATCACACATAGTTCTGTTTATAACATTATACTATATTAAATTGAGGATCTATTCTTTATTCTTGTTTGTTTAAGACTATTTTGAATTTTTTACACTTTCACTTTCACCAAGAAAACACTCGAAAGTTCGATTGAAAATATGGTCATAGGTTGAAGACGTGTTTTTTCACAAACAATCGAAGGAATTGCGTTACTATTAGTAATAAACATCAAATAGTACTCACCTTTCCATGATTATTCCTAAAAACACTGACTAAAACACTTATTTTCACCACAAAAACCAACTCAAATACAGACGTAAACACACCGTGCGTGACGTCATTTTAAGTGACGTATATTTTTATTTTTTTCGTAAAAGGCCACCTGTATTTAGGGTTGGGATGCAAGCTTGCTTTATAAAGCTGCCATACACGTAGGTGTGACAAACCATAGTGTATTTATCACAGTATTTAGAGCGGGAATCGAGACCCCTTTTAGAAACCGTCTCCGGGTATCTTCACAGATACGGCATAAGTGTCACATACCCGGAGACGGTTCGGCTCACTGACAAGGGGCATCACGGTGTAAATAAATAGAACGATAAAAATCAAACAAAAAATACTTTCTAATAAGTCCATAATATATTTATAATTTTAGGTCAGTTAAACTGCCTTTACTAGAATAAACAGGTAGATAAAGCATAGTGTAAAACATGTAAAGGCGTCAGAAATGTTTATTATAAGATGATTATTCCAATAAAAAGCGTTTGCACCGAATAAAATTTTACTCAATTATAGGTTTTGTGTAAAAATATTGCAACACTGAAAGACATTATTTTTTAAAGGGTGCGTTCTCTTTTAATTAATTCAGTGGTAAATAACTTTTATTAATTTGTGTAATGGTTTAAAACAGAAGTGTTGTTTTTTCAATAATAGTTTAATCAATGTTATTAATTACTTCATAAAATATATATTTTGTATTTTTTTATATTACCTGAACGCATTTTAATGCTAAATTAGTACTGGGTTTAGCGGAAAGATGGCGTTATTTATAAATATTGAATATTCTATTAATGACAACCTAGCATGAGGGTCACTACCAACCAGAGACCAGGGGGTCGATTTTTGAATCTCACCAAGTGACTAATTCTCACCGATGTGAGTGATTTCCGAAAGTTCGTATTTTTGAAACTCATCGGTGACTTACATTTGTCATACCTATGATATCGATTTACGAGTGCCCCTACCCACTCGTAATTGAAATCACCATGTGATTGTTTTTGACAGTTAACGTATGTGACATCTGCCAAAAGTGCCAAAGTATGTTTTTCGGAAGAATTAGCAGCGGGGCTCGATTGTGATATTTCGTGATTGCGACGATTTATTGAAAATATAAAAAACCTCTCAATTAAATAAAACAATATCCAAGTTATTAGTAAATACAATTATTAAGTTAAATATACTTGTAAAACATATGCCACTAACAAATGTACATACCTTTTCTTATAAATTGTAAAATCTGTGTTATGTTCTCTTTATTCGTCCTTCTCTAGTGAATTAAGTGAATTTTTCAATTCAAAACTTTAATTTTCGTTTACATGACACTGACAGATACGTTACGTTCTACGATTGACCAATTCGATGAATCTTTTTTAAGTTATAGTATTAGAAAATAAAAACCGATATCAAGGGCAACACTATAACATCTGCGTAAAAAGGAACGTAACGGGAAGATTGTCTCTGACTGACATTGTAAAATTTCTGCATGTTGGTAAACATCGTGTGACTTTCAAAAATACGGCTTTTGGAAAATGGTGACATAAAAGTCATCGGTGATAATTTTAGTCACCGGTGATTTTGATATCACCAGTGAGATTCAAAAATCGCACTCCAGTTTAAATAAATAGACTGACAACGCCATACAAAATATCGTAACTCGAAATCTAATTACTTACCAGGACGCGAGATGTCGTTAGGTGTATCGAATGTAGAAATAAATAGAAACTACAACCACAGCTACAACTTTTCTTCACCTCTAGCTTACTGTGCGGCCAAACAAAACGTTAGATGGCGCTATATCCGATTTATTTTTTTATTTTGTGCTGGGCTGTAATTTTTGTAAGGTGCGATGTTGCCGATCTTACACGACTTACTTTTTGGAGATTTGTGTGCTTTTTATTAGAAGCTTTTATTTAACTTGCAATGTACCTATGTATGTATGAATGTTTGTTCGGGTGGAATCTTGTAACTCAATTTTGAAGCAGATATCTTCAACCGATTGAGCTGAAATTTGGTGTACTTATGTAAGTTGGGTGACAATGCAATATTATGGTACCGCCGAGCTGATCTGATGATGGAGCTGGAAGATGGCTATAGGAACTCGGTAATTAAACTACACAACCCCATCGAGTTGGGGCTCGTTGGATTTGTCTTCAAGAGTACTTTGAAACTAGATGGTAACCAGGGTCTGATGATGGAGCTGGAAGATGGCCATAGGAGGAACTCAGTAATTAAACGTCATATTCCCATCGAGTTTGAGCTCGTTTGATTTGTCTTGACAAGTACTCTGGTGATAGATGGTAACCAGGGTCTGATGATGGAGCTGGAAGATGGCCATAGGAACTCGGTAACTAAACGACACAATCCCATCGAGATTGGGCTCGTATGATTCGTCTTGATGAGTTCTTTGGTAAAAGATGGTAACCAGGGTCTGATGATAGAGCTTGAAGATGGCCATAGGAATTTAGTAATTAAACGTCATAACTCCATCGAGTTTGGGCTCGTTTGATTCGTCTTGACGAGTACTTTGGTACTAGATGGTAGCCAGGGTCTGATGATTTAGCAAGAAGATGGCCATAGGAACTTAGTAATTAAACGACATAAACCCATCGAGTTTGGGCTCGTTTGATTTGTCTTAACGAGTACTTTGGTGCTAGATGGTAACCAGGTCTGATGATGGAACTGGAAGATAACCAACTGAGCTTAAATTTTGTATACACGTTTAGTTTGGATGAGAATGCAAGGTTAGCCATATGATGCTATTCTAAATCCAACTAAAAAGGCCCTACATTTTATGACGTCACATTTCAAAATCTAATATTTTTGATTTTTTTCAAATTTCTGATTTGTTGTTGATTTTATTAAAAAGAATTTAAATGGAAATGGAGAGCAGTGATAGCCCGGACGGTTAAAGAGCCGGCCGAAAATCAGTGAGGCTCGGGTTCGAATCCTGGCATGTACCAATGAGTTTTTCAAAAACTTACGTACATATTTATCACTAGCTCTACGGTGAAGGAAAACATCGTGAGGAAACCCGCAGGTCTCAGAATTAATTCTGAGACATGTGTAAACAGACCCGGTCCGGCGATGGGCTGACCACCTATCACGTTTAGGGGTCCAATATATCTCGTGAAATGTGGGTATATCCAGTAATGGAATACCAAAAAGGCGTGAGATTATATTATTATTAATATTAAATGGAAATAAAACTAATTACATAACAGCTGTTTTGTGTGACTGTGACGTTACACTAGCGAGGGGGGGGGGTGTCTGTGTGGTGGTGGTTTGGTGGACGTGAATATGACTTGCGACCCCATCTTTGGGAAATAAATTTCGTTCGTTTCGTTTGTTTTGAATTTGGATTCTGTCTGATTAGATCTTTGAGGATTAGATCGATTAAAAAATATAAAATAATGCTAAAATGATTTAAATAAAATTAAAAAGAAAAAAATTGAGGTGTCAAGGGACACCCGGATGGAACGAAGTTCCATCATCATATCATCATCATCATCAGCACATAATCATCATCATATCATCATCCTCAGCACATAATCATCAATATCATCTCATCACCATCATCATCTCATCATCAACATCATCATCATCACCTCATCATCAGCATCATCATCTCATAATCATCATCACCATCTCATCATCATCCGTCCAGCCCCCTTTCGCAACGCGCGATAAGGAACTTCGTTCGTTTCAATAACTCTTTGATTTTTTTAATAAATAAAAGCGTGTGACATTGTGATGGAACATTAAAACACATTTAGCATTCAATTATATTAAATAAGATCATTGGAGTCGATTCTGCAAACCATCTAAAATTCCTAATTTTAAGTTTGCTCTATTCTTTTAGAGCACTTTGGAAAGGAAAGGGACAGAAATAAGCCCCATATTTATTGGGTGTTATTTAAATGGTTAGCATAGTAATCGTATTTTTGTGAGCAGGAAAATATAATCTGTAAGCAGAAATAGCTAATTGGTCAGCAACTAATGGCCAGAAAACATTTCAAAATCAATCTGCAATTTTTGTCATTCTGGATGGCTGAAAAAAAATACATACTTTACTTGTCTTGCGCAAAATGGGCGCAAAGATTATTTAGGAAAGACTTTAGATTCGATTTAGGGGAGGGGGAGGGGTAATCCCCCATACTCACTCCCAGAACGCGGAGACTAATAGTTTTGGAGAAATTAAAAAAACGAAAAAGTGAGTTTACGAGTATGACATCATAACTTAGTATACAACCTTTCGTATTCTGCCTTATACAAGTGACCAGGGCGTAATTCGGTTCTGGCACTTCGCCGGCTGCGGCCGCGGCACGCTCGCTACGCTCGCTCGGCTTGTGCGTTGTGGTCACAAGAGAAACCTAAGCTAACCCACGTGTCACGCGCCTGCTCTTACTCCGCCCACTTTTAACATACACTCCCGATTTTTCAACAAAAACGCAATCCATCAAATTTTTGACCAATATCAAAATTATTTGCGAAACCAGAATTGCTGCCTGATTTTTTTAATTGCAAACAAAATCTTTGTATGCCGACCAAATGATTCAAATGCTGTTTTTTTGTGGCTCACCAAATTTTATAATTGCTGAATATTCAAATTACTTCTCATATTTATTTACAATGTCACAAATGTCAAAATAACAAAATTGAACCTTATGGACGCATTCACATCTTATTCAAATACACGTTTTTACCAATTTTAGCAACGATGTAATAAGGTCATGGATAAAAGTAACCGATAAGACATCAAATTAGTTGGATTTTACATGTTTGACATTACTCTTTAATCAATGGTTTGTTTCTGTCCTTTTTCTTCCGTATTCTATAGAGAAGGATAGGCTATAAAATTAGGAATTTTAGATGGTCTGCAAAATCGAGTCCAGTGTCTTCATTATTTTTCTGTAGCAACCACAACCCACATTTAACGAGATAGTCTTTGGACCCCTAATCTCAGAATTAATTCTGGGACCTGCGGGATTCTTCTTGATGTTTTCCTTCACCGTCGAACTTACATAAATTAAGGAGAAGTAATTAAATGATCAGCAAATATAAAATTTGGTGCGCCACAAAAAGACAGCATTTAAATCATTTGGTCGACATAAAAAGATTTTGTTTGCAATAAAAAAAATCAGGCAGCAATCTTTGTTCCGCAAATAAAATAACTACCTACTTGGTCAGCAAGATTTTATGATTGAAGAGCAGAGAAAACATGTCTGTAAGCACTAGTGTATTTGATTGGTATGCATATTTAAAACATGGCGAGCAAAATTACTAATTGGATTGCGTTTTGTTAAAATCGGCAATGCACGTTTAATAATAACAACAACAAAACAATACAACAACAAAACAATACAACAACTACTAAAATACAACAATAACAATAAGTTGCATAATCTAAAGTCCTTCCTAAATAATCATAGTAAGGAATTTGCCCATTTAGCGCATGACAAGTAAAGTATTTTGCTACTTTTATATGCAGCTCAAAATGAATCTTTTTGCTTACCCTCTGAGTGCTTACCAAAATTTTATTAAACAGGAGCAGCTCATTGCAGCTTATATAATTAATATGCTGTACAAAAATAATTACAGCCATCCAGAATGACATAAATTGCAGATTGATTTTGGAATGTTTGCTGGCCATGAGTTGCTGACCAATTAGCTATTTCTGCTTACAGATTATATTTTTCTGCTCACAAAAATACGAATAGTTACTATGCTAACCATTTAAAAATAACACCCTAAATTAAGTACCTATATCAAATTTCAGCTCAATCGGTTGGAGATATCTGCTTCAAAATTGAGTTGCAATATTCCACTGAACATACATAGTTATATACATACATTGCAAATTAAATAAAATCTTTGAATCAAAGACGTTTAAAGAAAAAGTTTCTCTCCTAGAATGATTTTCTTCCAACCTCTGCTTTTTAGTATTGGTTTAGATTTTAGGTTGAAAAAGGTTTGTGTTAAGCGCCATCTAGTCGGAAAACGATTCGATACTTTGTACCTTGACTACCTTTCATCCTATCTATACACACGCCATCTGTATATTCACGTCACTAAACATGAGGGTGGTGTTAATAATGTATGCGAATGTTTTTTGTTTAAATTCAAATGAATGAAGAATCTTGCATATTCTAAAAAAGAAAAATATATTTTTCCAAGGTTTTATTGAAGAAGTTATTTAAATTTCTTGGTTTTAATGGCTCTGGTGAAATTGTATATATTATTATGGAGTAGCGCCATCTGGATATTGTACAAATTTTGAGCTTTTTTTGAGTTACGATTTGTTCTATGGGGATTGACAGTCTATTTATTTAAACTGGTCTCTGCCACCAACTGACGGCTTTGTGTCTATTTATAATAAAAATAATGAAGGCGACTGCGATATAACATAAGTTTTCGATTGTGATTGTAATCAGGTATTAAATATGATCCAGGATCTGCGGTAACGTGCATCGCGTGCGACGCTCGCTGGGCGTGCGTGGCGTGCGCGGACGGAGCGCTGCACGCTTGGCGGCTCGCTAAGCACAGAGCGGAACGAGCCTTGCCGCCCCTAGGTCAGTAGAATATAATAGAATATGTTTTTTCATTTCACCGGGCGGAAAGCGTCAACTTTCGGCCCGCTGCGCTAACTGAACTGCTCCGTCGAGCAGAAAAAAAGTAAACACACCTCTCACCTAAATAAGAAAGCCTCAGATCACACCACCTAAATAAGAAAGCCTCAGATCACACCACCTAAATAAGAAAGCCTCAGATCACACGTGTTCTGAGACACTTCTTATTGTATTCCCTTGGTATATAATATACTATTATTGTTCACTGTGTAAAAAAATATAAGACATTACAGACAATTACAGAATGTACCCATCCCCCCACACACGCCGAAATATTAATTTATTACAATAAATTTATTTTGAATTTGAAAATAAGAAATACGCTCTCGCCTGGTCTATATTTCACTTCTGAAATTTCCGCTATTTCAGTGTAGGGACACTAGAATATAGATATTGATTCTCGCAACATACCTGCGTCTCATCCACACAAACACAATCCATTTGAATAAATAGAACTACAATTTATGTTTTATAAATTATAATGAAAAAAGTCAGTAATTTATCGTTTGTCATGTAGTCGGTCAATTCTGAAAGTTACGTGGCCACTAGCCTAACACCATCTCCCAATCCTCGCTTTGAAGATTATGGCCAATACTTCTTCACGTGTGAGGAAAGACTGCCTGTTACGGGTTCATAATGATAATGATGCAGATGTTATCGGTCAAAATTGGCCCACGTCAAATGATGGTAGTTTCATCTATCATTTGTTGTCGTTTCTTGGAATAGGAAAACATAAAAGAAGAAAAAGTTTAAATTACCACTTAAACGATTAAATAACCGAGATGATTTAATATTTTTTATAACAGTCAAACACATGAAATAAACCTTATTCTATTGAGTAATAGAGTGCATATTTCCGCAGCGCTTTCGTCTCAAGCGGCCAAACTGACTCTATCTGGGAATACGCTGGCGGCGGTGACGACGAGCGCCGATCTGGTGATCTACGACCTCGCCTCCGCCACGTGCCTCATCAAGCCGCTCTGCTTCCGGAATCTGCTCACCCCTGGGGGTAAGTAGCGCCTTCAAAATTCCACGTACAGTCAAGAGCACATGAAGCTTTACACTTGTAGTGCGAGTCTGACCTCTAAAGCGATTGTAATAAGAACGTTACAAAGTCTAATGTGGTATAAATACTGGTCATTTTTATATTTGGGTAATTTTATCATTGGACTTATTTATGGTTTGTCAATTTTATCACTCGGACAAGCCTTTGGATATTCGTCTTTTTAGACATTTTTCTTTGTGAAAATTAGTCGTGCGAATCGTAAGCTCTACGTGCTCTTGACTGTACAGTATTTGGTCGGTATTTTTAAACCCCCGAAAAAAGATGGAGGTCCTCAACGTGGATATTTTTTTTTATAAATGACCTTAGATAACTTTTTCTGAATGACGCTTTAATTAGCCAATGTATATGCTGGCATGGTCATCGTCGTCGTTGTTGGTGCGAGAAATTTTATAAATTTACTAGCGACCCGCCCCGGCTGCGTACGGTGCAATGCTAACACTAAAACCTTCCTCTTGAATCACTCTATCTATTAAAAAAATCCGCTTCAAAATCCGTTGCGTATTTTTAAAGATTTAAGCGTACAAAGGGACATAGGGATATAGGGACAAAGAAAGTGACTTTGTTTTATACTATGTAGTGATGATACTTCATTTCCAGTCACAGTAACAACCTGCTCGCTCCTCGACGACGGAAACCCGATGATATCATTGAGCACTGGCAAGAGCTACATCTACAGTAAGAAATTGTGTTCTTGGTGAGTATTGAAACTTAATTTTGAGATAAAAAAAATTTTTGTCCGTAAAGTCGGTTTACGGACGATAATTTTACGTAATAACGTCCTAAGTACAGTACGGCCGTTTTAACTTGGCTTCTCTGAACATAGGCTTCGACTGCGGAAACCCCCTCGTACCGCTAAATGGTCGCTAAAAAATGTTATTGCGCAGCCATTGGCGCAACTTCAGAGCTGCCAAGTTAGAACGGTCGTACTGTAATCATTCTAGCCGAGCCGATCGTGCCTCTCTATCGCTTGTTCCGCGCTCTCGCTTGCACACTCGGCTCAGGCGGAACGTGACAGTGAGTCATGCTTTTTCGTGCGTGCACCCGGCGTTCATCGATTTATAGGACGTTATCACGTCAAATATTTAATTAAAAAATATATGTTTTATTCAGTAACAATTCGTGAATACAAACAATAAAGGGGTTAAAATCATCTTTTAAGTATAACAATACTTGTGTCAGATGATTTCGCTCCTTATTTAACTAGAAAATCAACACTTTTCACACCCACAGTTACTAAAATAAGATTTAAATCCTAAGAACTTCTTTTCCTCTACTATAAATACCGAAGAGTCGCAATGACTTTCAAAAAGAGGTCCTATAATCCCCTACATTGAATACAAATTTTGACTTTTGAATGAAGTGATGAAAAAAAAATTGAAGTGCAATTTATGGGGGAGGGTGTGTATGTGGGTGTTTATGAGTGAGGGGTGAGGGTGCATGTAATTTCGATCCAGTGGAATACATTGGTTGTTGTGCAGGGTGGTGTGGTCCGACGCGTTGGACCCGGTGTGGCGCTTGTGCAGCGGGCAGCGCGCCGTGCGGCCTCCACGGACGCTGTCGCAGCTGTACCCCTCGCCGGGCAAGGGGCCAGGCCTGGGGAGCCTGCCCAGCGCCACCACCAGGTACGACCGGGCCGAGCCCGGAGATCGGAATTAGGTAGTGTGATTAGGTACCAAAGTAGGTAGAGGATGTAATATGGAGTTGATAAAACCACCATCAAAGAGGTTGGAAGAAAATCATTCTCGGAGAAACTTTTTCTTTAAACGTCTTTGACCACCATGTTCCTACTTTTAAATCGAAGCACACATATGAAATGACAAATTTTATGTGTGTGCTTTGTGTCGGATGGGACTGAAACACATTTTTTTTCTAGCTAAGGAGCTGTACTATTACAAATATGCATATTTTGTTGATTATCTCCATAATCGGCCACTACAAAAAAATCACCTAAGAACAGAGAAGTTTATATTTAGTAAGTAAATATGATACTGTAGAAAAATCTAGTCCCGGAAATTTCCCGGGAAATTTAGTCCCAAATAAAGTGGTGGTTTTATCAACTCCATATTACATCCTCATAGCAACTTTACCTACTATGGTACCAAATCACACTACCTAATGCCGATCTCTGGACTCATAACTATTGATGAAAGTGCCATCTCCATGGTCTAACTAAAAGCCTCCTGGCCGGTGTGATGTGTGTCATTGTTTACTTTTGGAACTAAGTCTAGTTCAAAGATTCCTGTCACTCATCTCCCATCGTACCTTTGCTATATTATATTTGTTTTACCTTTTCCACTGTGTTTTATCGTTCTGCTCTTCTCCTCAACAAATTGGTATTAACTATCATGTGAAGGCCGAGCCAAGCTCAGAGTAGGGAGGGCTCATAAGTACCATGTGAAAAGAAGTTTGGCTTTTTGGCGGGAATCCTAAGAGGGAGGTCATGTTTTTGTGAAATTTAAATTTTGCTGTGTTTTGGTTTAATCTACATGTACACTAATATTATAAAGAGGAAACATTTGTATTTTTGTATCGAATACACTCAAAAAATATTGGACCGATTTAAAAAAAACTTTCACTAATGGAAATCCACATTTAATTTATCACTGAGTAACTTAGGCTATGTATGTTTTATTCCCGTATTCCCACGGGAACTACGGTGGTAAAACCGCGCGGAACAGCTAGTATTTATAAAACGCGTCACAAAATAAGCGCAATTCCTCATTCAGGCCAATTAGTATATTAATACATAAAAAATATTATGCATTCTTACTTTAGTCTTTTCTAGCCAAATTTCTTAAATTAAGAGCTAGAACAGTACGGTTTCCATTGGTAACCCTAAATTAAGTTAAGCTAATTCATTTTTCGGAAAAAATTTAACACATAAAATTAGTTGCAATCGATTATGTAGTCGATACTGAACAAACTAATTTCAGGAATTACACTTTTTCTGTTACATATTGTACAACGCGTAACAGAAAAAGCGCCATTCCTCATACACCCCAATTAGTATATTAATATAAAAAAATATATGATGCAATCGAACTTTAGTTTTGTCTAACTAATTTTCTTAAATATCGATTAATAATAGCACGATTTCCATAGAAAGCACTAAATTCAGCTACGATAATTATTTTTTTTGAAAAATTTGACACATTAAAAATAGCTGAAATCGAATAAGTAGTCGATACTGAACAAACTAATTTCAGGAATTGCGCTTATTCTGTTACATATTGTATATGTTGGTTGTTTTCGTTGGTGCAGCGCCTTCAGCGCGGGCGCGGCTCGCAGCTGGCTGGAGGCGCAGGCGGCGGCCAGCCTGCACCTGCGGCTGCCCAAGGACTACCGCCACTGGACCACCTCGCTCTTCGCGCATCTCCTCAACCACGGTAGGACATTTATTCACTGACACGTCCAAAGATCCCGATATATCTTCGGCAATTTTTATTTATTTGATGAAGCAAAAAATACGTGTTCGATATTTTATCATAACCTAACTGAGAGACCAAATAGAATCGGTTTCTTTCGGGTACATACATAAAAACAACTTTACTTCCAAGCAAAAAAAAAATGTCTGGAAAGTTTGATGCCTCTGCTATCTTTAGAAAAAGATATACTAGAATTTTAATATTTAACATAATATGTATACGGTCAAAAACCGTATTTTACTGTGTAATGTTTGTTAAACTATAAACCAATCTATATATATAAAATGATAAACTGACTGACTGATTGGTGATGTATCAACGCAAAGCCTAAACCGCTGGGTCTAGAGACTTGAAATTTTGCACATAGATAGTTTATACAGTGTAGGCATCCACTAAGAAATGATTTTGCTAAATTCAACCCCTAAGGGAGTGAAATAACGGGCGCGAACGAAGAAGAAAAGCTGGTCTCATTGCTATTTATAAAGAAAAACAAAAGATATGTAAAATGTTAGTAAAATTATAAGAGTGGGTAATTTTCAGTGATAATAGCTACGGTCTTGGTCTTTCTAGTAGGAATTATTACTTCGTTTTAAACTGTAAAGTAGTAAAGTTGTTTGACGAAGGTACTACTAAATCGACACTAAAAATCTTTTACTGATATTAAGCTACTCTATGGAAGATTTATATTTAAAATCATAATTGTTACAGGCACTGAAGAGCAGCTGAGGTCAATACTGGACGACATGCTGGGCCCCAGCCATTGTATCTCGATACCTAAACAGTGGGAGCCCACAATCTTGGTTAGTACCGGTTTATTTTCTAGCCATTTTTGTAAACTTTTAACCCTTTAACGGGGCAATTTAAAATTTTCTTTGGTTTTGAATCTTATTTCAATTACATAGAGTTCAATATTTGGTGGTAACTATTTGCCATCTGCCGTTAAAGTCTTAATATGCGTGAGGCTTTGTTTCGAGTCCTGACCTCGTCAGACGTATAATATTTCTGGAAGTAGCCTCTTTGTACTCTATTTATTCACCTGTGCTCACCACGTGACATGTGACTGAGGGTATTTGACTGTATTAAAATAAAATTGAGTAATCACTAATTAAAAAGATTATACCCAAATTTTACCCTGTTTTCCCTTGGAAATAAGATATTCTCCTGTAGTAAAAAGGCCTAGATGTTGACCCAGTTACTCAGTTATCTCCATACCAAATTTCATCAAAATCCGTCCAATATTTTTCACGTGATGGTGCAACAGACAGACAGACAGACGAAAATTCCAAAAACTTGTTATTTTGATACCTAAATCGATAACTATCTACACTACAAAATTCCAAAAAATATTTCATGTACAGACAGACACGGTCTCGTTAGTTATTATATGTATAGATGGTCCTCGTTGATTGAAAGTATTATAATTACCAGGGCATCAAGAAACACGACATCCTCGAAGAGATGCTGTCGCTCCTCGTCAGACAGCTGCGATGGCAGCGGATATATTCGGAATACTCGGACCAACTCAACGACTTGAAGCAAGCCACCCCAGGACTGACCAATGGCCACTGACACCTTACAGTTAGGTCAGGCCTAAATTGTAGCCAAAATGTTTTTATGAGGAAACCCGATGGTCCCAGAATTAATTCTGAGACATGTGTAAATAGACCCGGTCCGGCGATGGGCTCATCGCCTATCACGTTTAGGGGTCCAAAGAATATCTCGTGAAAAGTGGGTATATCCAGAAATGGAATACCTCTGCCTACCCCCTCGGGGACATAAGGCCTGAGTTTTTTTTAAATTTATTTTTTGGACATTGAAGTTTACGTGCTTGCGTCCTTAATAGAGTGAATGAAACGCCTCCCTACGCTCAGCTACGTGTTTTGGAGAGGAGTTTTTTTTCTTGTTTGTGTTAGTGATCTAATAGTCAAGAGCAAGTGGTTGAATTTAGGAGGCACGGAGCATCCAAACTGTAAGCGACGATGTTTGACAATGTGAAAAATAAACTAGTATTCTATTGCAAAGATTATAAAAGATCAAACGAACTTCTCAAGTGAAGTTCGATGTTAAGTATCGGGGTTAACAATTCTTGATTCAGCGTCAGCGCGGTTCTCTTTAGAGTTAATATACGAAGCATAAATAAATATAGAGCGCTCCTCGCACCATTGCCAGATTTGACGTGTAACATCGTTTAAGTTAGGGAACTGAATCCCTCCCATTCTGTTTACATAGCTTAGAGCTGTAGTGTTATCGACACGTAATAGTATTGAACAGTTGAATTCATTACGTGCTAAACTTTTTAGGCCCAGGAGAATTGCTAAAAGTTCTAGATAATTAATGTGGAATTCACATTCACCCACAGACCACCAACCATGTGCGCGATTTTCACCGCAAACTGCGCCCCAGCCTGTTAGAGATGCGTCAGTGTAGATCTCAAATTTGAAACTAGTATTTCGCATAAGGTTTGATGTAGTAAGTGCATTTGAACTCCACCAATTTAAATCTGGCAAAATTGTCTTTGGAATTTCCATTTTATACTCATAACCGTTATTATTTAACAATGCAAGATATTTTTCCCGTTCTAACATTTTGGTGTAGAGCCAACCGTACTTGACTGCCGGACAAGCAGCGATCAGTACTCCAATCAATTGTGCAAATTCACGGATAGTGCAATGAGTTATTCGTGAAAACTTCTGAACCAACTGAACAATACCCTTACGTTTCTCTTCTGGCAGAGAGATGGTCAAATTCGTTGTGTTAAAAAAGAACCCTAAAAATTTACAAACTTGTTTAGGCTGTAACGAACTTTTCTCAAAATTTATGACAAATCCCAAACACTGCATTAATTTTAATGTCTCATTAACATTGGAAGAACAAATTTCGTAAGTATTTCCTATACAAAGATTGTCATCTAAAAATATTACAGAATCGTGACCGAGACTTCTCAAATAGGAAATAACTTCTCTCATAATTTTTGTGAAAATCCTAGGCGCCACAGAAAGTCCATAAGGCATAGCCGTAAATTCATAAGTGACTAACTTATTTTCAAGGTTTTTGAATTGAAAACGTAAATATTTCCTGTGTCGCTGATGTATCGGAATAAGTAGATATGCTTCTTTTAAATCAATCGTAGCTAAATATCCATCTTGTGGTATTAATTTTGAAGCGGTTCTGTAGTCTTCCATTTTAAAATGAGATTTTGAAATAAATTTATTTAATGATTTTAAATTTAATATAAAACGTTTACCTCCGTTTGACTTTGGTGCGAGAAATATCTTTGATAGGAATTGGCCATTGCTCGGACAACATTCATTGATGGCGCCAAGCTCTAATAATTTATTAATAGCAATAGAAATGTCAAGTTGCTCTGATTGCGAAAAAACACACAAAGGAACCGATTGCTGAACGGGTTCTTTACAAAATGGTATTAGAACACCGTTAAGAATCCAATCCAAGACTTCTTTGTTAGAAGTGATGCCTAACCAACAATTATAAAAGTAATGAATCCTGCCAGCATGTACCTGAGTTATTACGTGGTCGGCGCACGTGGCTTGCTCGCGGTCGCTGCTGGTTGGGCGGGAGGTCGCGACGGCGATGGGCCCTGGTACTGGCTCTGGTACTGGTACGGGCGCCGGCTCCCGCTGCCTCGTCTCGACCCTCCTCGCCCTCGACGAGGAGGGACTGTCCAGTTTCCCGTACTGTAGGAACGATTTCCCGACGATTGCGACGAGTTACCAACCTTTGGGTTGTTCACCTTCTTTATTTGTAGGCCTTGTCTTTCAATCGCTTTTGCTGCCTTAATTTTCTCTGAAAGTTTATTGCCAAACAAGGTTTCATCTCTCTCTTCGTCCTGAATCATATGGTGGAAACTCTTGTCGAGGCTCGGCGTAATAAGTTTTATCCGAGTCTGAGTGGATGCTGCATGCAGGTCAGATAGTATGCGACAGCCATTGCTGAGGTGCTGGATGGCTTCCTTCTTATTGTCCCCCTTTAAGAGCAAATCCAATGCCCTGTTAACGGCCGTTATGCCACAACCAAGTTGTTGTTGATGAATTGAAAGTCCCTTATCTCTGTTACGGACTATATCCGGAACTGCAGCGGAAATTTCCGCATTTAATTTCGGGGCTTGTAGTAATCTGCAGTTGTCTGGTACAAGACATTGTTTCAAACTCTTTTCTTTATTTTCTTTGGTCATACCTTTCGTCAGTAAAGGACGCCAGAGCTTTGCCAAATTCTCATGAATTTTGGGGCCATATTCGGGAATTGCGTCGGTGTACGCCAAGGGCCTCCAATAATTCGGGGTCTAACTCCAATTCGGATGTTGCGGCCTCAGATTGGCCGGACTCTACCGCAGGCATAAGTAATGGGTCCTCTGGCCCAGAAATATGCATTTCCGGAGGTTCTGCATCATCACATGGTGATTCTGCATCTTGGGCACCAGCGGCGGGCGTTATTATTGGGGAATCCACACACAACGGCGGCGTATCAACCTCAGCGTGTGCCGTAATTTGCGTTGTTGCGCCACCTAAAACACAAGTTTTAGGATTAACGAACACAAGTGTCAATCAGACGTTGTCATCACATATCGTTGAAGACTCGCAGTCAACCCCGATAGGACTTCCGACTTATACAACGTGAATAAATTAGGTTAGGTAACCATTCTTTACAGATCGCCCTACTGGCGAAACCAAGTAAAACCATAAAAATAAATATCTAAACTAACCTTCATTTTCATCGGAAGAATCACTGTAAACAACACACACTCGATGTCGTCGTCGTGCTTCACTTTTTCTTTCCGTTAGTTTTTGAATTTTTTGCCGATAATGCTCGATTTTCTCTGCAGAACTTCGCTTCGGCATATTTCAAATAACAATATTAATAAAAAAATATTTAAGTGGAAATGATTAACATGGATTGTAAAATGCGTGTAGTCGTCACCGTGCACGAAAAAGGAATGAGCTCTGAGCGACCCACATCCCTTTCCAAAGACAGAACAGTAGTGGGGGTAGGCCGCCAGTTTGTTTCTTGAGTCAATTGAGTGTCTCTAAAGCGTGCAAAGTCACCTGTAGGTTTAGGGTACTACGTGGTTAATATAATATCTGAAAAATGAAGCGATGAAATATAATGGGATTTTAAAGTGGTTTGCGCTAATCTGACTAAAAAATAATTATTAATTAATAAAAAAATAAAAACATTATTTGTTCGAAAGCGATCTGGATTGGTTGAAATGTCATTTGTTAATATTAGTCCCAGCCCTGGGCCTCAGAGGTTAGTAAAGTATCTGAGTAACAAAATGTGTGCGATAGAGTAGTGGTAACGCGCGTATACCAACCAACCTTCAGAGGACTGTTTTGCACAATTTTCATGTTTGAAAGGAAAGCCATACTTGGTTGTATCTCGAATAATCCGCGTAGACGTAAATTTCGTACCTATACAGAAGCCGCGAGCGATGCGAGCTTGACTGGTAAAAGTAGATTTCCGTGGGTTGCGGCCTTTGAGTATTAAACCAACAGGAGACGTCAGGCGCACTAGTTTCTTTGCAAAAAAGTCTGCCAATTTCTGCGGGGGGGACGAGGAAACGATCTTATGTGTATGTAAGTGGGTATTTTAAGGGTATTTAAATGTTATTTAATGACTTGTGTAATCTTTGTATTTTAGTAAAAAAAAAAGATTTCCGACAAGGTCCATCATTTTGTGTGAATGAAGTCGTTTCGTGTTTTCCAGGCGGTAGCCTCCAGGCTAATTTAGGAATAATACCATTATGTGAATCTATAATTATTATTTCATGAGTTTAAACGCTGGTATCGTGACAAATAATGTTAAAATAAAGGCATTTTGACAAAACAATTAAACACTAGCTTGAACTAGATGCACACAAATACATTCACCAATACGAGCACTCCGTAAACTCAAAAAAACTAGTTGTATATAACAGGTATGATCGTTGACCGACACTTCTTTTCGGCAGATGAGAACGCCTGTCAGTGGCGTCTCCGGTTGGTTTAATACTCAAAGGTTGCGGCCTTTAGGGGCAGCGAGGGTGACTGCCACTAGGTGATGTCGAGGACGATGAGGGTTGTTGAAATGAGAGATGTTGCTCGTGTCGAGAGTCGAGATCGAATGTGATCGGTGATCGGATCTGACCTCCTTTAATGGGCTACCTCTATTTATACAAGCTGTGTACATAAATAAGGAGGGTAGACACATTTTAGTAAACCCTGTAGGTGGGTACCTACAGACCGATCGCAGCTATATAGTCAACGTATGAAGATGACAGATGTCGGCCGCACGCGTCTGTCGCAGACTTCGGAAATAGCGCCATACATTTTCATACGTTAATCGCGCGCGGCTGCAATCGGCCTCAACCCAAGGAAGTCTACCTTAAGAATGACGTCAGACTAACAGACAGACGCCCGCTGCAAAGACAAAACCCCGCTAAAGTCTCACCAGTCCGGCGACCGGACTAAATAACCGGACTACTGATACAGCGGGCTCCGTTCAGCCTGGCTTCTGCGTGGCTCTCTCGTAATATTTAGACATTCATCACTGCCCAGTAAGTGATATTAGTTATATTTATACAGTATTTGAAGTAAGGGGAAGATCTCAATGAAAGGTTGAATGAACATTTATGAGGTGAACGAAAATAGAGTAGATGTTTGACTAAAGTTACTTATTAGTCATGTGTGTGTGCACTGAGTGACCCAATGTTTTTTTGTAATTGTGGGTACTACAATAGTTAGTAAAAGTTCTAAAACATTTGTAAAACGAATATTGGAGTTTGTAAAGACTTTAATAAAAAGTTATACGACCTGGAGTGGGGTCACTCAGTTCTCACACTTCACCTTCCAAATCTCAGTAAGTATATAGTTTACAGGTGTGATTTGTATATAGATCGTTAGTAAAACATGCATAAACGTATTTGCAAGAGAAAAACACATAATTTCGATATGATATACAGAATTGCAAAAGAAAGAATAGGGCCACTGAGTGACCCAACTTAAATAACCTATAAAATATTAATAACAGCATAAATATTATTACTTTTTCTGTCCTAGACTTAGTAAAAGTTACAAGGAAATTTGTAAAAGTAAAAAAAGAGCACAATAACGAGCCAATTTTGATAATTTGGAATTAATTGAGGTCACTCAGTTCACACACTATGAAAATCTTATATCGCTAAAATATCTGTAAATATGGGACATACAGAAATAACATGCCTATTAATAGTTAGTAGAAGTATATTGTTATACAAATGTATTTTTTGCACGAAGTAGGGTGTCCACACGGTAAAAAAAAACTGTTAATCTGGAGGCAAATCTGCAAAAAATATGGAATCCTTGTTAGAAAATCATCATCATCATGTATGTGTTATATGTATGTATATTAGCAATTTAAGTACTTACTTAAAATTTTTAGAAAAAATATGCTTACGCATTTGTCCCAGTGGGGGTCACCAGAGGTGTTCCATTACTGCAAATACCCAGTTTGTACCGGTACAAATATTTTTTTGATTTCTAAACGTGGCAGATCTACCGCTGATCGTCGAACCGCAATGCTTCTTAACATTCATGCCTCAGAATCAGTTCTGGGACCTCCTGGTTTCCTCAGGATATTATAGACACGAAAAGAAAAATACTGGACAACTGCGAGTCGGACTCGCCCATTCAGGGTTTCGTACAAATCTACTATATAAAAATAAGTCGGGTTTTCCTTCCTTTGCAAGATTCATTCCTTCCTTCGAAAAATAGTCCAAACAGCTCTTGCACGGGCGAAGAGTATGGTATCAATGTAGCTAGTTTTACGAATTTAAGAAGTTAAATAATTTATTGTTTAATAAAAATTTTTTGTTAGATATAGTTTCAATTGAACTTGAAATCTTAGACAGCTTGGATACAAGAAAGTTGATTCAAGATTTCGCAAATATAAAGGCAAGAAGAGGAAAATTTTTGTAGATACGAAAATAAAACTACATATGTACCTAATCAAAATAGATGTTTTATCTTCGTTATGATTCCTTTCCCACCATAATGAGAAAACATTAAATACCTAGCCTTTTTTTTTACGAAACTTAGCGTAAGTAGTCGTAGGGCGGCATAATCGGTATTGCACGCGGGCTACTAAACAGTTAGCAGCGGGCCTGAACACATACATGATGATGATGATTTTCTAACAAGGATTCCATATTTTTTGCAGATTTGCCTCCAGATTAACAGTTTTTTTTTACCGTGTGGACACCCTACTTCGTGCAAAAAATACATTTGTATAACAATATACTTCTACTAACTATTAATAGGCATGTTATTTCTGTATGTCCCATATTTACAGATATTTTAGCGATATAAGATTTTCATAGTGTGTGAACTGAGTGACCTCAATTAATTCCAAATTATCAAAATTGGCTCGTTATTGTGCTCTTTTTTTACTTTTACAAATTTCCTTGTAACTTTTACTAAGTCTAGGACAGAAAAAGTAATAGTATTTATGCTGTTATTAATATTTTATAGGTTATTTAAGTTGGGTCACTCAGTGGCCCTATTCTTTCTTTTGCAATTCTGTATATCATTTCGAAATTATTTGTTTTTTTCTTGCAAATACGTTTATGCATGTTTTACTAACGATCTATATACAAATCACACCTGTAAACTATATACTTACTGAGATTTGGAAGGTGAAGTGTGAGAACTGAGTGACCCCACTCCAGGTCGTATAACTTTTTATTAAAGTCTTTACAAACTCCAATATTCGTTTTACAAATGTTTTAGAACTTTTACTAACTATTGTAGTACCTACAATTACAAAAAAACATTGGGTCACTCAGTGCACACACACATTATTAGTCCACTTATAAAAAGACTGAGTTTGTCATAGTTGAGTAAAAGAGGCAAGAAGGCTTTACGCCTTTTGTCCTGAATCCGTGTACTGACTCATACTGTTTCTTTTTATGTATATAATTCTTCTGTATGTATGTCATTGAACTCCTAAACGGCTGGACTGATTTTGATGAACTTTATGTGTGTTTGGGTGGGTCTCTGGATGGTGTAGATTTACAATTGGACCCGATAGGTGGTGCTTTTGTCTGTGGCAGGTCAACATTTGCGCGGTCCACTAGTTGATTATTTAATGAGTCGAGGGCCCAAAATTTGCAACCAAATATTCCGCCTGTCAAGTGTTATCAATTCCTAAATGGGACATAACATATGCCCAGCTGTGCTGCCGTTATATTTTAAGAATATAAATTTACAAATGATTTGTTCCATGCTTTCTTCGTTCACCGGGAGTCATGTGTGAAATTAAGTTAAAAGTAGTACCATGTCATTGTAACTAAAATTTTCCACAGCATTTTCGTTTTAAGGATAAGATGTGGGCAATAACTGATATGGTACTAATCCGATAATTCGATATGAAACTGGAATCCTAATAAGGTGGAATATGGGCGACCTGTGTTCATATTGATCTTATGAAATTATGAAATAATGTAGTTAAGATTTACGTGTATGTATGTATAAAATTGTAAAGGTTGTTCATGTGAAATCAATACGCTGTAAAATTTAAATGGATGTTTGTCATTCATTAGACTGTCGACGAATAATTGTCTAATTAAACAAATTACAGTATACAAACAAAATACATTATTTATACTGAGCATAAGCTTTTGTTTCAGAATTTTATCTAGCCCTATTCCTTTCTTTCATCATCATCATACTCGTATCAGCAACAAGACGTCCACTGCTGTACATAAGCTTCCCACAAGTAGTCTTGGGTGTAGTCGGTCGCATTAGAAGTGCTCAAGTATCAAGCAGCAGTTTACTGCAGGCGATCTGTTACTATAGATAATCCTATTGTTTTCCGATTACGCGGCTTGACCGGGTTCGCAGTCCTGTAGAGAACGAGATTTACTTCGTTGGTAATTTTTTTTCAGTAGTGGTAAAAAAAAGTAAATGTAGTCATATGGATGATGTAAGCTACTTTAATCATCTACTATAAATTATATAAATAAATCAGTAGCTTAGCCATGCAGGGCCACTCCATAATAGAGACGCCATAAAAATAAATATTTATAGAAATAAGAGCGAGATTGTAGATAATTGTGTGTTTGCCCGATTTAATAAGGATATGACTATGAAATTCTAAATATCAACACTGCCTTTTAGTAGAAATATATTGTGCCAATATATTTTATGTATTGATTAGTATAAAATGAATCTATTTATCATACTTTGCCGGATTATTTATATAGTTTGTTTATACACAATTTTATCTGGCAGAATATTCATGGTTATAAGTATCCTGTATTTTATAGAGTTGCTATAATACAGTGTTTAATACAATCCTTTTGTTTTTATTTGTATTCGTCATGTCAAATATTACGGTGACACAAATAACTTGAAATAAATAATTTATTTTCGACTTTCACAATGTTTGTTTGTATATCGGGTTTAGGAATAAAAACAAATTTTTGTATCACAATAATTTATTTTTACAAATGAGTTATGGATCACAACAGCTCTCACAATGTATATAAATCTTCGTTTAGAAGTGTTAGAAATGATATCCTCAAAAATGACAATAATTACAGTACAGTTTTACACTACACAGTGGAAATCATTTCAGTAAGTATGGAGACAATTGGCTATACACCAGCGCGAAGGCACACGATGAGTTCATATTCTATATTAAAAAAGAAATTAAGTCGCAGTTTGAGCTCGTCCCATCCGCTAACAATTTCACTATCTAACAACAAACAACCCCAAACGGCCACTCCAAGTGATAAAATTTTACATTGTACACCAACAACTCTACCGATATGGAATATTTGCGACTACACGAATTTTGGTCCCAAGCTGGGTTAACACGCCGGCAGTATCAACTACTGTTTACTGTTAAATCATCTTAACACTTAGCTACTACGATAAAGGTCACGCGATGTGATCGACACATTAACAATTTATTATCTAGGTAAGTATATAACGCTGAGCTGGCCGGTCTCGCTCAATAAATAACCGCTTACTTCGGACTCTTTATTTACAACTGGCGGTGGCGGGCGGCCTCTCACGGGTTAACTTAACACATTTACAAGCCCTCGCTACATCTGATGCGCGTATAATTATGCTTTTTGTACCGTCGCTGTAGGAGCGCGATTACTCGACGAACTCGCAGCGAGGCCGCGTCGGCGCTCGATTAACACTAGTTAAGTAGCTCAGACGCGAGTTCGCGTAATCGGGGCCCTACATAAAAATATAATACAACTGGTGTAACCTAACTTATGCTATGTATGTACATCGCGCGTGCGTCGTCGGCGCTGTTCCGGGCCGGGGTCGCACGGCGCCAGCCAGCGGCTATCTGCAAGGGAAATCGGAATTAGAAGTCGCCATTTCCTGCTAGTTCGTAGTGCGGCGATTGACAACTTTTTCACAATGTTAATCGTTCAACAACGCTAAAAAGTAAGCGTCAGGTCCGCTGGACCAAGTGCGATATTTTATGTTTGGAGATTATCAAATTTCAGTACCTTTTTAGTACTATTTGGTACCTCGATTAAAAAAATTTGTACCTCAACGAACAGTGAAGAAACAAGAAAAGAAAGTGGTCAGCCATTCTGACGTCAGGTCGGCTGGACCAGATTTAGTTCACATAGTTAGACACGATATAACTTAATTGTTTCTTTGCTAATATTTAGTACCTTTTTAGTACCTTCACAAATCTTTTTTGTAAAATTTTAGGGCTTCCCAGAAAAAAGTTACGGATGAATGGAATTTTGGTCTAGATACTAGCAGCGCACCGTCTCACCCGCGTAGTTCCCGTTCCCGAGGGAATACGGGGATACAATAAAAACTATGCTACTCAAGGATAATGCGGCATTCTAATGTTGAAAGAATTTTTGAAATCGGTCCAGTAGTTTTTGAGTTTATGCGTTACAAACATGTAAGATACATACCCAGAGGTGAAAGGTCGGATGTCAACAACCGACATTTCCTTTCTTACATTAAACAGATGTCGATGTCGTCTCTTTCGTCCATGCAGCGCTGCCCTCGCGGACCCACTTTATACCCGGATCCTTAGGAATTTCCAGAAATGCCTTCGTAGCGGTTGCCTACAACAATATAATACACCCACATACCATACTTCAAGTTTCCAGGTATTATCGTTTTGGAGCAGTACGATTTCTTTTTATACCCAGTTTCTTTTCCCGTGGAAATTACACATTCTGCCGCTGTAAAAAGTACTTTTAGATGTTGACCCAGTTACTCAGCTATTTCCACACCAAATTTCATAGTGGAGTGTACTATCTAAATTTATACATTAATTAAAACTGCAACGAGGCCGTGTCAACCTGAAAATTTTGCGGTAGTGTATATTGTTTTGGATATGAAAAGCATTAGGTCGGATCTGATCATCCGACCAAAACCACTTTTTCATATATTCATACTAAACTTTTTGTTCTCTTTCTGGCAAACTCACTTTTGTATTTCTATCCTTCTTCATTGATTTCATTCGTTTAATTGTCCATTTCTCGTGGGAACAACAGTGGTAAATGAAACAAAAACACAAAGAAAAATAAGATTGGAGAACAAAAGAACACGGAAGTTAAAACACAAAAAAATTCTAGCGAAGATTTAGAAGAGAGAAAGAAGAACAGGAGAGACTATATGAGAAACTATAAGGCATGACAATCTGAAGAAAAGAGAGCAGCTTGCTTACAACAAAGACGTCAGCATAATGTCGGACCTTCACAATCTGAAGAAGAAAGAGCCGTTCGCTTGCAGCAAACACGTGAGCTTATGGCCGAATACCGAGTTTTAAATCTGAAGATGACAGAGCAGCTCGCTTACTGCAAATGCGGCAGCGTAATGTGGAATCTAGAAGATCTCATAACGCAAGTCTCATAGGTTTCTTAAAAACGATTTATCACAACGGTTTGTGATAAAATATGTGAAATTTGCACTAAGCGTTGCTATCTGCATCAGATTTTCAATTGACCTGTATACACAACCACAACACCTTATTTGGCTGATGAATTTAAGCAAACAAAATGTTTAATCACTTGCAGACGTTGTAAATGTCAAATAAGTTCAAAAAAAATCATTCCACCATCTAAAGCATGTTTCAATAATCTAGATCTAAGCCCTATTCCAGAAGTGATTGCAAATTTGTCACAACCTGAACAAAAGCTGATGCACGCATTATTTCATTTGTTAAAATTAAACATTTATTTATTTTCAACGTTAAACGACGCCTCGTAAAGAAAATTTGAAATTTATTTTTTATGGATAGTAACTAGGTACTATAGAGGAAAAAAATGTTTTTAAAAACTAGATGATGTTTAGATGATTCTTGAGATTTTAAATTAAGAAAGAACTTTTAGTCTTAGAAATAGTCTTTTAACAGAGATATTTTTTACTTTTAAATAAAGAGGAGTTTAACCAATTTCAAAAAAGGAGGTTAACAATTCTATACATTATGTTAGTCTAGGGCTTCCAAGCAAGTGTGCACAAAAAATATAATTGTATGTATATGTATTACGTAATTATTATGTTTTGTATTCTGACTCTAGCTGGGAAAAGTGTAGGTGTGATGAACACAACCAGTTCAGTTGTTTTAAAGATAATACACTAATAAGTGTAAGTGTGCCAACGGTCAAATTAGGAATGCTTTAATGGTTTTAATTAGCACTTCTAACCTTGTACCTAGGATTATTAATTATTAATTTGTAGTGACCAAGGTTATGTTGACATCAGACCCGTATTATTGTTGAGAAATTTCAACCTGCTGTATTTATATATAAAATTTACACAACAGTACAGTTTAGTCATTGGTTTGTCACAAAAATTTAACATATTGTACGCAGAGTCTATGATGAACCATATAATTTCAGGCATAAGGTCGGATGTCAGCGAAATATTAAAAAAAGTAATAATTTAACATTTTATTGCAGTTTCAGATTAGTCCAGTTATTATAAATCTAAAGGTGAACATGTCTACAGTAAATACGTATCAAAAAACTGTTGAATTTCTTTGTTTTATACAAAATATCGACAAAATTGTTTTTGCTCTCCCGAAAACCTGACTTTTTCGAGATCCGACCTAATCTTTGAGTATTAAACCAACAGGAGCCGTCACGCGCACTAGTTTCTTTGCAAAAAAGTCTGCCAATTTCTGCGCGGGGGACGAGGAAACTTTTTAAATAAACAATGATAGTGCTTGACACTATCGATAAATTGTGTCGATGATTTCTGCCAATAATAATGACAAAAGATTAAATTCAAAGTGTCGATAGACGGTGTTGTGCGGACTTTTACATAACTGTCGTAAACTATTACGGTAACACCCATGAGACAAGTTAAAAGATTTTTTCAAATACCTAGTGTAAGTTTTTTAGAGAAAACACCAAAAGAAAAAAAACTGAATGACTATTTCAATAATCTTTATTTAAAGAACATAATGATAAGTAAATATGACTAAGAATTCTTTTTCATTTCTTTTTTGACAGTAAACAACCACGAAACGATTCACGAAACAATTTGGCATTTTTAGATCATTTCATTCCGCGCGTACCGTGATTTGTAAATTGACGCGGAACAGAAGACAACTAGTTTTTTATATAACAGGAATGAGCTTTGCTCATACCCTTTTGGCAGAGGGGAACGCCTGTCAATGGCGTCTCCGGTTGGTTTAATACTCAAAGGACCTGTCGCCAAGAGCGAATTTCCGAACGCAACTTAAGCAGGTAAATGTTTAGCATTCTTCTGTTGGAACTATGAGAGATGCAGTGAGAATGGCGGGAGATCAGCAGCGAGACGGCAGGTTTGGACACGTAAATAAAAGCTAAATATATAATTACTGGATCCCTGGTGAGTTACCACTTATTATACTACATCTAGAAGGAACAACAGGACTACAGCATGCTGTAGAGGTTGAGGAATGGCTGTGAGGGGCGAGGAGGAGGCCATGGGTGGTCGTGAGGCCATCATTAATATGCTATCGTTCTGAGGATCCATTGACTATAGTTGATTTGTATATCTGTAATATAATGATGATAAATGTGTTTATGTGACTAATTAAAATATAGCAATTACACCCTGTAAGCGAAGCAGAATACATAGTAATAAACATATATAGATATATACATAATAGTGGCCCGGGCAGACGTCGTTCTGCCACCATATAAACCATCCCTGGACCCACTCGAACCCACACAAAAAGTTTTATCAAAATCGGTCCAGCCGTTCTCGAGTTGTAGCGTCAGGAAGGAAAACCCGACTTATTTTTATATACACAAATAATATATACACCACAGGACCTAATGCTTTTCATGTCCAGAGTTATCGATGTAGATATCAAAACACCAATTTTTGAAATTGTTGTCTCTGTCTGTCTGGTTGCGCAAGCATCACACAAAAACTATTAGACGGATTTAGATGAAATTTGGTGTGGAAATAGCTGAGTAACTGGGTCAGCATCTAAAAGTACTTTTTACAGCGGCAGAATGTGTCATTCCCACGGGAAAAGGAACTGGGTATAAAAAGAAATCGTACTGCTCCAAAACGATAACACCTAGAAACTTGAAGTATGGTATGTGGGTGTACTATATTATCGTAGGCAACCGCTAGGAAGGCATTTCTGGAAATTCCTAAGGATCCGGGTATAAAGTGGGTCCGCGAGGGTAGCGCTGCATGGACGAAAGAGACGACATCGACATCTGTTTAATGTAAGAAAGGAAATGTCGGTTGTTGACATCCGACCTTTCACCTCTGGGTATGTATCTTACATGTTTGTAACGCATAAACTCAAAAACTACTGGACCGATTTCAAAAATTCTTTCAACATTAGAATGCCGCATTATCCCTGAGTAGCATAGTTTTTATTGTATCCCCGTATTCCCTCGGGAACGGGAACTACGCGGGTGAGACGGTGCGCTGCTAGTATCTAGACCAAAATTCCATTCATCCGTAACTTTTTTCTGGGAAGCCCTAAAATTTTACAAAAAAGATTTGTGAAGGTACTAAAAAGGTACTAAATATTAGCAAAGAAACAATTAAGTTATATCGTGTCTAACTATGTGAACTAAATCTGGTCCAGCCGACCTGACGTCAGAATGGCTGACCACTTTCTTTTCTTGTTTTTTCACTGTTCGTTGAGGTACAAATTTTTTTAGTCGAGGTACCAAATAGTACTAAAAAGGTACTGAAATTTGATAATCTCCAAACATAAAATATCGCACTTGGTCCAGCGGACCTGACGCTTACCGCTAAAAACTATCAGCTAAACTTCAGTGATTGCTGTAAAATTTACAGTATTAAAATAGGTACCTACAGTGTAAGCTATTAGCGCAATCAAATTTAATTGCTTTTTAAAAAAATGATTATGCTAAGTTTTAAATTACATTATTTATCAGATATTTAATCAAATCCACCATAGTTCAAGTTTGGGATTAAATGACAGAGTGTGAATTGTATTCCAGTTTCACAAATGATTAACATGATGATTTACTTAACTTGTGTACAAATATAAAAATCAAATTCCTAGCAACAGCGGCAACACATCTTATAAAAAACGAATCGGTAGCGTTACCTGGTGCGTGTGCGCAGCGTGGCGGCGCAGCAGAGCAGCCGCTAGCAGAGCACGGCGCGGTCCGGCGGGGGGCGCGCGGGCCGAACGCGAAGGCACGCCGCCGCCGCCGAATGGGCGTGACCCCCATGACCCCCGTGACCTCCATGACCCCCGTGCCCCACATGACCCTCGTGCCCCACGCATGCGCAGTCGCCCGCGGCGGCCATCTTGGCGGGCTTCTCGTAGTCGGGCTGGAACTTCTTGCATAGCGCCAGCACGGAAGGTGGGTGCGGGTGCGACTTGCGCGATACCTGGAATCGGGTGGTAAAATTACTTACCCAGATACTACGTTGGCGTGACGATCGTGGCAGGGAGGGGGGGGGGATTTAGAATGGCGCGAGACAGAGTACAAATTAATACACTTATGTATTGTGGTGCGGTTGTGTTCCAAGTAAGGCAATCAAACAATTGTAGCATACCTATGGGGTCACAGAAACGTGAGGAAATATCTATGATTCTATCACTGGACGCCACTATGCTTCACAATGTATTAATCATAATAAAAAAAATATAGTTTAAGTCTTCGTCTATAATAATAGCTTATAGTGAAAAACCTGTTGGCAAACCTAATAAATAAATAAAATAAAAAATACGTCATAAATAGTCACATGCCTATTTTCGAAACAATAGACTGCCACTTGCTGGCAGGTCTTTATTATATTTCTAATAACCCTTTATTAATACTAAGACAATTTAATGAATATGGGTTGTCTCTCTTTGGTAGTGAACTCCTATTTATATAAAAGAAAGAAAATATGTTACAATGTACAAAAGCCATGAAGTCGACCACCTAACACTGCGATCACCAGCCCGCCTGCGAAGCATTGATATGCCAACCCATCCAGGAGGCTAGTAAGCTGATGAAGCAGAATAGAATACAATACTGTTCGTACGGTAACTTCATTGGTAATCCATGTTGAGTAAGCAGTAACAAGCACCTTGGGCGTGGAGGGGGCGTCGGGGAAGGGGGGCGAGACGTCGCGAGCGTGCGCATGCTTCAGAGGCTTGTCGCGCTCCTCGCACTCGTCGCGCGGCGCAGGCGCAGGCGAAGATGGACGAGACTCCGGGGACTCTGCAACAAAGATTGCTCGAATTTATTTGCGAATTCCTGTGATTCTGCTAGATAGGTAACATATTATGAGTTGGTCGCGGTTTTCGTTGTGTTTACGCACAATGGAAGTCATTAAACAAAGTCAGATACTCTTGGGTGGTTTTAAAAATTCTGACAGGTGGCCACAAGCCTCACAACATCTCCCTATCGTGGGAGATTATGGCCCATATTTCCTCATGTGTGAGCTGTTACAGGTTGATGATGATGAACAGGGATAATAGTAGTTGACTGTCTAGTCAAATTAGTTTTTATCATCTGTTTGACAGATTCATGTCATCTTCATTGTCATAACATTCAATTGCTTACATTTTTTCATGATTTTTTTATCTGATAATTTGCTATATCTTTATTTGCCCAGTCTGTGTCAAAAGATCCAAACCTTTAATCACATTAGGCAGGAGCATAAAATGAGTAATTGGTGTGCACACCAATACTGAGATATCTATTTGTGTTGCGACGCTACTTGAGCTGTGTTCAGACCAACAAACTTGGCTTACCTTTCTCATCTTCGTGTGTTCCATTTGTGCCATTATGTCCATTGACGCCGTTATGGCAATTCACACCGTTGACTCCGTTGACCCCGTTGTGCCCGTTGACACCGTTGTGCCCGTTGACTCCGTTGTGTCCGTTGACGTTGTGCCCGTTGACGTTGTGTTCGCCCTCGTCGTCGCTGGCCACCTCGGCCGCGTCGAAGCCGACGCCGACGATCATCCGTGGGATGTCAGACTCGTCTTTCAACCAGGGGTGCTCCAGGCACTCTTCCACTGTGAGACGGCCACTGTGGGTGAGATACAATAATATATATTACTAAACAATTCTATCAAATCTTCAAAATATCTTTGTTTAGTCAGATGATTCAATGATTGAAAATAATGCCAATGGGCAAGAGTACAGTTTTCTTGCTGCATTCAGCTGAATAAACAAATAAATGACCCACAGTGTGCAAGAACGATGACTAATCTAGGGTTTTTTGATGTTGCACATCAGCATCCGCTCGTATATATATACTGGGTAAAGACCCAGTCCATCTGTATTATCTTTAGTCATCCTCTCCTATAACCTCATACATTCTTTTTGAGACTATACTCGAGGCAGTATTCTAATTGAGGCAGCATCCTACTAGAGGTAATATCTTGATACAATATCTTACTAGAGATAATATTCTGCTACAGACAATATTCTACTTGACGCAGTAACATAATTAAGACAGTAAACTCGTGACAGTACTCACTTGGGATCCACCACGAGCGTCTCCTTGATGAACTGGACGGCGCGCTGCGAGACGCCGCGGAAAAGCTCGCGCGGGAACGACAACTGGCACTGAGCTATGTTCAGGTAGGTCTCCTGCTTAGTGTCGCCGGCGAAGGGCGAGTACCCGCTCAGCAGCACGTAGGCCAGCACCCCCACCGACCAGATGTCAGCCGCGAGTGACAGCGGCTCGTAGGAGAGGATCTCCGGGGCTGTAGAAGGAAGCACGAAAGTTTAGGTAGGTACCAATCATGAACATCTATCTAAGTTCTATGTAAAGGGGTTTTCTTTCCTCACTTAGTCCCTAAAGTGGACCATTGTACGTGAGCCATGGCGGCTGGTTATTCCAACCAGCCCACCTCCCTCCAGAAGCAGATCAAACTTCCGAGTCTATTCAGGACATCATGAACAATCAATCATGAACATCTTTAGAGATCAACTTTGGCAGCGCCTACTGCTAAAGGCTTCTGACAATTTCTTAAGACCTACTGCTGTGGTTGGGGGATATTCTTCTACAATACGGGGATAAAAACGCAAGGTTCAAATGGGAATATTACTGTGGTACAAGAAAGTAACTTAAGTACGTATAATATATATCCACTTGAGCACTTTTAGAATGAAATACCGCTATATGAGGTTTTTGATTATTGGCGGGCTTGGCTTGCTCTAGTCCTCAATATTACTCAGAGGACACAGATGAGATCAAAGATGGAACGAGCTTATCCTGAAGAAGGCTATGTACAAGTGCATAGGCTTGTATAGACTCGGGTTGTGTTAACTCCGGGATACAAAGATTGTACCTTTTCAACGAATTGTATTCTTTGTATTCACGTCCATAAGAAGCGATTAAAAAGGTGGTATTACAGAAAGTAACTAAAAGTCAAAAACCACACGGCAATTCATAAAATACCTATCATATTCTCTTCTACTCATGGCGCAATTTAGACATTAAACCATTACTAAGACTTAAACCCATTACACAGCCAATTACAGATCCAATTTGGTATTGATCCGAGAGTAGTAACTCTGTAATACCGCAGCCACAATTATATTGACACGACCAGTTCGAATGTATGCCATATGATATAACACAAAATTATAGTAATTCAATATCACATGTTGCTTAAGACAGCCTATATTGTCATGGTGTATGAACAAGTGGTGTATGGTGGCAATGGAAAGACCTGCATTATGAAGATGGCGACTGGTGTAGAACGAAGCTGTTATGTGTAAATGTTGTAATCGTGGGTTACCATAATATTGCTTAATACTTCTGTTACGGTCTACTAATCTTCAGCAAACATGCGATATGTAAACATTATGTAAATGATTTATTGTCTTAGAAAACATGTTATTTTTAGGTTTCAATACATATCTTGGCTGTTGTTTATAACGTAAAATGAAATTGAAATAATACATTTTATCATGATAAATTGCTTCAAATCGTATTTGCTCACGAGTTTGTCTGCGTGACTACTCAAGATATATTTCAAAATTTTAAATAGAACCATAAGCTTTTAAATAGTAAAAACAGTATCAAAATACTTGTGTAGTTTTCGCGTAACGCTGCACGCTGTAAGCACCAGAAAAAAAAACGTATGCCTGCAAAGACATTTGGGTGATTCTTTTTCAAATATCGTAACGGTACAGACAGCTACGTTACGGCTTTCTGATCCACTCACCAACATAGTCTCTGGTGCCAAGAATCTCCCGCACGTGCGCGCCGGGCTGTATAGCGCGGCTGATCCCGAAGTCGCAGATGAGCAGCTCCTCGCCATCAGCAGACAGCAGCAGGTTCTGGGGCTTCAGGTCCAGGTGGGCCACGCGCCGGGCGTGCAGGTGGGCCAGCCCTTCCAGCACGTGGCGGAGAGCGCGCCTGGTCGCGCCTTCCGTCAGACGCTCTTCTTCATCGAGGAGGCGCTGCAGCTCACCCCCAGCGCACATTTCCAGAACTATCGCCACTTCTGACCGCGTTTCGTACACCTGGAACGATCGGATGACGTTGTTAGTTACTTTGTGAACAGCAGCAATGGCAATTGTTGCCCGATCGTTCGAGTTTTCCGATCTCACATTGGAAAACTGTAATATCTATTCGGGATTTTGATCAAGTCTGAAAACCATGTAAAAGACAATTAATTAAATTAAACCCTACTTCAATAAGTCACAAATTTTGTATTTTTGTACTGTTCGCGTGAGAGATTATGGTCCATACTTCCGCATGTGTGACCCTAGCTCAGCAGTGGGGTGATGACTGATGACAGAATATAGTTTAGGTGCCGCTTACGTCCTCTGCATTAAGAAGTAGCTTACGATGTCTGCAAGTCTTCTAACTCACCTCATGCAGACTCACGACGCGCGTGCAGCCGGCGCAGAGCGCGAGCACCGCGACCTCATGTTGGATTTCGCGGGTGGTGTCAGCAGCGCGTCGCCGTTTGCGGATGAACTTGGCTGCGTATTCCTCGCCGGAGACCAGGTGCCGTAGCTTGCGCACCGACGCGAATTTTCCTCTGTAAAAGAAGCAACTGTTACATTCGTTGGTGGTGACTTTGAATTGCTTGTTGTAGGTGATAGAGTGCCCTTGAGCTTCTTGCTGGTTCTTCTCGAGGTACTGCCTTTGGAACCAGCAACTCGTCGGTGGAGATCGGCTGCTGTATCCATTTAGCCAATCTTTATGGACGAGTTAAGAGTGCCTTGTTATTAGACTATTGACTTTTCTAAGTGTTATTTATTTTCTGTAGGTTATTTTCAATTACCTACAGAAAATAAATACATTTTCATTTTTGAAGCTCTGTTAGTGAACCAGGTTCTGATGCAGAAGCCAGGGTCGTCGGGGGATTGAACAAAGTCGATTCCTGGTAATGGCATTTCTAATGAGCAGAAACTATAGATGACGGTGAAGGAAAACATTGTAAGGAAACTAACAGACCCCAGAATTTGTTCTAAGAATGTGTAATAGCATCCGTTAAGTTCAGAGGTTCGAAAACTACTCTAGTAACAAGTGGGTAGTTCCAGTAACGGAATACTTCTTACAACGCTTGGGGATATAGCGTTAGTGTATATTTATTTAATATTTCTTTTAGTCCGATATAACAATTAATACTTTAGTGCTAAAACGGTGCATATAATTCCGGCGCTCGGTGCGTTACATACTTATCTTAATTGAAAAACTGAGCGGCCACAGATTATTATCCAATTTAATTACTTCGAGCTTACACGTTAAACTTTTACCACACATTTATTTGAAGTTACTTCTAATACACTGTAACGTTCAGAGCATACGATATACACTTTCGTAATTGGATAACCATTTTCTATCTTTAATATAGCTTTCTATGGAAAGAAGAAAGTTGATTTGTTGCATCGTTTTGGGAGTTGCTAAATGATATGCAATGGCCATGATAGGGACAGGACACAAGTAAATACCGCAATAAGTACAGCGTATAGACATTTTACACAGCACAGCAATCTTACATTCGCCGCAGCGGTTTCCATTGAACTCACAATCTTTGTTAACTCTCTAACAAATTTAGGACCTTAGGAAAATCTGAAGTAGGATTCTTAGAATATGTTCGGCGCGTGCGTATCAGCTCCGACAAGCGGGATAGTAATTGGGCAATTTCATTAAGCCGTCCGCGAGCGCGACTAACTGAAAGCAGTAAACCTTTCAAGGGAGGCCGTTACCTTGCATTAGTCACAATAATTGGTGCGCGTATAAAATATGTGCACGGATGCGTCGCACGCGCAGCCTCGCTACCGGCACGCGCCTGCACAGCCCTAGGGCAGCTCCAGACATGTTTATTACACGTAATTTAGGTACACTTTATAGCAAAAGTTTTACGGCTCCTAGTAAAACATCTTGAGGCAACTGACCCGAGTACCAAGACCATCGGAGATTGTATTTGCGTTTTATTTAACGTTTACGCGGATTGGTGTTAAAGAAATCCTGTTAGCTATTGTTAGGTGGACCCACCATAAAGACGAGTGTGATGTTAGAACAATGGTTAATTTAAACCAGTGAGTAACGAGGTAATGAGCAAACAAAGCGAATCGCGTGAGACCTCTTTACAGCTAATTCTAAGTATCGCATAAATCTGGGGCTTTCGTTGCGCGTGCGTTGAGTGGTGGTGCGATGCAATTAGCTGGCCGGCGCCGGCGCAGGTCCGGGCGGGTGGCGGCGCCTGAGCGGCGCGGTGTCGCGTGCCGCACGTGGCCTACGGTACTCGTAGAAACTAAAACAGTTACTTATGTACTTTTGTTGTCTAGTCAATGCTTCTTGCAGAATGTAATACCTATTTATTTATATGTGAACTTTTCATTTTAACGTATCGCAGCATTCACAGACGCACATTTGTGGAAGGATGGGGTATACTCTCCCACGATGGCCCAACATCATTTTCTTGCTTGTTTTTTTCATTATTTGGTGTCGTCACACTATGTATTCCTCCATTTATCCCTATCAACTGTCATTTCACTTCGTTCCTTCACATAATGTCATCCTTCACGCAATCCATTAATCTTTTTATATCCTTACACATTTATATTAAGTTTAAGGGCATATAATTTTAAGAGCAGTTCGCTATAAGTAGCTTGAATCCCAATTTTAGAAGCTATAGTCATCAATGACTGTCTGGTCTTACAGTCGCAAATTACTTACGCATTTTCGCATCTGTAATAAGTATTACTTAGGATTAGAACTGCGTGTATTGTCGAGCTGTATTTAGTTCACCAATACACTGGCATAACCGCGCGTGTAGGTACTCAATAATATAATCAGCATTTACCTTGATCATTATTATTATTAGACTATCTTGAATAAAACCTGAATCAATCTACTATCCGCTTATCATTTACGAGTATGTTCCGAACAATGTCAAGTGTTCGACCACTTCTGCAAAGTCATAAAAAATATCACGTCCCGACAACCGTAGGCGTCACAAACCGGCTGCAGTTCGATCTCGCTATTAACATACATAATAATGACATTAATCTTAGGTCCGACACAAACAATAGGGTTAAAGAGGTCCGATATCGCCGGTCCGCATTCCGGACGGGGACCGGTCGGCGACAGATGCCGTCGGATGGGAGACCGATTGCCCCGAACTGGGGCAAGACTTGCACTGCAGACTGGGACGCTGGCACACTTTCATTGTAATCGATAGCTGCATAGTTTATTGGGTCATCGATTTATTGAATTTGCCTACGTAGTAGCTCACCCACTAATGGATGTGTAGTCTGCTTTGTTGAGTAGCGAATTTATGGCACAATTAAATTATACTAGCGTTCTGGAACAAGAAGTAGACAAAATCACGCGGTTCGTTGGTACGTTGCTGTGTGAAAGAAGGACAAACAAACTTTGTTAGAGTGTGCCTAGTTGAGCTTACGGTCATATCTACCAACATTACAAATTTCAACTCCATAATTAAGTTCTGTCAGTTTATTTGTCTGTCAGGACATATCTCATTATACACAACGCGTTACAGAATAATCGCAATTCCTCATACACCCCAATTAGTAGGTATATTAATATAAAAAAAAATATGATGCGTTCGTACTTTAGTTTTGTCAGACCAAATCTATTGAATAAAGACCAATAATAGTATGGTTTCCATAGGTAGCCCTAAATTCAGTTATGCTAATTGATTTTTCGAAAACAATTTACACGTATTAAAATACGTCGTCGATACTGAACAAACAAATTTCAGGAATTGCGCTTATTCTGCTACATATTGTAGATAAATCGACAATATACTAACGTACATAGCAGAACTACTACAAAGACGTGGATTCCTCTAATCGGGTCTGCCAGTTTTCAGAAATGAGTATATACTCTATTTAATAGATATTATTTAATTTTGTTGCATCGTAATAAGTTAAATGAAGCTCTCATTTTTTTTTTTTTTTTTTTTTTTTTTTATCATGTTTTATTGTACCCCCAAAACAAAGCTTATTTTGAGATGTAAACGGAACTAAGCTTCCTTTTAACTACATATTATTATTGAAGAATAAACAACAGTGCCTATACATAATATTCTTTTCTTCTTCACAATCACAAAATATATTCATACCGTATGTGACATGGAACAGAAAAACACCGCTTGGCACGGAATGTGTATGTAACTTATTTAATGCTGAATCACAACAAGACATAATTGATGAGCGCAACGGAGAATTCCCACAAATTCAGTTCAATGTCGCCTAAAATTGTCGTCAGCGTATTAAATTCTCCGAAACGGCCATATGTGTTATCGGGGTCAATGTCGCGGTGACCTGACTTGCTCCGGTTAGCTTGTGGGGTAGGCATTTTGCCACCCTACCGCTAACTACACAACCGGGTCGCTGGCTCACGTAACCTTAACTTTATTTATAGTTTTTATTAATTAATATACGCACTCCTTATCCCCGAGGAGATTGGAAAATATATTAAATTTCTGGAGGTACCCACTTTTCTATATGGTATTTTCTGACCCTTAAACGTGATACGACCGGGGTTCACAACTCAGAATGTAGACTCAGAAAATATTTTAAGCTTTTAGGGTCACCATCTTGTGCGCACTTTCAGGATAAGCAAAACCCAAGCGAGACAAAAGATACAAGTCTCTCAAATTAAAATTCAAAAGCTATCGATTCCTGATAAGCTCCTACACTAACTATAAATAGTCTGGTAAATTAAAGCAAAAGACATGAATACGCTCATGCCTTTACATCCGAGGGGGTAGGTAGAGTTATTCCATTCCTGTTTTACCTACCTACCTATTTTCAACCAGAATAATTTTTAGACCCTTAAACCTGACGTAAATTAACATGGTACCAAAGGATTCATGGAAAAAACATAAACTCATGACTGTCTGGACTTAAGGGCCTGTGCCGCTACATCGTGGGACTCAGATCAATACATCCTGCAGACCCATGGCCTACTTCTGGTAAATGGGTTAACGGCGCCGGTCCGTATTGTGCGGATGTACAGTGAGAGTGGCTACAAATTTCAATTCAAGCTGAACAGCTTGAACATTAGGAAATATTTGACTACGAGCTACAAAGTTATAGAAGTGAAAGCGAAGGGGAGAATAACTTATGTAGTTGATATCTACCACTCACTTCTTATATATATATATATATATATATATATATATATAGATTGCAGGCCTTATTTCTGGACCAAAGTTAGACAAGAAAAATTAATTAAAAAAAGAAAATCCCTAATGCTTGAAAAGGAACTAAATATATATTTTTAATTAGCCTGAGAGAGATGAACTAACAACACCTCGGACTTTAAATTATTTCAATCTTTTGAGAGTCTGTTTGTACATATAACAACAAGGCATAGACATACACTTACAAACTATATACAAAAAAAATCCGCCAAGCGAAACAATTTCATAATCCGTGAAAATTAAAGTTCCTCTTATATTTTCATTATAATAGCGAGCTTCGACAAACGGCCAGCCGCCGTTGATTGGGTGTAAGCCGTGTAAGTAAAATCTCATTTAATTTCAGAACTCGGTGCGTCTGCGCACCACACCGCGATTTTCGGGTCGTGTACGCACCTGCGCGCGCAGCTGTCGACAAAAACAGGGATCGACGGGAATGCCGCTTGCTTTTTGGGTTACATTAATTTTGGCAATGCAGCCGGCAGGATGCGTTAAAATAACGAAACAGAATTTATATTTTTTAAAACACATATTTTGATAAGGTTGCGCAAGGAAATATACATTGACGCTTCATTTCCGATGGTATAGGCACAGGTATTGCATGCCTGTCTGAAAGTATCTACGTCTCAATAGTGTTTTTGACAAAAGTGGCCACATATGACTTAAACTATTTGAACACTGCCTAAAAACACATTTAGAAGTCGTGTTCTGATCAAATTTTATTTGCAATAGTGTTGAAACCAATTCAATACTAGCTCAAGTGCTGACTAAAGTTCATGTCAGTAAACATTGCCAGTCATAAATATAAATAGCACTTTGACTGTTCTTTTGTTAAGGGGTACATCACGCGGGAGTAAATTTTTAATTTTATCGACTTTTTTTTATCGTTTTTTATTGTCTGAACATAATCAATAATGTTATTTTGTAAGACATTAATGAAAAAAAAAGAAATAAAAAAAAACCTGCTTGGAATTTTCATATCTGGTGCCTTTCCCGTCTTTGAGCGGGTTAGATTAGATTATTTTTTTTATTTTCTTTGCCATGCAAAATCAACAAAAAATTTCTTAGTATCAAATTAACATTAAGACAACAATTTATTTAAAAATTATGAAATTGGTCAAAACACTCAACACAGAGACCAGGCTGATTTTCACAGGCTAGACAATGCCATGTAGTGTCAGTGCGTTTTTTGTTTTTGGTGCATTGACGGCATTGCTTTCTTTTTATTCTTCCATTCGGTAGTTTTTCAGTAATGCGACTTATTATATGAGAGGTTATTTTACGAAGTCTCTTCGGTACTGTAACAGCTTTGGGTTTTTCAGGCAGCAATGCATTGATTATTGATAAGCGATAATCATATAGTCGCATTTTTGGCTGCCCTGAAAACTTGTTATACATTTTGAAGGAATTTATTAATAATATTTGAAAAGTGTGGATGGCAATTTTGAGGTCCCATCTCAGTGCCGTTCGCTCGCATGGGTAGAACGAGAGAAGTTGGTCTTGTGTATCTATGCCTGGCATAAATTCATTATATCTGGCAATTGCTTCAGGCTTCTCCTTTGTCTGTCCGCGTTTATTTGCAACAAGTAACATTCGGTCATTATATTCTGAAGTGATGTACAAGACATCGTGTATATCTTTCCACTTCCCCACATGGACACCTTCGCGGAATCGTGAAATATTTTCTCCCTTCTTTAGCTTGGCATTGATGACTTCTTTCGGATTTTCTTTTAGGTTCCTCCTCAACGTACCCGTGCAATAGGTTTTATTCTCTAAAAGTGTCTGTGTCAATTCATAACTATTATAAAAATTATCCATGTAGAGTGAATGTCCACAGTTCAGGTTATTTTCTAAAAGGTTCAACACTACTTCCTTAGCGTGATCTTTACCACCTACTGCGTCTTTGCTGCCAACGTACAAACGGAATCTCAAAATCAGACCGTCCGGTTCTGTTAGCATATATAATTTGATGCCATATTTGTGGCGTTTGTTTTTTATACATTCCCGGAACAATAGACGACCTTTCCACAGTACAATGCTTTCGTCTAATGATAACTGTTTAGCAGGATAGTAACAGTCCTCCATCTTCTTGTTGAAGTATTCAAGCACATGACGAATTTTATAAACTGGATCATCGCTCTTCATTTCCGAAGTAAAATGCAAACATCGCATGATTATGAGGAATCTGTTACGTCCCATTTGCTCAGGGAAAATAGGTATAGAGAAAAGGCGGTCTTTCTTCCAGTAGTCTTGAATGCGACCGAGAGGCATTGTCCCCATGTGGAACAGTAGTCCTAAAAAAACTTTCAGTTCTTCGACAGTCAGTTCCTTCCACTCCGTAATCCTCGAAGCCTCTTTCGTTCGTTTGGATAAGAAGATCCTTTGTGCTTGAGCATTGGTTTTATCGCAAATCATTTGCAAGAAAGCGTTTTCAAAAAAGAATTTAAAATAATCAATGGGACTCGCGCCAGCTGGTTGCCCAGAGAAAGCGTTCATTTTTATAAAAGCCATATTCTGGAGGGGTCCGGTGGTACTCCAAGTCGATGTTGATCCGGTAATTGAAGGCTGATCAGTAGTTGATTGCACAACACTGCGCACCGCAGGACGCAGAGAAATATCGACAATTGGAAATGATGCCCGGTCCCCTTCATACTCTGATGATAACGATGACTGCTCCTGATCAGAGTCGCCAAGGTCAAAGTCATCCTCGGAACCATCTCCATGTAGTAGCTCTTCCTCATCATCGCTATACAATTTATAATAATAAACACTTTTCCGCAGTGCTTTAGGCTTTGAAGGGCCTCCTTCACTGTCCATTTCAATGTATATTTTAAAAAAACGAATCACAAAACCGCAATACGCTACGTAATTTTTAGTGTGTACACATAAACAACGTTTCAACGCCGATGCCGGCGGAGAACTGACTCGTAGAGTTTGGGTAGCACCGACCCCTCTCCGAGGCGGGATTAGCCTCCCCGCCGTGGTACCCGCACCTTGCCCCGGGCGGGGTTGGAAGTCAGTGTTAGTTAAGTTTTATTGCATTACATCACACACGGTGTAAACACATCTCATAATTGCTATGTCAAGTCATTTACATGCAACTTAAGGTAATTATTCCTGGTTATGAAAAAACACAAATCATTTTAAGCTAAAAAATATGTTCGATCATTTTTAATGATCTACGAATATTCTCATTTCGAAACGCAGAGACTACGCGACTGCGCAAGAGCCACAAATCGATCGGAAGATAATAACAACACCGCATTTAATTGAGTTTAGAACACTATAGTTAAATGTTGCATTGAGACGTTAAGATACGACTGATACGATCACCTTTCACCCGTCTGCGGGTGATTTAATTGTGAGAAAATACAGTAGGGCACATACAATACCCTGAATTATATAAAGTGGCTTATTACCGCAATTAATACTGAATTGATCTTTGGATTCGCGTTTGCTATATCGGTTACGAAACGGCGAGATCTGGAACTGACCGTTTCGTTTAACAGTTCATAAAAAGTAACTGATTTGACTAGGCAGGACACTACCCTATCTATATATCGTACCCTTAAAGGCAAAACCAACTAACTGCAGTGAACATAGTTTCGAGTAAATTAGTTTTTAATATTTGATAAGAAAATTATATACCTAAATAGTGCATTTTGACTTTGTGTGTTGTTTTTTATATTACGCAATCTAATCAGCTATTGTATAGTGTAATAAAAAATGATAAAAAATATAAAAGATCCCAAAAAAAATTTGGGAAATCTATCGCGGGGGGGTCACTTAGTTGGTTTTACCTGAATTATGTAAAATAGAACTTATTTCTGAAAGGAAGCCCTGTACGCTTCTGAGTCGAATATTAACGTTTTAATTAAGAAAAAATAGATTATTTACAAAAACAGCAATACAAATATAGCAAAGGAAGCAGCCAAAATAAAAATAAAATATTTTTTATAGTTGGTTTTGCCTGAATAAAATTAAGACTGGTGTGCGGTTATCTACAGGTGCCGAATCTATTAGGGCTTCATTTTCTTTATTTTTGTTTGTAGAGCTAGATTTTTCGTACCTCTTCATACCCCTATCTTCCTATACCTTATAAAATCTCTAAAATCTAATGTTTTTAGTAAAATTTACATATTTTTACAAAAAAAAGATAGACAAAACAGTCCTCTAGAGCGTAATAATGAAAGTATTAAAAGGGGGGTTTGAATGGAGTGTCGGTAGTGGCTTACCTAGACCTACATGATCTTCGGAACTTCGATATACTGAAGACAGCTAGATACTAGCTTGAATCAGTTACTTGCTGGAGTACATCTTTTGGGTGTAGCGCAAAACATGTACAGGTTCATAGCATGCAACGTTCTATTATCTCTACCTACCCTGTGACCTTAAGAAGGTTTTATCTCAATTAATCAATCAGAGGATCACATTATAAACGTTTATTATCAAATCAATTAAAAATACTTAATGATAAAAATCAACATTAAGATTCTTCGCCGTCACTTGAAAAAAAGGAGTATTGTTCGGCTGCATTCCTAGATATTCAGCAGGCATTCGATAAGGTCTGGCACCAAGGGTTGATTTACAAACTCAAACAAGTTCTCCCGCACACCTACTATACCTTGTTGAAGTCATATCTGGAAGAAAGACTTTTTAGGGTAAAATACAATGAAACTTATTCAAGACTATACGAGATAAGTGCTGGGGTACCTCAAGGATCTGTACTGGGACCCGTCCTGTACAGTCTCTACACTGCTGATATACCTGAATCTAAAAATGTCCTGACAGCAACCTATGCGGACGATACAGCGGCCTTGAGCAGTAGTAAGGACCCGGTACAGGCGTCTAAACAACTACAATTATACCTGGATGATATGCACACTTGGTTAAACAAATGGAAGATAAAGGCTAGCGCTGGAAAATCAGCACATATAACATTTACCCTGAGACAAGACAAATGTCCAGAAGTAAAATTAGGGGAGGACCAACTTACCACTGCTGACACTGTTAAGTATCTGGGTATGCATCTTGACAGGAAACAAACATGGAGACACCACATACAACAGAAGAGAAATGAACTCAACCATAAGAAACGTAATCTGGATTGGATGATAAACCCAAGTTCTAGACTGTCCCTTGAAAACAAACTACTAATATATAATTCAATCCTAAAGCCAGTTTGGACATATGGAATAGAACTTTGGGGTACGGCAAGTACATCAAATATAGAAATACTTCAAAGATATCAAAATAGCGTCCTGAGAAAAATGTGTAACGCGCCCATGTTCACTAAAATATCTGAAATGCATGAATACCTTGAAGTGCCAATGGTCATAGAAGTAGCTAGGCAGCACATGGCTAAATATCGCCAGCGCATACAGAACCACGTTAACCCACTGGCAGTTGCGCTCACTCACAATGAATATGATACAAATAGACTCAAAAGATACCAAATCCTACAACTAGATAAAAGAGGATTGGTTTAGCAATAAGGGTGAATGATCACTGGATCTTCAAACCCCAACGTGAATACTACCCAGAAAAAACCTGCTTATGGTCTCTAAAGACCGATTGCAAGTGGCCAAAAATTAAGAAAAAAAAAAAAAAAAAAAAAAAAAAAAAAAAAGATTCTTCGCCAGACTCCACATCTACAGAGTCTGAAGAAGCTGTTACATAAGGCACGTAATCAACACTATTTGTATCAGTTGGCAAAGTTTCAAACCAACCTTGGTATTCATCAGGTGTTACACCTTTCTTGCAAAAGATTCATTGGGTCTTTCTTTTTTGCTACCGAGATAGGCAGGGGTCCCGAATATAATTGAGTAAACAAAACAGGCTCCAAGAAATTTACCCAAAACAATTGACATGTCAATCAATTCAAATATGACGAATTAAAAAATTGGAAGAGTCTGGCTGAACACATCATCTTGATTAGGTCAGAAAACAAGAAAACTTCACGACATGTTGATTTTTATAATTAAGTACTTTTAATTGATTTGATAATAAACGTTTATAATGTGGTCCTCTGATTGATTAATTGAGATAAAACCTTCTTCAGGTCACAGGGTAGGTAGAGAGAATATAACGTTGCGTGCTAAGAACCTGTACATGTTTTACGCTTCATCCAAAAGATGTACTCCACCAAGTGACTCATTCAAGCTAATATCTAGTTGTCTTCAGTATATCGAAGTTCTGAAGATCATGTAGGCCTAGGTCAGCCACTACCGACACTCAATTTACAACCCCTCTTTTAATACTTTCATTATTACGTTCTAGAGGACTGTTTTGTCTATCTTTTTTTGTAAAAGTGTGTAAAGTTTACTAAAAACATTAGATTTTTACAGATTTTATATGTATAGGAAGATAGGGGTATGTAGAGGTACGTAAAATGTAGCTCTAATATAAAAATAAAGAAAATGAAGCCCTAGTAGATTCCGCACCTGTAGATAACCACACACCAGTCTTAATTTTATTCAGGTAAAACCAACTATAAACATTATTTTATTTTTATTTTGGCTGCTTCCTTTGCTATATTTGTATTGCTGTTTTTGTAAATAATCTATTTTTTCTTAATTAAAACGATAATATTCAACTCAGAAGGGTACAGGTCCCCCTTTCAGAAATAAGTTATATTTTACATAATTCAGGTAAAACCAACTAAGTGCCCCCCAGCGATAAATTTGCTAAATTTTTTTTGGGATCTTTATATTTTTTATATTTTTTTATTACACTATACAATAGCTGATTAGATTGTGCAATATAAAAACAATTCACAAAGACAAAAGTGCGCGATGCACGCACGACGTGCGAGCGAGAAAAACTACTAAACGCGGATAGTTGGTTTTAACTGTAGCAATTATCAAAACTGCAAAACTAATACCTACAGTAAAAAGCAACTAAAGTGAGGATAAATTGTTTTTCCAGTATACAAATTCAAAACATACATATTATGTCATCAGTTAAAAACAAATAAAGTTATTTAGTCTATATTGCATCTATAGATAAAGTCTCTTTACTGGTAAACGTTCGGGGAAACAATAGTTTAAAGTAACGTTAGTTGCTTTTTCTTGTAGAAATTCTGAATATGTTTGCATTTAGCTGGTTTTTCACCTAGCTAACTTTGAAACTAAGCGGGATAGCAGATAACCGGTTTTACTAGTAGATACAGCTCAAAAAGACGAATCGATTGGTATATTTAACTCATTTTTGAAAAAAGTGTCGGTTAGTTGGTTTTGCCTTTAAGGGTACGATATATAAAAATCAATGCCACTTTTCGTTGTTATTTTAAAACTAAAGAACGGGCTCACCTATACAAACCAAATTTTTAGGCTTTACTCGGACTATTTAGCAGATGGTTTATGTGAAGTTTGCTTAAAATCTGTCGAGTGGTTCTTCATTTATCACATTTTACAGGACAGCGTCTGTCGGGTCAGCTAGTTATGTATACATTTTGAATAGTGAATTTTCGTTTTGACAGATGATAAAAAGTTACTGATTTGACTACCAATTTTCGTAGTCTCAAAATTGAAGACAGATGACAGTAATATTGCGAGATAAATCACTCACATAAGCATGAAACAGTACCCTTAGAAATATTTATGAGGATCTGCCAATTTAATGAGTAAGCGTGCAGCGTCTATCAGACTGATAAAACACCCATTTTTCCATATGAGCCGCAGCCAGCCCAACGATGTTATAAATTACAATCATCGCCGCTGGTTCACTTCCCGGCAGGGTTGCTATACAAAAAAAAAAATACAAAAATAAACCTTATAGCATAATTCACTGCCATGGTTGAGTAACCGTGACACGTAATTATAACGTTTAAAAATGCAGCTTATTTATCTTATTGTAATTCGGAACGTGATTTTAAGAATTTATGTACAAAAGCTCCCAAAACGATTTACTAAATTATTTTAATTAACAATCTGACTATTCTTACTTGTGGCTTTACCCCATTTCATAGTTGTAAAGGAACAAGTTTAAGTTTACAACTCATTAAATACCTAACATTTTATTTGCTTTCCTGCTTGCTCATGTAACCAGGTATACCGCACTGCTTCTCCGACACTAGGGTGGCTAGAGCATCGAACAAAAGCTCCAAGGGCTCGGCAAACACGTTGCATATGGCAACCCTAATCGCAAGGGAGTCTGCTCAGCCGCTGCACTCATTGCGACCATTTGTTCCAACTCACTTTCTGCATAATAAAGTGATTTGTGGGCGTCGCGGCTTGAGCAACTCGTCATTACTAGCGCGTTGCGTGGCGCGCCCGAGAGCGAAACAGTTGCACAACAGTCCGATGACCGACTAAAAGCGAAAAGGCGTCCTTGGCAATGAATCGAGCGTCCGTCATGCTAGTAATTATTCATAAGAGCTGACGCAACGGCAACGCGCCGGGCGATGGCTATCGGCGCGATCGATCGTGGATGTTCATCGCCATCGATCAACCGATTTCTTAATCGAGATGATTCTTAGTTGATAACGCGACGGTAGCGACGGATGAACTCGCGGCACGCAGGGCGCGTCGTCGGTCAACACCACAGAAAGGAGCTTGAGATGCATTCACTAGTGGGTTTTCTTCACTACATAGTATAAAACAAAGTCGATTCCCGTTGTCTATCTGTTCTGATCTTTAAAACTACTCAACGGATTTTGATGCGTTTTTTTAATAGATAAGAGTGATTCAAGAGGAAGGTATCAGCATTGCACCCGGAACCGGGGCGGGTCGCTACTTATGTATAAAAGTAGCGAACTGTTCAATTCAAGTTCAAAAACATTTGTGTATTTGTATGTAATGTTTAACACAGCTTCACGGTGAAAGAAAACATCGTGAGGCAATCTGCAGACATTTGCAGCACACCAAACTAGCAATGGACCGCCTGTCATGCTTAGGCATCCGAAAAACACTCTGGTGTGTACTACTAGGAAAGATATGCTTGTGCCCTGTGATCCCTACGAGGATAAACCATATATATTTTTAATGATTATTTCTGCCCGCTACTTTCTTCTCATCGCCTAAACCAGCGTCTAATACGCGTCCAATCGAATATGGCAAGTACCCGTCTATAGCCGTGTGACTCACTCGATGTCAATGTTACCTCATCGTAAAAGATTTGCAGTTAACCCCATAAATAAGGCAGCAGGTGCCCTCGCGGCGCCGGCGTCTAGCGTCAAAAAAGGCGTAAGCTAGATGCGATTGCGGCCGCGCTCATGTACGTACGATAATCGTGTTCCAAACAGATTCTAGCCCGTTTTGGTCACAATTACCGCCACATCTAAACGGCGTGTAATGAATAAGGCGAATGACAAAACGCGGCGGCCTTGCGGCCATTTAATTGGTGTAAAACTGAGACGGGTGGCCTTCAATTAGACGATTTACGCGTACGACATTGAGCGGTCGCGAACTTTGCGACCGACCGTTTGGCGCGGAAGTCGTATAAAGTTTACTGGCCTGGCCGTCGGACCCTCGTTGAGTTTATAGAAAGCTTTATTATCCCCGTCTGATGTTATGACCGCATAACACTTACTCTATTCATGATCCAATGTAATATACAGCTTGCAATTCACGCAATTACTGTGCTATTGTTTTATTGAATTGAATTGGACGACAAAGGCAGACGACAAAGGTTTTGATATGATAAATTAGTACCTACTTTATACTTCAGCAACTTTTTGCGCTCAGTGCGATTGATAAGACCATATCTGTGATTCCTCTCTGTAGATAACTAGGATTAGACAGAGATAATGGTCATTTGAAGCAGCTATTCGCTGTTCATTTCAACCCTGAGATAGGATATTGAAAATGAATTAACTTGTTATCTTGGTACATACCAACTTCACCCAGCATGAGATTTTAACAATAGAGGGGGGAACAGGGGTGCAATGAGCAATGTAATCAAAATTTTAAATTAGAAACTCTAACAATAGTATTGTTCGTCAATCTGAATGAATAACAGACGTCGCACTCGCGAGTTAATTGCGTTTAGGGAGAGCTGGGATTAGAATCACTATGATTTAGTCTGAGGGGTTAAATTATTTAATTTATTAGACTTGAATAGCACTCCAAAAATAGTAGTCATTTTTGTTAATGTATTATTTTAGGTATAAATCACTAGCTTTGCTTGAGATTTTGTCAGCATCCCGGGATATTAAGAAGCCTAATATGTTAATTCTCCGTTTTGCGTCGATACGTTGCCGCGTGGATATAGGACAAACAACACACGCACTTTCGCATTTGAGTTTGAAAAACTGGCCCATTTAAGTGTAACATCAAAATCGAGACGAAAAAATAACTTTTTTGGTCTTATTTTTAAAAATAACTTTTTTGGTCTTATTTTTTCGTTAATATACAAGGTGCTCAGTAATGTATTATTTAAAGCTTAGCCTTTGTCAGTGGGCCCACCGTTTCCTGGAGGGTCAATAGTATGCGCTAGTAGTAGCGCATACTATTGACCCTCCATGCAACAGGTGCTGCACTGACTAAGGGATGCAATAGGTACCTATTTCTGATTTGCATTACAAATCCTAGCATTTGCCTAAAATAAAAAAAAACCACAGACAAATTGTTCTTTTGTTCCAAAAACACTTGGGGTCTTATCTCGAGGTATGCATGTTCTGTACTCGTCTTATCTGCTGTTGCTTAATATCTGATAGATAGCTGTATGTTAACGCAACTTAAGATGGATGGGGAGCAGACATTATAAATCACAGCGTTTAATGTTTTTTTTTATTATTCATTATGCAATGTGAAGGCTATAAGGCATATCTATACTAATATTATAAAGAGGAAAGATTTGTATTTTTGTGTTTGTGTGTTTGTATCTTTGTTACGAATAAACTCAAAAAGTACTGGACCGATTTTAAAAATTATTTCACAATTGGAAACCTAGAATATCCCTGAGTAACATAGGCTATATTTTATTCCCGTATTCCCACGGGAATGGTAACTACGCAGGTGAAACCACGCAACCGCTAGTCAGTAGATTTAAGTATTACACGTATATTTTCTACTGGTAGTGTTATTTTCTTCTCGAATGAAAAGTAGCCTATGTCTTATATCGACATGCAATCTATTCATACATAATATCACGCCTATTTCCCATTGATATAGGCAGAGACAATAGACTGTGCAATCTCTCTCCCTGTCAAATCTCATCTCGATCGGTTTAGCTACTTAGAAATTTATAATATTACTAGCAGCGCCCGCGGTTTCACCCGAGTAGTTCCCGTTCCTGTGGGAATACGGTTATAAAATATAGCCTATGTTATTCTGATGTATAAGCTATATAACTGTAAAGTTTCATCAAAATCCGTTCAATAATTTTTGCGTGAAAGAGGAAAAAAACATCTATACATTCATACATACAATCTTTCGCGTTTATAATATTAGTAGGATAGGAAGTAGAATATTAGTGTGCATATGATCATAAGCGTAATAAGCACTGAGGCTGTAGCGGCTCTGCCTCAATGGAAAACACTTATATCCAGGCCAGTTCCAGTGCGGCAAAGTCCATATACGGTGAGGTAACATTTTACGTAAGATGAGCTTTATATAATACTAGCGACCCGCCCCGGCTTCGCACGGGTGCAATTCTAACACTAAAACCTTCCTCTTGAATCGCTCTATCTATTAAAAAAAATCGCATCAAAATCCGTTGCGTATAGTTTTAAAGATTTAAGCATACATAAGGACATAGGGATATAGGGACAGAGAAAGCGACTTTGTTTTATACTATGTAGTGATGATGATTAACGCTTCACTCGCGTAGTTCCCGTTCCCGCGGGAATACGGGAATAAAAATGTTACTCAGGGATTTTCGATTGGTGAAAGAATTTTTTAAATCGGTCCAGTAACTTTTAAGTTTATTCGTAACAAACATACAAAAATACAAATCTTTCCTCTGTATAATATTAGTATCGACTAGCAGCGCCCTGCAGTTTCACCAACGTAGTTCCCGTTTTCTCGGGAATATGGGGATAAAATTTAGTCTATGTTACTCGCTAATAATGTAACTTTCTATTGGTGACCGATTTTTAAATCAGTTAAGTGGTTTAGGCGTGAAAGTGTAACAAACAAACTTTCGCATTTGTTATATTTATACATACGATTCGATTGGGTAACGCAAATCTTTTTGCATAATTTTGACCACATAAAATTCATAATGTATAGCAGGATATTCGAGATACATATTCCAAGACATTTATGTAAATTGGTAATAAACTACATTAACACAACAATAGTCCTAAAAGGATGCTATAACGATGAATTTTACGACTTCATTTCGATTGTGGCGTATGTAAATTTTATATAATTTAGATAAAGTTGTATTTAATATATTTTTTATTGTCATATTTAAATACTCTCTTATTTTTTATCTCTAAATAGTACTATATAAAATAAGTCACTATCGGCGTATGTCTAAAATATGCAACGGACTTTCTTCCGGAAGTTTGTACAAATAAAAAAATACACCTGAAGCCGGGGTGGGTAGTGAGTCAAATCATAAAACAGAAACATGATCACAGATAACTTATCTCAATAAATTTAAATGTCAAAGGCACACAGTTACAGTTAGAATCCAGTGAAGTAAGGATGCGCGCACGCATGTTGTGTGCATGTTGCGTCAAAACCCGAAGTGACAATTTTATTACACGCAGCGGGAGTGTCGCGGTGCAACATGCAAATTGGACCAATTAAGATTCTCGCGGCGGGTGCCGACTGCGGGGATGGGGAGGGAAGACAGCACCTGCTGCGCTGCGCGTGCGCACCCGACCGGGAGCCGCTTGAATATGGAGATTGCGAATTTATTGATAACCAAAGATATTATATATAAAAATACATAGATATGTTACTACAACGCAGAAAATGAAGTATCTTGAATCCATTTAGTAGATAAACTTGTACGATTCCAAATACATTCATAGTTGCAAAGATATAATATAACACAGAGAAAACTGCAGAAGGAATATTCTTTTTATAAAAACAAAATGTCACAACCTACACATTTCAATATACAAAAAAAAAACAGTGCTATGCAGTTCAAAACTAATATACAACGTCGTTAAAGCGAAATCTTGCTCCCACACGGTTTATAATACGAGTGTCGAGTACACACAGCGTGTTTAAAAAAAATCTTTATACTAATAGTATAAAGATTTTATAGGCATCCTAGGTCCAGTGGTTAAGTATGTATGTCGATAGATCAGTTTCTTCTTTTATACTATTATATTATAGTAATTTAGTAATCTACATCTACACTAATATTTTAAAGAGGAAAGATGTATTTCTGTAACGACTAAACTCAAAAACTACTGGACCAATTTTAAAAATTATTTTACCAGTGAATAGCTACATTATCACTAAGTAACAAAGGCTATATTTTATTCCCCTATTCCCACGGTTACTACGGGGGTGAAACTAGTTTTATACATAAGTCGCATCTCTCATCATGTTTGAGGCTTTCTTTATTTAGATACAGACACGCTGTATACAATGCATATAATAAACGGTTTATGTATGTTTGTATCAGGAATCTCGGAAACCCGCTAAGTGGCTCGCATGATCTCTGTTGGACAATAAAGAGAACAATGGCGTATTATCTGAATGCAGTTGTTACTCATCTAATGGGTGACGCGGCTGCAAATGGGTTAGACAAACTTGTCCGGATAAAGTTGTTAGTACGGAACAAGCTATAAGGTTAAAACTATAATATAATTATAATAAATTGTGGGACACAATTTACACACGGTTATTTAATCCCAAACTAGGCAGGGCCTGTACAATGGGTACTAAACTGATAAACGTACCTAAATAAATATTAAATATTAAAGACCCAGACACGACGCTAACAGACATGTTCATGCACAGCACAGTTGTTGGCCCCGAGCGGGCATAGAACCCGCAACCTCCGACTCAGAATGCAGGGTCCCTATTACCAACTGAGAAAACATTTTTTTTGACCTTTCGATTTCTTTATTGTACGGTGGTACGGAACCGTTCTTGTGCGAGTCCGAATGGCGCTTGGCGCTCCGCTTGTCATGCAAATGGAGGGCATACTTAAATACCTACCCTGCTAGTGAATCGCGCTAACGACCGGGAGCGGACGTCGACAACGTAAACAGAAGCAAATGGCTGTTGACTCTACGACAGCTAGTTTCGCTAATGAATAGCTCTTTGTGTGCGGTCGGCTTTATGCGCTTCGGAAGGCAATAATGTAGACTCGTTATACGTGACAATAGGCTGCGGTGTCCGTCTAAAATGTAGGTTTTGCTGAGATTATTAACCGTACTCTTATGTTAAACAGGACTCAAGTAAAGTAATACTAATAGTGACTAATGAAAATGAGTTTATTAGTTACGTTTTTCACGCCTTAAACGGTGATCCGATTTTCATGAATTTTGGTATAGAGATAAATTGGATGTTTGAGAGAAACACATTGGCAACTTTTTATCCTAAAAAATCACAAAGTTCCTAGTTTGTAAGGATACATGGGTGTTTGTTACTCTTCCACGCAAAAACTACTGAAAGGATTTTGATAATACTTAACGGTTGATGTTGGACAGTTGTATTTATACAAACTCATTAGAAAACTTCGATAGCGCGGTTTAGAACTCTGCCGTCTATTGACGCGTTCTGTGTAGTGTCGCTACAGACTGTTATAGCAGTAGCCAGTGAGACGGTTCTTCTAATCCCAGTATTATACCAGCTTCCTGATTAGAGATAAATCGCTCAACCAAACAGCCTTAAGCTTAATAGCCCATTATATTCGCACTTTAAATATCTGCATAGAAACATGTGCGGGCGCGCGGAAGCAAGCTAAACTATTATTAATCGCGTCGCCCACGCATCGCCTCGCTTCAGATGCGCCGCCGCTGAATAGTCCTGATTATGAGTAATCTGTGACTCAATAGGATTCAAGTTCAAGACTTTATTTGTCTCGGCAACTTATGAATTGTGGATTAATTGATCAGGAAGATGGTGTGGGTTAACGGGTTGAATTGTAATTAATTGTTGTGTTATAATTGGAAGCCTTAAATTATTAAATTGTTAGTCTACACCAAATAATCTCATCTATGTGAGTTATTTTGTGTTTTATTTTTACCAGTAATGTCTACTGAAGTCTAAGTATACCGTTTTTTATAACTTTTACTATGTTCTGTAATTTATTGCCAGAACCGTTAACAATAATTAGTATCATAAACAATACCATAACATACATGATTGGGTTGGATTTTGATGGGGTTGACGCTGTCCTATCGAAATTATTAGGCCCAATAAAAATTCTAATTTGTTATGCAGCTATGGGGCAGTCCCATCTTGGTATGTATTGAAGTTATTGGTAAAATAATCACATGATTCTATTGATTCCAGCGTCTCTTTCCGAATCGTGCATAACGCTACCCAGATGCAAACGGATACGATACCATACCAGCTATTAAACTAACACCTCTAATTAACGCGAGAACTCTTCACACGTCGCACAATGCGCGCGCGCACCAGAAAGTCACTTTTCAAGGCCACCGCCCCACATTGCTGCGACAATAGTTGGAAAAGTTGTAACAATGCGAGCTCCCACGCCGCTGGCCGCTGGACGTATTGGACGAAACTGGTCCAGACAAAGAGATGCGCGTGAGTCGTGCAGCTACTTTCTCTCGGTAACCTTTGGGGGTAGGGTTACCAAGCGTCCTGGTTTATTGGGACATGTCCGGCTAAATTCTCGCTGCACAATTGTCTGACTATAGAACTAAAAAATGGGCCAGCCGAATTGGCTAACTCTAGTTCAGAATGGGATGTAAAATTTTGAAGTTGGTCATCATACCGTCAAGTAACAAAATGCAGACACAATAGCAATAGTTATTGTTCGTGATCGCCTAAGCTTATGACGACTGGATCACAGATATTTAGCGTATCTTTTAACTCCAACCTAAGATAAAGGTAGATTGAGTGACATGTCGTTATATTAGCACAAAATGGTGGAAAATCTGTATGGCGTCAAGCTGATATCGACATTTGGCTTTCCATTATAAAGTTCGATAATTTATTAAACAATTTGATAGCAGGACTTTGTAATTTACGAAAATAAAAACTTATCTGTTATTTAACGAAAGGTAAAATTAATGTACTTAAATTTAAATTAAAATGAATACCTACTACAGAATAAATCACTCAACGTTTTTAAAATTCTAAATCAAGTGAGAAGTTTACAATCAACTTGACGTAAAAGTTGTGGATAGCTGTAATTGGCTTTGAAATTGTTAAAATAAGATTATCCAATATGTACGGTCCTTGATGTCAACCGTACAGTTTAACTTGATAGTGATAACTTGCTATGGCTTGATTACTTGATAATAACTTGATTTATTGATAAAAGGGATTGAAATGAGTACACGCGGCAAGCGTTGAACGTGAACTAGTATTTTATTTATAACAGGGTAAAATGCTGCGTAAACAATATAAAAATATGCTTGTGAGGATATACCGAACATGTTCCCGAGGGACAAAAAGATAAACAAACAATAAAATAAACAAACAATAGAACTTAAGAATTTCATGCTCCATTATTACTGATAACCAATTTTTTTAGGATGGGGTTGGTGCCTCTATCCACTTTTCTGACGTTCTTTCTTGAACTTGCTGCGTCTGCGGTCGCGGCGATAATAAGCTGTTGTTATCCCAAATAAAAAAATAAAAAAAAACCGTAAGGAACAAAATTACTCATGGTAACCCTATTTCTAGGAGAGGGAAACTCCGATCTTGTATCGACTGACCCCACGAACCACAGAACCCATGTGAGGACTTGCTTTCTATTCCGCGGACCCCCGACCCCTGCTTTGCGATATAGTTAAAGCACAAAAATAATGAAAACCAGCCAATTGTGAAACTCACCACGCAATTAGTCACATGCACGGAATTAATTTCATCGGCAGCAAAACTGAGTTTGAATTTCATAGTATTTCTCCTTACTTCCTCATGTCTGAGGGAAGTATTAGCTCAGCAGGTCCAGGTTGATGATGATGATTTCTTAAAGACACTATGAAAAACGAATTTATTTTAATAGTTGCTAATTTTTCTTTTCATATTTTTTTTCAAATAAAACAAAATTTTATTTGGTTAGAATACGTTCACAGGGTCCTTAAAGTAGGTACAATTAGTTCACTATTTAGCTAACATACATTAGCATGCAAATCTGTGGTCATACATTATCAAGCAAATTTGTGGTCAAAAATTCAGTGCACTACACTGTTGCATAAAGGTTCATAGAACCCACATACATTCCAAATTTTATATATTATGGGTTCCGTTTATTGCAATTTGCGTACGGACCCCTAAAAATGCGAAACCGATTGATTGCGTGTCAAATGGTTGCGCGTCGATACGAGACGGAAAAAGCGCAAGGCCGCGCTCATTGTCTGCGCTGGCGCACCCATTGTTGTTGTATCAACACAGCCGGGAGTTATTATATTTTTTGCTTCATATCGGGGACAGAGATTATTGGTTTAGTGAAAAAAATAATCTAGAACACAGTTGTAATAGGTTTATTTTTCACTATAGGGTGTAACAAAAGAATATGAAACCACTCATAAATTGAATATAATACAGAAAAAATAAAATAATTTTTTATTAACCTATTCAAATTCTACTATTCACTGAAGTTAGTAGATAGGTAGGCATAACAAATCAAACTTAAAAAAATATATTTTGTTTCAGTATATAAAAATGAGCTTCAATATGGAACTTAATCATCTTATACATGCATAGCGCATAGCAGCTTTCGTTACACCCTGTATAGAGAGACACAGTTCATACAGACTCGACTTTTGTGGTGAGGCATTGAAATTCGAAAGTGATTTTCGTTTAAACGCATTATGCCAAGTAGGTTTTCTAAATGCAATGTTGCCTGCAGGAGCAATTAGGGCGCGGACACATATCGCCACACCTCCGCCTGCGCCTGCGCTGACAGAACAACGCCCGTTCAGCTGCACTTTCGCTACTGCTTAATTACACCTTTCACGTTTATCGCTATCTGCGGAAGTTGGTGGTGTTGGCAACCCCAACAATGTCTATAGGACTTACATTTTTTAATTGTCTATGCTTGCTCCGTGGTTTCCTGCAATAAAAACGTTAAACGGCTTGCCTTTTTATTAATTATCTGCTTGTTCATCAATAAATATTCAGCAAGTACTTAATAATTAACCTTCATATGGCTTTTAAAACGATCAGAGTTTAGGAACGTTTTTCATATAGTAGTAACATCATGTTGTCACCGTGTTCCGAAAGCAAGCTTAAATAAAGCTAAACAATATTAAAACAAGCTTATAGGACGTCATCATAAGACGGAGGTGAGACCAAAACAATACTTTTTTAAGCTAGTTTTAAGAGATTTTGGTAGTCTATCCCACTAGTATGATAAATGTAAAAGCTTGTGTTTCGAATGGATTTGGCGCACAGATTTTATGCTGGATTAACAGGATACTTTTTATCCAGGAACGCACACGGAGTCGCGGATCAATATTTCCGCTGATCAACAGCTGCTGTTTCTAACTTGTGTCCAACGTTTGTCATTGTCGACAGTCGATAGCAATCTCGAGCAATTAATGTTTTGTCAACAAGCAATTACGCCGCGGGCGGTCGTCGGCCACTAATTATGGCCACTAGCCTCGTTCCCGTCTCCACCACTCGTTAGATTCCAAATCGCTGTTGATGAAAAATGACGAGGGCTACCAGCGCAAGGGCAACCGCTTCAACAGTTCGGGAATTGCCGCTGACAACCGATGATTAATGGCATGCCCGTTAATTGGTAGCGCAGCAATAGATCATGGGTTTCTTTCACGGCGATCGTGAGACTGGTTCGAAAAGCTTGATCTCGATTATGCTATAAAATATCTAATGGCGACAGATAATGAGCGGCCGTAAATCATGCGAGGTTGACGCACCGGGGGGAGGCCGTGAATGATATCGGCGGAAATGGATATTATGATAACGATGCGCCCGCGCAGTTACTGCGCCATTTGCGGGGGACGCTAATGGAAGTTGAGGAGTCTTGATTGCCCACTTGATTCAGGATTCATTGACGCGCGTATAAACAAAGGCGTGTCAGTCGTGGGGCGGAGAGAGGTAGGATGCCGGTAGCTGCCGCCAAGCGGCTGTGATATGTCCCGAGACCGTGTTTGCGCATGCGCAGACGCGACGGGGCATGCCGGCCTGCATCTGCGCAACCGTTAATCCATGGTTTCCGCGTTGCAGCCCCGCGCGACACGGAACGCGCATTAGCCACCCTTTGTGCGTGCCCTGCGCGTTTGCCGCGCGCAGCGCCGACAATGCGATACGCGACATTTCGTATTCCGGCCGCCGGCGCCGCTCGCTTCAAAGCCGCCGTAAATTATCCGCTTATCTCCCGAGACGCGGAATAACGGCGCGTGTTCATGAGCGAGCCATTGACCCACGTTAATATAAGCCGTCTATTAGCAGTGGCAGATCCCGGCCGTGACCTGCCCCAAAATAGGTCACTGGCAGCGCGCGTTGAATTTTACGATAATCGCGTCTTACGAAACTTCCATTGGCAAAATTTCAAGATCCTGTAGTGGCGTCTGTAGTACGTCTGACAAAAGCTGAAGTCTGCATGAGCTGTGAATCATGCGAGCTGCGCCGGCGCGGAATCGCCATTGTGATGACGGCTCCCGCTGCGTCTTTTTTTGCCGTGCGTCTTCAGTCCTCCGCGGAGAGTTCACTTTCGATTTCCTATTTGGATGCGTCTGGCTATGAGAATTTAAAATTAGAATAACGGAAACAGTAGCGGCGGCGCTGGCGGCGTTTTGTTGCGTTCCTCGTTTATTTTCCGCCGGCCTTCGCATGAATGGGATGCCGCGCCCGCGCCGGTTTGTTTCTTTTCAGCGGTTGACGTCCCATAACACGGGATTTATAGCTCATTACGGTTGAGGAGCATTTGCGGCATAAACATTTTTGATAAAGAAGTTGGGTTCGTCGACCCGTCGCCGGCTGAAGCTAGGGCTTGCTCCAATACGGAGAGTGAAAGCGTACACGGCACGTGGATGGTAACGTGATACTATGGAATGCGACGGGAAGCCTCACAAATTCGGGCTGAGATCGCGACCCGCACATAAGGAGGGAAGAACGAGTCGAGTGACTTCCAATGACTCTAGTTTACATTCCACCTTTTACAAAAACCAAATCCATGCTTTACTTTTGCTTATGGTAAAGCCGATTACTCGACGGTGAAGGAAAACATCCAGAAGAAACAACTACGCTCCAGTATTGGTTTTAAGGCATACGTTACAGCACCCCGGTCCGGCAATACACATCTTAAGAGTACTTCATGGAGTGGAATATCTCTACCGACACCCTCGGAGATCAATCGTACATTTATACCACGTAACTATATCTGATATTCTGCCGTGCGTTGTCGCCCTGGATTAGCGCTCGTTTTAAAGGTTGTTTACAGCTGATATCTTACGCCAAACTGTAAACTTTTATCAGGACGTCACTTACCATCAGGTGACCCGTCTGCTCGTTTGCCCCCTTTTTTATCATAAAAAAAAAAACTTCAAGTTTGAGAACACACCGTATTTGTTTTACGGGCATTCGGACTATAATTTACGGGTCCTAAAGATACCCCTACATTTAGAATCGTAAGACAAAGCGCCATAAAGTCTTTCAAAGATTTGCGAGTTTATTTAAGGCTCCACACTGACAAGACTCTAAAATAACATATTTACTGCAGTGTCGACGCATTATTATCTCTAGAATAGCTCGTTAAGTGTTTGATTTTATTCTAACGTCCGTTTTAAGTGTCCGCGATTGTATCTTTAGGATAATTATTTGCACAATAATGCTCGGTGTGAAGATTAAAACTAACAGAATTGAACTTAAGCTTGTCTAGTTAAACTTAAATTGTATTTGCTTATTCTAAAATATCAATTTATTCGAAAAAGGGACTCTTTTATAGGTTATTAGCTATACTTGTTTCTATCTTGGACACAGGCACTCGTAATTGCCTATATTAAATACCGAGTACGCTTTATAAATGCTCTTTTACGGTAGTCATTGCATCGCATTTTAGGTATTTTAAATGTTTTCATTTAAAATGACCTTCGAATAAAATTAAGTGCCGTTTTGTTTACGCGCGACTGTCACTGCTGTTGTAACCCGCAAAACGCGGTTTGATTTTGGAAGAATCTTTCGATCCTAATATACATGTTTACGATATCGATCAAGAAATAAAATAAATTATATCAATTATGGTGGAAACATCGATAAACGTTTGAGATACATTACATATTTTTTGTAGGATCAAGATTAAGTTTTGGCATGCGAACCAATTATGTCGTCAGCCCAAAAGAGGAGTCCTATTTTTTTTTTGTTTAAACAAATTGGCAAGTTTCGTCTATCAGATCGGCCCACGCGCGATTGGCTACGATGATATTCGAGGCCGTTGATCGACATAACCAAAATCGTTTTGTCACATATTATAGAAGGTCTAACACAATTAGGTGAAGCTATTTTAAAGGGTGAATGTATTTGAGAAAATAAACAACTTAAGTTTTTTGAAATCGCGAAAAAACAAAATACGATCAGCTACGTTTCACCAGTGTATTTACCCTAAATGTGACAGCGGGAGATGAGATTATTGTCGTCCGGGCTGCTGTTACATACCAGAAGCTAAGAGGCTAAGACCCCCAATTGAGCAGTGGGCTGTCACGGGTAATGATGATGTCTATACATAAGTAAGTATATTAACATTGTAAATGACCGATGTTAAAGAAACTTTAACATGAACGGAATTTGTAGCAATGAAATTGGATGCGGTTTTCACAGCTGTATTGCTGTAGATGTAACTTAAAATCTGGTACATGTTTTATGATCTTGATACGCCGCCTAGAAAGCCGAGTTATGTACACACATTTTTATTTACTTTCCAGTACTTAGTACGAGAAGCTGGTACATAACCTATTATATTTCACAGAAATTTTACCTGACGGAACTGACCAAGGCACATCCACTAACATTGTGTTTCTGCGATTAGTTTAGCACTATTATTGAGTTCGATAACGACCGGCTAGACAATACCCTCATAATTACATACACACACGATAGACGTGATTGTATGATCGTTTCTTCGCTCGCTTAATGCTAATTGACACGTAAGTATGTATGATTACTAGCTGTTGTTATTGTGTAAGTTATAACGTTGGGTTAGTGCAGAATTATTGTTACAATATTGTGACTTGTTTAGTGACCTATGGTGTGATAGTATGGAAATCGCATGAACATAGAGTGAAACAATGATGAATAGAGGAAATAGAGTATTGTTTAAAAGGAACACTCGAAAACAAACAGATTCCGCAAAAAAAAACCCGCAAGAAATTTGGTTTTTAATGAGTGCCTACTGTTTTCTATCAATGGTATCATTATAACAGAACAGAGTACTATAAAAAGATAAACTTGTTTGTTAGTTTGTATTCGATATTGCCGTTGACATATAGGCATGGCCTTTAGAATATAAAGAAAGAATTTGCATGTCAAAACGTAGGCAGTAATTTGATAATAGCGAAAAGTAAGGATGAAAGGAATTTTCCTAAAAAGATCTTCACAAAATCACTCATGCATGTCTGTCATAAACAAATGGTTCTTACTTAGCAAAATCACTTACTGTCGCCGTGAAATATTGACGCGCCATTAGACTCACCTGGAACAAAAAATAAGAAAAATTAGTGCATCGAGTCGTCAGCACGCAAAAAATTAAGTACCCTTTTCCGACGCAGGTGTGGGCCGCATAAAATCCTACACGGTAATTATTAATTTATTGGTAAATTCGGAATTAATACGTTAGTATAATTTTATCATTATTCAAATTCTAATTTGATATAATGATAATTAATATGTATAAATTAAGAGGTGGTTTTTTAAGACGACAGTTTTTATCAATAGACTAAAACAGTATTTGATGCAATAAAATGTAAAGTTACAAACTTAAAAAATATTGTAAGCCTCAAAAATCAATTATTTGCTTATATAAATAACGATAATAATAATAATTTACGAATATGTATAATACAATGTAAATATCCTTTCAGATTTTAAAATAAACTTCATTTTGTTCACTTCAGCATGGTGTGTAAAATACTTTCAAGTCTTGTAAAATACGTCTGCGAAAAGTAGACTATCTCTCCCAACAATCGACTTGTATGGGTGTTGTGATTATGTTACAAATACGTAAATAATAGTAAAAATGGCATTTACCACCGGCAAAACATGTCGCAACATATGGCAACACCGGCGTGGGCAGTAGCGGTCAGTACACTGCTGTGCGCCCACGCAGCCGCGTTAGCTCTTTCTAACACAACCGACAAAAGAGACATTGGTATCTGAAAACTTGTCGATCGAAGTGATAAAAAGAAGACTAAAACAATCGTAAAAAAATGAGCCAAGTTTTGGGTCAAATACAATTAATTAATTTAAGCTTAAGACTGTATAATTGATGTCATAAATTTATAAAACGGTTTACATATATTTTGAGAATTAAATAAATGTGGTTTTGAATAAAATACTGTAATCCCTTGTATTGTAGTTATTACTCTGTTTCAATAGTATGGTCTACTTATTATCAGGACAAAAGAGCCCCGCGTTCACTCACTAATTAAGCTTAGGTTAGTACTTTTAAATGAAATAAGTACAAATTCTTTTCACGCGAAGCCGTCTATCCATTATTGAAAATCGTTTAAATAACCCTACATTACATATTTTGAGATTAGCCATAGATAGACAGGACTATAGAAAAACGCACCGGGAGACTTAATTTATAATATTATTATGTAGAAATCAACATATTGGTATTTTTCTAACTTGACTAGTTTACACTTTTTTAAAATATTAATTGTGTTATACACAGGTGTGTTTGAGAATTAACCGATTAATTAAATGTATGTTACCTTAGTAATGTTACAGAACTTGGCTGTCGTACCGCCGTGCATGTGCGTTTCACCACGCCATCAGCAATGATGACGAAATGCAGTGACAAGCGATGTTTACACTAAATTATGGTTACAACTTATAATGACGGAGTGAATTGAATTTGACTGTCATCGAAAAAGGGCATCGCATCATCACGAAAAGTCCGTGTTAACAACCGATTTACATGAGTGGTTTACGTTGGTTTAAGTTCGTACTGGGTGGTCGAATTTACCACTATTAGGGTATGTCTTGGAGTAAAAGTAATAAAAAAAAAACTAACTTTCATAAATTCTTTCATTCTCTATTTCTCACCCGTTATTGATGTTTTATTTATCAAATTGCATGCTTCTAAATATTAACAGGCTGTAAGTTGTCCGTCAGTGTGCCAATGTTAAGAATTTTATTAAGTAGATGGACCCACCTACTTGAGACGACAGACAGTGCAAAATTTAAACATGTTTACAAAATAGAAGGTCAAGAATTATTGTAGTCACGTCACGAACTGCATACTTTTCAATTGCACCCCACGCTGCGCTCTGAACATTCCGTCTCTTTCCAGTTACTACTTTATGTAGAAAATTATGTCAATAATACTACATTATACCTAAATTGCTACCCATCCTACAGTATCGCATTTCGTTTCAAATAAAACTACAGATACAATTATCTTGATTATAAACTCATCGGAAACTGTTATATTAAATTAAAAGAGTTTTAATATAACTTAAATGAAATATATATATATATATATATATATATATATATATCACGGTATATATATATATATATATACTAGATGTCGCGCGGTGCGCGAGGCCGCAAGCGGCCACGCGTGTCTCTGTGGGGTCGTATTTTGACAGAAAAATAAAGTCTTATTTTGGGCGCCCATCTTGTTTCAGCCATTTTTGATAATTTTCTATGTGAATTTTGTCTTTTTAGGGTTCCGTACCTCAAAAGGAAAAAACGGAACCCTTATAGGATCACTTTGTTGTCCGTCTGTCCGTCCGTCTGTCAAGACCCTTTTTCTCAGGAACGCGTGGAGGTATGAAGCTGAAATTTATATCAATTACTCAGGTCTACTGTCCCTTGAAGCTGTGAAAAAATCAAACTTCTAAGCCAACGCAATCAAAAGATACAGCCGTTTATGCCGCAAATTTTCGACACTTGCAAGGGAATCAAAACCTACAGGGTGCTTCCCGTGAACTCAGAATCTTGAAATTTGGTACGAAGCAACGTCTTATAGCATAGATAAAGGAAAAATTACGAAAACCATAAATTTGCAAGGTTGTACGGAACCCTCGGTGCGCGAGTCCGACTCGCACTTGGCCGGTTTTTATTTTAGTAAAAGTCGAAAAATAATACAATTTTGAAAAATATTACTTTTCATGGTAACACTGCTTACTGAGACACACAATCGCTCCATACAGCCCAACTTTCCAAAGTGTTGCCAACTTGCCTAAAAATACCGATTAAAATTATAAAAACCCATGTTTTTCAGTAAAGAGAGAATACCGGAGCGGCCATTTTGTTTTTTCAGTTTATCGGATTTTTCTGGTAAACTACAGGATATGCCCTATGCAGTGACACCAAACACAACCCTGTAGCATATTTGCATCTGGGAGATCAATTCGGGTCTTTTGAGGTCTACCCTAAAAATTCAATCGGTCATAACTTTCAGTGTTGCCAGGTGAAATTCAAAAACCTACAAAAGGTCATAGGGAGAGATAAAATTTTCCGTTGACTGTCACTTGTTTTTGCGAAATGGTAAAATTTAAAGTTTTGACATTTTTCGTTAAAAGTAAAAAAATACCCCAAATTTTGGGAAACTTGTTAAACATGGCAACACTCCGTAATAAGACCTCTAACCCCGCCATACAAGCCAACTCGCTCAGGTGTCGCCATCTTGCCGAAAATCGACATTCAAAATCTGGTAAAATTCATCTTTTTCTTTGGGAGCCAATCACAGGGCGGCCATCTTGGATTTTCAGTTTTTTGGATTTTTCTGGTAAACTACAGGACATGACCTATGTGATGACACCAATCACGTCTCTATAGCATATTGGCATCTGGGAGATCAATTCGGGTCTTTTGAGGTCTACCCTAAAAATTCAATCAGCCATAACTTTCAGTGTTGCCAGACGAAAATCAAAAAACCTACAAAAGGTCATAGGGAGAGATAAAATGTTCCGTTGACTGTCACTTGTTTTTGCAAAATGGTAAAATTTCGAGTTTTGACATTTTGCGTTAAAAGTTATAAAATACGCCAAATTTAGGGGAAAATTCTTAAACATGGCAACACTACGTAATGAGACCTCCAACCCCGCCATACAAGCTAACTCGCTCAGCTGTCGCCATCTTGCCAAAAATCGACATTCAAAATATGGTAAAATTCATCTTTTTCTTTGGGAGCCACTCACAGGGCGGCCATCTTGGATTTTCAGTTTTTCGGATTTTTCTGGTAAACAGCAGGACATGACCTACGTGATGACACTTAAAACATCTCCGTTACATATTAGCATCTGGGAGATCAATTAGGGTCAACTGGGGTCTAGAACCACTCCAACTTTGAAACACTATTACGCGGCCGCCATTTTGTTTTTTCAACTTTTTAACAAATTTTTCTAAATCATTTAAATAGTTGTTAGGCACGATAATATTTATTATAATATAAACAATTATTAGAAGCCATGTTGACTAATTTAGTGATCCGGTTCACTTGTCTCTTTCATTCGTTGATTCTACGGCCGAGCGATTGGTGGAAGGTTGCGTTGAGTTCTCGGGTCATTCGATTGGCGGCTTCCGAGTGTGACACAAGTGTAGTTGTACTGTGTAATAAATTTATAAAGGTAAAAATAAAGTGAGTGCTGGAATAAAAGGGAGTTTTATTATACTTCAGAAGTGGTAAGTCCTTGCCTACATTTATTTTTCTTCAGTTTTGACGAACACGAATTATGAAATTGAGTATACCCACTATTAGGTACCTCTGCCTACCCCCTCGGGGATAAATATAGTGAGAAATTTATATTTATTTGTATACCTACTGCATTTGAAACTAGCGACCCGCCCTTATACAAAACCTTTCTTGTTTATCGCTGCTTCTATATTAGTGAAAAACGCATCAAAATCCGTTGGGTAGTTTAAAACATCTAAGCGTGCAGACTGCTGGAAGCTACTTTGTTTTATATTAAGTAGAGATTATGAATTGAGTATATTTTATGGAATTAATTTCTTTTAAATTGAAATATTTATATTTTATGCCAAGCAAACTTTACGTAATATTAAGTACTCTTAATATATAAAAGTTTGATTATTATGAGTGAGTGGATCTTTAACTAGGTACATTAAAAGCAATTTTCTCTTATAAATGAGTAAAAACCCGTTAACCAGTCGAATATAGGTAATTACTTTGTTTCATTCGTCATTATAATAAAATAAAATGTATATTTCGAACTTGAAAGTTAAATTTACTGTTAGGTACATGTCAGCAATAGGGCCAGCGAGTATTACGTGTGTTTTACTTTACTAGAGCTTTACTGTTTTTGTTCTTCTGTTTAGACTCTTTTTACTAAAATTAACCCTTAATGCTAGTTAGTTTAAAAGCAAATCTAACCACAGCAATTTTTGTGTGTGAGTTTAAGATAATGCTGCACGGTAGTGGCAGTGCTCAGCGGTGTTTGACCACGCCTACTCCTGGGACGTCACGCCGTGATGAGACTACAAGGCGCAGCCGCAGCCGCAGCCAGCGTGATGCCCAAAGTCGGAGCAGTCACGAGGACCGGGAGCGCGGCCGCGGCCGCAGCCGCAGCTACCGCGATTGGGAAAAGGAGCTGAGACTACAGCAGCAACGGGTTCGTAGACTTGAAGCTCAATTGGATAGAGAAAGGAGTGTACGGCAGGCGCATCCGCGCTCGCGGCAGCGCTCGCCACGGGCGTCGAGACGGCGTTCGAGGGAGCCCTTGCGATCACGATCTCGTGTGCGGAATCCACCGCGATGTACTTCTAGCCAGCGTAGTCTAGAAAGACGCGTCGCGACCGTCTCTCGGGATGAACGACGCCCGCGAGCTACGCCCCCAGAATGTGCTCGTACTCCTTCGTTCTCGGCTAATGACGTGGCTGATATTATTAATTCTTTGAGACATTCCAACCCCAAGCCGTTACCAGTGGACACCGTTTTAACTACTAATCAAATAAACCACAATAATATTTTACCGGACTTTGATCCTTCTTCAAAGAATCAAAGAGTGGATATATGGCTAAAGAAGGTGAATGAGTGTGCCACTGTTTACGGCTGGGACGAAAGAACGACAATTCATTTCGCTATGCAAAAGCTCCAGGGACTGGCCAAGGTTTGGTACGAGAGTTTGAACTCCATACTATTTAACTGGTCTGAATGGCAATTAAAACTGATAAATGCTTTTCCTTGTGAGCAGAGCTATGGCCAGGCCCTGGAAGAGATGTTGAAGAGAAAAAGTAGGTACAACGAACCTATAGAAATGTACTATTATGAAAAGCTAGCGCTCGTGAACCAGTGTGACATTGACGGCAAGCGGGCAGTAGATTGTATTATACATGGTTTAAGCGATAAAACTACTAAGTCCAGCGCGTTGGCTTTGAGATGTACACACCCTGATCAACTATTGCAATTCCTTATGAGCAATAGGGAGACTTCTTCTTTTTTGGATTGCAATGCAAATTATAAAAATAAAATCAATGATGATCCCAATAACCCAAATATTCAACATCCCTTTAGCAGGACTGACATATCCCAGTCTACGGTTTCATGTTTTAATTGTAAAGAGCGTGGTCACACCTTCTTCGAATGTCCAAAACCCCTAATTAAATGCTCCCAATGTAACAGATTTGGACATACTGTAGACAAGTGTAATTTCAATGGGGCTCAAGACAATGTAAGAGTTCCTCCTCCAAAGACGATGTGCATATTAGCAAAGTCTACACCGAATTAAAAATTCATTAAAGATGCTCTTCTAAACAACTTACCCGTAAAAGTTTTTGTTGACTTTGGTAGCAAAGTCTCTCTCATTGCTAAATCTATCCTCCCTAGCCTAGGGCTGGAAAGTGACAATATGATAACCACCCTAAAGGGGTTCGGGAATGAGATAGTTTACACATTAGGTGCAGTTACGACCCAGTTGACAATAGACAACGTTTCTGCGTCTGTGACCTGCCAAGTAGTCAAAGATAAATTCTTGGATTTGTCTATGTTGGTGGGTCAGTCTTTTTCGGAACAGGCTCACATAACAGTTTATAAAGATACAAAGAATTTACAATTCCTCGATTCAGGGAATGAAATGCCGTCTTCGTATTCCTATGAGATTGTTCAAGGGTCTGTCAAAATCGTAGCCGTTGCTGACGTGAATGTGTGTGGACCGGCAACGATTAGATGCTACTCTGAACCATGTTTGGAGGGCACTGTTTTATTGGATAGCATAGTGATAGGTTAACCAACACAACAGTATATAATTTACGGTGGTATACCTATATCAGCTTAAAAACGGTAAAGTTAATGTGTGCGTTAGCCCAGTATGCGCCAATTGCCTAATCCTATCCGAAAACATCTTGACTCGTGCTACGAGGGTTCAAGTAGTTAACCGTATTATGTCGCCCATTGCCCAAGGGTTCCGGCAACACAATAATATAATAATATCTCGAAACCCTGTACCTGATATTGACACTTCCAGCAGCAGCAGACAAAGAAAATACTGACAAATTCCCTGTCGTGATGACCGTTAGTAGTGAAGATTGGATGCAGACGCTGCAATAAGGTAACGACCGATATAGGGTCGCGACCGTGCCAGGCTTGACTAGTTCCAAAAATAAACGTAAAATAACTGTTGCTGCTGACAAAATGTCACCCTGGATTCACGTAGCTGCTCTGGAGGTTCACTTTTATTACATTAAAAATTTATTTATATACAATAATAATTATTATTATAAGTATTAAAAAAATATGTTGATATTCACTTACCTTACTGATACAGTTTTCTTAATAATACAGTTTGATATATATTTGGTTAGTTACGATACTTGTTTTTCTATACGTAACAGACTACTAAAAGTAATGAAATAAGCTTAAATGCCTGCATGAATGCCTACCAATAAGTAATTAGTAGATATACACATAATCAATTTCAAATAAGATTTATTATCTACATATAATGAAATAATTTTGTTAAATGAATTAGAATAACTTTTTTTTTACATTTATCATTAAATAAAAAAATAGTTAATTTATTCACCTATTTACTTTATTCGTTTAAATATATGATTATAACTAATAATTATTTAAAAATTGTTTGAGAAATTAACGGTTCACTGACTGTTATTTGTAAAGATTTGCAAGAAATGAAGGGTTTGCAATATTTGTTAGATTGTCTGTGAGAAATGAAGGGTTCACAGGACAATTTAATAATTTAAAATGATTTGTAAGAAATGAAGGGTTTGCAATATTTGTGAGATTGTCTGTGAGAAATGAAGGGTTCACAGGACAATTTGATAATTTGAAATTATTTGCAAGAAATGAAGGGTTTGCAATATTTGTAAGATTGTCTGTGAGAAATGAAGGGTTCACAGGACAATTAAATAATTTGAAATGATTTGCAATAAATGAAGGGTTTGCAATATTTGTAAGATTGTCTGTGAGAAATGAAGGGTTCACAGACAAATCTTAAACTAGTTAAGTATAACTTTGCGAGAAATGAATGGTTCGCTTGTGTTATGTTTGTTTTAAGGAATTAGGTTTATTTATTACCTATGTAAGGATGATGGTTGCAACATACTTTAGTACTAAAATAAATCATGTACCTATGTATTAGTACTTAAGGCTGGGTACCTAGGCCAGCAGAGGCCGATTTTTGTGATTTTTAAAGTCATCTGAGACATGGAAAATAGTATTTAACGTAAAAAAAAAACCTTGCCTTAAAACATTGTTATAGCCAAGACATGATGAACTGTTTTGCCGAATGTTAGGCACAAGCCCCGTGTATGAGGACATACACGCGATCAGGATGGACGAATGTTAGGCACGATAATATTTATTATAATATAAACAATTATTAGAAGCCATGTTGACTAATTTAGTGATCCGGTTCACTTGTCTCTTTCATTCGTTGATTCTACGGCCGAGCGATTGGTGGAAGGTTGCGTTGAGTTCTCGGGTCATTCGATTGGCGGCTTCCGAGTGTGACACAAGTGTAGTTGTACTGTGTAATAAATTTATAAAGGTAAAAATAAAGTGAGTGCTGGAATAAAAGGGAGTTTTATTATATAGTTTAACAGATTACAAAAATTTGAATCGAACCGGCCGGAAAACAAAAGAGATACGATAAGCAAGTCTGGCCGCCATTTTGTTTTTTTGAAAAGTCGGAATTTTCCCTAGGTCACCCCGCCATCTTGAACACTTTTCTCATACATGACTTGTCTCCAAAACGACTCCTTCTGGGAGAACAATTATGTCAATCAGTCAGTGAGTCAGTGGTAGTCGAGCTTTATATATTATAGACTAGATGTCGCGCGGTGCGCGAGGCCGCAAGCGGCCACGCGTGTCTCTGTGGGGTCGTATTTTGACAGAAAAATAAAGTCTAATTTTGGGCACCCATCTTGTTTTAGCCATTTTTAGTACAAGTCAAAAAATAATAAAATTTGTTAAATATTACTTTTCATGGCAACACTGTTTACTAAGACCCACAATCGCTCCATACAAGCCAACTTTCATAAGTGTTGCCAACAGTGTAAAAAATGCCGATTAAGATTAAGAAAATTGATTTTTTTCAGTAAAACAAAAATAAAGGGGCGGCCATCTTGTTTTTTCAGATTTTCGGGATTTTCTGGTAAACTACAGGATATGACCTATGTGATGACATCAAACACATCCCTGTAGGATATCGGCATCTGGGAGATCAATTCGGGTCTTTTGAGGTCTACCCTAAAAATTAAATCAACCATAACTTTCAGTGTTGCCAGGCAAAAATAAAAAATCCTACATAAGGTCATAAGGAGAGATAAAATGTTTCACTGACTGTCACTTGTTTTTGCAAAATGGTAAAATTTAATAATAATAATAAAATAATAATATAATCTCACGCCTTTTTATCCCCGAGGGGGTAGGCAGAGGTATTCCATTACTGGATATACCCACATTTCACGAGATATATTGGACCCCTAAACGTGATAGGTGGTGAGCCCATCGCCGGACCGGGTCTGTTTACACATGTCTCAGAATTAATTCTGAGACCTGCGGGTTTCCTCACGATGTTTGTTCACGATGGTAAAATTTCGAGTTTTGACATTTTGCATTAAAAGTAAAAAAATACGCCAAATTCCGGGAATATTCTTAAACATGGCAACACCACGTAGTGAGACCTCTAACCCCGCTTTACAAGCCAACTCGCTCAGGTGTCGCCATCTTGCCGAAAATCGACATTCAAAATCTGGTAAAATTCATCTTTTTCTTTGGGAGCCAATTACAGGGCGGCCATCTTGGTTTTTTAGATTTTCGGGATTTTCTGGTAAACTACAGGATATGCCCTGTGCGATGACACCAAACACATCCCTTTAGCATATTGGCATCTGGGAGATCAATTCGGGTCAAGTGGGGTCTAAAACCACTCCAACTTTGAAACACTACTACGCGGCCGCCATTTTGTTTTTTCAACTTTTTTAACTATTTTCGTAAATCATTTAAACATTTCTACAGATTCCAAAAATTTCAACCGGATCGGCCGGAAAACAAAAGAGATACGATAGGCAAGCCTGGCCGCCATTTTGTTTTTTTGAAAAGTCGGAATTTTCCCGGGGTCACCCCGCCATCTTGAACACTTTTCTCATATATGACTTGTCTCCAAAACGACTCCTTCTGGGAGAACAATTATGTCAATGAGTCAGTCAGTGAGTGAGTGAGTGAGTGGTAGTCGAGCTTTATATATTATAGACTAGATGTCGCGCGGTGCGCGAGGCCGCAAGCGGCCACGCGTGTCTCTGTGGGGTCGTATTTTGACAGAAAAACAAAGTAAATTTTGGGGCGGCCATCTTGTTTTAGCCATTTTAAGTCGAAAAATAATAAAATTTTGTAAAATATTTTTTTTCATGGCAACACTGCTTACTAAGACCCACAATCGCTCCATACAACCCAACTTTCCAAAGTGTTGCCAACTTGCCTAAAAATACCGATTAAATTATAAAAACCCAATTTTTTCAGTAAAGAGAGAATACCGGAGCGGCCATCTTGTTTTTCCAGTTTTTCGGATTTTTCTGGTAAACTACAGGATATGCCCTATGCAATGACACCAATCACGTCTCTATAGCATATTGGCATCTGGAAGATCAATTCGGGTCTTTTGAGGTCTACCCTAAAAATTCAATCGGCCATAACTTTCAGTGTTGCCAGACGAAAATCAAAAAACCTACAAAAAGTCATAAGTAGAGATAAAATGTACCGTTGACTGTTACTCGTTTTTGCAAAATGGTAAAATTTCGAGTTTTGACTTTTTGCATTAAAAGTAAAAAAATACCCCAAATTTTGGGAAAATTGTTAAACATGGCAACACTATGTAAAAAGACCTCTAACCCTGCCATACAAGCTAACTCGCTCAGGTGTCGCCATCTTGCCGAAAATCGACATTCAAAATCTGGTAAAATTCATCTTTTTCTTTGGGAGCCAATTACAGGGCGGCCATATTGTTTTTTCAGATTTTCGGGATTTTCTGGTAAACTACAGGATATGGCCTATGTGATGACATCAAACACATCCCTGTAGGATATCGGCATCTGGGAGATCAATTCGGGTCTTTTAAGGTCTACCCTAAAAATTAAATCAATCATAACTTTCAGTGTTGCCAGGCAAAAATAAAAAATCTTACATAAGGTCATAAGGAGAGATAAAATGTTTCACTGACTGTCACTTGTTTTTGCAAAATGGTAAAATTTAGAGTTTTGACATTTTGCATTAAAAGTAAAAAAATACGCCAAATTCCAGGAATATTCTTAAACATGGCAACACCACGTAATGAGACCTCTAACCCCGCCATACAAGCCAACTCGCTCAGGTGTCGCCATCTTGTCGAAAATCGACATTCAAAATCTGGTAAAATTCATCTTTTTCTTTGGGAGCCAATTACAGGGCGGCCATCTTGGTTTTTCAGATTTTCGGGATTTTCTGGTAAACTACAGGATATGCCCTGTGTGATGACACCAAACACATCCCTTTAGCATATTAGCATCGGGGAGATCAATTCGGGTCAAGTGGGGTCTAAAACCACTCCAACTTTGAAACACTACTACGCGGCCGCCATTTTGTTTTTTCAACTTTTTAAATAATTTTCGTAAATCAGCTAAGCAATCCTACAGATGCCGAAAATTTGAACGGAAGCGGCCAGAAAACAAAAGAGATACAATAGGTAACCTTGGCCGCCATCTTGTTTTTTTGAAAAGTCGGAATTTTCCCTAGGTCACCCCGCCATCTTGCACACTTTTCCCCTACATGACTTGACTCCAAAACGACTCCTTCTGGGAGAACAATTATGTCAATCAGTGAGTCAGTGAGTCAGTCAGTGGTAGTCGAGCTTTATATATTATAAATACCGTGATATTTCATGACAAATTAGATTGTATAGAAACAGCAATAGAAAAAACATAGAAGTCACAATTGACAAATAAATACTTCCGTTAATGTATTTTTTTGATACATACATAAATATAAATTCATTCCCTCATTTAATATGTTGGCCTCCTAAATAAAGTTCTGGCTACGTCTTTACTTCCAGATATCCAAATGCTTCTAACAGCTAATAAATACACTAAGTGCGTATGTTTACATACAAAGCCAAATCTACTAATGTGGTTTTCTGACATATCTACGGTTTTCAATTCCGTCTTGAAGATAATCAGATAAGGGAGAAAGCAGTGTAAGTATATGCCCGTCTCGCCGACACGACTGGCGACACCGCCCGCTGTCTAGACAGGCGCGCCAGACACTAATATTGCAATTTATTTGGAGTTTATTCCAATTTGCCAACATTTCGCGCTGCGGATGCGTCGTTATCGTGATAGATTATAGATCTTATCAGAATACGATCGTGTTCATTTTTTTTTAGGATACTCGTCCTTATCCGTAAACATCGTGATGGTTCCAGAATTTATTCTCAGACAAATTTTAAATTAGTTAGAGGAAAAGTTACCTACACCATAGTATTGTAATATCTGTGCAAACACTAAGCTTGCAGTATCATGTTTACAGTAGTGTGGCTTATGTGCAACATTTTTATTATTTTCTAGTATTTTTCTTTGGGACGAATTTTAAATGATACTACTTATGTTATTTAAATATCGTATTTGTGTTGACATCAATACTTTATCGTGTTATGTTACTTTAGATAGTGTCGGTTCTATTTGATATAGAATTTCGATCGATCGATCTGTCCACGCTTTGATCACGTTATGTAACGCAAGTTTACGTTAGATTAGATTCCGTCATTTCTGGTGCAAATATTACTAGACGAAGATTAGTAGATATTATACAGAGGCGATGCTAGCCCGAATATGTTTTGAGTTGCTGACTGACTGATGGTTCAAGACACATTGAATTTTCATTTATTCATTCATTGAAACATGAAATTTGGCACAAAGGTTCCTTAAGTTAATCTTTAGCCGCCCAATTGTGGTGCCCTCAGCGCCCGGCACAGTACATTGAAAAATAAATATAAACATCTTTTACTATAATATATATAATTGATTAAAATAAACAAGATGGGGTATTTGGTCGTAGGTATATAACCTATGGGTGTCCACAGAATACCAGCGTCGCTGGTTCTGCGCTACTGGCGTCGAGCCACGACATAATGCTGAGTGGCCGCCCTTTTGTTGCCTGTTTTTCTTAGATTTAAGTTATTTTGTAATAGTTTCATTTTACTAGGTGCCAAATAAATATTTTTCTTTCTATATTTGTCGGATTTATCCGACGTAGGCGGTGAAAAGATTAAATGACGTAAGTGAGCACTAAGAAGGAGTTACTGGAAATCCTAAGGGAACGGGAATAACGACCTGCCCGCTGGGCACCCGCTAGTACCTATATAGATAATTATAAATTTATTCAGTGTGAACGCAACATAGTCGCTTTTGCTATTACGAATAACTTTATTTCAATTAACGATAACTAATATGGAAATCGAATAGCTATAAAGACTCTTTAGAGGACCAATTACACGTATTGATAGCGATAATTCCTTATAGAGTTCGGTGTCATCGCCATTATAAGTGACTCTATGAGGTGACGATTGAATTGAATCGCGCGTGACTCGAATGAATTGGATCGGATCGAACGATTGAAACATTTACGTGCGTAATAAGATTGTGATCCTTTAAGATGGCAGTCGTTTTATGTCGTTGCTGACTATACTTGTAATAAACGTGTTTCCATATTTTTGTAAAGTAGATGAGGGTGGATTAGAATTAGAGTATGTGTTGCGTTGCGACCGCCTACATTTTAAACTGTTTGTGTGTATGTGAATGTTTTGTTTAAACTTGAAGTCGACGTACTTATCAAACCAGACAAATCTTGGTGATTTTTGGTTTGTTAGGTAAATGTTTTGTCCATGTTAATAAATAAAAATAAAAAATGTGTCATACAAAATAAGTTAGTGATTTGGCCTGCTGGCTTTGGGTCCGTAGGGAAAAGATGTAGGTACCTAATTAGAATATTATTTTATTAGTAATAGGTACTACTAGTGATAGCCCTGGGATAAAGAACCCGCTTCTCATGCGAGTCTCGGGTTCGAATCCTGTCGAGGGCCTGTACCAAAAGTGTAAAGAGTGGGTATTTCCAGAAATGGAATACCTCTGCCTACCTCCTCGGCGATTAGATGCGTGTCAATTTTCTTTTATCTGACCTAACCTGTAACGAGTTGACATCAGCTTGTGAGTGTATGAAGCCGCCCATTCACCGACTTTCGACATAAAGAGAGCCATTCACCGCGGCCATTGAGCTTGCCCACGCGCAGCGGCCCTCATGTGACCTCTGCGTAGGTTCTAGATAAGTACTTAAGTCTGTGTTTTAAGCCCTGATGTTTTAAAGTACACGTCAAATGATGGCTGGGCGTGTTTATATTATTTTCGCCGCTGCGATAAAGGTACTTATCTATTTCTTTGTATTTAAGAAATTTCCTCCAGTTTTAATTGATGATGCGACCGCCATTTCCATTATAAGTATTAATTGCATCAGTACTTTTATTGTCCTATTATCCAAGAAAAAAGTAATTTATTAGCTATAATTGGCAAACACTATAAAATAAAAACCCTATTAAAAAAAACAAAAATGCTCATTTAAAAGTAAAAGTCTTTCCAGCTCCATTCCACTTGTGGGAAAAAGATTTAAAATAAAAACTAAACTTTTAAAAATAAAATGCGTGGATTTTAAATTACACTTTCAAAATCTCATTTAAAGATCCGAATGCCCCAGTGAATGGAGAAAACAGCGATTTTCATCAAGCAAACTATTCCGGGTCATGGGAAATCCAAACGCGGAACACGATGGTGAACAATGACCTATCCGTGGATTACACTCGTCATTTCATTACAGTTGTAATGTTTAAGTTATTATAAAGAATTTGGGTGTAATTAGTTCGTAATTACTGCTGCGTCAAAAAGCCAATAGATGTTTTCGCGAAATTTTGATTCGTTTTCTGTTATAACAACAATGACTTATAAAGAATTTGGAGAACTGTTTTCCATTTTATTTGTTAAGTCAACAGTAGGTCAGCGTGTTAGATGGAATTTTTTTAGGATTCTGTACCCAAATTACGGGTAGTTACTACTACTAATCTCACCCCATAGCATCTATTATATTCATATTATTACGATTTTGAATTTTTCTTGGTTTTAAATCTTCCTTCTTACCTTCAATATCAGTTCAGTTTTGTTTTTAATTTAAAAGTTTGTGGCGCCCCTGGTAAGTCGAATAAATATTGTTCCAATGGAAACGTATCAGAATATATTAAAAAGTACTTTATGTAAACTTCTGAAAAACAAAAAAGAGTACAAACATGACTTCCGCCAAAGGAATGCAATTAAGTACTTGATGGAAAAAACTTAATATTCATCGCACCGCGCCAATGACATTTCAAAAGACAGTCATATCTGCAAAACAAACACGTTAAACCAAACAATTCTTGTGAAGTCAAAAACCGCATGAAAACAATTAATGCAACCTCCAAACATCACAAGCCTTTTGACTCAGGAACTTAACCTTAAAATGGCCAAAATGCATTGTCATCCCAAGACAACCTTGAGGCCAATCAGGGCTCACCCCTGGCGCCAATAAAGGCCGTTGGAATTGATGGAGTTATGTTTAAATGAGTGAAAATCATATTTTGTCTTTAGACCTTGCTTACGTCATGACGTACGAATTTGTCATGTGTGTGTGTCATGCTCTTGACTCAGGGTGAAGGTTGCAACTCGAAGAAAACTGCGGTAAATATTTTAGAGGATTTTTATTTTACTGAAAAACACAATGTGTCAAAAATGGCCTTGATTTATCCTACACCTGAATGCTAACAATCGCTGATGTAGTTCTGTTTGTTTTTTTCTTACCGCGTTTGTCTTTTCATGTTTATACTAAACTTAATTTAGTACCTAAACGAATAAATTTTAAGCTTCGAATCATTCCATAGACAGATAGAAGTTTGGATACTAAACCAGTAAGCACTGAAGACCTGTATGTATCCATAGAAAAGGTTTAGCTGTCATTATGAGTCAGGTTTTTGTCTTCTTTAGGCAACTGCTGACATTATAAGGTGATCCAGTTATTCAATATCATTACAACCGTATAAATTTGGAGCATCAATTTAATTAATTTGACTGAAATGAGGTATTGAATAAGGTATTATTCATTTTATTAACCTGTATTTACGCGTATCCTAAACCTAGAGATCCTAGACAACTTCTATCCACTTCCTATTATCTTGAACTCGAATAGAATAAAATTATAATGGGATTGACGTCTATAGAAATGGAATACCTACAAGGGTTTCCTATGCTTGTTTTATAGAATTTTAGGAGGCAACTACACGAGCTAACTAAGTATAGTTCGCACTATGCCAGTGTGGCAGTCTTCTTAATGTATATAATTTTTATTTAGTTTCAAATTTCAATGTACAGACAAATTTAGTTTTATGTTTTATATATGTCGATGTCCGATGCGTGATGGCGCACGGTTGCTATGGTGACTGAACTTTGTTAATTCTCTTATGTCTGTTGCCTGCCCAAATTATATTTTTATATTTGCCGTGTTTATTCCTTCTTTCATTTACAACAACTACACCAGTAAGTTGGTCGAGTTCACAGTACAAACATCATTTTAGCAAATCTGTATATGAGTATTTATGTACTCTGAACAATGATTAGAATAGATTACAGACAGTGCGAACTAGGTTTGTGCTGGACCAAGTGAGTAGTGCAAATAGCCGGTCGTTAGCCAGTTGTTTTCCGATCCCTGCCCGGGCCGACCCCGACCGTTACTTGTTCCTTTCTCACGCTCCAGACAATGCCCTCCGAGATTGTACATATTTACAAAGTAGGGTATAGCCGTTCTTGCAACAACAGGGTACGATTTAGATAAACTCGACCTCCTAATTCGACACAAAGCAATTTATAAACTCTATTTTTCTGAATATTCATTTGCGGCTGATATTAGTCTCTCTTAGGGTCATACTGTTTCTTTCCTAAGATGTTCCTATTTTAAATGGAAAATGGTCTTTTTGGTAAAGAAACATTGTAAGTCTAAACGGTTATCCTTACTTTGATTGATACGATTGATATTTTTTTAATACGAGCACTGACATAATATCGATTATTCGCCATGTCATGTCATATTTTCGATCGCTAATTAATATAAAACGGCTTATAGAATCACGTTTAGGGGTCGAATTTACTCGTGAAAAGTGGGTATTTCCAGAAATGGAATAGGTACCTCTGCCTACCCCCTCGGGGATAAAAGGCGTGAGATTATTTATTTTATTTTAATCTACGACTTAAAAAGGCGAAAAAAATTTTATATGTTGTAGTTATGAGTGTTCTTTTAGTGTTCGGTATATCCCTATAAAGTTTAAGGGAAGTATTTCACGTAGATTTTGGGTTACCTAGTTTTCAAAGTTTCCTATGATAAAATTTGTTCATCAATCGCTCTTTCGAACCTTCACAACCATTCCAACGAGCTAAATATCTTAAATAAGAAAGCTACAACACAGAGAGGTCGGTATACAAATGGGCAAAGCCATACTCAGACAGTCCATAAATGGTCTTAAATCGCAGGAAGTGACTTACCGTGAGCAAGTTACGATAATAAGTCAGATAATTAATTCTAGTCAGCATAGTTGAACAATTAAGTGATTTCTGTAATAGTGGTAAGTGTTGACAGATTTCTGATCCATGGCGGCTAATGTAAACTCCCACACCTATTTACATTGTATGACTTCACACAATAGCATTACGAAGGATATCATTGATAACAAGAAACATATCTTAGGGTTGTGCATAAAAGGTAATAAAAGATTATGAAGTCAAAGAGTCAGTATCAATACTTAGAAATTCGTGCGATTTTTCCATATTGCAATTGGTTTAGGGGTCTAGTGTTGTCTTAGTTGGGATTCACGCATCGGATTAATCGTTCTAACTCTGTTTAAGGACACTTGCGACTTTGTTTGATCGGATGATTCAATCAATTAGAAACTGCCGGTAAACGGTACAGAAACACAACTAAGTGATTTTTCCGCAAGTTGATATTATTGGATATGAAGGCTGCTCGCAGAATGCAGTAAATAAGAAACTGTAAAATGATTTGAGGAGACTCCTATTACCAGAAGTGTAAACAATTTTCGAACCTGTGTTACGAGGGCTGCTATTTATGTATGCGGAACTGGCCACATAATAAACAATATTTAATAAGTGATCATTACATTTAAAAATTAAGCTGTTAAATACAGTTTGATTCACCACTGTCAATTGTTTTTTTTACATTTTGGCGCCATTTTAAAAGTTGCGTGTCGATCATCACCATGGATTTAAGTCGTGAAAATTTTAGTGCGATGATTTATTACTACTTTCGGCGTGGTTTAACTCAAAAACCGGCCAAGTGCGAGTCGGACTCGCGCACCGAGGGTTCCGTACAACCTTGCAAATTTATGGTTTTCGTAATTTTTCCTTTATCTATGCTATAAGACGTTGCTTCGTACCAAATTTCAAGATTCTGAGTTCACGGGAAGCACCCTGTAGGTTTTGATTCCCTTGCAAGTGTCGAAAATTTGCGGCATAAACGGCTGTATCTTTTGATTGCGTTGGCTTAGAAGTTGGATTTTTTCACAGCTTCAAGGGACAGTAGACCTGAGTAATTGATATAAATTTCAGCTTCATACCTCCACGCGTTCCTGAGAAAAAGGGTCTTGACAGACGGACGGACGGACGGACAGACGGACAACAAAGTGATCCTATAAGGGTTCCGTTTTTTCCTTTTGAGGTACGGAACCCTAAAAACAGTGCATCGATCGACTTACTTCGACTTTTGGGGATGAAGCACCATCGAAAACCACTGTGTATCACTGGTTCAGTGAGTTTAATCGTAAGCTTCGTATGCTCACAGACGAATTTAAAGAAGGTCGCCCTAAATCGGTGATTGTACCACAAAACATCGATGCTGTGCGAGAACTAATAATGCAAGATCATCATGTTACATATTGCGAGATAGAGGCGTCCCTGGGCATAAGTATGACGAGCATACATAAGATATTACATGAACATTTGGTTGTAAAAAAAATTTGTTCGCGTTGGATCCTACACAACTTTAGAATTTATCAAAAACAGGCTCGGGTCGATTGGTGCGAAAAAAAATAAAAAAAATACAACCGTGGTTCGTCAAAAGCCGTTTATAATATCTACACAGGTGATTAATCTTGGATCTATGCGTATGACCCCGAAACGAAACAGCAGTCGACGGTGTGTGTGTTCCAAAATGAACCGAACCCAACAAAAGTTGTTCGTGCAAAAAGCACTGTGAAGCAAATGGTCGCCTGTTTTTTTGGTATAAACGGACATGTGGCTTCAGTGCCACTAGAGAATCGTAAAACGGTTACTTCTGAGTGGTACACGACAATTTGTTTGCCAGAAGTCTTTGAAGAAATACGAAAGAACAACCGGCAACGCAGAATCATTCTTCACCATGACAATGCTAGCTGTCACACGTTGGCTGAAACAACTCGGTATTTGGAAGGTCAAAAGATCGAATTGACGGGTCATCCTCCGTACAGCCCCGACTTGGCACCCAAAGACTTCTATTTATTTCCAAGCGTGAATAATAAATTACGTGGTCAACGATTTTCGACCCGCGAAGAAGTAGTAGATGCGTTCAAAATGCATGTTTTGGACCTACCCTGATCAGAGTGGCAAAAGTGCTATGAAAATTTATTTTAACGTATGCAAACGTGCATCGATCATCATGGCAAATAGTTTGGAAAGCAATAAAACCACATATAATGATAGATGTTTGTTTCTTTTTGATATTCCGGATTATTAAATAGCAGCCCTCGTATATACCATGTCTATGTATATACCCCATGTAGAATCATGTCTCGATACATTGTGTGTTGGATATTGTATATACTGCAAGTCTACGCGAGTCATTAGAAAATTATCGAGTTAGTAAAGCCGACGGCAGCGGCGACGCATACAATTATGTGTATGGGAATAGAATCCATTATGAAGGGAATGTTATTATTTACACAATTTATTACCGCTAAGGATTGTAATATATCTGTAATCATACTTTAATACGCTGCTTAATTATGGCAGGGGAATGCAAATAGACATATTATGGCTATTCAATAAATACTTTAATTGCAAATATTATATTTTACATCAATATGATCTTGATGGTATGTAGATCTCATTAAGAATATTTTAGTTGGTAGAAAATTATAAATGCCACTGCAAATTTATGCGGTAAATAAATATATATACATACGTCACATCATAAATGCGACACCAAAACAATTTTTTCTAAAGTTCATAGCAATAGAATACATAACATCATTACATGACATATACAACAAACAACATGCATAAAATAAACCCCACAAGCCGTTGGTCGTCAAACAGAAATAAATGATTTTATTAATAGTGGTATTTGAAAACCACCCGGTATGTTTATTATAAGTATTATAAGTGCACATTGTTGTTACATTGCAACCACACGCCTCTAATTTGTTTATCCTTTACAAGTGTTTGTACGAGATTCTAGCGTATGTGTGACAGGTTAAACAAATAAAGCAGAAAACGCCTTTGCAGTTCACACGTAGAAAGTCGGTAGACGTCTAATTACTGTTAGGGCATTAACACACAAGTACGGATGCGAAATGGTTCTGATGCGGGTACTATAGCGAGTACGGACGTTTGTCTGTATTATACAACTTTATATAAAATCTATAACACAATATGTAACAGGATGACCGCAATTCCTAAAATTAGATGGTTTTCTAATGTGTAAATTTTTTCTAAAAAATGAATTAGCATATAACTGAATTTGGGGCTAAAATTTGGCTAGCCAAAACTAAATTATGCATCATATATTTTTAGGGTTCCGTACCTCAAAAGGAAAAAACGGAACCCTTATAGGATCACTTTGTTGTCCGTCTGTCCGTCCGTCCGTCCGTCTGTCAAGACCCTTTTTCTCAGGAACGCGTGGAGGTATGAAGCTGAAATTTATATCAATTACTCAGGTCTACTGTCCCTTGAAGCTGTGAAAAAATCCAACTTCTAAGCCAACGCAATCAAAAGATACAGCCGTTTATGCCGCAAATTTTCGACACTTGCAAGGGAATCAAAACCTACAGGGTGCTTCCCGTGAACTCAGAATCTTGAAATTTGGTACGAAGCAACGTCTTATAGCATAGATAAAGGAAAAATTACGAAAACCATAAATTTGCAAGGTTGTACGGAACCCTCGGTGCGCGAGTCCGACTCGCACTTGGCCGGTTTTTTTTTATATTAATATACTGATTTGTCTGACTGATTTTATCAACGCACAGCCGAAACCGCTGGGACTAGAAGCATACAATTTTTCACAAAGGTTTCTTAAATGTCGCAAGTGAGCGCTAAGAAGGTATATTTGGAACGGGAAAAAACGGGATCAAGCAACGCCCCAGGGAACCAGCTGGTCTTAAATAATTTTATAGACATTTTAGAACACACTTTTTTCACAGAGTAATCACATAGATAGATATACCGCATCCGCACCCACTCCCGTATTCAGTGTGTTCTCAGCCCTAGACACAATTTGTTTAGGTCTATTGCCACAAAAAAGTGTCTCTCTTGACGGCCGCGGCAGTGGGCCAGCCTTTAATGGGTGGCATCAATTATAAAAGGCAACTGTAGGTGCGAGAAGATGCGTGAGACTGCCAATGTCAACTACTGGACCGACGAAGCGACTGATTTGGTAACAATTAATATTCAACTTTAACGTACTAAATGTAGGACCTAAATTGGCATAACCTGCGAATCTCTTAAGGTGCCCCGGAAACACCGTTCTTTATGTCAAATTCAGTCGTATATCTATTTAATTAAAGTTGTGATTCGAATGTAACTGAATTAGTCGCATTGCTTCCCTGGTCAGCGCTGACCAGTGACCCGTGTCTTGTCGTCACTTTCTACCGCAGAGGAACTAATAACACTGGTAGGTAGTAGGCAGTCGGTGCTTTCTACTTTATTACAATGTCAAGTGCGAGTCTGTGTTCGCACTTGTACCTGTTTCATTCAGTCTTCTATTCATAGTTTTTCACAGGTGGGTGTCATGTTTCTTTCTAAATACTTAAGCCGTTAAGCCGGTTGATCAAAAACGTCCCATTTGCCGAAAGGCCAATCGCGGATAATCCAATTCAAAGTTGATCCAATTGAAGCTTAATCCAATTTGAATTAAGAGTAACGATTTATAAATATTTTATTTGTTTTAAAATAAACTGCGGGATAAAATTCAAACAGAATTCTTAAGATGGTGCACACACTTGAAATTCTTAAATAAAATAATAAATACTTAATAAATTTTGAGTTTATGCGTTACAAACATACAAAAATACAAATCTTTCATCTTTATAATATTAGTGTAGACTAAGTACTATACATATTAAACGCAAGTGTCCCTTGGCACTTGAGATATTGTAGTGATTTAAATTCATTAAGCCATTGCCAGTTACAAGGTAGGTAGTCACCACCAGCTACAGAACCGTGGTTGAAGCAAACAGCAAAAATATTTGTCGAAAAAGTTTTAGTTTTTTATAAAATAAATATTTTTCTAAGAGCAGTGATAGCCCGGACGGTTAAAGAGCCGGCCGAAAATCAGTGAGGCTCGGGTTCGAATCCTGGCATGTACCAATGAGTTTTTCAAAAACTTACGTACATATTTATCACTAGATCGACGGTGAAGGAAAACATCGAGAAGAAACCCGCAGGTCTCAGAATTAATTCTGAGACATGTGTAAACAGACCCGGTCCGGCGATGGGCTCACCACCTATCACGTTTAGGGGTCCAATATATCTCGTGAAATGTGGGTATATCCAGTAATGGAATACCTCTGCCTACCCCCTCGGGGATAAAAAAGGCGTGAGATTAGATTATTATATATTATATTAAATATTTTTCTTTCTTATTTTACGTAAGTTTTTGTTAAAGGTGCTGACCCTGACTCGGAATAGTCTCTTATACATATTTGTATTTTCGTCACAGAAATGCAGTAAGCCAGTTTTTAATGATAGTATTAGAAACCACATAGAAACATACATTTTCTACGGTCGGCTCCATTCCACATAATGTTTTATACGCACAAATTGCTGGGTATTTAATTGGTGCAAGTAATCGCCATCATTAATATTGTATGAGATGCGCAGGCGCCGGCGCGACGACGAACGTTCTTATGGCGCAAGTACGGAATTACACATGTTATTGTGCGGACTAGCGGTATCTTACGGCTTTGCTTGCGTTTGATATACACAGTGATTGACTGAAATATGGCTTATAAAAAAAAACACATATTTATAGTATACCTCAGCAGTTTATAGTCAGTCATGGTGGACGAAAAAAGAAAAACTTAAAAGCAACCAACACACAGTGGAAGAATAAAATTACTCCTATGACTGGCAGGAAAAAAAAGTCAACTGAGCATTCATGCATGACCAAAGAGTTTACATACCAACATTACCAACCCGTCTTCATTTATGAGAAATTATAGCGAGGTGATGAATTAAAACAGATTTACGAACGCGGTCTGATCGGCGGCGACGACGACGGCGCGCATGTGTCTTGGTCTCTCGTCATGTGTCATTAAATTACATTAAAATTGTTAACATATCTGCGCGTGAGACGTCTGGCCAAGATTTATGGCAGTCTATGTCCGTTTTAGAGCAATGCATATTTTGTATAGTGTAGTTAAATTAACTATTTAAATGTGAATTCGATGTGAATTATCGTATGACTCGCTCACAAGGATATTAAAAGTCTCACACATTTGAATTTATGGGCGAAGCTTGAGTAAGAACATGTTTCCCTGTTTTACTGTGAATTTTAACTTACATACATCGTAATACCAAACATCGGAAACAGCAAACCAATTAAAAACATCAGCGACATAATTGAAAGCCCACAATTTCATCAACGAAGAAATAAACGTCAAACATAAATTCAAATTTCGAACGCTCGCAAACGCTCACTTCTGACGCGTGATTTCTTTTTTTGCGTTCAATTTTTAAACTGTTTTATTTGGCGGCAATTTGCAGAACACCCGCGCGGCTCTGTTCACATCAAAGCCCTACAGTTTGCATCTGGCGTGTTTTTTTAGCAACGTTTTCGCTAAGTCCGGAACGGTCATGAACCCAGGTTCGGGGGTTAACGAACCTGCTTCAGAGCCGATGAAATTTCATCCATAGAGACTTTGGTAATCAGCAGGCGTGAAGGAATTGTGTACAGTTTTCGGTGTAACGGACACATGTTTAGACTTAGAATTTACTATAATACCTATTTCTATACCTACCTAATAATATAATATGGATAATGACTTTCTGTGTGTTTTTATGAGAATGTAAATTAGTACGCCGATAGCTGCATGAGCATGAGTCTTTCCACACTAGATAACTATATTGTCTCTGAAAAGTGAGAATGTGAGTCTTAAACTTAAAACTAAATAAAAAAATAATCAGACTACGGTAAAAAAACTAGTATCGATTCACATTACGTTTAGCATAAGCCATATTGAATTTTCTATCATTACAGCGTAGGAAATTTCTGGATCAACACGGATCCAACTCCACCTAACTTGTTAAACTCGGTTCAGTAGTTTAGTCTATAAAAAGATACAAACGGCACTGACATTCAGTTCAGTCAGCAGTCGAGTCAAAGCATTTGTCAGCGCGACGACAATTGTCAGATTCATTGTGTAAAACATTGAACGGCGATTAACCGCGTGACCGCGCATCAGTTCGGAAATGATGGAGCGATTATGTAACCGTTGTTTGGCCGTGACGGTTTGACCCGGCGATGTCAGTGCCCTAGGACGGTTAAACCGCGCCTATTTTGTAAAAGGAGTAGTGTTTGCCCTGTGGTAAAGTTTGGCATAAAAAGTTTTATGTAAAATGGCATAGATGAGTATTTGAATGATATTGATGGAGCACATCACTAAAACCATGCAACTTGTAATTTGTATTAATTTAAGTATTTAAACGAATAATGTGTTGAGGAGTTTCTTCTCCGTCTCCTTTTCCTCAATTATTTATTATTTTCTAAAAAGGGACTTCTTTAACCAAGTGCAAGCACAATATTATGTGATTCACCGCTCGTGACAAAAACCACACAAGTCACACAACCTTCATAAATCTGTGGACACTCAGCCAGAAAATGATGTATATAGATCTCGATATGCTCAAAAAGAAGTAACTGTGGCTTTATATCACGCAAACATCAAACGTCGCCGACAGCTGATATCAAAGCTGCGCCGGCGCAGCGCCAAAAGCGAGCGCATTGCGGTGCAGCGCAAGTTCATTGCCGTCAGTGCGCGGGCGCCGCCGATCACGAGATAAGCCGATTTAGGCTGTGCGCGTGACCAAAAAGAATTTATTAAAAACACATACCTTCGCGTATACCTACTACAACACCGCGAATAAGTTTTTTTCACTTTTGATGAATGTCATTGGATAGAGAAACAAATCCCGCTTTTATTCCTCCAATTGCGTTCAAGAGAACTCTCCAATCAGAGCGCTAAATTCGCCACGAATGTCCGTCATTGCTTAGTTTTTCATACTACGAATAGCTACTATCAGTCGCCATACATTTCTTGCGGCGACGGTTTTGGGTATTGTATAAAATACGCATGTTTAAAATCTTATATAATGGCTTTACGTGTGCATTTGTGTTCTTGTTCATAAATACCTCTTAACCGTTTAATTATATTGCATTATACATATAAATCAAAAACAATAAAATGATTATAACAGGAATAATTGGTATTATTACCGGAATTACAAATAATAAGGATAATATTACTAATGAGCAATGTGGATAACAAGATGAGGAGTGGTTCGTATTGTACGACAGATATTATGTATACGTAAACTATCTTTTGGGATTAAAAGGTTTGTACTTATAGTACTAGCCATTTCCCAGACCTTCGACTATCACCGTGCAAAATATCATGAAGTGTGATTAAACATCTTTGAATCACTACTGGAAGAATAAGCCTATATATTATTATATGGTTTCGTAAAGGACGAGGCAAATAACGCAATTCCGTCATTTTGCGTATCCGACATTCTCCGTTTCCGTCATATTGCGTATCGGACATTATGCGTATCCGTCATTTTGCGAATCCGTCATTTTGCGAATCCGACATTTTGCGAATCCGTCATTTTGCGTATCTGACATTTTGCGATGGTTCCATCTCTACTAATACAAATGCTATTGTACTTGTAGTAGGTACTACGACTCTGTTATCTCTCCATGACTAAACCGATCAATCATGATAAATCTAAATGAATTTTCGTCTGGAGATCGCGGAAAAAAGCTAGTAGTCATATATCCAAAAAGGGAACTGGCGAAAGTGTCCATCTAGTAAAAAGGCTGTTAAGATTGATAGTCACAGATTTCTCCAGATAGAAGCTATGTCCAAGCTAATAATGAACCTAAAAAAACCGTACTTCTGATTGGGCATAAACTTTAAAACAGTTGAAATAAGAAAACGAAGATTATCGTCTTGTGGCTTTATGGAACGTATATCTTTAAGTACAAAAACACTTCATCACTTTGGTCATAAACATTTTTATAGAGCCAGCACTGCATTCCGTACTAGTGTTAGTACCCACGACTCCCCTCTATCGAGTATCCGGAAGTCGAGGAGATCGACCCAAATTGTGTCTATCAAAAACGCCATAACATCGATCGTAATATTTTTATATTAAAAAACATGTTTTCACTATACATCACCATAAAAATTATAATTAATAAAACATGTAATCATGTTTAAAAACTGCTCAATTAATGGATTTTGAAATTAACACGAACTTAAATATCGATATTCTAATTAAAATACACTAATCGCATTAAGTAACCCCAGATGGGTTACTCACTCTCGTCATTCTGAGACTTTGGTCTGCGTTTTGATTTTTTTCAAACTTGGGAGTCTAATCTGGCTATCAACAAAAACATCATCAGAGTCCGTTGAGTAGTTTTTGCCAACGCCAACAAAACAAACGTAAAAAAAAAAGTATTTAGACTGTTGACTTTTCTGTTACTATAATATTACCGATATACTTATTACAGACTTTGGTATTTTTATAGAGAGAATCTCTATACAGTTTCATTAATACATAGATATATATAGGAAAATATAATTAAGGTTGTGGTACAATAAAACACAATTCGTTTATTACCTCTTAAGCTTCTCAGTAAGCGGTACATTAGACATAATTGGTAACTTTTGAATTTACGACGAGCTTAGCATAAATAATCGAACAGTAGCAACTTTTATGAGCATTCGAAAATTTGTCGCCCGCACGGTATCAAGAATACCGGTACACGGACCGTTAATACCGTATATTACCGTAAATTAATAAAATACACCCTGTAAATTGAGAGCCAAGTTCCACCCACGTCCCCATAAATGGATAACCATGGGTGTTGGTGTTAAAAGTATCTAGTCGAGAAAAATGATAATAAATCGACCGCCTGCCGGGTCGAGTCCACCGATGAATTAGAAAATATACTTTTCGAATCGAAATCAATTTGGGCCAGTGACACATTTCGGGTAAAAAATAATGTTAATAATTTTGTGGAGAAGTTTATGGGACAGGTTTTAAAGTTTCAAATCAAAACAAAATATTCATTTTGTTGTTCGAAACACCCGTTTTATGAGACATTAATCAGTGACGATACAATAATTGGTATTTATTATTTATCGAATTCAATTAACATTTTATATCCTCATATGGGTGCTGTAAGAGACGCCACAGGGAACTATCAGGAGAAGGCAGCATAACAAAACGTTATGCTGCGATATAATCTGTTGATTATGATGAACAAAATTTTTCCAGCAGATTCATTCACATTCCGCAATAAATTCATAATATTTATTTCTGTACTAATCAAAATTATTTTGGATTTAATTACTAGTGTGGATTTAATAAAATTCTTTCATAAATATGCCCACGAGCTTGGCGGTGCCTCAGCGAGGCAACCACGTATTTATATTCATAGGCACGTGCCCGAAATACACCATATTATGAACACAAAGCCGTGTAGTAGGTGGTCTAAATTTAGAAGGTCCGAATAGAGAGAAAGTCTGATATCGATTGCAAGGAAATCGATTTTAGTGTCGACAATCGACTTAACGTAACGAAAGGCCGTCAAGAAGTGTTCTAATCGAGAAGTTTCTGTATCGCGTCGAACCGGTGCGTTACTGAGAATCGGATACACTGAAGTTACGATAGAACAGCACTAATTTATTGTATTAACTATTGGTAAATATACCAGAATATAAAATAATTTTCCAGACAGGAAGGAAAACATTGTTAACAATTAGCAAAAATCTAATTAAAATGCGTAATAATAATATATGTTTGATTTGCTCTCATAAGGATGACTTGTTATTAAATTATAAATATACTTAGAATGATAAATACCCCTCACAATTTTCCTTCTATGCGTTATATGTATTAGGTAACTACAATATTATATGCACTAATTAAACTATTTAAAAATATCAAATTTGTATACCAGGCAGTATTATCTTCTTACTTCATAAACTAAAAACAAACGAATTTACATATTCTGCAAATAAATTCAAATTAAATTCGAACACCGAGCAGTTCGTTTCCTAGCAGCAAAGTCAATAAATTAAAGCTGGGTGCACAAGGAAGCAGTACCTTGTACGCGTACATTAGACATGTCGCGCTATGTAACGGTCATGTTACTTTCAATTGCGTTACGTTCCTACCATTTCTGACCGTGTAGTACACCACTAGTTCTATGCAAATGAGAATATATTTTATTGAGGAAATAAAAAGCCATGGAGTACGGTGTCGTTTATTTGTTACGATCACCTGTAATATGTAAATTACCGTTTATTTTTAAAACAACTCTATTGAATTGAAAGACTAGTCAATAAAATTGTTTCTTCCATCTTTATTGCCACAATAAATAGTTGTACTTAATATAATATAAAATTTAATAAAGTACTTATAGGTTTACAGATGTATTGAAACTATTTTATGCAAAGTTCAAACTGTGTTACTAATGACGTGGCAGTAATTTAGGATATGAAATATCTGTGTCTTATATTTTTTTGGAATACAAAAAAATAAATAACTAATGGCTATTGATTCTATGAATAACCCAAAGAATGTTAATCCTGTCCAAATAAGGCTCCGTCATCACTCATCCAACCGAAATGGTAACACAAATCTGTACAAATCACTTCTGTAGACACAAAAAGAAAACTCCCGGTCATTGTTAATTGTTTAGAGATGGACTTGGTATTTCGGTACCAGATACCGGTAATAATCGGGTACCACATAATTCGGTAAGTTTCAAGTCTGTACTAAGCTTTTGTTTAATTTTTTTATGTCTAAAATATAGAATAATAAAATTAATGTATCAGTGATTGTACATAGTATGACACTTAATTTGATGAATTACAATGTTACTAACCACTGCCAGTCTTGGTATGTAGTACATATGTACATTGTACCACTTTTATATCCTCGCACCCTTAACCGTGGTGCTGATATCTATAGCTCACGTTTTATCTATTTTAGATATCAGCTGTTCCTTCCTTTCTGCACATAGTCTACCTTTAACTATCTAAACTGAATAGTACTTCAGGAAAAAATTCAAATGTTACAAAAAAATTGGCTTAATAATTTACTTACTTAGTCGAAGTAACAAACAGGTATCAATATTAGTTTCGTAACGTACCATTAACCCATCTCTAATTTCGACCGACAGTCAGACGGACAAAAAACTCGACTTTAAGCAACAGCCCGTGGAAAACAATAAATAAAGCAAATAAGACAATGGGGCCCGCCCCGTCTGGAGCTTATCTAAGGGGCTATTACATACGTAATGTAATAAAAAGGTTCCCACCTACGTGGTTGGACAAAAAACGAGGGGTTGAACGGGACGCGCACGCGCATATATCAAAAAGAGCGCTCAGTTAAGCCATACGCTTATTCCGATTGAATCTCCAATCTTACCAAACTTTATATTTGGTAGTGCTTATAAAATTTTTATTCTTGCGTGGTATCATCCGCGTAGTTCCCGTTCCCGTGGGAATACGGGAATAAAATATAGCCTATATTACTAAGGGATATTCTAGCTTTCCATTGGTGAAAGAATTTTTAAAATCGGTCCAGTAGTGTTTGAGTTTATTCGTAACAAACATACAAAAATACAAATCTTTCCTCTTTATAATATTAGTATAGATTTAGTTTGCGCTCGGGGATAAAAGGTAGACTTTTGTCGAGGCACAACACCGCTAAACATCAATGACAACAGGCAGTTACTTTCGCATTAACATCTATTGAGCAGATACATACCATTCAATCCAATTTCACTAGTTCAATGAGCAAAATCGAGTCGAGGAACCATTTGGTGTAAGTAAATAGGAACCTAAACGGAACTAGGCAAATGTGCTAGGGGAGGTGGTATGCTAATGATTCTATGGCAGCGAAATTCTATGGTCTCGTCGGGCGTCCGTCGTGTCAGCGGAAATTCGTAGTCCTGTTCATACACTGCTACTGTTACTTACAGTACGCAGTTTTAACTTGGCTTCTCTGAACATAGGCTCCGCCCGCGCAAAGCCCTCTTCCCAAATGGTGGCCAATTTTTTGTATTGCGCAAATATTCAGAGCTGAGAAGTTAAAACGGCCGTACTGTACTACCGCAAACGTCCCGCTAGGTCGCGCCTGCTGTGTCAGCGGACCCTAATTAGGTCTCCAATATCCTCCGCTTCCGCTTAAGCCTCAGCCCTCAACCCCCCAACGCTCGCGTATCTCAATCCTCCGATACAGCTCGGGACACTTAAGACGGCATTTGTCATTCGGCGACGGCGGCGGCTCTCGTTGTATGGTAATTTATTTGGTCCCGCATCTGCCCGAAAGACGGGACAAGGTCACTAGGACGCCGACGCGAAACTACAGCTCGTCATTTTTGCTCCTGTTTTCAGGGACAATGTCATGAATATTATTAGCAGACGTTCAAAAAGATTTATTGTTCTTACTCCTTTGACATAGCATACTGTCTGAATAAACCATGAGATATTTTAAGTAAAAATAATAATATTATACAATATTCTGAAACTAGATTTTAATGACAGCCTAAAAGTTCGATTTGACAGCTTGATTGGAGTTTGCTAAAATAGCTATAAAATTAACCCTAAAACGTTCACACGCGGGCACGAATCATAGCTTTGGCCTTTGTTTTGGCCAATTAGAATTGGCAGGTCCCAATTAACAAAGTTTAGGAAATCCGGTACGCAATTAACGATCTAAGTTAATATGAGGCATAGTAGGTAGACAACGACGAAACAAGGCGAGTTAACCCGTGGGCCGGTCGCGGTACATCAAGCCAAATCGAGTGAGTGTTTATCACCGCACGATAATTGCGGATGAAATTCGTAAATTTGCACCTAGCGTGCGTCCGCGCAGTTCATTTTGAGTGGCCACAATTTTGCTTATGGAAAGGGTTTTTTACACGTATGTAACGGTTTATACCTGGCGTAAGTTGTGTAGATTTACTCTTATGATATTCGAAATAAGTATTAAAGACTGTCCGACTTTCAAAATCCCAACAACTAATATTAGACTGACTGATTTTCAAAATAGCAACAGCTAATATTTTGATAAACGAATCTGACTACAAGATTCTCCAAAACGTAAGCAACTCTGATCCATTTTAGGGCAAAAATAATCTTCAATTTTTTTAAATTATTTTACAATCTATGGGCTCGAAACAGTTCCGTGAAGCGATTACATTTTGCGTGGCCCGCGGCCGGTCGCACGGTGCCGGGCTGCGGAACGGTTAACTTGTTAGGGTCACCACTCAACAATCACAACAACTGTCCACAACTTAAGGACTGAGATTATCTTCTCCGCGTTTTTCGCATAATTGTCTTAATTACGTGAGTAGATATACAAAAAACCATATGAAACGTTACTTTAATAGCGAGAGGGGGGATGCCAATTCAGGCACTTAGCAACAGTAATATATAGGTAGCTAAATATGTGTATAGTGCTATGAGTTGTATAACGCCATAGGTGCACATAATCGTTTATAGATTTATCGCCTTTGATTTGACATCATGTGTTCTTTATTTTTGAAATTAAAAAAAAAATTTTTTTTAGATCACCATAATGTATATAAATAAATATACATTAGACACTAGCCTTTTCTCCGTGGGCATTGGAGGCAACTCCTTTCTTGATATTCTCTTTCTCGAGTTTATTAGTAGGTTCATCTAAGCAAAAGCAACCCTAAAGCAGGTCAAGTTTACGAGAGGACCCGAAAATCAATCGCTCGCGCTATGACAGCGGCCAACTTCGATACTAACGACACGCGAACCGGGAACTATCTTTAGAAATATGAATTTTTTGAATGAAATATTTTTTTTTGCACAAAATGTGGTACAAGATAATGACAAATTATATGTAGTCTCACACATTTTACCAGCAACTGGCATGCAAAAGTACATGTAAATTTTTGGGACTAGCTAACTATGTAGATAGTCGAGATAGCAAATAGTAGGAATAGAAACCAAAATAAATATTCACAACATTAAGTTAATTTATTGGACGTATTTCTTGTCGTGAGAGCTCGTACAACTTTTATTACTAAAAACTTATTAGCATACGTGTGTAAACAAAAAAACTCGATGACACATCGGCTTCGCAAAGACAGTCTACAAGATTTTTTATTAAACTTTTTTTTATGAATGATTCGCAGAGATGTTTTACTGACCGACATTTCTGGTTATACGACATTTCTAAGGAAACTGGACAGTGTTAGTGAGGCTAATCTGCCTATAAACATTAAACAAGTTTAAGCTATTTTTTTATTCTTAAATAAAATTTAGATTATTATTAAAATTATTAGGATTTACCGTAAGGTTATGTGTTATTAATTATTCATAGATTTTTTATTATTTGATTTCTGCTTAGACTAATGGTTGACTGGTAGATATTGCCTTTAGGCATTAAGTTCGTCATTATGTATATTTTCTTGGTACATGAAGAAATAACTAAAATATAAAAAAGATATCTTTTCATACAAAAATCGTCAGCTGATTTGCGGTTATCACAAGAAATCTCAAAAAATCATGAAATGATGTACTTATTATGTATGTAAAATTTATCTAAGACAATATTTTTCCGACAGCATAAAAAACAGGGTTTGACTAAGGGCATCGTTCAAAACCACTTTTGAGTGCAATAAACAGTCAAAAGTGATTTTGCCTGATTTAAAATTCCGACTTTCTGTCAAAATTCATAGGACAGGGTTAAGCAAGCAAGCAAACTTGCCAGCATATAAGCAAGCAAGCAAACTTGCCAGCATATAAGCATGGAACCTCCGCTCGCTTCGCAGGGTCACAACTGTAACCTAACCTAAAGTGGGTTTGACCGACGCCCTTAGTCAAAACAACTTTTGACTGTAACATATGTACTCATGCAAGTATGTGAGCAAATTACATTGGAGCAGTCAGTAGCCTGAACGGTTTGCGGGATTTTAAAGTGCCGTTTACATGCATTCACCTTTTTTGGGTTTTTCCACACTTGTTTATAAATACGACGAATAAAAATTTAGTTTAGTCATCGAGTTGCATTAATCTAGCTGTATTCACATTTTCGCACTATCAAACAACTGGGTATATAAATAAACCTAGGAATTGAAGAACAATTTCCTGCTGACAGCTGCCAGTGAGATTCCTCTTGTGTTAGTCATGGCGAGACAAAGAGTTAGCACTGAGCTGAGCCAACAAGCTTGGTGGCTGAGTCAAGAGTGGCTTACCATAACGGGACTCGAGTTTAGCGTGAGAAACAAACTTGCGGTACCACTGCAAATACATGCACGATTAGATGTCTGTTACTGAGTGAATATGCACAGTAAAAAAATATTGAGTCATTTCAAGCCCGTTACTTCTGCACCTTTCGAGAAATGGCTAAACTTTTTTATTACATCTCTGCATTAGCTTAGTTATTTAAGTACAGAGACCGAGAGCTTCACTGCTTCTAAAACCACGCCATCTGCCGTGTATCACCGTACTATTTAAAAAAGTGTGTAAGATTGAGTTTTGTTCAGGTAATATCAACTATGCAGTTGAACTTAAAATGCAAAACTGTATCTATATACAAAATATTAAAATCGTTAGAGACGTTTAGAGATGGGTTATGGGTATATGATTGCTACTTTTAATTAATTTCCCTAGTATGAAATTACTCATTTTCTTTACTTGATTTTACATTTTTAATTTTACAGGCAATGATTCCTAATTACGATGAAAAATCACACTTGCGGAAACGAAATGTGAAAAGTCAAATGACATTTACATGATTTGCAATTTCATAAGTAGCAGGCTAGGTGAAAGAGAGAAGTATGTGTGAAGTATGAAACTTCATTTCATATGATTCTGCACATGCTACTCATGAAATGACTCATCTCTAGTACAAACACATAAATATATATTTTTAAAACATGTACGCGCAATGGCAGTCATGTTAACAGCCAATAAACCGCAAACGTACGCCGTAGACGCGAGGCGGCGATAATTCAAGTATAGGTACTCGTAGTACAGCAATACGTCGATCCCTGTCATTATTAATACGTGGCCGTTTAGTTGTAATTATAAATTTACGACATGTTTCGTGACTGGGAACAATGAATTTGGGGCCATGAAAACAGCGGTGGCATGAGCGGTGCGATAATGATTTATCCTACATACATGGAATTTGATCTCGTAGTAAAGATGACTTAAAACCTCGCAGATTTGAAAAGTAGTTATTAGAATCGGTACTTTCAAGCGCTATTACATTTTGTTTCATCCTAAACCAAAGTCAATTAACTATATGCAGATTGCAGACACAATGGGATTATCTATTGGCTACGTCCGCCCGTGAGTCACTGTTGCTTTACTGGATAGAACAAAGGATTGCAGAAGACACCATATCAGTGATAATTGATTGTACAAACTTTTTTGCCATTTGTTTATTTGGATAAGGCGCAAAATGCCACATTCGCAAAATGATACATTCGATTTTCGCAAAATGTCACATTCTCAAAACGCCACATTCGCAAATTGCCACATTCTCAAAATGCCATTTTCGCATAATGCCACACTTTCGAACATACTGCAAGAAAGGGATTTGAACAAGTATGGCACCTTATTAGTGTGGCATTTTGCTAATGTGGCATTTTGCAAATGTGGCATTTTGCAAATGTGGCATTTTAAGGAATGTGGCATTTTGAGAATGTGGCATTTTGCGGATGTGGCATTTTGCGTCAATGTGGCATTTTGCGAATGTGGCATTTTGCGCCTAATCCGTTTTTGTTACGCTTTCACGCCTAAACGACTAACCTGATTTCGAAAAAAAAAACTTTGTTTAAAAAAATCTTTTGCAAATTATCAGGGAGTAAGGATAAGACTATATTTTAGTCACGTATTCCCACGGGAACTACGCGGGTTTAGCCACGGGACTCTGCTAGTAAACAATAAACCTAAGAAAAACCAATATCGTTAGTCTTATGGCCCCACGTACGCGCTAGTAGATCTTTTTCGTTTTTCGCAATGAGACAAAGCGATAGTTATACGATAGTAAATTTTCTGCTATCCAGAATTAAACTTAATTAGGGATTCTAGGTACATGCCGAAGTTTTAACTTACCTTTACTTAAGTACCCTATAAAAAGGGCTCTCCATGTAGGGGTTGTGTTCGTGTTTCGGAATTAGATTTCTGCTGTTGATTGTTCATTCTACTAATCATTTAAAATGCGTAAGTCCATCCTTCTTGGTTGGTGGACAGTGAAGTGACATAATGAAACATTCTGCGAATGAGACGTTTTACGAATAGGACTTATAGGAACCCTATTTTGTATTTTTTGTTACAACTATAACAACAATAAAAAATATAGTTAAAAATAAAAGACGTGTTTTTACTGTAAGGGTGGTCTGGCCCGGTTTTCTTATGCTTTTTATTTCTCTTCTATGCATATTAAACTCTTTATTTTCCATTTTTATTTCGACTACTTAACAGTACTTAAAAAAGCAGCTGTCACAATCAGAAGAGTGCGAGTGTCAGTACAGTATAATGCACGCATGCGCACTCTGTATTAGCACCGGAAAGGGTCCGTTACGAGCATCGATCATGCCGTTTGTTTATGTTCTGTGACCCTAATGAGGTGTGGGGCTTGTCTGCGAGTTGCAAGATAACATGTTGGCTTGGTGATGGCTTTATTAGTGGCTAAAGGCTTATCAAACGCAGTTCAAAAGGTGATGTATTGGTTCTACGAAGTGCTTGTTACCTTTTGGGGTTACCCAAAAGGTAACAAGCACTGTAACCAAGTAACCGGGAAAACCAACTTCATGTATGTTAATACATGAAGTTGGTTTTCCCGGTCACTTCATTTGTATTCCAGAATGAAATTAAATTTAATCTATCTAGTTATCATTTTCTTTTCCTTTTCCCATTATTTGGAGTCGGCGTAGTCACTTTCAATAAATCATGTCAAGCCAAAAAAAAACGTGAGCCTCAATTCACGAACGATTATTTAGTCCCAAACTGGGCTGAAACTGAGCTATGGGTATAAAACAAATGATCGACATACTTAAATACATTAAACACCCAAAACACTGTTCATGCACACAAATGTTGTATTAAGGGACCAGAATCCGCGACCTCTGACTTAGAAGCAGGGTCACTGGCAACAGGTCAATCATCTAGCACATTTTCTCTTTTACAAGGTAATCATCTCTAGCCTCAAGGGATGTTTATAGCGCGCAAGAGCCAAGCGTGGGCGCACCGATTGGACGCATATGCAAGTCTGTGTGCTTTATACGAGCTGTCAAAGTGACATCCATGACACTGACAGATGGGAATCTCAAGTCTCGAGATCTCAAGTCCTCATGCAGGAAACAAGCTTTATAGTTGATGTTAAATGGGTTTAAATTTTACGAGTATATGCTGTTTTACTGCGCAATGAATTGTAAAGATAATTAGTGATTAAAATTCTTTTGTGTAGAACTAGACACGATTTTCAGATAAAGCAACTCTCATACTACTGTTAGTTAAGTATATTCTTTGTTTCTGGCTGTGGTACCCACGGTATAAACAATATTACTCGGTCAGCCGCGACCTATAGTATATTACACATAAGTTTTTTTTTCTTTCAGATCCATGTCAGAGAGGAAGAGGAAACAAGGCGATTGCATTGAATTTAGAAGTCTTGCTACATGTGTTAAGTTACGACTTAAGCGCAAACTTAATAAGCGCTGATAAGTTTTCAGCTTTCTTTCTGTATACGTACAGAAAGAAAGCTGAAAACTTATCAGCGCTTATAGGCGCCGGTCTACGCAGGTAACCGGCGCAGGCATTTATATGAACCAGCGCCGATAAGCGCCGACAATCTTCGACAGGCGCCGGTCAGCGCTGGTGCCGCCCGCCAATCATCGTACGTCATTTTGCTCGCTTTGCTTCAATCTGCTTGCTTTATGTAGAATGGACCAGCGCCGATAAGCGCTGATAAGTTTTCAGCTTTCTTACTGTATACGGCTTTAGTCCATGTCAGATACCCTTTAAAACTTAAAAACAATCTGACAACTACTTATTAAGTTACAACTCTTTATTGTACACCAATGAAAATATGTGATAATTAGTGATAAGTGACACAATGACCAGTTCAAAAGACTGGGTAATAGGAGCTTTGTTAAGCTTGTAGCATTCTTAAAGAACTCTTAAAACAATTAGTGAGTGTAAATTTCCATCCAAATTTTAATCCGGTTTTTCACAGGGAAGCCGCCAGATTAATCGATTCCATTTGTTTAACAAGTTCAAGCTAACGATCAATGCTACTCGGATCGATAAACGAATCGATTCGAGATTCCTCTCCTCAACCAGGTCAGTGGAATGTTCGAACTAGTTCGTGCAAAGAAACACATTTATTCGACACACACGCCGATTTGTGGATGTATAAATCTTTGGGTAACGATATTGCGATTTAAAGTATGTTATCCGGTAACTGTTTGTTTGGTTATAGAAGTAGCACTTGTTAAGATAATTTCCTGAGTTCTGGCTCTGAGATTTATAGCCGATGTTTTTATGACCTTTATTTGTTGGGATAACTTATAGCATGAATTCCAATAATATGTTTTTAGTCTGTTCACCAAAGTAGCTGAAGTTCAAGTTCACAAACAATGAACGACCTTTGAAACAATACTTTGATGTCCGAAACCATACCACTGGTCTTCTCTAAAAGTTCCATTTCACTGACAAATTTGATTCATAATTAGAGCGTCAGATAATTACGCAATTAATTAGAAAGCATGGAAACGGGAGGCGTTACGCAACACTGTCGTAGGTCCCTCGGGCCAGAAGATGTTTCACTCCATTGGGTAGTAGCTAGACAACGGTTGATTAAAACTGAAAGTGTTGTAACGGACAACCGTCCGTTACGACCAGACACTTCAGCAGGTTATTTGATAGTGTGAAAAATTAAATAGGTACTCATTCCTGTAATACAAGTGTAATACCTACAGATAAACGAGGACAATAAATAATTCTGTAGTGTCTTCCCCTTGTGGTACGACACAAAACATCGTATGTGTTTTAAAACTCGTTCTTGTTGAGACTTGTTAGTTCGACTAAAATGATATTGAAATCAATGATAATATTTTTAAATTTCATTAACACTATTATTTAGGGAAGCGCTCGTAGCCCTGCGGTGCCAGTGTGTTTGTAACGATCATACTGGTTAAGCAAAGTTGGGCGCGGTCAGTCAGTGGATGGGTGACCGCCTAGTGGCATTTATATTACGAGCGCTTTCGTGTTTCGGAAGGCACGTTAAATTGTTGGTCCCGGTTTTCGTTGTGTTTACGCACACTGAAAGTCGTTAAGCCATGTCAGATACCCTTGGGTGGCTTGAAAAATTCTGACTGTTAAGTGGCCACTAGCTTAACACCATCTCCCAATCCGCGGTGGGCTCGCGTGGGAGATTATAGCCCATACTTCCTCATGTGTGAGGAAAGACCCTTAGCTCAGCAGTGGGCTGTTACGGGTTGATGATGATTATTTAGTCGCAAAATAGGCGGAGCTTTTGCTAGGAGTACTAATATACTTAACACATAAACACCAAACTAAGATGTTGTTGAAGCACAGAAACCCCCACCAACTGAGTATATGGCTAACAGGCCGGTCGTCGACATGTGTGTCTATTACATTCTTACAATAATTCTTGAAAGCTACACTTACATTAAAATAAAAAATATACTTAGAGCTCGTTACCTATTTCACGTAATAACAAAAACATTACCATGCTAATGCTGTATGCACGAAAATAACCAAGGAAGAGCCTGCCCATTCATTACGTCACAAGACTCACAAGCCTATTAATTTTAATGGGAACATTAAAAATAATTTCGTGGATATTACTAAGAGTTATACAAGAGGTTACAGCTGTACATCAATGTCGATGACCATTGACTTGGGACGCATTCCCAGAGATTAGCATAAACGAAATTTGCACGGCATCATTCAATGTCAACTTTGTGTTTGTAAATCTTTTATGCTAAAAAGCTTATGTAATATCATAAAAAATATTATTACAATATGAACAACTCATGCATCTTTTAAATACGCATATATAGCTAAATGTTTAAAGTAGCGCAACTGAATTACGGGTTCAGTATGACAAGTTTACAAAGAATGTCGGCGAATTGTAGCTGATAAAAAATAATAAACATTGAAAAGAAAACTAGATGTATTTTAGCACCAGAATGTGAAGTTAACGTAACACTATACAACCATTATATAACCACATTTGTTGGAAAACGCAACACTTATAAAAGCATAAATACACTATTGCATGTTCCTCTCTCGGACTGCAATCTGCATCAGATTAAGTTGACTTATTGCTAAATTACCGTCCAGTAATGTATGCAACCGGATTTGTTTATGAGCACATTGTGGAAAAAATTGATTTCGAAACGGTACTCGAGAAATGATGAAATATGATACGGGGAATGGACATTTTTTGAAGACTGATGGGCTGACCCGGTTTTATAGGTTTAAAAATTGCTTTGGTCTTGGAAAGAAATTTAATGACTTTGCAAATTAATACCATACTTGATTCCATGTAACTGTAATATAAGTCCTGTATGAATAGTGTCAGTTAGAAAGAGACGAAAGCATAAAATGAAGCATTTGAAGCAACGAGAAAAGAGACAAAATATAACAAAAGAATAACCATTGTCCGGAAGTACAAAATATCGTAAGATGGTCAATTTGTGTTTGTACCAAGCAAAAACTTCACACGTGATCTTATATGCAAGCTCAACTCATTTGGACTGCAACAAAGCCAACTTGGATAGTCACAACTCACGAAGCAATCTCAACAATGTCGAGCAAAGCTTTAAATCAAACGAAACCAGTACGTTTCGAATAACGTGCGCAGGAGTAAAGTGGGCCAGAACCGATACAGGACGAGCTGTCGAGAGGAATGATCGAGGGTCGCACGCGCATCGACTTTCACCGTGATTGGTTAATTACCCAGATCGGCGATACACGATCGGGTTTCAGTATGTCATCGTCGGGAAATATATCAGTTGGCTCTTAATTAATCACAGTGGCGGAGTCGTTTTGGAACAATGTGAGTGGATGCAGATTTGTGCGTATTAAAGCATTTGAGTTTTTGTGTGGACTTATTAACAGGGAAAACGATAATGACACGATCGAGTACGCTTGTACAATGTTATTAAAATGCCTTCCTTATAGTTGAAGTGTGTACAAAGTTATGTTGAATTTATTACTGCGCGTTTTTTGAGCGCAAGAAACAAGAGAAATAGACACAAGAAAATGTTGTAAGCGCTCAAGAAACTAAATCAAATGTAAACATTAATATTAATAAACCTACTATTACAAGTCGATAACCACTCAAAGACAAAGTTGCAGAACATAAAGGATTTACTCGGAACTAAGAAATTACGGCACGTTAAAGTCATTGTAAAATACTTTATCCTCTGACTAACCAAGCGCTTAGAACCGCAATTGATGTTAAATAGCTATTTATACATTGTTGTGATGCACATTTAATAAAATATTGATATTTATGTTACAAAGTATGGGAATTGTAATGCTCTACTCATGCTGTTAAAATGTTCTAGATTTTTGTTGTAAATTGATCATGGTTGGGCACGATTTTGCTTTATTTGTATTTTGTAACTTATTTTAACTTACGTACATATTTATTACTAGTTCCACAGATAAGGAGAATATCGTGAAGAAACCCACAGGTCCCAGAATTTTATTATAAGGCATCTGTAACAGAGCGTCTATGAAAGGAATAATGAAAGTGGACGAAGCGAAACAAGTATGTAAGGATCGTAGCAAGTGGAAAGAAGTGGTCTCTGCCTACCCCTACGGGAAAGAGGAGTGATTATATGTATGTATATGTATAACAGTACCCGGTTTGGGGATGGGCTTATCACGTTTAGGGGTCCAAAGCATATACTAGTGAAACGTGGGTATTTCCACTAATTGAATACCCCTTAGGGAGGGATAAAAGGAGTGAGATTATTTATTTTTATTTAATTTACTTATTTAACTGGCGTTGAAATTCAAGCAAGCATATCTGAAAATCGATGTATTTCAGCATGAAAATTGCAGATTTTTAAAGGAAAAACTTAATTACCTTCTTCAATGAAACTACTTGAATTTAATTTGGCTTCAGGTTGATTTTTTGGTGGGCAATCCGACTGAACAAATTGCTTTTTTGTTGACATTCATGTTATGTTGCAAGCTCCTCTTTTTCACTTGGATTCTGCCCGAGAGATTACAGACTGGCTCGGACGTCATTGTTTAAGTCCAGCACAGTGCCGGCCGGACATGTTGACAGTGACCCTGCCTTCTGGGTCAACATTTGTGTCCATGATTTTTGTTTTTGTGTATATACTTACTTATTGGATGTTTGTATGTATGTTTTCAGTTGTTTAATATACACTACTATTATATTTTAGCTCTCTATTGAGTAGGTGAATTGTGTCTTCCATTTATGGGGTCCGTCCGTCTGTCTAGTAGTAGTGGGCTGTACCTCATACACCGTAGTAGATAGACAGTTGAAATTTTCACAGAATGCGTATTTATATTGGCGATATAAAAACAAATAATAGAAAAAGAGTGTTCCCATATTAGAAACGTGGTATTGTTATTGTACGATAGCACGGAAGCGTTTGTGTGCGAGTCTGGATCACACTTGGCCTTTTTTTAATTTATTCGGTACCTACGAAACAGATGAATGATGATCACAATACTTTAAAACACACGACACTAGTAACTTTTACAAGGAAGTTTTGCACAAACAATAGTGACGTTTGGGGTGCGATAGCCGCACGCGCATTAGACTCCATTGTTGGGCGCCATTAGCGGGCATTGTTTCTGCGCGGGCGCCCGAGCAGGTGCGGGTCAAGGATTTGGCCCTTTGTTTTGGGAGCCAGAAAAACCGGTTTGGCTCTGAGGAGTGATTTTACTAACACTACTGAAGAGAGCGAAGTATTAATTCGATTGAAGCTTATAAGAGGTTGGAAAGATATTCTAGAAAACTAAACTTGATACCTAGATTAAGAGCCCACCGCCGAACCGAGATGCTTAACTATACACTTGCCTCGGACCAAATTCTGGGTTCTGAGGGTTTCTTCACGATGTTTTCTTTCACCGTCTCGCTAGTGATTAATATTATGTAGTATAATTATGGCTTCACTAGAACTTGCATCGAACAAGGCATTTTCGTTCTATATTTGTAAAATTACAAGGACTACGATTCAATAAAGTTGTAATTTTTTAAAAATAAACTTGAGTGTCACATAAAAGTCCGCCCTCAAGGTCCAATGTTTTTGGACACACTTGGAACCCCAATAAAAAGGGTAAACGCTGCGGGGGACAACCATAGACAAATAAACTTGACCGTAGTAAAGTAAGCGATTTATTGACAATTTACCTCCACCCCGGGCACACTTGACAGCCATTGTCTCTTACCTGAAAAAAGAAAGAAAAAACTTTATGGTCAATCAGTCAAGGACAAATCGGTCGCGCGTCGGCTTTGTCGCCTTCGATCGATATAGATCTTAAACCGAACAAGGTATTTGTAATTTTTGTTCTTATTTTTAGATCTAAATAAATCATTTTATAACTTCCTTTTCATTGTTCATGACTATAACAAGTTCGTTATTGAGGCTATATAAAACAGCAGGAGTGATTCCGACTGCTTGAAGTTGAGGATGGCTTGTGGGCATTTCCAGGAATCGAAAACCTCTGCGAACGCCCTCGGGGATAAAGTGTAAGATTATTTATTTTAAAATGGAGTTCAATAACATTGCCCTAGATAAGCGATGGAAGTATAACAATGAGGTACAGATCTCGACATCAATCGATTCTGGGAGCATATTAAAGTTGCCGGTGCCACGACCACACAGAACTGAGTAAACAGGTGACGACAGGATACAATGGAGGTTCACAGGAACTGTTTGTGTGGTCGGTGGCCTGCGTACGCGCATGGTAAAGCGACAAGCGTTAGCGTTTATGTAAATGTGAATTTTCGTTTTGTGTTGTGGAGTTGAAGTTCGCTTCGGTTTATATGGTATATACCTTCCTCTTGAATCAGTCTATCTATTAAAAAAACGCATCAAAATCCGTTGCGTAGTTTTAAAGATCAAATAATACATAGGGGCAGACTTGTGGACAGTGGAAAACGACTCTTTATACTATGTAGTGAAGCGTAGAATTGTATGCCACTCTTAAGCATGTTTGCCGAAATTATTAGAAATATGTAAGTATTACTTTTTAAACACAAAAGGGTCCTTGTCTACCTAGTCAAATGCGTTACTCTCTATGATATTTCAAAAATTCTTTATGGAAAATGTTGCGAGTACTGCCTGTGGCGTAATCTTTTATTGAACCCAAGTGCTTCATTTTTTAATTTTTTTATCATATTAAAATTAGCTGTAGGTATATAAAAATCTCGAGTCACAGTTTGTTGTTTTATTCCTCCGAAACGGCTCGACAGATTTCAATGTTTTTTTTAGATCTAATAATAATAGTAGCCCTTTTTTTTTTAAAAACCCACTAAAGTGTACATTAATTCTGGGCGAGGTACGGGGAGTGCATCTTTCAAAACAATGATGAAATCTTATAATTGTAACTTATAAAAAATCGCTATCGATCATCACCGTGTACATCTAAACAAGCGTTTCTGTGGTGTTTTAAGAAAAACCAACAGTGTATCTGCGACAGCGCGCAGGCGCGTCGTAAAGCTGCGCGAGCGCCGGCCATATGGCGGAAGTGGTTCGCATTCTTAACACTGTACAACCTCTTTACTAAATTGGACTAACGAACTCGTTTTCAGCAAAAAACATGAAGAGGTATTCATGGAAAATGGGTCTGATTTGCGTCCGTGTCTATTTAAAATCCAAATCGTTTTCCAAGATGCTAAAAAAACGTTGCTCCTTTTATGATAACTTCAAAACAATATGCATCTGTGACGCACTTATAGCAACAGTCATTTTAATCTTGGATAAAGTAATGCTACCAAAAAAAAAAAGACGTGTGGCACTCGGGGACTGCCGCGGTAAAGCTATTGCATAGCATTTTGTATCAACAAGACTGCCGAAAAGAAACGACGTTAGACAATGCACGGCCTTCAAGCCACACGGGTGTTATTTAAATGGTTAGCAGAGTATTCGTATTTTTGTAAGCAGAAAAATATAATCTGTAAGCAGAAATAGCTAATTGGTCAGCAACTCATGGTCAGCAAACATTACAAAACCTATCAGCATTTTATGTCATTCTGGATGGCTGTAATTATTTTTGAGCTGCAATGAGCTGCTACTGTTTAATAAAATTTTGGTAAGCACTCAGAGGGGAAGCAGTAGTGGTAGTGGTGGTGGTTGTAGTGAGGGTGGGTGTGGGAGTGCGAGGGTGTGTGAGTGGGAGTGGGAGTTGGAGTGGGCGTGGGAGCTGGAGTGGGGGTGGAAGTGGGAGTGGGGGTGGAAGTGGGGTTGGGGGTGGGGTGGGAGTGGGAGTGGGAGTCAGAGTGGGAGTGGGACTGAGACCGGGACCCGGACTCGGACTCGGACTGGGACTTGGACTTGGACTTGGACTCGGACTCGGAGTCGGAGTCGGACTCGGACTCGGACTCGGAGTCGGAGTCGGACTCGGACTCGGACCTCCGTGCCCGTCGGAGTGGGGAGCGTGAGGTTTTTTTCGTTACGGAATTTCTGGATTCGGTCCCCACGCTCAAGGCCCTCGATAGAAGCTATGCAATAGCTTAAAATTTTTTATGGCGAGGTGTGTAATCGTTTTAAAATCGAAGGAGAGTGGATCCCGCTTTTTTAGGTGACCGTGGGAATTACAAAAATCTTTTTTTAATGTTTACGCCTAGAACTTCATAACGTTTCTCCGATTTACCTAAAACGTCGTAACATGTGTTTATTTTCTTTGATTTTATTTTAATATGTTACAGTTCAGAGATCATAACAACAACATACAACAGTTCTACTGCTATTTACCCCTGAATGGGATAGGAAAGGTCTACAAAAAAGGAATCCACATCCAAACAAATGTTAAAAATCTGCAAAATATTCTGTGCTGGTTAAATAAATTTCAACGAAATTTGGCAGGAAACTTGAATGTTTAGGAAGGAAATATCCTACATTTAATCACAGATCGCGAACGAAGTCGTGGGCGAAAGTTAGTACTTTATATGTCGCCAATCACAACGTTTTGGTGAAGTCTCATGCCATCGTAAATTCGCGAAGGTCTTCGTTTCAAATATAATTGCTTTTCTGGCGTCTTATTCTCGCGTGGGTATTTAATGGGTTCTGATTGTTATTGCTACGTTCGCAATGGCTTTGGTTATAGAATCCAGACAAAAAATAAAACATGGCATCTATCCGTACATATCCGAGATAAGCTAAGAAAGTCATGTTATACTGTCTATAAGGGCTGATTTCTCAAGAATCTGTTTGCTAATAAACTTCTCGTTTATTAAAACTATAAAATAACTTAATTGTTTTTTTTTTCTTTCGGACCATCAAGTTGATTGCGTAAAGTGGGATTTCAACCCAAAATGTAGGGTTTCCCAAAATTTTGATATACTTTATTTTATGTTGAATTCTCATAAAGTTGAAATCCGAAATGTAAGAATTCCTCATAAATGCGTTTGATTTTGCGACAGGGCGTGTACCGATGAGTTGTTCAAAAACATACGTATATATGTAAAAAAATATTTTATCACTAGATCGAGGGTCAAGAAAAAATAGTGAGGGAAGCCGCATGCCTCACAATTGATTTTGAGGTTAATTAACACCCGGTCTGGCGATGGCCCACCAACACCTTTCACGTTTACCTCTGCCCTCCCCTTTGACGATAAGGAGTGATATACTAGGAAAATACATATTTAAAGAGCGGGTGAGTCGAATGAAAAAGTTGTATTAAAACACTGACTTAGAACGCGGAAACACACCAAATTGCTATAAATCAATCAACATTGTGTTTGATGATATTGGAACCTTGAACTCGCTTTTGTTGGGCGTGAAATAAAATTGATACGACCAAAAGAAAAATATTATGTTTATTGTTCTACGTCGTGTGATATGTGCGTTTTGCAATGTATATTGTTATGTTTAATTATATCCTTGTAATATGGACGAATAAATGGTTTATTATATTTATATCCTAGGTTGGCATACAGTTTTTTTTACAAAACGTATGCTAAACCTAGTATGTCCATAATTGGATAATGTTGACAAAAACAAGGCAACTCAAAAACTGCCACTCCTTATAGCCATGCAAAACGTCGCAATGTAAACTCAAATGGACTTTATAAACGCGTATAAAAGTGCAACATAGTGACTCACTCGTCACGTGTCATTGGTACAGTCGATGACAAACGTAATTTTCGATTATCAAGTTGTAAACAATTATAATAATAAATTGTGGGGCACAAACACAATGCACACGGTGTTATTCAGTCCCAAACTAGGCAGAGCCTGTACTATGAGTACTGAACAACTGATAAATATACTTAAATAAATATTGAATGCCCAGACACGAAGCCAACAGACATGTTCATGCACACAAATGTTGGCCCCGAGCGGGGATCGAACCCGCGACCTCCGACTCAGAAGGCAGGGTCACTACCAACTGAGCCAACAGGCCCGTCATTCCAATTCCAAACTCATGACGTGGAACCATTCGAATGGAGTTTATTTGACACGAGCAGGTATACCCAGTGGTTTTTCCTACGAATTTCGTTAAACCCTTTCTTATTAGTGTCAATATACTAAAAGCTATCTATATTCTAAATTTCAGATTCCCGAGTCTAGAGTTTGATGGATAAGTCAGTCATTTTCTCATTGCTTCGCTTCGGTTTACGTAATATTCACAAACCTCCCTATTTTATCGTTCTTTCTATAAGTGCAAACTGCAAACAAACGCAAACTGTAAATTCATTACAAGAATACAAATAAAGTTTTGTATTCTATTAAGAGGAAAGTCTCTACTGTCTCCAGTCTAGGACTGGCACATTTTTTCCCTATCTAGAAATACTTATAAACTTTTTTATCGTTTTTTTTTCTCACAGGTCGTCATTAACTTTTGGCGTTGACTATTCGTGCCGATATCAGCGCGACCGATCTACCATAACAGCTCACTTATAAGATCTTCGGTCCTTCACATTGTATTGTACGTATAGATTTTTCTGTAGGATTCATTTGCAGTCGATTTTCCGATTACATTTTTGTGTACTATTTACAAATACAAAATAGAACGATTCAGATTGTAAATAGAAAAGAAAACTCCAACCGTGATCATTAGAATCGCTATTCAGGTATTAATTTCTAACAGATCGCCATTCTAACAGACTCGTCAAGTCAAACGTAATAGTACGAAATCCCGCCGCAAAATTGTGTAGGGATCGAGTACACGCTACAAACCAAATTTTTACGCATATTTATGATTAGGAGAATATATATTTATCAGGGTAATAGGGTCGAAAAATGGCCGCAAGTATTAAAAATATTTTTTTTATTGATTTTTGGGACGAAATTTCATTCACTTGTTTTTTTACATAAAACATCGTCCACTTCACTGCAATATATTTTTTTTATATACTTGCGGACATTTTTCGACTCTATTACCCAGATAAATATATATTCTCCTAATCTTAAATATACGTAAAAATTTGGTTTGTAGCGTGTACTCGATCCCTACACAATTTTGCGGCCGCATCTTAGGCTATAAACATTTGCTAATTTTTTTTCCGATTGTTCTACTCGCATGCAAGAGTCGCGAGTCGTGCGACTTGAAAATCGTCCGAAAATCTAAACTATTCAGTTTAACAACGTGAAAGTTCATTATCGATTCGCGATCCACAATTACAGGAAAATCGTTAAACTTCATTAGTGTTTTATTAAGGTCGTATCTTAGATTGTTTAAACTGTCCATCAATGTTGCATATTACTTTGTACCGGTGAGCGGCTTCGACCAAGACGAGACTAGAGAGTGAGCCATGCAAATCTATACTAACACTCGTCAAATCATGAAGACAGAACATGTATGTTGGGGATATAAGGTACTACATTAAAGTAGTCACGATGTGCCTGGGAATCTGGATCTGGAACTACTGAACCGATATCAAAAAATATTTCACTAATACGAAGCTAATAAGCTAGGAATTTATAAAATCATTGTAATTACTTATTAATGTTGCTATTTATACTCGGTATAAAGCTTCTTCTACGTTGATCCTAGTAAGTCATATTCAAAATTAGTCAAACGTAAATATTCGAATCATAGTTATTTATAGACAATGTCAATCAATTTAAGAATAAACTTGACAAATACCTATCCTGTAATGAGAAAGCTTGAGTGGAGAACACCTGGATACATTCGTTTATCAGTTATAAACTGCTTGCCTGATTAATAAGTAATATAAAATAATATTTGCTCCAAATAAATGAAATGACGAATGAAAATTTCTTTGAAATACTCAAGACGACCTTCAGTAAGTATAACTTTTTAGTACTACAAGTAAATAAGCCATGAATAGCATTTTACCCTTCCAAATGGCACATGACGCCCGCCTTATCCTGTTCGCGACACAAGTCACGTCAGAAGCTAAGGAAAACACCCGACCGCAAGTCGAGAGTCCTAAATAATATTTAAATGCATTATACGTGTCGCCGTATATGTCGTGTATGTTATTCTGTTATTCAAATAACATAAGTGATTCCAATTAAAATACTTGTCGCAGAGCCACTCCACATTAGAATCATGACTATGTCCATTAAAAACACATGATCATTATTTTAAAATATAAACTGGTCTCATTAATTCTATAAACAAGGTTAGATAGTAACATACATACATACATACATAATCTCACGCCTATTTCCCATTGGGGTAGGCAGAGACAACAGACCGCCACTTGCTACGAACCTGGCAGATCTCACGCGCTTCCTCCACATCCATCAAACGACTCATGCATGCTCGTCGGTTTCGGGTACTCTTTATCTGGCTTTTCTTCAACACATCGCCGATCTGGTCGATGTAGGTACGCCTAGGTCGTCCTCTACCGACTCGCCCATTCACAACACCCTTGTATATTTGTCTCGTTAGACGACTTTCATTCATCCGCTCAATGTGACCAAACCACCTGAGCATTCCTCTTTCAATCCTAGTTACTATATCATCTTTCAAGCCGCAACGCTCTCGGATCACACTATTTTTCACTCTATCTATCAATCTTACTCCACTAATGCTTCTTAATGAACGCATTTCGACTGCATTTATTCTACTTTCATGCTTCTTCTGCCATACCCAACACTCACTGCCATACATCAACGTAGGTACTAACACACCATCATGAACAGCCAGACGTGCTTTATTTGTCACATTCTGGCTCTTCATAAAGGAGTGCAAAGCTCCGTTAATCATGTTCCCTGCATTCACCCTTCTTTCAATATCACTGTCACACTTTCCGTCTCTTGTAAACTTACTTCCCAAATAAACAAACTCTGGCACTTGTTCTACTTTCTCGCCTTCAATCATAATATCACATTCAGACATGTCCCTATCTTTCTCCAGAACCATTACCTTCGTCTTGCTTACATTCACTTTCATGCCTTTCTTCTTAAATGCCTCATTTACAAGAGTTACAGTGTCCTGCAACTTACACGCCGATGGTTCAAGTATTACTTGATCATCGGCGTATAACAGGCATTTGACACGTACCTCACCCATTCGTACTCCACAATCTCGCTCTTTCAAATCTGTCAAACAGCTATCCATGAAAAGGTTGAAAAGCCATGGCGATGCTACACAACCTTGTCTAACACCCACAGAGATGTCAAACCAGTCCGTGTAGGCGCCATTAATTCTGACACAGGCTCTAGAATCCCTATAGAGGGATTTCAGACCCTGTACCAAAATAGGGTTCAACCCATGCATGGCCAGTGTTGACCATAGCTCATTCCTTCTCACTCTATCGTAAGCCTTTTCCAGGTCTATAAAGGCGCAGAATATTTTTTGGTCTTTTGCCAAAAATTTCTCAGTGACGCACCGTAAGGAAAAGACTTGATCCATGCATCCCATCCCCCTTCTAAAGCCTGCCTGAACATCCCATATCCTCTCATTCGTTTCACTCACGACCCTATCAATCAATATCCTCGCATATAGTTTGCCGACCACACTTAAGAGACTAATGCCACGATAGTTCTTACAGTCCTGTTGCGACCCCTTTCCTTTATATAGTGGTACAATTACCGCCTTAGTCCAGTCATCTGGTACTCGGCCATGTTCCAAACACAGGTTAAAGAGTCTTTGCAGCAGGCCTGTTACCAACGTGTCACCAGCCCGTAACATTTCTACCGTCACGCTATCATATCCTGCAGCTTTACCTAGTTTCATACTTTTTAGCGCTTCCACAATCTCTTTCATACTTATTTCGAAATCTTCCGGTGGAATTGAAATCTCACAAATTTCACTCTCATGCTCATCCTCTTGCTTTTCAAACAGACTTTCAAAGTATCTTTTCCACCGCTCTAGTACATGCCGTTCTTCAATCATAGGTTCACCACTTTCATCACGTATTACACTCAGAGAAGATTTTGTGGATTGCCCCTGCGCTTTCCTTACAAGTTTCCAAAATAACTTTATGTTATTTCGAAAACTAGAGCAGAATTTTTGATCCAACTTATTATTCTTCTCTTCTTTCTTTCTCGCCACGCACTCTTTAACTTTCTTTTTAAACTCTGCATACCGCTCTTTTGTTCTTTTTACATTCTCCCTATTTTGTTCACAATCATACACTCTGCAGTCGGCTTTCACCGCCAACAAGTCCAGCCATGCTTTCTTCTTATCATCTACTACACTTTTCGTCTCCCTATCCCACCAGTCAGCCATCATGTTCTTTGCATTCCTCCTTTTACTTACACCACACACCTCCTTCGCAATATTTACCGCATTCTTCTTCAAAACATTCCAGATCAAATCAATATCATTTCCACAGTCATCCTTCAATTCTTTTTCAAAATTTTCTCTCATTTTATTTTTATACTGCTCTTTCACGTCAGGGTCACTCAATCTCTCTACTTTTATACGTTCTGGCGCAGTCACATTTACTCGTGCACGGTTCTTCCAACGTGAAAACAGACCGCTAATTCGACACACTACCAAGTAATGATCTGTGCCCACGTTGACCCCCCTATATGCTCTGGTATCTGTGACTTTGCTTTTCAGTCTTTCATCTACAATCACAAAATCAATCAAGCTTCTCTCATTACCTCTCTGCCACGTGTACAGATGGACCTGTCGGTGCTCAAACATAGTGTTTGTCACATTCAGATTCATCTCTGCACACACATCTAACAGTCTTATCCCACTCTCATTAACTCTTACATCACCGAAAGCCCCCAGTACCTTTTCATATCCATTCCTTTTCATGCCAACCCAAGCATTAAAATCCCCTAACATTACCAATCGTTCATTGGGCTTTCGCTTCAGACATACTTCTCTTAGACCTTCCCAAAAAGATTCTCTTTCTTCTTGAGGTTTTGACATGTCGGGAGCATATACACCAATTATAAAAATGGATGTTATGCCCACTTTCAGTCTAGCCCAAAGAAGACGAGAATCTACACACTCATACTCTCTCATGCCTATCATCATTCGCTCAGAAAGGACAAGTCCGACACCTCTACTGCCATATTCATCATCAGCGACCCCTGACCAGATGGCTGTGAATTGGCCATGCGTCGACAAGTCCTTCCCCTTTCTCTTCGTCTCATTCACACACAGGATATCAATATTCCTATCACACATCATCTCACATACTTCATCTAGTTTACGCTCCATTCCTCCGCAAACATTCAAAGTAGCAAACCGGCACTCTGCCGTCCGCTTTTCGCCCCTCCGGGAAATGTTTCGGCGTGACGAGTGGCGAGCTGCGTCGCCGCCTACAGAAAACGGAACTTTGTCCCCCCCAGATACGTCGGGACTGCCCTCACCGAAGACGTCGAGTGAGGGAAAGGATTCTCCGACCAAGTCGGTACCTTTCTGGGGCAATGCGTCTTTTAAAGCCGTTTTCATTTTCCCGTACTAAAATTTTATTGAGGGCATCTATGATAGATATATGTTTTTGTGCCCTATTCCCTGTGGTCGCCTCTTACGACCCCCCGGGAAGAAAAGGGGGTGGGTCTATTCTACTCTGCCGGATCCCACACGGCCATAGATTTAGATAGTAAAAAACACAGGTTAGATAGTAAAAAAACGTTATTTCAACTATGACAGCGACATTGTATTTCATTTTACATTGTGAGTTCAGTATTCAGTTCAATATATCAAACAGGTTCTCCGTCTTTGGATTGTATTGACATGCGGTTCGCTTTTTATATTTACTTATACTAAGGATAGGTAAAGTTATAATAGCACAGAATCTCTGTATTTCTGCTTGTATGTTATCTTTCCACAGCTAAGCCGGTGGATGAAGTTTGGCGATATAGACTGTAGTTTCTGGGAATACAAGTAATCTCAATCATAGATATTTAAATAGTAAAAAAGTTGTGTCTTGCGTGGCACGAAAGAGTGCAAGAAAAAAGTCTCTACGTTTTTGTAAATCTCAGGGTTTTATATTACGACCAGCCCATTCAAAATACAGTCTACTGGATCAAGATGACCACATTAAGGAATAGGCTACTTTTAAGGAATAGGCTCGCTAACACCTGTTTTGTAACCCCCAGATAAACTAAAGTACACGGCATGGACTTTTATAGTACCAAGGTAAGAAAGTACAAATGCCGTTCATATAGAATTCAACTTTATTTAGGGTTCCGTAACTTCCATACGTTTATGCGGGACGGCTTGCGCATCCCATACAATATCGGTGTTATTCAAAAGGTCACTTTAAGTGACGTCATTTAGAAGTACAGTAACATAGATTTTCTTAAATACTAGGTTTTACCCGCGCCTTCGCTAGTGTATGTTTATTTCACCCCCTTAGGAGTTGAATTTTGCAAAATCCTTTCTTAGTGGATACCTATACTGTATAACCTTACTATGTGCAAAATTCAAGTCTCTAGACCCAGCGGTTTAGGCTGTGCGTTGATATATCACCAATCAGTCAGTTTGTCATTTTATATATAGATATAGTACTGCTTGGAAAATTGAATTATTGAAATTAGTGGCTTCAAATATACCTACAAATAAATATGGTCGCAGAATTTCGTCAACGCACGTTGATTACCAAAATGCACTATGAAAATAAGTTCCACAGTAGCGGTATTGGCTGAGCAATCACTATTCATTTCGAATACTTATTCATTAATTATCTCAAGCAAATGATTTTATAATTTGAATTGCATACGATTAAATATTCAGATTTCGTATAAGTCATTAATCAATGTAGTTGACAAGTTTAATTTGAACTTAAGAAATATGTGTTTTAAAATTACGAGGTATTTCAATTATGTTAACATGTAATTGTCTATAATGTATGTTCTTATGAAATAGTGTCACTACTCACTAGTGTCGAAATAGCTAGTAAATTATTAGCCATCATTACTATTAAGAGTTAAAAAAAATTGACGTTTATGTAAGAGATTTGAAGACTCAATTTTAAGTAAGTATAGATTAAAATTTAATAAATTATTTCAAATTATAGCATGTCATACGTTGAAAACAACCCCTGAAGCAAGGTAGAAGTTATTTGTTAATCTGCCTCGAATATGAAAATGCCTTAATTTTAAAAAGACCTGGTTTTATCTCCCGCCCTATTTTGACAATGCAAGCGTTATGACCTGATTAGATAGAGTAGGTAATCCATTTTAAAAATATATTCAGGGTTGTGTGATACCAGACATGCCTTTATTATACAACTATTATAATAAAAGTAATTATCACTAGCAGTCTAGAGATCTCTATCTTTACTCGAGAGGCAACGCGGCAAGGCAAGGACAAAACATGGAAAAGTAATTATGTAATCATGCCTCAGCCAGCTTCATAGTTCTGACAATTATTCTGTGGACAACAAAGTTTATAATTGATTAATGATCTGGTGATAATTGCAATTTTAGCAAGAGTGTAAGTTCCGCAGTCAAGATTATCAAACATACTTCCTCATTTGTGAGGAAAGACCGATAACAAAATAAAAAATAAAGTTTCGTAAAAATATCAAACTTTCTGTTTAAGTTAAATGAAGTTTATTATTTCTTAGCCGTACCAAACAATCTTCTTCTATTCCTATATTTTTGTGGAATAAAACCTATAGATTGAAGATTGAAACTGGCTCAATGTCGTGATATAGGTCCAACGAATAAATTAATCTTTTGGATTCACCCACACAGATACAAAACTAAGTGAGTGCAACTGTATCCAGTTTCCTGTAACAGGTTTTCACGCGTTTTACAGGAAACCTATCAGAAATGACTAACAGGCAAACAAACACGGGACTTTTAATGGCACAAAATGCTTTATTTCCTTTCAAAAACCACAGAGTTGTACCTATACATTTCAGCACGGGATCGGCAGAAGTATGCCATTTCTGGATATATCCAGTTTTTTACCCGTAAACGTGATAGGTGGTGTGGTAGCCCATCGCCGGGCCGGAGTGCTACTACACGTGTCTGCGGGTTTCCTTACGATGTTTTCCTTCACCTTCGAGCAAGTGATTAATATTTAAACAGTATTTGAAACACCCATATGTACATGTCCTCACCAAGATTCGAACCTGAGCCTCACGAATGGGAAGCGGGCTCTTTAACTTGACTATTCCTGAACTTTTTGCAAACAAAAGCGTAGTGTGGCAAGTAGATCTGTATCGGTAAGGGAGCGGCCACACCGAGCCGAAGGCCTCGTCTGGTCACGATTAGAGAGCCTACCACACAGCACCCAGCCCAAGGTCCCTCGTGACTCGCAAATGTCAAAGGTCAGAGCATTAGAACGTATTCTGACAGTTTGACATATGACAGCGGCAGATAACAATGCTCCGAAATAGTTTTTTATTATAAATAGCGCTGTGCGATACTACCCATATTATATGTCACCGCACTTGTCAGGATATTTTGCGACATGTGGCTTTGTTACCTACGAATATATCAATACCATTGTAATAAAATTGAAGTGTCTGTGATTTCAAATTAAGCCGCAAAGTTTTTGTGCAAACTGCTATAATAATAATAATAATAATAATAATAATAAATCATTTTATTTCAGGCTCGAGGCCCATATATGTTTACATTTACATAACATTAACAATTAAATTAAATTAATTAAATTAAATAAAATAATTTCAATAAAATTAGATTAAAAATTACATACTTTACATGGTAAAGTTAATGTCAACATTTCATTTTATACCTAATCATAATCAATCCATTAATACATTTTCACTTTTATTATTATATAATGTCAATACTTGTCAGTCAAATTTACTTTGTGGAGGTACACAACACAACACGAGAAACCATAGTAGTCATTAACATATTTTGTCAACATTTCATTTTATAATCATAATCAATCCATTAAGCTATACATACGATGCCTAAACTAGCGTAAAGTTTCAGCTGTGCGTTGATGGATCAGTCAGCGAGTCATCTTCTTTTGCTATATACGGCAGACTGATATCTCTCTCTCTCTCTCTCTCTCTCTCTCTCTCTCTCTCTCTGAATAAGAAGAAGAAAAACAACCCTAAAAATATTTTTTGTCTGCCCGAAAGTTTGCTTCAACTGTAATTTTTACGTATTCTCCATTTCGATATCTTGCAGGGTTCAGAAGATACTCGTACCTATACATATCGATAATTCAAAGTCGCTGCGATAGAACGCGCGGTGCTCGGGGTTTCTCTGCTGGACGGAATTCGGAAAACGAAGTCCGCACGATGGACCGACGACCTAATGTGGCTGGCAGAGTATGGATGCGGGCTGCCGAAGACCGGAATGGTTGAGGCGCTGTAGTGGACAAAAATTAATATGTCATCATCATCATGATGACATATTGATAAACCGAAGCTAAGTCAAGTCGCTAGTTAGTACTAAGCTTTTGAATGTCATTTGTGTATCGCTGTATTTGTTGATGTTCCTGACATACTTTGCTATTGTTTTCCCCATGTTATTTAAGTATAGGTTTTCCTTCAGCGTATAGTTAATTTTATAAATGCCTGGTATTGAAAAAGCGTAATGTATATAGGTACTGGTAGTAGGTAAAATAGTAACTACAGCAGTATCAGCTACTATACAATAGTTAAACGGTCTTTTTATCCAAAATGATGACATTGAAAAACATTTTAAGGTTCCGCACCTTGTAATGGTTTCGGTGATACCTACCGTACCACCCACCATGCACCATGGCACCATGGGATGTCGTTAGGAACTAGTAGAAGGGATAACTCTGAAAGTCATTAATGTCAAATCATGAAAATAGAAATAAATAGTTTTTCATTTTCATGTAAAACATGTAATGGTACGGAATCCTCTCCGTTCGCGAGTCCTACCCTCTCTTGAGCGTTTTTTAGGGTTCCGTACCTCAAAAGGAAAAAACGGAACCCTTATAGGATCACTTTGTTGTCCGTCTGTCCGTCCGTCCGTCCGTCTGTCAAGACCCTTTTTCTCAGGAACGCGTGGAGGTATGAAGCTGAAATTTATATCAATTACTCAGGTCTACTGTCCCTTGAAGCTGTGAAAAAATCAAACTTCTAAGCCAACGCAATCAAAAGATACAGCCGTTTATGCCGCCAATTTTCGACACTTGCAAGGGAATCAAAACCTACAGGGTGCTTCCCGTGAACTCAGAATCTTGAAATTTGGTACGAAGCAACGTCTTATAGCATAGATAAAGGAAAAATTACGAAAACCATAAATTTGCAAGGTTGTACGGAACCCTCGGTGCGCGAGTCCGACTCGCACTTGGCCGGTTTTTTTAATCTTCATAAAGTTGCTACTAACGCAAAAACTGCAACAACCAAGCGCAACGGACGCAATAAAATATTATAGTAAATTAATCGTGGAAGGAATTTAATACTTTCCGAGTTTGCGCTATAATAGTTTTTATTCCGTTTTTCGTAACCGCGTAAATGAACTCCTCAGGTGGTTAGAACTAAAAATGATGGCGGATCAAATCGATTACCGCGCTCGGGACTCGTTGCGATGCACTTGGTATCGATTAAACGATTGCGTTACCTCACTTTTGACTGAGCATACTACAAACTATGTAGAATGTTCTTTGATGGGCGAACTTATTTATTGGAAAAATCTAAAATAAATCGCCCTCGGAGAAATTCCATTTATAACAGTGTGGGTACTGTTTCGCTATCATAATTTTCGGATCTATAAACGTGGTAGTGTGGTGCCACACATGCCTCAGAACCAATTCTAAGATCTGGAGATTTCCTCAAGATGTTTTCTCTCAGCATATAATTAATAATTATATATTTTTTGTCAGGGAAATAAAATAAAATATTTTGTGTCAAATTACACAACAAATTCTTAGGTACGCAGGAACACGGCGAAGGTAAGCCTAAGAATAACTGCAAATGCGTGTATCGGTAACAATGTGAGCTATGCGACGAATGACCTTTTTACAGACACATTCTTCAGATTCTAGAGCCATTATGACTATTGTTAAAGTAAAGCAAGCTTCAGGGCTGTCAAGTGTACGGAAACGTTCTTTATCTTATCATTATCAATCTTTGAGTATTAAACTAACAGGAGACGTCACGCGCACTAGTTTCGTTGCAAAAAAGTCTGCCAATTTCAGCGCGGGGGACGAGGAAACAAACACAAATAATGTTAAAACAAACGCATTTTTTGACAAAACAATTAAACACTAGCTTGAACTAGATGCACACGAATACATTCACCAATCCAAGCACTCTGTGAACTCAAAAAAACTAGTTGTATATAACAGGTATGCGTGTTGACCGACACTTTTTTTTGGCAGAGGGGAACGCCTGTCAGTGGCGTCTCCGGTTGGTTTAGTACTCAAAGTTATCAATCGATTATACATACAGGGTGAATTTTTCAAGTGGGCATGGATGGCTAAATCAGAAACTATTAGGAATAGCGAAAAGTACTCAAAGGAATCTCGGGCTCAATTTTGACGATTACTAAAACTGCATCTTCGGATTTTTAACCTCTCAAGCCAATAAAATAAAACACAATTGATTTTTAATTGTTACGGTGGCTATTGGAACCGAGCGGAGCTCGACGAATTAAAAATAATACTAATCCAGCAATAATCCAGAAAAATCTAAAAGCCAGGAATCGAACACGTTGATTTTGGAAAAAAAAAAAAGACGTGTGGCACTCGGGGACTGCCGCGGTAAAGCTATTGCATAGCATTTTGTATCAACAAGTGCCCGTCGGAGTGGGGAGCGTGAGGTTTTTTTTCGTTACGGAATTTCTGGATTCGGTCCCCGCGCTCAAGGCCCTCGATAGAAGCTATGCAATAGCCATCCATCCATCCATCCATCCGTCCGTCCGTCCGTCCGTCCGTCCGTCCCCATCCGTACCCATCCGTCCCCATCCATCCGTCCCCATCCGTCCGTCCGTCCGTCCGTCCCCATCCGTCCGTCCGTCCATCCATCCATCCATCCGTCCGCCCATCCATCCATCCATCCATCCATCCGTCCCCATCCGTCCGCATCCGTCCCCATCCCCATCCATCCGTCCGTCCGTCCCCATCCATCCCCATCCATCTGTCCCCATCCGTCCCCATCCATCCGTCCCCATCCGTCCGACCGTCCGTCCATCCATCCATCCATCCATCCATCCATCCGTCCATCCGTCCCCATCCGTCCGTCCGTCCGTCCGTCCGTCCCCATCCGTCCTTCCGTCCGTCCCCATCCGTCCGTCCGTCCGTCCCCATCCGTCCGTCCGTCCGTCCCCATCCGTCTGTCCGTCCGTCCCCATCCATCCGTCCGTCCGTCCGTCCGCCCGTCCATCGTTAGGCAATGCACGGCCTTCAAGCCACACCTCCGTGCCCGTCGGAGTGGGGAGCGTGAGGTTTTTTCGTTACGGAATTTCTGGATTCGGTCCCCGCGCTCAAGGCCCGCGATAGAAGCTATGCAATAGCTTAAAAACAACCTGTATTATTACACCATCCGATAGTGTCGCTTATAATAAGGATCGAATTCAGAAAAAAAAAAAGCGTAAGGCAAACTGTAGGAAACGGAAAATGTTGGACTTAATCGGTATGAGCTATGGTAAAATGCATGCTATTTTTAAGGAAATAAACAGTTTTTTTTAAATGTGTTCAATTTTTTCTAAAAATGAGTTAGCATACCTATGGAAACCATACTACATATTATTTAAGAAATTTGGTTAGACAAAACTAAAGTAAGAATGCATCATATTTTTTAAAATATTAATACATATACTAATATCTAGAAATGGGATACCCTTGGGAACACCTTGCTGGCGATATAAGCGTGGGTATATCTATTAATTTTTATTTGACAACCCTAGTTTCAAGTAAACGCGTGTAAATCTACTCTGCGGCTCATTAGTAAGAGCCGGAAGGGGGGACGTCACGACCTGCAAAAATAATTCAATGTCTACGCGGGCGCACGATGGATGCTTAATGACTCTGTATTTTCGAGTTTTGGACATTATCGGGTTATTATCTCAGTTCTAGGTTAGAGTTAATGTGAACATAATTAGAGGCAAATCAAGGGAACATTCAGATATATTTATGACTATGAATAATAGATAATAAGGGAACTATCGTTATGAGTCCTAGTTTGAGCTTCGTAGCAAAACACAATGTATCAATACGACGAACTTTTATAGAATCGCAGCACTTTTAAATCTACTATAAAGAGGAAAGATTTATATTTTTGTATACTTAAAAATAAAATAAAATAAATAATCTCACGCCTTTCATCCCCGAGGCCCGAGGGGGTAGGCAGAGGTATTACATTACTGGATATACCCACATTTCACGAGATACATTGGACCCCTTAACGTGATAGGTGGTGAGCCCATCGCCGGACCGACTATTTACACATGTCTCAGAATTAATTCTGAGACCTGCGGGTTTGTATACTTGTAACGAATTTACTCAAAAACTTCTGGATCGATTGTACTCTTTCACTAATGAAAAGATTACTTTTCTGGGAGTAACATGGGCTATAAATTTTTCACGAAATCGGGATTTACGCGGGTAAAATCGCGCCGAGCTAGTTAGCTAAAAATGTCTACTTTAAATAATATAGAGTACCCAAAACCAACGAGCATGTAGTCTATTGATGGATGTGGTTGAAGCGTGAGACGTGTGGCAGGTTCGTACAAGGGCTATTGTCTCTGCCTACCCCGCCGGGAAAAAGTTAGGAGCATCTGTATGTATGTAATTTGTACGTAAGTGTTTACACAAATTTAGATTTTTTTAAACGACCCTTATTTTCTTGGTAGCTCTCTAGTTAGCTCTTTATAAGAAATTCACAGCAATATTTTTCAAATTCCCCTACAGATTTACACCAGTACCTATCGAATACACCTTCGTTAAAACTAGCGGCATCTTGCCGTGGTCGTATTTTTTTTTATTCTTCCCGGCGTCCACAGATAACATAATCTGTTGGCTGTGGTTAATTAAATTTATCGGCCTGCGCGCGATGCTATCTTTAAGAAAAAACAATGGCGCGGCTTGTGTCGTACTACGATAGTGAATATGTTCTAGACGCGGTCGTAAACCCACTGGAACGACTTAACAAAGGGTACTCTAGCTTCTTAGTGTGGCGATTTTCTCTTGGTGGCTACGAGTCTGCGTAGAAATCTTTGAATACTTAGCAGAATAGTAATTAGAGTTTTATTAAAACCGTTGTATACAATACGACTGATAAAGCAGCTAAGACATGTTATTAGAGAAGCTGATCCCGGTACAAAAAATGTATCTACGGAAAAAAAAAGTTCATTGAAAAAAATATCTAGGGGATTTCCCCTACTATAATTTTTTAGTAACCGTTGTGCAAAAACCACTGAAAAGATTTCAAATACCATTACCCTTTTTATAGTGCAGTTCTATCAAAAATTTTGCTTATGACACTCAGGAAAAGACTAGGCAATCTACCAACTCTCTTACTTCTAACCCCGTCAAATCGTTTAGGCTACAGGCTGCGCTAAGGAATAGACTCACATTCATACTTATAACCGAAAAACATTACCTTCTTTCTACAATATGTAGCATACAGTTTCCATGACTAAACTTTTAACGGAACAATCTCTACGCTTGCAAACAAATGCACTAAATAACTCGTCCCCAAATTAGAGCTTCAAACAGTCCAAACAAAACACGCTCAACCGTAACCGCATGCACAAACGAACTCACTGATCGTGTTAAAAGAACTAATACAAGAACTCCATTCAAACGCCTCGAACGGATCCGTATTCTGAACGCAATCTGGAGCGTGCGAACGGCCCGCCGCCGCTTATGGCGACGTTGATGAGCATTGCCCATCACTAATTACCATGCCATGCGTCGCCAAATGTGGAGAAAGGGAGTAGGAACAGCCCTAATGATGCTCGTGCGTTCACATGGTACGACACGATGTCTGCAATTCACGACTCAATTGGGCTTGCTTTCATTGCATGGGATGCATCCACAAATTCTGAGGAAAACATTCCAGATTTTGATTGGGACAGAGCATGGAAGATATTACCCAATGTTGAAAGGAATATTGATGACTTTTCTCCCTGATGGCTTCCATTAACTGGTATATAGATACTAAAATTTATAGTAGACATACAATGTTCATCTACCGACCAGCTAACTATTCGCTCTGAGAAACCATCCATACTGAAATCCATGTTTATAATCGTTACATACTAGCTCACATGTATTTTTTAAGTAATTATGGATGTACCCGTTTTTATTAAGTACCTTTTAACTTTAAAAATTACTGTATGACTCTTGCAAATAATAAAAACAACAAGAAATGGTAAGAATTAGTAACCCTTCACAGCTGGATCCCTAAATTGTTTTAATACCCGTGCTGAATTTTAAATATTAATATTTAAAACTTGCATCTCGCATCATCCGACATCGTGTCGTGACGTGAAACCGAAATGGAAAAGACATTTCAACACACACCAAATATGACTGCCGACAATGTCTCTGTAATTATTTTAGGCTGGGAACAGCTCGGTTTGGAAATACACATTGAAACGTGGAATTACGTTTTCTGTGTCCGCGTTTGTCGGCTAGTACACGTCTATGACATCATTTACGCTAATACGTTATTTTATTAGAGTTTTTGTGATGTCCAAGGCGAATGGGGTACTTAGTGCGATTTTTTGTTGAAGCTAAGTGCGAATTTAACTAATATTTTGTCTTTAAAATTATATATTCTAGAAAGAATCATCAACAATTGACATCCGAATACAGGGGATGGTGAAATGAGTAAGAAATACAATGGGATTCGAAATATTTGTTAATATTAATTCAATTTCACCAAAAAACCTGAATAGATATGTTTTCGCGCCTAGGTTTGGGCTTCAATACTACATGAGTTCGTAGTATTGATACTTCACTACATTTGGCAGCACTGGTCAGAGCAGAAACTAGAATTCTAGCCCGACCACAATGATACTGCTATTACTCAAAAATTATAAGACAGAAATCCTTGGGATTAAAAAAGTATTTGCCGGTCAGTGGGCCTAAAAATAATTGCTTTATAGATTACCTTCGAGTATACTCGTACTCGTACCACTCTCGCACCAAGTAATGGTGAGTCAAGATCACTAAACACTGGAGTACCACCATGTTTCTAAGGAGGAAGCGTTCGAGATGTCATTACTGACGATTAAGAAGCTACCAGTAATTACCGCAGTGGCACCACGTTAGTAACTCGATATAAAGTTATTAGACTTTTAGCCTTACGAAGTAGAAATAACAATAAAGTTTCTTCGAATTACTTCAATATTATTTTAAAGTGACTAATAATATAAATGCAAAAAATAGAGATGAAATGGTTACTTAATAAAGCTGAAACCGTTTAACAGATTTAGATGCAATTTGGCAATCTCAAAGATACGATAAAAAAATAACGTCAAAAGTTAGCCAACGTGAAAACTGCGAGACTATTATAAGTAAAATACACAAGGCCTAACTCTTAGATAGTTGCAGACCTGATGATGAACCTAGGTATCCACTGAACTCCCATTTATTAATGAACTAGCGACCCACCCCGGCTTCGCACGGGTGCAATGCTAATACTAAGACCTTCCTCTTAAATCATTCTATCTATTAAAAAAAAACCGCATCAAAATCCGTTGCGCAGTTTTAAAGATTTAAGCATATATAGGGACAGAGAAAGCGACTTTGTTTTATACTATGTAGTGATTGTGAATACTCGAATGAAATCTCAAGAAAGCGAGTCACTAGAGACTTCACTTAGTAGCTCTTTTGATGAGCAGCAAGGTCGTTGAGGAATTCTTGTTGTATTCGTCATTTCTCTCCATTCTAAGAGGCCGTGGTCCATTCAATGAGACACGGCTAACAATCATAAGTTATTAGTCTTTGATGACTTTAGAGGAATGAACTCGGCTTTTCAAGGACTTTTCATGGCCCCACGTTGATTGCTATCAGAAGTTTATAATAATAATAATAATTTGTGGGACACAATTCACACAAGGTTATTTAGTCCCAAACTAGGCAGGGCCTGTACTATGGGTACTAAACAACTGATAAACATACTTAAATAAATATTAAACGACCAGACACGAAGCCAACAGACATGTTCATGCACACAAATGTTGGCCCCGAGCGGGGATTGAACCCGCGACCTCCGACTCAGAAGGCAGGGTCACTACCAACTGAGCCAACAGGCCCGTCGAATTTTAATTTGAAAGTAGTGTCCATAAACTAAGATGCTTTATCTGTGGTCAAAATCTATATAAATATAAAAGAAGAAACTGAATCAGTGACTGATTGATCGATCAATGCACAGACGAGTAAGCTAACAGCCGCAAAGTCTAGAAGCATATTTTCCACAAAGATTTCTTAAACGACGTAAGTGAACACTAAAAAGGGATTTTAGGAAATTCCCACGGAAACTGGAATAAACCGGATTAGCGCGAATTGCCAGTGGGACGCTGATGCTCAACTGGAATATGGAAATTCTCAAATATAAACTAAATGACAAAATGTGAATGGTGACATTGGTGACTATCAGGGCAATATGTAAAAGTAAAACGTCATTGGTATTATCATAATATATTGCCTCTGATATTGCAAAACTCGACGTGAAACCTGTAAAAACCTCTCGACACCCATCTGTCATAATTAGCGGAGTAGGAAACAACAGCGAGATTCATCTTTTAATGGCCGCACATCCTCAATGCAGACTGCGCGTAAACAGGCACAATTACACTTAAATGTCAGCATGTATGTGCCCGGCGGCATTTCATCTGTTCTACACTTATAATACTCTTATTTGTTTGTCTGTTTGTGCATTTGGTCTAAGCTACTGGTTTTTTTTTGAAATTTTGAGTTCATAATGTCCTCTTTCGCGTATTGTCTGGCGACCCCAAAATATTTATTACTATTGGTATTACATGGTGTAAGGGGATGAGTTCGCGTGTGTGTCAATGTGTGAGAGATTGTATTTGTTCGTTGGTGGGTGTATAGATGGGTATTTAAACAAAGTTTTCAAGAAACTCAAGGCAACGGAACGCTCTAGTCGGACATAACCTAGTGTTAACACTTGCAAACGTCAGGAAAAGGAATCTTTATTTAATTGAACCGTTTAATCCGCGAAGTCGTCAATTTAATCCGACCTTTATGGAACGGGTTTATTAAGTTCAACGAGTCTATTGCACGTGAAAATCGAGATTTTAATCTTCCATATAGTTATAAATAAAATAAATAAATTCACACAATTCACACAGGTTTATTTAGTACCAAACTAGGCAGAGCCTCTACTATGGGTACTGAACAATTGATAAACATACTTAAATAAATATTAAACACCGAGACACGAAGCCAACAGTCATGACTGAGCATCACTACTAACTGAGCCAACAGGCTCGACAAATAGTTGATTATAGCATTTTAAAATATATTATTTTAACAGAACCCTGACACATAAACAAATATACATAGACAAACGAACTGTTAACCGTGTGTGAACTATGTTATTTATCGAGCATTAATATATTGTCTCGCATAAGGTGAGAAAAGTAGAGTATATAACTCGGGAATAAAACTGTTTTTGTCTTGGGCGCTTAAATCCCTCACTAAAGTCAGGACTCAGTCTTAATTCCCTCGCTTCGCTTGGGAATTAAATCATAACTAATACTGGGAGTCCTTCGTTACGTTCAGGATTCAATGTCGCGCCCATGACATAAAACAGTGCTTTATTCCCTTGTTGTATAATCTACTATGTTATGTGTAATTTTAGCCATACAGTAAATTTTGTAATTATTAAATACCGTAACGGAATACGAACACAAAATTGGATTATTGATTGACTTTGAAATTATGCTTTCCCGAAATATTGGTGTTAATCACAATATTACAGATATCGGAGACAAAAACATGAGTCAAATTTAATCGGCAATCCAATAGATTAAGACTATAAGTAGTCTCGACCTGTCGCTGAAGGTATTAAAGTTAACTATGTCCCTTTTCAACTTCTAAGTACAGATACCAATAATCGTCGGCAAACAGTACCTTTCATCTCCTACCGCAAGTTTGCAGAAATGATAAAATTAACCAGACATGTGGCCAGTCGCCCGCGCCGGGCTGAATACCACCCGCGGCCTGTCTGCGCTTGCGCCGGCCTCACATACTTACCTTCTTCCCTACTTGCTGGCGATCAAGGTTATGTCGGACATCTATTAGAAGCGTTTTAAGTATTGCGTTCAAAATGCGTCCTATGCATTCATACTAATAGTAGTTTGTCGACCGATATTAATGAAATTCTGGCAGGGCGATAGTTTACATCTTGAGGTTGGATCAGCCGGTGAAGCGTAAGTTCATCACAGGTTCAATTCCCGTCCGAGGAAACATTTGTGTAAATGAACATGTCTGTTGGTTCCGTGTTTATATGTATTTAAGTATGTTGATTAGTAGTTTAGTAAGAGGACTAGGTGAAAAATATACTGTGAGCAGTATAGCACCGGCTACTTTGGGATTAAATAATCGTCTTTGATTAATTCCACAATTTATTTTTCTGGTCCCGACGCTGATATATGCGAGTGAATGTTGGGTGTGGTAGATGAAGCATGAAAACAAAGTGAAGGCCGTGGAGATGAGATCGATAGAGTGAGGAATGCGGATATACGAGAGAAGTGTGGTTTGAAAGAAGATGCAGTGACAAGGATAGAAAAGGGTATGTTACGCTGGTTTGGTCGTGTAGAACGTATGGATGAAAGAAGAGTAACGAAAAAGATTTATGGTGCGAATGTTAAAAGATGCAAGGAAAAAGGACGCCGAGAAGGACGTTCACGGATCAAATAAGTGACGTCCTTCAAAAAGCTGGGGTCCGGAGTGCGAAGAATAAAACAGCGAGCATGAAAAGGCTTATGGATGTGAAGGAAGCAAAAGAAGTATGCAGAAATGGAGCAAAATGGCGATCCATCTTTGCTTACCCCTGTGGGACAATGGCGTGATCATTATGTATGTAGTATGTATGGATGTATTATTCGTAGGCTTTTTTTTATTTAGAAACGTAAGATACTAGCATACTGTACACCTCTCGACCGATAAATACCTACCAGCATAATAGTTAAAATGTCAACACAGGCAAACTTTTTCAGAACGAAAGAGCAAAACAAACAATACCCCTCTACCTCTAGTGACGTAAACCCAGGAAAGTTTCCTCCCTAATCTCAATATTACTTCATCAACTTTCATTAGCATGCAACTCGTTTGACATCACACATCGCGGCCACCGGAGATGACATTTAGTGGCTCGTGACTGCGAAATGACAAGTCGTGGCATTCTCAGTGTATTTTTCACCTTTGCGAAAGGAGTCGTGATCGGTAACAATTGTAGTTTCCAGGCGATCTAATCGAAATAGGTCGACCATGCGTCGTGCACGATACGTGGCGCAATTTTAATGCAAGCGACAACAGTTTGAGACATAGGATACTGTTTAGAAAGGCGACTTCTCGCCGCTTTACCCTTAGTCTTCGTAGACAAGACGATTTCTTGTATAATCGTTACTAATTTAATAGTAGGAAGGATAAATATATGAGATTGACATGTCACTGTTGTCATTTGTTTTTGTTTGAATTTTCACGGTACGAGCGCGTTTGGACAAAACTGCCCCCCCCCCCCTCTATTAACATTGTTTTGATACGACAATTTCATACGAGAATAATAAAGCTATGTCGCTCTTTTCTATATTAAATCCGCAGGATAGGTTTCCTTACAGTTGCCGACTGAGACATCCAATCGAATACTCGTATTATGTAATCACGTGATCCAACTGTACTCGGACACCGGCATCTAATTATTGGATCTCAAGGTATTGACTCGTACAGCAGCCCGTCCGAGCCCGTATCGTGAAAACAAGACTTTTGTCTACATTTTACTATCTACGCTAATATTATAAAGAGGAAATAGTTGTATTTTTGTATGTTTGTTACGAATAAACTCAAAAACTATTGGACCGATTTAAAAAATTCTTTCACCCATGGAAAGCTAGAATATCCTTGAGTAACATAGACTATATTTTATTCCCGTATTCCGACGGGAACGGGAACTACGCGGGTGAAACCGCGCAGAACCTCTAGTAATAAATAAATACACGGTAGTCTTCGGGACCTAGCAACAACTGGAACAAAAACGAGCTTTCTCATCTCGACCCCGCATCCCGCATCCATAATCCATCAGGACACTCCGCTGTCAACTCCGATCCGGTTGCCGTCTTCATTAACATCGGGCCGCTTATTTTTAGGCTCGGACGCTATTGCGCTTTTTGCTCAACGGCATACCTCCTCCGTAATTTTATAGTTCCGGTGAAACTTCAGGGAAGCACCGAGGCACCGACAGTCATTTAAACGTCTTTAATTATTACTTAAAAACACTCGATGGGCCATTATGACATAGCTTCGGAGCGGAGCCGGTCGTGTTAAACGATGAATCGGGTTGCATCTCCGCGCTCATGTTTAGGCTTGTGCTCCATTGGACCAGAATCGTAGCGAGCGTAAGTAAGCAAATGCGAGCGAAATATTGAATTTTTTAGTACGTGTTTAGTGTTATATAACTACCTGACACATAAGTAGCGTTGCCTGCGCAGATCCAGTTATTTTCCTCCCCGAACCCGGTTGACCTCCAACTCTCACCAGTCTCACCTGATGAAAAGTTGCTATGAGCACACTCAATGCCTGTTCACTCTACTCTCGACAAGGTACAAGTTATCGTTTGTTCCCATGACCACTGGTGCTACAGTTATAGTGATCAGAAAACAAGTCTGCAGGCAGGGAATTACCCTCAATAGCCCTAGGCCATATAATACCCATTACGTTTCGTGCGAAGCCTTGCAATATTCACAACATAGGTGCCCCCCCAGCCTATATCTAATCCTCCGATGATGGAAAGGGGGTTGGCAGAATTAACGGAATTCCATCGCACACTATCCGCGATACATCCTGTAGAATATTGATAAGCAGGCAACTTTGTGTCAGTGTGCAAAGGCGAATCCACTACGCAGATGGCTTAGCCCGAGGCACCGTAGATTAATTTCGTAATTACCGACGCAGCGCAGGTGCCTATCAAAAAGTTTAATCATAGGCTGTACCTGAGGTGGGTTCATATACACATAAACTACTGCTATATTCGAGTAGCCTCAAGCAGTGAGCTAACCCTGGTCAGAGAATGTGGCAAAGAACAGGCATATCTTCGTTTGACGAGGCGACTCGAACAGCATCAAAAAAATTCTTCTGACCTGTGTTTCGCCTCAAAACGGGACATCTTTCGAACAACTTGACAGCACCAATACTTATGACACATGACTACAAAACAGGTTGTAAAGTTGTTTTTGGGAAGTTATTACTATACGCTTTACGCCCAAAATATCCATCCTATAGTGCGGACCTATATACAGAGTAGGCATAATAATATACTCGTCTAATTAATTTAGTATAATATAAAATTTTCATGAATTAATATCTTTTGCCTGCGACTTCGACCGCGTAAAAGTATCTTAATTATGATTTTAAAGTATACGCTATAGTACTGTACAGCTTCATCACAGTCTGTTCAATAGTTTTTGTGTTAAAGCGCAACAACCATCCATATATCCTCGTAAACTTTCACGATTATAATATTAGTAAGATTGCAACAGCACCTTTAGGCACGATAGGTTAACTAATTCATCCTGGTGAATGTGGCAATTTACCACGTTTTCATGCAGCGGGAGACACAACAAAGGGCCAGCAGACGGCCGTTCTGTTGCACAATGCGCAACAACAATAACACGCGGCGCCTGCGCCTGCGCCGCTCGGGATTTATAGGGGGCCGTCGCCATTGTTGTACTCCGATACACAGCTTAATAAAGCTGCAGCTAATTTCGCTGCGATTCGCTAAAATATAACTGCAGGAGGAAACTACCGAGGACAGGGCAGTTTTTGACGTGATAACGACTAATTAATCGATGAACGCCGGCTGCACGCACGAAAAAGTGTCACGTTCCGCCTACGCAAGCGAGAGCGCGGAACAAGCGATAGAGAGGCACGATCGGCCTAAGCGTTCAGCTTGTGACGCATCTATCTCTCTTCCACTCCGGTATGCAATTTTTCATCAATGTTTTCATAGGAATTATCACGTAAAATTATCGTTCGTAAACCGACTTTACAGACAACCAATTTTTTGCACAAAATTTTGGAGATTGCGGCTAATGGGAAAAAATACTCAACCTTCGAGGAACATCAGAAGTATGTTCATGATAATCTACTCTGACTGACAGACAACACAAAGCTTAAGCCGGTGTGTCACGCAGGTGACAATTTAGAAGGTATTTTGAAAATGGGATGAACATTTGCTCAAAATTCGGATATTTTGAAAGCTTTAAGGCTAGAGTGAACAGGCATCAAGCAAGGGCAAGCTCGTCCCAGCGTAGGCCTCGTCTTTGCCCCTAGTCTGGGGTCTAGAGCCCATCATTATTAAAAAAATTAAAAACTACTAATATACGTTCAACACAAACAATGAAAGCGAGCATTCTTAGTGTGATAGTTTACTAAACAAAAATACGAAAAGCACATGAGGATAGGTTACCTAATGAAAACCAAACTAATTCGTACGGTTTATATTTTGTTACTAGTGACCGAGCTGTTTGTCTGTACGCTGCGGCCGGTGCATGACCGCTTCATTCGTGCCCCCCGACTCTATTAAGCCAGGTATTATGACATCTATGGGAATGCAACCCGGTTAGCGAAATCAGATTTGCAATGCATCATAAAATGTCACAGCCACAATCGATCGCGCACGTTTATCGTTGGGAAACAATGGGGTCGATTATTAACGCGGTTTAAAGATAAAAATTTGTTATACTATGGTTTAGATCCAGGCAGAAAGTCGTACGCCTTTCAGTTATTAAATGAGAATTTAATGCGTCTAACAGTATAGCTTAAATTAACTGAAGTCCATATTTATCAGACTCGACGGTGAGGGAAAACCTCGTGAGGAAACCCGTACACACCAGAATTGATTCTGAGGAAGGTGTAACAGTACTCTTGTCTGGGAAAACTTTACAACCTGAAAACTTTGCGAAACATTCTGAGACATGTTTAAGCACTCCAATACTGCGATAAGCTCACTACCTTTCACGTTTAGAGAAATACGGTGAAAAATGTGTACCTACTTCGAGTCGGTCCGACTGAGTGATTAATCTTTGTCATAGTTCCTAACGTTTCTAGTAGTGATGTGACCTTTTAGCATCTAGAGATTTCAATCTATGGCCGCTAGTTATTCTTGTAATTCGTATATGGAATAAAAATGCGTGAGTTGTCCGTGTAGGGACAGTGGGCGGACTAATACCGGGGTCTGGGCGTGAGTCAGCGGTGCCGACTCGCACTTGGCAACGGTTCAAATGACAGGCTTCGACCCTTTAATTCAAGGGTGTATGAGTGCCCACACACATGAAAGGGAATGAATTTAAAACATCCTGTAGATAATTGACGTTAATCCTTTGTTTGTAAAATAAAGGATCTTGTATCGTGCACGATAGGTTTTTAAACCAACAGGAGACGTCACGCGCACTAGATTCTTTGCAAAAAAGGCGGCCAATTTCTGCCCGGGGGACGAGGAAACAAACACAAATAATGTTAAAACAAACGCATTTTTTGATAAAACAATTAAACACTGGCTTGAACTAGATGCACACAAATACATTCGCCAATCCAAGCACTCCGTGAACTGTAAAAAACTAGTTGTATTTAACAGGTATGCGTGTTGACCAACACTTTTTTTTGGCAGAGGGGAACGCCTGTCAGTGGCGTCTCCGTTTGGTTTAATACTCAAAGATCGTGCCTAAGGTTATTACAATAACAGCTAAATTGCAGTTCGAGTGCAGTTTAGATACAGTCAGGACAGTTTAGAAAAGCCAGCTTAATGCATGAACAGTTAGCAGTTGTCTTGGCTACACAATTTGGCAGTTGCGATGCAGTCAACCAATCTATGCTCGTTATAGTAGCAGAGAAATAGGAAAGGTGCTGAGACAGACAGCTGTACATAAACGTATCTATTTGTCATTGTGTCCCGTGTTACATATTTACTATTTACTATTTCCCAATTTCTGTGTGGCTGTAGAGTTAAACGGTAGACCAAGCTTTCGTGGAGTTGCGATAAACAGGTAGCTTATGTCCCTTCCCCATTCTACGTAAAATAAAAAAATTCGATCCGTTGCTTCGTTCAACAAACACCTTTGCGTACGCAATATCTCGCAGTGTTGTGTTCATCTACAGCTTTATTAACTCACATTAAGACGTAGCTACAACTAAATTGAATAGAGAACAATAAATTCGCCGTGATTAAAGGACGAGAGGAACAAGCGACGAATGAATGAGGTTAATTATGTTTAAAGACCTATTCAGACATTCTAGGGAACGAGCTTGCTTTTACCAAGGAATACTTACTATCTTATACTAATCCTACTAATATTGTAAACGTGAAAGTTTGTGAGTTTGTTTTTGCTCTTTGACGCAAAAACTACTGAACGGATTTTGATGAAACTTGACATTGATATTGGTCATATGTCAGAATAACACATAGGTTATATTTTATCTCAGTATTGCCACGGGAACGGGAACTACGCGGGTGAAACCGCTACACGTTTCACGCTAAAACTACTGGACGGATTTTCGTGAAACTTTACAGTAATATAGCTTATACATCAGAATCACACACGGGCAACTTTTTTTTACAAGTTAAAAGCTAGTTACTATATAAAGAGCTTTTGGCTGGGAATCAAATCTAGGCTTCCAGCATGAGAGGCTAGCTGTTACTATATGTACTGAAACTAAAAGGAACTGTGTAGAAATGGGTGTTGATTAAGAAAGTCTTAAGTAATGTTAAGTTACTCCCTGTGGGTTAACTTGAAGTAACTTACCCCATTAAAGACTGAGTTTTTTCATAGTTGAAGATTTGCGAAATTCTTATATATCTTTTAGATATGGACCCTAACAACACATAAACAGAGAAAAAAAAATTGTGCATAACATAGTTTTTGAAAAAATTACGGGTGCCGTATGGCACCGCTAGCTTCATATGTATGCAACAATTCTTGTCTGAATAAAACACATTTCTATGAGAAAAAAATTATTATTACTGAATTAATCAATGTAATTTATTGAATACATCTAAATATGGAATCGATAATTACATGTAAGGCAAAGACCAACAACACATTTACAACATTCGGATCAAGTTTGGCTTTTGCACGTTCCATAAGCAGTTTCGGCACGTAAGTACCTCAACGTACCACGTACGGTAAGCACCTCATGTACCCACATTTTTGTCGTGCTACCGGTGTTTTTCCCAAGTGGTGCCTGATCATCATTCGAGGACTGTTCACTAGTCGAAGAGCTATCTAACATCGATTCCTGAGATGTTTGAGAGCTTCATGAAGTGTTAGAATCCCTGTAACCATTTTTTTTTATAGATTTTACGAAACTTATAGTTTCAAACAGTTTATGTACAATGATGTGTCATTGATTTCACAAAATCTTTAAAAAAATACATATAGTTCAGCATCACAGGTACATTTTCCAAAATACACGTTATTGGCCTAGCGGTGCCGTACGGCACCCACATGATTTAACGCATGCTATTTACATATTTCTAGCTCATTGGGAATTAAAAAGTATGTAATGAGCTTGCTACATTATTACAAAGTGTAATAAAGCCTAATATTGGATGTACATAGCCAACAGATAAAAATATAATATACTTACGTGAAACGCATATCCATTTTCGAGCACTTTTTTTCACCAATGAACTTTTCAATGCTAGTGTATCCATAAACTGCACTGTGATTTTCTAAATTTGTCATTAGATAAAAGTCACATCTATAATCAATGGAAATTGATAAAAAACAATCATAATTGAAGATGCATTTAACGATAAAAATGCGAAAGTTTGATATGCTTAAATCGGGTGCCATACGGCACCCGTAGGCCGTAATGGGTTAAATAAAATAAAACGTAACTTACATTACTCCAAAGATTTTCATGTGCAATATACACTCAAAGTTTACTAAATGGAGAAAGAATGTTCAATTCATCGTCGCTCCAAAAGATTGTTACATTACCTGGAACAAATAAAAATACATTATTTCTTTCCATCTATGCATAATATAGATTTGTAAACATATACTTAACACAGCATTCAAATCGAGAGAAAAACTATTTTTACTTTATCAAAGCATACTGTGTGTAGAAAAGGTAGATAAATTCCGGAACACAACGCTGCGCTCCAAAACCTAAATCATTCATGTTGACGGCGCCTACTCGAGAACATAGCCAGAGGAGAGAGGATAGGAATGGAAGGAGGGAGAAGAGGCCTTTACTCAGCTGTTTATTTAGGTTTTTGTTACTGCAAGCATCGATAGCCATGTGGTTAAAGAGCCCGCTTCTCATTTTTGAGGCTCAGGTTCGTGTCCTGGCTATGTAACAATGAGTTTTTCAAAAACTTGCGTACGGTGAAGGAAAAAATTGTGAGGGAACCTGCAGGTCCCAGAATTGTTTCTGAGGCATGTGTAACAGACGCAGTCTCTGCTTAACCCTTTGGATATAAAAGGCGTGAGATTTTATTATTTAACGGCCTCGATGAAACATACTCACATACATACCCGAAAACACTGGTGCAGTCGGGTAAGAAATATTTCCAAATCTAATAATAACGCTTAAAACATTGCATAAGATAGTTTTACTTAAACGTGATTGATTCGGAATGAAATTGCACTAACTGTAATGGTTATGACCACACAGTTAGGTATTATTTTATCATTTCATAGCAATTTGTCAGTTTTGGCAAGACAAGTTGCTATAACCGTCGTGGTTTCGAACGGAACGTTGCTAGGTGCTTTATTATTACTAAATTCATATTGCATTGAGCTATTATTTTATGCAACAGACTTAAGACTGTTATTTTCCAATTGGGAAAAATATATCTAAGAACTATCTTGGTTTAGGAAAGTTTCGTTTCAAGCTTAAACATTTGTCAGATTCGTACTACGACCTCTTAAAATATGTAATACTGTTTATTCCTGTACAGCTGAAGGAATGGTTGTAAACGAGATACGGCATGTACTATTGATACTAAACAACTGAGATACTTAAATAAATATTAAACGACCAGACAGGAAGCCAACAGACACGTTCACGCACACAAATGCTGGCCACGAGCGGGATTCGAACCCGCGACCTCCGGCTCAGAAGGCAGGATCACTACCAACTGGGCCAACAGGCCCGTATATAGACGAAAGAAGAAACTGACTTGCTGATTGATCGATCAACTCACAGCCGAAACCGATGAGTCTAAAAGCATGAAAATTAGCAGAAAGGTTTCTTAAATGATCTAAATAAGAAGGGATTTTGAAAATCCATCTTGAAATAACAGGAAAAATGGGATCCGCGCTGGCAACGACGCTGGACGTCTGCTAGTATATATACAATAGTTTCACACCGTGATCTAAAATCTTTGACACAAAACATTATAACAAGATGACTTTATAAGGACGTCATTCGAAAGAAGTATGACTAAAACAGTACTATCTAAGCTTATTAAAGAGTTGGCGGTAATAAATAATCGGCTTCATATTGACGAGGGTACAATGCTCTCGAAGTGAACTGTGAAACAAGCTATGCACGCGTAATAAACTTTAATCGAAAAAATAAACAAAGCATGCTTGTTTAATAGAAGGTCGTCAACATAAATCATTGCCAGCATTACAAGAAGCTCTTGTAATATTTCCCACAAATCTCAGCAGAATTACGTAAAAAACATTGCATGATATTATTTCATACCATAATCGACTCGGGCGCATCGAATGTGTGACAGCGCATCAGGTGGCGTCTGCACATGCGCAAACAATAGGCGCCGAGTGTTCTGACTCAGCGACCTTGCGCACCGATACGTTTCTATGCGCGCGCGCTTCTTTCGATCGTTATTTATATACAAGCTTTTTTTCCGCATTCGTTAATAAAATTACTCTGTGGAGTGTCCTTGAATAGACACCATTATCTAACGAATTTTATTTAAATCGGTCCAGCCATATCCGTGTTTCGGAAGGCACGTTAAATTTTTGGTCCCAGCTGTCGTTTTGTTTACGCACAATCGAATCGTGAAGCCATGTCAGATACTCTTGAAATGGCATTGACTATTAGGTGACCACTAGCTTAACACCATCTCCCAATCTACGGTGGGCTCGCATGAGAGATTATAGCTCTTACTTCTTCATGTGTGAGGACAGACCCTTAGCTAAGCAGTGGGCTGTTACGGGTTGATGATGATGATGATTGCGACTTAGTATGTCGCCATCACTGCATGATCAATTAAATTAACAGATCCAAAACGATAAATACTTTTTAAATTTCTCAATTATTAAACGAATCCTTATACAATTCACAATGCAATAACATTCGAATAGTTAATTACAACTAGAAGTTGCTACATTTCTATTAAGATTGATCTAAATCGATCGCAATTAGCTGGGCTGATCTAGATCCGTCAAAAATACAACTCAGGTGAAGTGAAAGTATCTAACTTCTATTAATTTGCGCAATAGTTTATTATTTAGGTCTTTTTGTATAGCTCATGATATACTTTTTGCTAACCATTCTGCGCGGCTACGCTGGAATAGAGTTGCGATTTTATTTCTTTCGTCATCAACCCGTAACAGCCTACTGTTGATCTTAGGGTCTTTCACGCATGAAGACGTACGGGCTTTAAACTCCCACGCGAGCCCACAGCGGATTGGAGGATGGGGATATGCAAGAATAATGCGTAATATACATTTCGTCGATAGCTGTCAAATTCAGAAAATGACAAATAGACAGCGTTATTATAAGTTTTTTAAATTACGTTGCTCTACATAACAACGAAGTCTAGCGAATTTCTCATAATAAAGAGAAGCAGGGACAAAGCGGGTGAGGTCGTCGACCTTAGCCGTCAACACTGCACGCGCAGGGCTGCGCCGGCGCCGATAGAGCACGCTGCGTGCGCGTCAGCGGCGCGTCACCGTTCCTAAAGCGATAACAGTGCGGATAACGACGTATTTAGCGCGTATTCATTATGCTACTTAGATGACAGATAGGTTGCTCCACATAACTGTTCAAGGCTTTCTTAATTTGAGACATTTGAACAAGCAAAACTTTCAACATTCTTAAGATGGTCCACCATCACGACCAACTTCTTGCGTTATCGTCTGCAAACACTCGGAAACGGATCCTGACCGCCTCGATTATTTGCTCGAGCTTGTCCTGATTCGTGTGCGTTATAGTAGGAAATTCTATATGAAGTATACTAAGTAAACGGGTTAAAGAGCCCGCTACTCATGATGATAATCAGTGAGGCTCGGGTTCTTAACCCGTTTACTTAAATAAATTAAAAATCTCATGCCTTATATCGCCGAGGGGGTAGGCAGAGGTATTCCATTTCTGATTGTACCCACTTTTCATGAGATATATTTGACTCCTAAATGTGATAGGTGGTGACCCCATCGCCGGACCGGGTCTGTTACACACGTCTCAGAATTAATTCTGGGACCTGCGGGTTTCCTCACGATGTTTTCCTTCACCGTCGACCAAGTGATAAATATATACGTAAGTTTTCAAAAACTCATTGGAACATGCCAGGATTCGAACCCAAGCCTCACTGATTTTCATCATGTGATGCAGGCTCTTTAACCGTAAGCCTATCACTGCGTTAAATTGTGTTAACATATTATATAAAAAGGCGGTAGAGGTCACTACTTTATCTGAATAAATTTAATTAATCAGTAATTTAAACAATTTCACTAATTGTATAGTTTAAAATGTTTATTTTGCTATTTAATTTTCTTATTCAAATGCGCACAAGTTATTAAGGTTAGATAACGAATAACTTCTACGTATTGAGGGCATGGACGCGGCAATGGCATGGTAGTGCTAGTGTCACTTGTTTATTAATATAAATATTTTTCATAATGAAATAAAAGAAATTCACTATGTGCTGCTACTTTGAGGATTTAGTTTTGCACTACCGTACGCTTGTTATGTGTCCGACATTATGTCTAGTCCAGACTAGAGAGACAAATCGACACTACAGTAGGTACATATCTATAAAACTACTAAAATCACTTTGTATATATGTGTCGTTTTTATGTGATAGCATGTGCATCTGATGGTAGCATTATGAATCTGTATTTAAGTACCTATAGGTACATTATGCACCCAGCCTACTTCATAAATATGCACACACATTAAAAAAAACCGCGCATTTTAAGAACTCATCACGAAACAAAAGACGGGCGCAGCATTTGCGTAAAAGCTGACAACCATTTTGATTTGAGTGTCGCATCCCCCACGAGACCCCAGCCAGACGGTCTGATGACTGTGTAGACTGCAGTCTGGCTTCACACAAAAACATACGCCATAATGTTTATGATGCGCGGATATGTTCCCACAATGTGCTGTGATAATTTCGCGTCGGCAATTTTATTATGAGGGGCAAAAGAGGGTGTATATCGTTCAAAGTAGTTGACAACTTTCTGCGATTTGGCTACCTATTATATTGCTACAAACGTATCCATGGTCATCAATAAGGTATTAAACTAAATAAAAAAGTAGGTAAAGTCATGGGTTTGCTTTTAATTTTGTAACCACAACAATTTCTCGAATGTCCCTATTTACAAAACGCTTTATTAAATTTGCTTAGTGGACTGATTGAACTGGCCTTGTGTAAACGGCTGATTAAATTTTAAAGCCAAGTAGCATTTTTATAACGGTGATCTCCGACGAGGTGCTAACCAAAACCATACGAATGACTTATAATACTTGATGCTTAAGTTCGATCGAAAACGTTACGTCGCATATGTCGGAAACTTGTAGGAAAGTATCGATTCTGCATATTATACGCGTCGTATTAATAGCTATTCGCATGCCCAAATCACCCTTAGGGTCGCGACACATCTGCGGAACGTACAGCGCCGTAGGTTCGGTGAACAACATACATTACGGTTGACGCGGGTGGCCGAGCCATTTATATTTAAAGTGAAACGTCAATGTATGTTGTTCACCGAACCTTCGGCGCTGTACATTCCGCAGATGTGTCGCGACCCTTATGTTTGATACCATCAAATCATAGCGTACAAGTTCGTTAATAGCAACACCGATATAGTATATATATAAAAATCGATGCCACTTTTCGTTGTTATTTTATAACTCAAGAACGGGCTCAAGTATCCAAACCAAATTTTTAGGCTTTATTCGGACTATTTAGCAGATGGTTTATGTGAAGTTTGCTTAAAATCTGTCGAGTGGTTCTTCATTTATACGCGTACGTACCGGGCCGCTCGTATTATATTAGTCTACCATTAGCTACTACAAAGTTAAATGGAATGGTTAACAAGAAAATTAGTTACCTACCTGAGTACATTACAGACAGCTAAGTACAGTCGTATCGGAGAACTTGACAGGAATCCAACTATTTTACCATAGATGTAGCTCGAAAGAAGATTCACGCCATAAAAGCGCAGTGGCATGCGGCCACTATAACATTTCGACCCACGCACCAAAACTTAGGTAATTTATTTACGCGTAAAACTGTTTAAGCCGTTAACAGCTAAAATGGCGCCATCGGGACAATAAAACGCGGCGCGACAACTCATTCGCACTTCAGCTGTTCATCAAGACAAAAAAACAGCCTTAATTAATAGCTTCCTTGATTCCAACTTGTTTACTTCAATTATTCACGTTGATGGATTCGCGTGCTTGTATTTTGTGCTTAAAATTAGTTATGGTCGTTGCATACCGACATCCAATAACGATATTCGACAATAACATAGCGATAATCATACAAGACTGCTATTAGGGATTCTTAGTAAAACAATATGTTGAATTAATTTATGTAGTGATTCCGAATTGTAAATTCACCTTTAGTTGGTATTCTTAATTTTATTGTAATTGCAGAAAATCGATTTGAAATTCGCATGGCGAGTTTTGTTTCGTGAGAAACAAAAGATTCGTAGGTAATTTCCCAAATAAGCTCCGTCCGACTAAATAAGGAATACCCAAGGAAAATGCAAAAGAGGGCACCCCAAAAAGTGTTGTCACTTATAACTAACGTTGATGTTATAAAGAAGCTTGCTGACACGATGAGGTGACAAGATAATTATGATGGTGGTGATAACAAGCAATCAAATCACGAACTGCGACTTAATGCTGTAAGCAAAAACTAACATATTTGCCACTGTATTTGAATAGTTTTTTACGTAAGATAATAATTTAAAATCGCGGTCGTGAGCACGCGATTAAGCTTCAATGCGTCCGATTATTAGTACGGAAGATTATTGTATCACGAATCGTCACAAGCGTGGGTATAGAAGAACCAACTTCATGGTACCCAATTATAGTTATAGGCAAAGACGTTTAAAGAAAAAGTTTCTCTCTTCTAGAGAATGATTTTCTTCCAACCTCTTTGGTTATAGGCTATTAATCGTTATACCTGAGACTCGTTTTGGCAAAAAAAATTGCTATTCTAGTCTATGAACAATGAGATAAAAATATTACGCTTCTAAAATGTAGGTTACGATAAACTTCTTTCAGATAATAATAATAAATAAAATAAAATAAAAAAATAAAATAAATAATCTCACGCCTTTCATCCCCGCGGGGGTAGGCAGAGGTATTCCATTACTGGATATACCCACATTTCACGAGATACATTGGACCCCTAAACGTGATAGGTGGTGAGCCCATCGCCGGACCGGGTCTATTTACACATGTCTCAGAATTAATTCTGAGACCTGCGGGTTTCCTCACGATGTTTTCCTTCACCGTCGAGCTAGTGATAAATATGTACGTAAGTTTTTGAAAAACTCATTGGTACATAATAATAATAATAATAATAAATTGTAGGACACAATTCACACACGGTTATTTAGTCCCAAATTAGGCAGGGCCTGTACTAGGGGTACTAAACAACTGATAAACATACTTAAATAAATATTAAACGACCAGACACGAAGCCAACAGACATGTTCATCCACACAAATGTTGGCCCCGAGCGGGGATCGAACCCGCGACCTCCGACTCAGAAGGCAGGGTCACTACCAACTCAACCAACAGGCCCGTCACGCCAGATACTTTCAGTGGTCATATATTCTAACCAAGCATACCCATAAAAAACTGTTTAAGTAACAGGTCATATTCTAACCAAGCAGCTCTTCCATGGGTAATAAAAGAGCTGTTTAAGTAACAGGCCACCACCGTAGAGATAGAACATCAATCGAAGATATTCCGGGTATGCGGTTAGAAGAAAGCCGAATTACAAAATAACGATATTAACATAAGCGTGCGGCTGCGATGCACTAATTCCAATGGCGCCAACGCTAATGAACGCTTTGCGCAATTTGATAGCGTTTTACATAAAAACGAGCTTTGGACATTTCGGAATCGGAGAACTGAATTTTTATTGTTAGTTGTATCCCGTATCGGTGTCTCACCGGCCGTAAAGCGTCGGTACAGTTAGGAATCTGATATCATTCGGCTCGCCTCACGGTGCCCACGCTTGTTTTTGCCGCAAGAAAAACTTAATTGCCTTAAACGAAGACTTAATCATCTGTAATCCTGATATTACCTCCACTAAGAGCGATAATAAGCTCGGTCTGCGATAACGTCTAATTAAATCCATCGTGTGTACCATTGTTTACTCCGCTTCCGACAGTAGCTAACGTTATTCCTCCCACACGAAATTATCCGGCGATCGTTTTGCATTAGTATTAACAAGGTTTTGAGGCTGATTCAATTACAACAAAGGCTTGAAGTGTGCGACGGTTCAGTATGGTAGGAATAATTGCGCAACAAGATTTATGCGCAGAAACTCACGTGTTAACGACACTGTCGGTCTGCGGTACGATTAATTATCTCTTATGCGATCTGTGTGGGCGCAACGACGCTTGATCGAATATGTGCTACATTATGTCCACATTATACGACAATACTTTTGCGCCATCGTGCTCATTATGGTGAAACGTAGACCGTTACGCATAATATTAGAATTTTACATTTGTAACGTTTATTTTATAACCGTTAGATTCGGTGATTTAGTAAACAATGGTGACACAACTCGTATTGACCTTGTATAGTGAATGAAGTTCGTCGTCCTAAATAAACTTTGAGTTATATCGCGGATCGAAGTATGTTTTTATGTTAAATAAAGGGTATATTTTCACGAGCCTTTGTAAACAAGCCGCCCTTATCGCAGCATGCATTAACAGTAAGTAATGTTTAAACAATCTTCCCCGTGTTGGGCGCCAATCACGTGCGAAAGATTATGAGTTGGACACACAGTCCTACCCTGCAATATTTTACACATTTATTTAAGCCTTGTTCGATCAAATATAAATAGAAACATAATGTATAAACCTTTCAAAAGCAGTTATTATGAGGAAGTCCCATGTTCGGCTCCAAATAATGTATTTTGTTTAATTTCGCCTTTGACAATAAATTTATTAATGAAACCAACGAAGACTAAATACCACGAGAAAACAGCGGAGAGAGACATATCCGACAAGGATCCATACTTGTAATACCCAGTGTAAGTACCTTAAATGTGGTTTCTAAATTAATTACCAATACTAGTAACAGTCTGTAAGGTAGACCTCTCCCATTTGAGAGGAGGTTAGCTATCACTGCGTCTCGGCGATTAACATGGTAAGGTATTAAAGTTTAATAAAAACCAGATTTAAATACGAAATAGTTGGGCAGGGGGCCAATTCCACTAAATGTCAATGGTTATAGTTGGATGAATATGACATCTCAATGGTGTTATTTTGGCACATTTCAGAGCAAATAACACCATCGACTGACCAACTGTAACCGATGACATTTAAGGAATTGGCCGTCGTCCTGTTGGACCGTCTGTATCTCCCACAATCCTCTTATACTAGTCACGTGTCGTACACGCGACGCTGTCTACTTAAGCTTTATTACTTCCATGTTTATATTTCACGTCACGCCGAGCACAAAACTTATTTTCGCACGAAACCCCAGAGGGGATAGAACACGTGCCGGTAGACCACCAATGGTTAATTAAACGGAACAAATTCGAGATAAATCATTGTAATTACATTATAAAGCGGCGATGCAGCGTTTTATTGCTTGTTTTTCCTACATTAATTATGCATACCCTATAAATTTATATCAGCTGTAGAATCACACTTTTGCTTTACATTGCTTGCAAGCAAAGAGATTTAAATATAATAGGGCATAGAGGGGACAAAGCGAGCAAAATTTGAAGTCAAAAGTTATTCCAAGTGGAATAAGTCTAGTACAATTTCGACCGAATGACAGCTCGCGTTCATACTAACTGACATGACAAGGACATGACGCTTAGGCTTCAAAGTTTTGTCAAAGTCAAAGTCAAAATGTTTTATTCAAAATAGGAACTTACAAGTCCACTTATTGAACGTCATTTCAACTCCACCGCTTCAGCAATGAGCAAGAGCAATGAGCAAGCTTTGTATGAAAATATTCCCAATGCCCCCTCTATGCCCTATTATATTTAAATCTCTTTGCTTGCAAGTAAGGTTGCATAGCATGAGCCCTGAAGAATACTGCTAAGATATAGTCTGACTGCAAGCACTGTAACGCGCCTAAGGTAGCTGCGCGGTGAGACAGGGGAACAGATAAGCCCTCCCGCACGCTTACCTCACCTCTCCTCAGTCTCGATTTCCTCCCCGCGCACGCCTATTGCCAGCTAAGGCGCGGTACAGCGCTAGTGTCAACTATATATAACAACTATAATCTTATAATTTGATTGATGTAAAATAGTTTTACTCTTTTATTGTTATTATTAAAAGAAAATCTTTTTGTACTAACCGTTTACTGTGCTACTAACCTAAGACACAAGTATTTGGTTACTTAGTTTAGGTATCTCTTAAATTTAATTAGCAATAAGTTTAACTCTGTTAACCATTATTGTAATTAGACTAAGTTTATGTAATAAATTATTATTATTACCTATTATTTATTATTACTATAACTATAAATACTCGTATATTCACATTGAATTAACATGGAATTTCATAAGCACAGTAAAAAATTAGTAATGAAACGTCTCAACAACCACTTACAGTATTGATAAAGACTGGAGGTGACTTCACCCTGTATAAATACTAGTATAGGCACAGGTTGCGAGCGCATATTACTCGCTATTATTGATGCAGACTATCGACTTCGTACACTAATGGGCCACGTGTGCGATATCAAGTGTCTTCTAGAACTTTTATAGTGAAACCAAACCTACTAACATTCCTATAGAGTATATTTTTCTTTAGCATATTTATTTCATTCAGTTGCATTATTACGATAAAATAATAACATAGGGATCGGTAAGTAAAGTAACACTGCGTTAATGCATGTACCTGCGTCTAAAAATATGACGTACTTATCTCGAGAAATGGCCTAAAATTTTTTGCCGATAAGGGTAAACAAATCGTACAGTCAAGAGCACATGAAGCATTACACTTGTAGTGCGAGTCTGAGCTCTAAGACGATTGTAATAACAACGTTACAAAGTCCAATGTGTCAAGCTCCACGTGCTCTTGACTGTACTAATATTATAAACGCGAAAGTTTGAATGTATTGATGTTTGTTCCTATTATCTATATTTCTCGATCAATTTATTTTTACAATAATATTATGGGAGATATTTAATGCAAAATATATTTTGAAATTCTTTTGTAAAGAAAGTAATAGGTAAACTTAATAGGGTTTGAAAACGTTTGCTAGAGTAGGTACCTACAAAACATTTCATCATAATGACATACTTAAGGACTTCTAACTACATTTTTAACATCAATAATGTAGTAAAAATAGGCAGTTTAGATGTCGTGTAACTTTCAAAATCAAAATCTGTGTTACCCCATTCTATGCAAAGAAAGTATTCTGATTCAAAAGATATTCATAAAATGTGTAATTTTTTGTCAGCCATTATTGCATTTCTAAGGCCCTACTATAAGCTTCCACCTGACATTTATTGCTACGGAGAAAGGGACACACATATACGAACGCACTACTGCATCCCGCTCGATGAATAGAAACAATCCAGCAAGAATTCATAGTAGCATTAGTAGCCTGTGCGCAGGCGCGTCCTTCGTCTCTATAAATAGAACTGCCCTTGGGAACATCGAACGCGATTTATCGCCACCGGCCACTATGGAATACTCTAGAGTCTAGAACTATCTAATCTAACCACTATTACTTGGCTGAGGTGATGTAGGAATTTTACTTTTATTAATTTTGCTTTCGTGCGCCTGCTCATGTTCTGGAGGATTCAACCTGTAACGAACTATTCTACTTTTTTTGTTTCGAAATATTAATTATGTTACCTACTTACTAAAGGTTCTGCGCGGCTTCACTCGCGTGTTTCCCGTTCCCGTGGGAATACGGGAATAAAATATAGCCTATGTTACTCAGGAATATTTTAGCTTTCCATTAGTAAAAGAATTTTTAAAAGCGGTCCAGTAGTTTTTGTGTTTATTTGTAACAAACAAATCTTTCTTCTTTATAATATAAGTATAGAAGTATAGCCATAGCCTCTCATATTTGATCACGAAGCCTATACGACCAGACTTTAAAAGATTTTATTTCCACCAGAGTTCTCTTAAGGAATAAGACCAGTGTAAATTCCCGGCACCAGACAAAAACACAATTAATATTCCATTTTGAACTGGAACAGGGGACCTGTCAAGCAACGAGCCTGAACGTCCAGGGTAACTCAAGGACGGCGCGTCCTGTGCGCGGGCGCAGCGGGCGAATTTTAATGTGTTTCTCCGAATTGGACAAAGCGCCGCCCAGCCCGTCTGGACTGTTACAAATTATTGTGTTCGCAATATAAATCTCCTCATTATTAGGCAGTAGGCATATATTTGTTTTATGGGTTCCGAAACAAAAGGATGAGACCCTATTACTGGTCATACACTGCTTGTCTGTCAGTTCGTTTATCCTAACTTGAACGAGTAGTTGGTGGTTGTTATTGGGAATGAAAGAAAACAAAATTCTTGGTAAATACATAATGTATAATAGTACAGAACACTCGGAGCGCGAGCTTAGGGTCAGTTTTTTAGGTTACAACTCTTCGAAGTCTGCCTTTTCTAGGCAAAAATCCAGTAGGTATACTGAGACTTATGGATTAAAACATCTTCTTATAGTTCCTCAAGTAACATATATAAAATTCAGCTTTTATAAAATGACGAAAGTATAACCTTCATTCACCACGAATAAAGGGTGTCTGACAGGATGTTTCCACCGTTATCCAAACTTCATGTTCCGAGATCGTTTTCACCTGTAGTAGGGACATACACAGACAAACTTTGAGGCTTTACAAAATGAAGGTCTGATCATCGCCGGCTCTCACTATATTACAGATTTATTTAACAATAAATCGTGATGATCGATCACGATGATGCTACATATCATTACGTGTCCTTCGACCGTGATAAAAGTAATGTCAGCGTTCGTTACGTAGGTATCATTTTATAATAACTATTTACAATCATTATTATGACAAAGCGTTATCGGAATCATATGTTATTATGACAATGATGATGTAAGCAACGAGGAAAACCGAAGCGCAATGCAGGTCAATGTCGAGAATAATGCTCTCGGGTGTTAATGTGGGAAATATAAATTAACTGCAGCTCTCGAGCTTACGTTGTAAAATATTTTGAAATATCCTAAGAGAAGTCTCCATCACGTTTAGGGGCCCAAATAATATACTGGTGAAAAGTGGGTATTTCCAGAAATAGAACCTAATTACCCCCCCCCCCCTCTCCGGGGGATAAGAGGCGTGAGATTATTTATTATTTTATTTATTACAATATGTCTGCCGGCCGAGATGGAGTAAATGTATTTAAAAAAATATGTTTTCAACGAAAGTCTGTCCGCCATATTGTTTGATTGGGACCAACCACCAACACATTTTTTTATATATTTAACATTCAATACATCACCTTGTAGACATTATGTATATTGAAATTGGTTCTGTTCTATTTAACTTTCCCATCTCATTTATTTATAAACCAGTTACAGGCTACAGGCTACGCCAAAGGAATCGACTTTACCTTCTCAAATACATGACCCGAAAAAGATTATCCACATGATGGAGCGATTGTGTAAAAAAAATAATTAAATACACATATATTCAAACTGCTCTGAACAAGATGTTTCACAAAATACCAAAATTTGCTAATCCCAATATGATGTCGTATACATTATCATTATCATGTAACACAGTGGAGCGACGGATGTTGCGCAGGAGTCGATTCATGTTCGCAATCGGTGCTTATCCGCCATTCTTATATAAGACTCCAGTACAACTATTGTATTAAACAATGACAAAAACAAATGCGAAGGGTACTTAGTCAGGAATTCAGAATCTATGAAAGGGGTGTACAAGTCATAAGCGTTAGCTTGAGATTTGTATACTTACCAAATATGATCTACTTAATATTAATGAGCATTTTAAATCTAATTAAGCTGCATACGACAAACGTAAAATCGAAAACTCTCAAAAACTAAACCGTTTGGAATATGAAATTTGAAAATCGGTGCGGAATCCAGTAAGGACAGAACTATACTATGGCTCTGCCGTTGCCGATAAAAAGAAAGAAAGATACAATAGATATAGAACAATAGGTGATACAATAGGTTATAGAACGCTTAAAAAACGCCTACCTTACCTACTTAACGGCTTGTACTGCAATTGTATTATTAAATAAAAATATTATTATTACACAAGGAAGGGGAATATACTTGGGCGGACCAGAACTTCTATTACGATTATTTATTCATCTGGTCAACTATCCTATGATTGTTACGAGATCCGCTATTGGCTGTGTTGGGGATGATTTAGATCAGAGTAGATTTCAATGTTTTACAAAGGCTCTAGATTACCTTTTCTAAAGTCCTGTCCTTAAATTCTAAGAGATCATTCCGGACGTGAAATTCAGATTCGTATTCCGTTAAACAGTGAAAAGAAACAATATCAATTGACAGTATGAAAATGAATTCGGAATAAATTGTGAGATGAGTTCTATGGCAGAACAGCAATAAAGAAAGCATTTATTTCCAAGTAAGCCCGCAATACTAACATTTGATTATACTTTCCACCGATCGCGTAAGCATCCAACATTTGACCACATCCCAATCAAAAACATCTATTTCTGCTGCAATAGCCGCAGGCAGAAAGTGAAGTGCATTAAGAGGAGGCATTCAAACAAAGCGTGCGGTGATATCGCGCCGCTCACGTTTGTATCAGTCGGTTTACAGTGGCCGACATGACTTCGACGAGAATACTATCCGACATCGGACGAATCGTGTTATGTTCAAAACCTACTGTTATAATCGGGTACTGCTCCAAAAATGAATGTATGTCTCGGTGACAACGACACAGGTTTGCTTAGTTCTTAGTAACGTTCTATTGTCAAAATATTATTGTTATTATCTTGGATGACAGACGCCCTTTTTGATCATGGAACCTAACCTAACCTAACCAAAGTAAATTCTTTTAAATTGGAAATGTACCTAATCACCACGATTCGTTGAAGAGAATTCAGTAGCTGCTCTTTCATAACTGAGGGAGATTAATGGAGTGATTTACCATTGCCTTGTTCATTTTACTCAGCTGGGTATGTTAGCAGGTTTGGTTATGTTTTCCTTTAAACATAGCATACATGGAAATAGTAGGCATTATTTTTCGGGTTTTGTCTCTAAGGATTTGGTTTCTAATCTACTGAATATTATAGCGTACCTAAGCCTCGTTGTCGTGCCGTCAAGTAGAAAGCCTCCCATCCGTTCGGTTATTTATTGCGGCGCCGGGATGAGCCGGCGCACGCGCAAGCGTTCGTGAACCCGCTTCAATCACGAACGCGAATGATTGTGAGGAGTGATCTAGTGCTGCAAAAACTTTGCTTTCAATCTTCATGTATCCTGTCTGGACCGCGTGTTTTTGTATGTACCCTTGTCATCGGCTTCTGTCATGAGTCATGATAAGCTCTCTTTGAGCTGCTTTAAACTCAGTTTTGTACATTTCATGCGTATGCGTCACCAATGCATTTCTTGCGTCCTTGCGTTAATTGAACCCTTTATCGATCTCAGTTGCGATAAGAGCGATGAAAAACCTAAGCTTTAATTAGCTGACCGTGCTGTCCAACAACGCTGACCGTTTTTGGAATCGCTTATGTAATTTTCAACATTCTTCCGCAATACTAGTTACTCGGACGGGCACAACTTCTTCTTTCCTGAGGGTATATCCTTTCCACCAAACAGCTGGTCGATGAAGAGGAGCGGAAAGAAGACATTTTAACTTTTAAATCGTCCCCAAGATGCAACAAAAAGTTTATTATGCGTGATGGAACTGGCCATAAAATAAAGATCACAGTATCTGCCTTATCTGCGCCTTCAATCAAGTGTACGTACAAGAAACCCCCTTCAAGTTTCCATTAGATATGGACCTCCTGTGATTTCCTGGGTTCCTGGTTTCTCACGCTAAAAACTGCTATAGAATTTGCAATAGCGCGTTATCACGGAGTCGCCTGACGGGTTGGATGTAAAAAGCGGGGTGGTTACCGAACGGGGGTAAATGACCTCTAGCGGCCTTCGCCCCTCCCCTGCGCCCGCGCAAGGACGTCGCCCGAGAGTTGCATAACTCGATGTGACTGTACGAGCTCTAGGGTTGCCACTTGTGTGGCTGTTTGGAAGTCCGTATAAATAAAGTACTAGCTGTGGCCTTGCGTGAACCTTAGGTAGGTCATCGCAGCGCCTAGGTACTATGTGATTATCCGGGACGAAAAGTAGACTACGTCCTTTCACAAGATGTAAACTGTCATCCTGCCGAATTCAATGAAGATTGGTGGAAAAGGTAACAGACAGAGTTGCTTTCGCATTAATAATAGTAATAATAGTCCGGGAAGAAGTTGGTTTAATACTCAAAGAGAAGAAGAGATGAGGTTGGAGCTTTGTTAAATAATAAGTACTTATGACAAAAGATTTCTTTTTAAATTTGTATAAATATTATGAATTATTGTATTTCACTACCTATATGGAAATTAAATTGCGAGTAATCTTTAATTGAAAAGCTTACTTATCCCAAAAAATCTCAAAACATCATCCAAAAATGAATTTCGATTATCATTACAATTTTACAATTATAGCAAATTTTTAATATAAAATAAAGTTTTTAATGATAAAAAAAGTAATGTAATTGAGTACTAAAAATGATAACGTCACAAAGGCAGTACCCAGCACATTTTTTTTACTAAATTTTCGTTTTGACAGCTCATAATAATTTAGGCTTGCAATCTATATACCATAACTGTTTCATTACAATCCTTCTTTAATTGTAATCTGTTTTGTATGTCTAATAAATAAATAAAAAGGAACTTCTTTGACTAAACAGTAAATAGCCTATTGTAGGATATCTTTCCCTATCTCAATTGAAGTTGTGGTTTATCTCTCTACACCAGTACGTATACTCATGAAAAACAAATAATTTACTATCCAATAATATATACATGCATTTTAAATAACTATTAGAAATTGCACTTCCTAGTAATAAAAGCGTTAACGATTAGCTTAACAACCCTAACAGTTTATCGATACCGTTCAGAGATGCGCTGTCGTCGTGTAGGCTGCGCGGGCGCATCGGAATGAAAATAAAAGCTGTGCATATAACGCTTCAGTTAATTTAAACCGAATAAACTGTGCGGTTTATATTGGTGAAATGCGTTTCACTTTTGATTTATAAGTCGTTTCTCTCTTTTCTTGCGGCGGACGAATGTATTGAAATCAAAATCTGCTTCAATACATACCATCAATTCGGCACTTGCCTTCATCCTCTATAATGGTTTGTGTTGGAGACCAGGTATTCCATTCATAGAAGTACCCACTTTTTTCGAGCCTATCCCCAGCATTGGGTGCTGTTACACAAACCATAGAATCCTGGAGCTTGCGGGGTACCACACGAAGTTTTCCTCCGACGACAACCATTTCAAACTCGATATTACTTCCACATTTATTATGCAGAATAAAAACAATTTCGAAAGGAATTTTCCTCAATAAAGAAAATGTTCCTACTGCGTTATACAACAAAATTACATGTGAGGACCTCGTTAATATTCAGAGCATATTTACGCGCCACGGACTAATGGGACCGGCCAATAATTGCGCCCGCGCATAATTGTAGGAACTAGCTATCTCCGGTGCGTACGCGACGGTACTTATGCCTTGATAAATGTCGCGAATGATTGATGGCTTAAGTCAAATTGGCTTTTAAATAGCACTTAAAGGTAAGATGTTTCTCCTTAACACCTTACGATATTTCCTGACTGAGGAATTCTAGGTTAAAATCTCCCGCGCGATTACACTACAACCGTATTTCAACTAGGAAGCTGATTAAGCTCGAAAGTCGAAACCCATCTAATTACTGACTGCACTGACTACCATTACTTAACCTGTTCGGTAATCGATACAATAACAACTTTGCACTGTTATCGCTTGTTCAGGTACTTACAACTAGGGAGCGCTGTCAAGAATAACAACTTTATCGCATCGCACAGTCGAGAAAATAATACAGTACAGTACAGTAGTACAAGGAATGCATCTAAACGGGGCAATAGCACAGATTAGAATAGTTACTTCGCAATAGTGCTGGGTGAGCGGGGAGGGAAGCGAGTCCAGCACACTAAAGAAAATGTCGTATATAATAATAAACAGAAAAAATTGCTTCAATTTGATATATAAATAATATATGTACTTTATGAACGTATAAGTGTACCAAAATCATACCTGTTTAGACGTGGCTGCGAAGAGGTGCGGCCACATGAGTTTACTCATGTGGTGCGGCCAAGTGCGCAAGGGCAGCCGTAATTTTTCAAAGTCTTTATGTATATTGGAGTGAGTGAACTGCACGATATTTTATTTAAAAAACAAGTGACGAAATTTCGTCATAAAAAATTAATAAAAATTATTCTAATTAAAATACTAGCGGCCTTATTTCGATAGGCTAGATATATATTCCGCTAATCATAAATATGCGTAAAAATTTGGTTTGTAGCAAATACTCGATCCCTACACTAATTCTGCAGCCGGATTTCAGGCTAAAACGATAGGTCGAGCAAACAAAAAATCGCTCGCGCCCGTGAACAAAGATATTAAAAGGTTCATAGAGCAGTCATTAAAAATCTGTAAACGTAACGTACGTAACTATGAATAGCAACAATATTTAAAAAAAACTAAGTTTAGCTATAACAAAAGCTACTGAACAATGAAGCGCGCCTTTAAGTCCCAGTTTTAGCAAACGAATGCGACCTATAGGGTCGGCAGCGTTCTAGGGGCGGCTTTGAGAGTGCGCTCTCTTGCTTTACATCTCTTTACAGGAGAGAGACTGAAGATAACAATGAATTGTTATCTATAGGTTGTAGTAGACTACGACTTTATTCGCATTGTCCCATCTTGGTAATATTTAAATGCCTTTGTACGTGATCAAGAGCTTAAAAAAACCTACGAACATTTCCCTTAGGAACACAGTAATACAAACTTGGACAATGAAGAGATCAGGAAGACATGTGCAGTTAGCACACAGCATTCCTCGCCATTCATCCATCACAGTTGACGTGGCACAGAAAGGATCGCGGATTTCTCCGAATGCGTTGATGCGGTCTTACCTGGAACAAACGAACATTATTTTATTATTAGATACAATTGCAATTTACTTCTGAATTAAAAATACTTGGTAGCAGGTGGTGAGGGATGTTATTGGTGTTTTGCTGTGACCTGTTCTAATTCCAGCTTTTTAAGCATGTGCCTTGATAGATGGGTCAATAAACAAATTAATTGGTGCACAAGAATCATGTATCGTGCAACCAGCTTGGTCGCTTTTTTGAAGCCTATTAAATTACAAGGCATGCGATTTAGACTGGGTAAACATACATACAGCCTTGGCTTTCGTCTAATATGAAACAAAGCTTTATTTTACGGTTTATCTTAAGGATAAAGTTTTAGTGAACAAGGTAAAATGAAAGTCATGTAGGTAGAAAAAAGTGTGGCACTCTTCGTTTTCCTACAAATGGGCGACTTACGTCTATAATTTTTTTCGTCGATATTTCGGAGGGGTAGTCAAGAGCACGCTAAGCTTGACACTTTGGACTTTGACCCGGCCCTGTATTCTATGGCGCGCAGTACAAATCAGAGCTCAGCTTAAACTGGTAGTGTCAAGCTTGACTTGCTCTTGACTGTACTACATGGTCCAAGAACATGACTAAGACCACTTGGTTTTCGGCTTCGTCATATTTTAATAAAGAAAAGTCGTAAAGTCTGCGGCAAGGGAAAGTCGGCGTAAGCATACAAAACGCGATAAAATTTAACAAGTCGCTATATCGGTAATAGATTAATGACTTTACAGAAAAGGTGTGATAATGGGAAAGTCGGCAAAATGTCCGTACTCGGCTGAGTGCGGAAATCGTCTTCGTAAACTAAACTAGTGGTCACAATACTCATAATGCCATCTAGACCAATGGCATAAGACACGGCATAGATCTGTATAAGCCTACAGACAAACAAACGACTTCAAATACACAAATTTATGAAAGGTTAAACCTTTCCGCCAGTCCTCGGGCCTCGCTGGGAACAAAGGATTGCCTTAACGTATACCATTTAATCTAAATATCACCGAGTCAGCCTTTCGCAAGCGGGTAGTGTTCTGTTTCGCAACTAGGACCGTATTGGTAATTTATTATGGCTGCTTTTTGCGAAGCACGTGAGTTGGCTGGGAAAAGATTTGTGTGACATATAAGTGATTGATTTATTGCTATTAGTGAGAATTGACGTAGCAACTTGATAGTTACAGGACGATATTAGTAATTGCGGACTTAACAAGCCTTTAGGCAAGTGGTGAATGAAACATACATTCACTTAGATGGCGGTCATGTAACTGGGTAATTGATTGTATTGAAATGCAATTGCCAGTGATATATATTAATTAAAACCATCTCAACACACATCTAAAAATATTTTTTAATAATAACAATACACAAGCTTATTATCTTGCAGAATTGTTACCAGACCGGGTAAAACACAATTTACTGTGCTGTAAAAAGAAACAGGAGCAAAGCTCAAAATATAATACCAGGATTCGACCAACAAAGACTAAGGTTTAACCGGGATCAAATCCAAAAATCCCAACGTATACTTTAAGCAATTGGTTGAAATTCCCTCAAACCGCTTTAAGATCGATTTTTACAAAACAAAAAACGTCCGCGTCAAAATCGATCACAAATATTGACTAACGGCAAACGGATCGTGATTCATTTCGGTTGTCAAAACTGTCACGTTCAAAGTTCACAGAAACGGCAAACGTTCACAGAACAACTGAATGCTATTAAAAACGTCGTGCGCATGACAAGAAATATCTATAAAATTGATTGATTCGTCAAACGCTAACATAAACAGTTACTGCATTTATAACGGCAGGTCTTTTACGGGATAAACTATCCGAGTTTAGTGAAAAAGCTTGTTTGTGTTATATCTTGGTGAAGTAACATAGGTACATAATTCTTTCTAAGCTACTATAGTGTAAGTACCAATGAAGCATGTTTAGGATCATACGAGGACTTTGTAGTGCAAAGTGTCTTTAAATTGGGATGTTCTCACCAGTTCCATTAATTAATGAATCGAACTAGTGAGAACAAACCTTTAAATTCACCTTCATCTCCAGAGTATCATTAAATATTAGTGTCTTGTACAAACACCGGAGTTTTTTTGTTGGTATTAATTAATGTATTTTAGGTAGGTATAACGGTTTAAAAAAGTTTTGTTAAGTTGTAACATCTACTCTATCCAAGTGACAAGTAATCTGCCGCATAACCTTATGTTATTTACTATAGATAGACAATCATCATTAGCTTATGGCGCCGTCCACATCTATATAGCACTAGAATACTTGCCGGTTCCTATAGTGCACTAAACTCCTCTCAAACCGATTTCTCACACAGATCATCCCAGATACAGTGTTCCATTTCCACAATTTCCAATCTGCACATTTATCGCCGACCGCTATCGGAACACGGAACCGGCGCACGCGCATTTACCGCTGATAACGCCCGTATTGAAATGAGCTGCCGCGAAGCGTTATTGTTCGTGGAATGGAGTTACAGAAGGTAATATTAATTTCTATGTTATGGTGTTACTTCAGGTTTTATAGTTCAATTATTCTACTGAGAGCTTTAAGAGATAACATTTTTAAATATAAATAACAAAATGAACAAGCCAAATGCGAGCCGGACTCGCAAATGAAAGGTTCGATATTGAATACTACGTTTTTCTTATTATATTAAATTGTTTTGTTTTAGATTCTTACTGGCCGTTGCATTGAAGATTTCTTGCACGTTTACGGATACAAAGTAGTATAATATGTCTTTTCTATAGCTAGAATAAAACAAAGAGTGGGAGGTAGTCTAACCCAAAGTTTTATACAGAAAATGTTAAAAAGAGATCCATAGAATATTACATTTTAGCTATGTAAAGCTGTCACTTAAAATGGGAAAGAAGAAAAAGTCATATAGACAAATTGTAACCTCCTATTTCCCATCCCAGTAAGAACTTAAACAGTTTTAATAAGTTATATTATACCAGATCTTAGATCTAATAATATTTATCTTAAAAAACAAACAATGTGACCATTAGGTCATTAGTATTGTAGTTTAATGGCCTGATTATATGGTAATCCATATAATCAGGCTACTAAACTAAAATACTAATCCATCCATAAACAACTGTTATCAATCCAAATTATGATACAAAATAATGCGCGCTATTTTCCGGCCAGTAACCTTTTCATCCGCTACCGCCGGTCCTTTACGCTACAAGCCTAGCAAATAACAGAGTTCAATAAGCAATAAACAACTTGTATCAGACACCTCCCCGATTTGTCCCAACGCGGAACCGAACCGACGTACCCTGACAGCTGTTTGTATGCTAATATTCGGGGTGACAGACCGACGGACCTATTCTATGTTTTTACCAAGTTTAGACAGGTATCAGAGGCAAGAGACGATGTAAGGAATATATGGAGTCCTTGGTATTCCGGTTCTTGTATGCAAAAACACTACACTCCGTTTGGCTTTGGCGTTGTCGGGTAAATGTAGACTTGCAGTCCTATGCGGCTGCTTGGGCTTTGGAATATTTTAAAAATAAAAACAATATGCAAACGCCTCTTATCCCCAAGGGGGTAGGCGGAAGTATTCCATTTCTAGAAATACCCAATATTCATCACAAAATTTTTTGGACCCCTAAAAAGTGACAGGTGCTGAGCCTATCGCCACACCAGAGTATGCATTATAAAACTTATTAGTTACATTTGAAACATTGCCTTCTTGTCTCGTATAAAAATCACAATTACGAAATTCGTAAATGATATTATTTAACCTTAGTTTCATAAACTCACACAATATAATGAAACAAAAATGAATTTGATTCAAATCACAATAGATACCAACAGCTGCATCGTTCCGCCATTGTGTTCCACGATAAAGATTGAATAGGAGCGCACGCGCAGCCACTGCGCTGTTTCCGGTATACTTGACCTGATTTTCGGTTATTAACTGTTTAAATATTATACGTCATTTTTGTACTTCACAGTATTTATTTAAATATGTCTAAAACAATATAAGTTGGACCAAAAAAGATAATTGGATAATTAATACTTGAAGCCGGATAATAATTGGTGAAAAAAAAAGGCAAAAATAAGTTCTTTTCTGTAGGTAGGTACAAAAAGTACACTTGGAAAGGTCAATAGTCAATCTTTCAAGTCAATGGACGAGTTTGAGATTTTGAGATTGGCTTAATGTAAACAGCAGCCCATCTCCACCGATGAGTTGCTGGTTCCAAATGCGCTACCCCGAGAAGAACCAGCAAGAAACTCAAGGATAAATTAGCATTTTCACTTGACAAGGAATCTAAACAACAAATGTGCTTCTATTCGATTAAATCTCACGGGAATAATACAACCGAACCCGTAATTACAGCCCAGAACCATATTATAATACTCTCAAATTATTTGCAGACAATACTCGGCACTATATCAGTTGCATTCGTTGCGCAAACGCAATTAATTCAAGCATGAAATCGCCAGTTCAATCACGTATACGCCTAAATTCGCGCGCGAATCTCACGTTCTATTTTCGAATTGCGAGTTCGAATACAATTTACACGTTTATCGTGAGAATGGATACCGTTTTGATATTTTCAGAATTAGGACTAGCAGTGTTTGCTGCATTTCCTTATTGCATTTCTGACACAGCCCAGTTGCGGATGAGGTTGGCACAATGTGACTGGCAAAAAACAAACTTGTTTTAAGATGTCATTATATTAATTTTTTGTTCAACTTCGTATTTACATACATGCATAATATTACACATTTTTCCGGTCAGGGTTGCCAAAAGGCAAATATATCGCATCCATCAAACGACTCTTGTATGCTCGTCGGTTTCAGGCACTCATCTGTCGGACGTCGCCAACTACTGACGGCCACCCTTCTATATGGGTCTCGTTAATTTCATAGTTACATAATCAGTCTACAGTACAATCTGAAAATACATTTATCAAAGCTCTTTGTTTTATTTGATAGTGTAATAGCAGCCATACTGCATAATGTGATATATTTTGGCAAAAAAGAAATCTATCTCCTGCACCACACTTCTGGATCTGGATATTTATATAAAGAAAGTAAAGAATATCAAAAAGATTTCTACACCGCTCTTACAAAACAACAAATTTGTCACGATTAAACATCCATATGAATTCATTGGAAAAGATCATTCTTCACCCCTTTACATGCGAATTTATTTATTTTCTGACATTTTGTAGCACCCAAATTTACATTTTCCGCAGTCAAGTCTCACCATTACGGCTTTGATAGATGGCTGTATAATAGCTGTTACGTGTCGGCTACCGACCGACTACCGACAGAGAAATGTCGATCGTTCTGAACGCTAATTGTCTGAGATGACGTGAAGGAAAGTGAATTTAATCACCGACGATTTGTTGGCAAAATTGTTCTCTCAGGTTTTGAATATTTGTCTATGTCTAAATATGAAAGGATTCTTAAGCAATACAAGCATGCTCTAACAGTTGACTAATTTCGTGCTGTAGTTTTAAGTAATGGGCTAGAGAGAGTATTGCGTATTTAATCTTAATTGTTATTATTAATCAATACAATATATATTCCAGAAACAAGTACTTTTTTAATCTTGAAAATCCGTAACAATAAAATATGTAAAAGTAACGCTCTCTGTTTATACGTTTTGATAGCTAAACCGCTGACTCGATCTTCGACACAATGGTAGTCAAAAACCTTTGGGTGGCTAGAAAAAATCGGACAGGCCACTAGCTTGCCAAACACCCGCCTTCTATTCCGTGGGCTCGTGTGGTAGATTAGGACCCATACCTCCTCAACCTCATACGTGAGGAAAGACGATCAACATCATTAAGGGTTGATGAAGAGTTTCTGGAACGCTAACAAAGTCGCAAGCGGTCACTAGCGTAATAAGTACAATCAAAGCATGAGAATAGGGTCACACGAGCCAATATGCGCACTGGCACACGTACATCATAAACCGTGCATGAGAATCGCGTCCACAATTACAACGCGCATGGTAAACATACGACAATCGCTGTGACGTGCGCGCGCGCCGTATTTAATAATGCATTGGTAGGAAGACTACTACTGCGCATCCACAGAGGAAAATCCGTAGTTTCGATGCGTGGAATATTTCAGTCGATGATTATATACATTCATTTTTAAACAAAATTTAACATTCTGGTTACAAAATTTCATGAAAAACCATATAGCGGCCGCTAGCCAAAATAACGCATGAAGAAGAATTATAGTTTTTAATTTAGGTGTGTTAGACGCATATGTCTTTACCTCCAAAGTGTAATTGAATGGCTACATTTTTACCCTACTGCACCAAAAAGAAGGTAATCTTTTCTGCTATCAGTGCCTTTTAGACGCAATCGGGTGTTTTGTTGGTTTAATTAATGTATGTACTTCTTCTACTTGTCTCAGACTGGTGCTTTAAAAACTACCTTGTTTGGACCAAAGAAGAATAACCTTTAAATACTCGAAACTAAATCGCAAAATCCTATTTAGTTTTTGCAACTTCATCATTCATCTATTCCGGCAGTAATAATGATAAAACGCCCTCAGAAATGAAGAAAACCAGTTAAAAATCTTCCTAAGAGTCGTAAATTAACGTCCGCGTGTAATGTCCATGCGCCCAGCGTACAAGATTGGCTGCGCCAGCGCCTCTCGCTTAATATTCTACATCCGGCAACCACTTTCCTAACAGTGTTTGAAAATTGCCGCATCTCTACGCTACAATACACCTCGTAAACTTTAACTGCGTCATATTTGAAATAAACAATTACTATTTAAAAGGGCCCTTTGGAAGTCATACCCCAGTGGTTAAAGAGCCCGCTTCTCATTCGTGAGGCTCGGGTTCGAATCCTGACATGTTCCAAAGAGTTTTTCAAAAAGATTACATCTATATTTATCGCACGACGGTGAAGAAAAACATCGAGAGGAGACCAGCAGGACCCAGAATTAATTCTGGGACATATGTAACAGCACCCGGTCCGGCTCATCATGTTTCGGGGTCCAAAAAATATATACTGGTGAAACGTGGGTATTACCTGACCCTAAAAGTTTCAAAATACCTACACAATACCGATAACAGAAGCTCGCTGTAAAACCGAAAATGCAGTTTGTCTACATTAGTCCACAGCATCACTTAAAATGTTCCCCATGCACCGCTGTAGCAATAATGGGGCAACTTTCCCAGAAACTGCTTTTAGTAGAACCGTGCACTATGCCACGGTAAAATCTCGGCTTTATAGGGCTGTCCAGCCCGCGGGCAGTTCAAAGGGCCACAATGGACTGAGATACGCGATAATACACTTTATCTGATTTGAGCAAAGGTTGCAATGGTTTGGTGCGCCGAATCGCTAATATCATAGCTAAGGGTGACCGTACACGTTACGGCATAAAGTGTTTACATGACAAGCATTTATTATGAATTGAGTTTATTATATTAAAATTTATTTACAAGCCTTTAAGGATCAAGTGAACAGGTATCTTATCGGAAAGCTCGTTCCATCGTAGGCCCCGTCTTTGCTCTCGGGCTAGTAAGCCTGTCATTAATTTAACAAATTAAAAAAGAACTTACGTAAGTATGTACTGATTATTTTAAATACAGTAGTGGCGTCATAAAAAAAGTAAGAAGTTTTTAGGTTACATGCCATTAAGATGTGATATATGTGTGGTATACCGAATTCAGATACCTTGATTTATTGTAGCTGGCAAACTTTTGTCGTTTAAATTAATTTGACTATTTAAAATAATTAATAAATAAAAAGCAGTGATAGCCCGGACGGTTAAAGAGCCGGCCGAAAATCAGTGAGGCTCGGGTTCGAATCCTGGCATGTACCAATGAGTTTTTCAAAACTTACGTACATATTTATCACTAGCTCGACGGTGAAGGAAAACATCGTGAGGAAACCCGCAGACCTCAAAATTAATTTTGAGGCATGTGTAAATAGACCCGGTCCGGCGATGGGCTCACCACCTATCACGTTTAGGGGTCCAATGTATCGCGTGAAATGTGCGTATATCCAGTAATGGAATACCTCTGCCTACCCCCTCGGGGATGAAAGGCGTGAGATTATATTATTATTATATTTATAAAAAAAAATTATGATTATATTTCTTTGCTTATGAATTTAATAACAGGAGACTACCCCTAACATGCATACTTTAGGTAGGTTGTGAGATAAAATATCATAAATCTAAAAATACGCCACTGTCCCTACACATTCGACGATGCGTGGTTTGGTCCAGTAATGTGAAACGTTTCCTATGCGACAATCGGATCGTGTACATCCAGCTTTACAGTGACTGCATGTCATGCCGTGAGCAAAGAGCAAAGGTTTCCAGCACTGAAAAAGGCAATAAACATTATGTAGGACTTTCGTTTCGAAACAAACAATGGCGGGTAATTTTACGAGAGAAATCGCGAACTAGGAAATGGGCAAAATCGAACTATACTAATTTGATTTGCCTTTTGCAGCTGAGAAAGCAGTTTATGGGTTAAGCGACCATGTATGTAGTTTCAATTTTGTGTACCGGGTTGTATGGGAAACTGTCATTTGTTCGCAGTGTGTTCGGAAGAAGACGATTTACACACTGTGTCTGCGTCACGATTCTAGCACTTCTATGAACCTTTGTATGAAATAGTATGAATACGTAATGGAGACGATATTTAACAATTCGCAGTACTAAATATCCTTCATATGGCATGCAGAAGTTTGAGGAACTCCTATGATGTCACTTATCTATTTTAACATTATAAATAGGATTTTTTTTGTAATAAAGGCTTAGAAACTGCAGGACCGATTTAAAGAAAAAATCACCTTCATATAGTCAAAGCTAATAATTCTGGGATGAAGCCATGAAGCCTTTATTAACAATATAACGAATGGCTATGATTTTCCCCAGGTACGCGGGTAAAATCGCGGGGAACGGCTATACATTTATATAATCTATACTAATACTATAAAGAGAACGAATGGATGAAAGAAGAGTAACGAAAGAGATTTATGGTGCGAATGTTGAAGGATACAAGGCAAGAGGACGCCCCAGAAGGACGTTCACGGATCAAATTAGTGACGTCCTTCAAAAAGCTGGGGTCAAGAGTGCGAAGAATAAAAGAGCGTGTATGAAAAGGCTTATGAATGTGAAGGAAGCGAGGGAAGTGTGCGAAGATCGGGCAAAGTGGCAATCCATTGTCTCTGCCTACCCCTGTGGAAAGAAGGCGTGAGCTGTATGTATGTATGTATGTACTATAAAGAGGAAAGATTTGTATCTTTGTTACGAATAGACTCAAAAACTGCATGAGGTTTTAAAAATTCTTTCACCAATGGAAAGCTACAAGATCCCTGATTAACATAGGCTATATTTTATTCCCGTAATCCTACGGAAACGGGAACTACGTGGGCGAAACCGCGCAGAACCGCTAGTGTAATCATATTTTAGATATCTCAAAATATTTTGAACTAAACAATGTTTAGAGCAGCATCTTCTAAAGCGTTAATTGAAAAGTTCATTATAACAAGATATTACATTTTATATTGAGCTGTCCCACTGATGGGCAAAGGCCTTCCCACCACTATCCTTCCTGTCCTTGTTTGTATTATAATAATAGTATTAGTGTAGTGGACACCGCATAGTTCGTATATGTGGAGTTCCGTGCGCTGACCGGGTCACCGAGAGATCCATCGACTGCTGCTGTTTTTATTATCAGCCCTCACCATTTCTTCTTGCCTTGTAATAAGGCTCAATTCAATTAGCTACTAAAGTTTCCATACTCGTCGAACTCAACTCTCGGATCTCAACTAATTGTCTGATCGCGGTTGTTTTGATGTGTTTTTGCACTTTACGTGACAGCTAGTGTCAGCGCAGAGTAGCGGAGTAGCGAAATCCATGAGTTACGAAACTCGTCTTAAACGTCTTAGATATACGGGCTGAAATAGTTTTTACGATCGGTGGTTCTGAGTCGTCCACAGAGTTTCGTTCATATGTCAATTTCAGCCGTATATGATAGCAGCTAAAGTTGAGTTACAAATGTCACCGATTTAGTCGCTTCACCGGCTTCGCTGTCTGCGCTGACCAATAATTGTTGTTTGTTAAGAACTCATTTCTTTTGCTTTTTTTACCTTGAACTAGTGATACTTACCGTTCTTTTGCCAATTCTCACTTAGAGGCGCTGGTAAGGAAAAGTCCTGTCTGAGTAAAAGACTGGTATGAAATACATATCAAGTATTTTCTTGTTTATTGAAAGGCAATCGCCCTATTAAGATTAAAAAAACGGAATCAAATTCTCAACAAAATTTACCCAGCTAAATAATTAACTATTAATTAACTTAAAACATTTTTTCATATCGTCGGCGATGGTGAGCTACCACAATTAACTTACAAGTTGTATTATGCCTGTATATTAATAACTAGCGGTGCTGTGCGGTTTCATCCCCGTTGTTCCCATTCCCGCGGGAATACGGGAATAAAATATAGCCTATGTTACTGAGGGATCTTCTAGCTTTCCACTGGTGAAAGAATTTTTAAAATCGGTTTAGTAGTTTTTGAGTTTATTTGTAAAAAACATACAAAAATACAAGAATGCAAAAATACAAATCTTTCCTCTTTACAATATTAGTATAGATAAATAATAATCTATGATATTTATAACCACATAAAATCTTGATTAGTTCTAAAATGTGAACGTTCCGACATTCTCACATAAAGCTATGAAATGTCAAGGTATAAGACAGGCTTTAATACCGCTAATATTATAAACCAAAGTTTATCTGTGACCTATATAGGGTCATAATTAAGTGATGTAGCGTTGAAAGAATGCCGGATTTATGGTTAGCGGAATCTGTTATTGGGTTAGTGGATTACCCGTTTTCGAGGTTATATCACACACGAATTCCTCTAAAAAACTGTAATAAATTTTCGTAAATACGCAGAAGTTTTTGGGTTGTATTTAGGCAGTGTAAGGATAAATATTTTATTTATTGGTAGTAATTAAGAAGTTGAAAAAAAAATTTTTTTTATAGGAAATATCTCCGTTGAAACTTTTATAAACATTAGTGGAAACTTTGTTGACTTATTGTAATATTTTTATTTAATGTAATATCTATAAGTTTTCATATAAGCTGTTTGTTTCCTTAATGCGTTTTGAAAGAGAACATCTGTAAGTATATTCTGCAATTCTACTATTATTTATAACACATCAATCATCATACCGGGGAAAAAAGTTGAAAATAAATTATATTTAAAACTAATTGAACATACAAACTCCTCCGTGGAATGCAGTCAGAACATAGCTTTTATGAACTTAATTAAAGGTAATTACGACCAGTTTCTCTAAATCATAAAAAGTAAAACGAAGTTTAAAATTGCTCGAAGATGTAAAGTGAAGTGGGGTTCTCGGTAGAAATCTGTTCGATCTTTAATTAAAACTGGGCATAAAATTATGAAAAGAAACTAAGAACAATTTAGAGATAGGGCTGTCGATTTGTAGAAAAGTAATGAAAATAATCAAGACAAGATTTTTGGACACAAAAATGTTTAACATTAGAACTTAGAAAACTGGAATTAAGAAGTTCGATAAAGAGAGATAACGTTACCGTTTCAAAATATTCTTTGCAATCAACCCCTGACCACTTTCTCTTGATCTAAATTTCCTCACATGAATGAGAAAGTGTGAGCTGGATGAGTATGGCCATTTCAACAACTCATCCATCCACCTATAAGACAAAAAAAACTAAGTACACAAATTAGATCTCCTAGGCTGTCAGCCCTGGCCACCTACACTATATTTTGCTAGCGTTATCATGTGCAGGCGCACTAATGAGCGGTTGCAGCGTCCTTGCTCTCGGCCTCCATTTTCGCCACATCTAGTCTTAGCCCTGTGGTTTCTCATAACAAGCAACTTTAATACTGATACTAATCTGTTAGTATAATGCAGAGGAATGCTTGGATTTTTACTCGACTATGGTAAAGTTAGTTCTAATTTAAGCATTGTGTTTGTTGTTAAATAAATAAATAAATAAAATGGAGGTTGCTCTACAAAAACCTTATAATTAATTTCAGTATATCAGTCTTATGACTATCCGTTCTGTATATTGTTCTCTGTATTTTAAATAGCAAACATTGTCGTAGTCGACTATATAAAAATAAGTCGGGTTTTCCTTCCTGACGCTATAACTCCAGAACGCACGAACCGATTTCCACGGTTTTGCATTCGTTGGAAAGGTCTCGGGCTCCGTGAGGTTTATAGCAAAGAAAATTCAGGAAAATCTTATAAGCATTGCACCCGTGCGAAGCCGGGGCGGGTCGCTAGTTTTACATAAAATTCATTAACAGCTTTGAAAATTCTATATGGTTGTAGTCAAAATGTGCTTTAATATGTTTTTAGATACTACGTCTAACATACAATTTTTAGAGGTGTATAGTTTAAAGAACATTACATAAGAGTAAATTTGTAACTTTATGATATCACCTATTTTATTAAAAAATACCTTTCATCCTTATACATCTGTAAAATGTAACAGGGTTTACTTGTTTGTCCTTTAATCTCGCACCAACGGATCGATGATGTTTTATATATATATAGTTGTAGGACATTGAAATGACATAGGCTACTTCATATCCCGGAACTCAGAAGATACCGCGGGAAAAAGCTACTGTCACATATGCTGTGCTTAATAGCATATTCAGCTGCATACTGGAAGTAACAAAACAAATAATGTCTGGAATGTATGTCACGTTTACGTGTCTGTATTAAGACGGTGTCTAGACATTTCGGAGCGTTGTCATTAACACTCATTTAACTTTTGAGCAGACATTATACTATGACCTACTTCATACTATACGATGCAACCGCATTTGTGCAACTTCAGAACTCTCATATTTACAAATATGCATACTATTCCGAGGCCGGCAGGGATGCCATGGATATTCACAAATACTGTTTCTGAGAAATGGTCTTTAACCTATAAGCCAAGAAAATGAGACACAAAAGATTTTTAAATGGAACCGCACAGTGCTTGACTGATTAAGGAATATATTATGATATCGACAGACTTTGGAGAACACAGAATCCAAAACAGAAAAGTCTCAAAAATCAACATTATATCCATCCCTTAGCAGCCCACTTACCTCACATAGGCTTACCTCACCTATGAGGAAGTGAGTGAGTGAGTGTGTGTGAGAATAACCACAAAGAGAGATGCAGTTCCGTTTCTATAAACTCCCGCGAGAGCCCACCACGGGTTTGGAGATAGTATTATATCACTGTCAGATTTTTAAAGCTACCCCAGTGTGTCTTACGCAGCTTGACAACAGCCATTGTGAGTAAACTAAAGAGATTAAAATATAATAGAGCAGGAGGGGACAAAGCGAGGAAAATTTGAGACCTAAAATTATTACTAGTGGACAAAAGTCGAGTGTGATTCGCCCGAATGACAGCGCTAATACTAACTGACATGACGCTTGAGATTCCAAGTTTTTGAATGAAAATACTCCCAATACCCCCTCTATGCCCTATTATATTTTAATCACTTTGGCGTTAACACAAGCAAAACTGACTATAATCGTATCTTAAGTAGCCTTTCGATCACTAATTTAAGACTACATTAAACCTAGTATAAAGTAGTATTTTATACGTTACTGTTCATTCGGCCACAATGGAACTTTAGCGAGTTGAAAAGCCTCAGCTAATATTATAACAGGAGAGGCTCGTCTATACGAGCACTAACAGAAATAAAGTCCCGTGTTTTGCGATTGTTTCAAAACAATAAGCTGTTAAACTTGGCAATTTCTTCGTGTATTCCCGCCAAATAGGGTTGCCAGGTAGTCAAATTGGGATTTTATTGTGATCAAAAGTTATATTCTGGGTTTTTAAAATCTTCGAAAAATCCTGGGATACCTAATAGCATAATTTTACTGAATTTCCTCGCGGAATAGCGATATATGGGGTCTAATGGAGTCTCATGGTCGATTTCAGAAGCTTCGAAGCATCATTCTGTACCCACAATAACAAGTGAAGGGCAGGCTGTGAGTGGAATAATTCTAATTCTAAAAAATATAATTTCTCACGCCATTTTTTTTATCCCCGAGGGGGTAGGCAGAGGTATTCCATTACTGGATATACCCACATTTCACGAGATATATTGGACCCCTAAACGTGATAGGTGGTGAGCCCATCGTCATTCAATATTGTTTTTGATGATAGAGTTACAACCGTTCCAACCAAATTTGGAGTGCAAAATATAAACTATGCAGATCCTCTAGCTAGCCTCTTCATCCATACAGATATGTGGTGATTTTGTGGTTGAATTCCTGAAATTGTAACAAAACTTAGTAGTAAGCAATTACAAAACGAGAAAGTGGCAACCCTATCTTTCACAGAGTACCATAGCCGACGTGTTCATTAAGTTTGCTCGCTAATACCCGAGATGCGTTGTATTTGCTTGAATGTTAGTATTTCAATTAGTAATAGGCACTTTAAAGTGAGTTATTGCGTTTTAGTAAATGAATATTAATAATATATATCCCAGCATTGACCATGAGAGGCTTGGCTGGGGTATTCCAGTATTGGAAATACCCACTTCTCACCAGTGGATTTCTCGGACCACTCAGAATTAATTCTGAAGCTTGCGGGTTACCTTACGTTGTTTTCCTTCACCGTCTAGTGAGTACGTAAGTTTTTGAAAATACCTACTCATTATAGTAACAAGCCCTGAAGACAGGCGGGCTATCACTACTTCAACAGTTTAAAGCCGCTTTTTAAAATACGGGATAATACTCTGTGGTGTACTTGCATCATAGATCTATATGAAATATTAGTAGATGCGGATAGATGAAGGTGTCGATTCTAAGAGTGCTTCCACACTGAGCTTTAATTTGCACAAAAAAAAAAAAAAAAAAAACTTCGGTAAACTGCACGAACCTTGGCAAATCCGAACAAGGCCACCAGCCCGAAGGTCATTTTCAATGGTACATTGTTAGCTTCAATAGATATGTCACTGTCGGATGGCTGGGTGAGCCAAAAATGATGCCGGCTGACAGCATTGTCAATGGACGGATACTTGTCAATATGATATGACGTCAGGTCTGGCCTTGACTGAAGTAGAAGTAAACTTCTCTAGGTGATACTGACGGAATAGGGCAGCTGACTAAGGTGACTGCCTGATCAAATGAGTTACTTTTTAAGATCTGTCAAAACGAAAATTTACTATGGAAAATGTACTGAGACGAGAACCTGTGAATTCAAATGTAGTATTCAATTATGTCTTTTCGTGTCTGGTCGTTTAATATTTATTTAAGTATGTCTATCAGTTGTGTTGTGTAGTACCTATAATACAGGCCCTGCCTAGTTTGGGACTAAATAACCGTGTGTGAATTGTGTCCCACAATTTATTATTATTATTATATTATTATTATTAATTGCCAAGTTTTTTTAATGTTTTAGTTTTTTTTAAATTTGCTCTAGTTGACAAATGAAAATCGAAATAAATTTTTGGAGGCGTTTCCAGATATGTAGTCTAATTTTGATACTATTGCGACTACATATCGAACCATATAACAAAACAAGCAATATAATTGAAGTAAACTTGCATGTTGTCATGTACTACAGACCAGAGTGATTTTGTATGTCGTAAACGTTAATGGAATACAACGATAACTGTATGGTATTGACATAGGCTTTAGAAAAGTCACGTGATGTTATAGACTGTTGCAACTTGCTGGCAAGGTAAAGCACGACCAAGTAATACAATAAAGCACCCCGAAGAAGTATACTCAGTGTAGTAATAAAAATAATGCAGATATGGAATAGAAAACTAGGCGATTGCGATTTGGCTAGGTAAAAAATAAGCCAAGTCTCGTCACTAACGGTATTACCCAAGAACCATCTGTCTTACACAGTGTCAAGTGTGTGTGTAAGTCCGTAAATATTTACGTAAAGCCATTATATGACTGCCATTAGGCAAAAGCATAGCAGTTATTAAGATCACGCCGTAAGATATTCTCAGCTGAAATCACTAGCCAAAATAGGCTACAACAAGTTGCTGCGGAGACAAAATAATTTTAGCACGCCGCAAAACAGTATTATTCCGTACGTTATGAGCGCTATTATCTCCTCAAAATAACTCTGTATTTTAAGCGATTTAATCACGGCAGGTCCAAAGTCAGTGAACGTAAGGTCAGGTTGCATTGACAGTTAATTTATAAGCATATCCGCGGGCAAACTGTACCGCCATTGTATATTCTAATAAGATTATATGCCACTAATTGTCGAATGCCCAGCTTCACAGGCTACTGGTAGGTTGGTAATATGTTCCTAGGGTCATAGTAAAAAAATCTGTTTATGACAATAATTGCATTTAGTTTCCACCAAATTAAGTAAATTTTTACTTTTATGCGAATTTTAGACAATTAGTGATGTCACACTTAAGGAAAGAGTGCTAAAGTTGAACTAAACAATAGATCACATTTTACCTGGCAAGTTTCTATAGCTTTCACAAGCCTTTATAAGTTTTGTATTTGTAATGATGTTTTTTTCGGTAGATATTTGTACGTTTCGTCATCATAAACTTAAATTTGTACCACAGGTTCATTCTATTCATTCTATTTCCACAAACAAATCTGTATCGAAAAACCGATTGATAGCGTTACCAAACCGATCGGTAAAACAGTATGACCTGAACCCGGGCAGAAAGATCACTATCTTCGCGTACTTTTTTCCACAATGCTTTGTTTATTTGACGGCTGCATTTGACTTTGACATTTAATGAGACTTGAATGTTTTTGTGTCTACTGTTTTGTTGCTTGGCTTCCCTTGACCTGAGCTGTCAATCGAGTGCAATTAGAACCATTACAGCCTACGTGGACCGGTAATATGTTAAAGTGTAAGCCGCGTGGGTTTTAGACTGAGAAGCAATGATCTATCAAGATTACATTAAATAAATTTTATGTTATCAATAAAATATTAGCTAGACTGTTTCAAATATTCTGTTCCAAATTTTCTACCAATTTAATCTTTTCTTATATTTCTGTTATTATTATGGATGGATTAGATATTAGTAGGTACTAGTGTAGAGCCACGTCATAATAGAAGGTGTTAAGTAATTAATAGTGTCTGGATTTATTTTGCTAAAATGAATGGTTATAAATTATCTTAGTATGTGCATTGGAAAAATCTTTGTACTTACATGTGTCGAAATCCTATAGTGTAATATTTCTTCTAATTTATGAAGAATGCTTTAGGTAGTGAGTGTGTCTTTAGAATAATTTGAGCCTGGACTCCAGACTCTGGAGGCTTTGAACGTCCGTTTACAACTTAACACAGTCTACTGAACTGTCACGAGAACAAGCTCCAAGAGATATTGAAAGGTAGCAGTAAACATAAAATGTATAAATGCTTAATGCTGAGGTGTTACTTCCCGGAAATGGCACCTGCGTTGCCGGCCATCGGCCTTCGGTGTTATTAAAAGTGTTCGCTTGTTTACAAATTCCGACATTTATCTCGACCTCAGGCTGACATTAACTGGGGTCGCCGATAACCGAAGGCGCGAGCGCGTAATTGCGCGTACGCACGCGGCCACCTTCCTGTCGCACCCCGCGAAGTGCCGAAGGGCTGTTGCAGACGTACCACTTTCAAACCACAACGCGACCACAACGAGTACATTGATTAGAAAAACAAACAACCTTTCCGTTTGTAAAATGCACTGCAAAGATTTTAAAAGATACTTGCAGTGGAGTCAAAAATGCTACAACTCAATCACACTCCGGATAGGAGATGAAGACTTATCTCAACACAAAATGCTGAACGTTGCACCAAAGGAATCATTAAAAACTCACATACTTAGTTACGTACATACCCCTGAAAATATTACCCTCCTAGTAAAGTCGGGTTTCGTTCCGTGTGAATTATCTCTGTATGCGTCGTTGTAAGTACAATAACCTGTGAAATGTTGTTGCAACGTTCGCTGTTGCTGGCTGGGTTGTGGTCGATATTGTCCACACAGCCGAAATAACTACTAAATTTGCTCCGCGTGAAAACAACCATACGTGGTGCGGTCCGGAGAGTATCCTTGGCTTTATTTTGAAGCTGGAACGCGCCTGCGCGGCGCCGTGAAATCACGCGCACTGTAAACATACGCCTCAGACTTCCTTTCTTTCCGCTACGGCGAAGCATACTTCCCCGAACCTAAACAAAGGATTCCCGGATGTGCGCTGGAGCAGTCAGAGCTAAATTACAGTTATAAAGCTTAGAACAAGCGTATTAGCTGCAGCAGTGCGAAGCGCATGAGAAACGAGTAAATGATGTAGAAATGCGCTGCCTGAGAAGCATATAAGTGAAGTAAGATTGATTCGTGTAAGCCGAGAGCGTTGTGGCTTGAAATAGTGACTAGAGATAGGAGTAAGAGTAACTAAGGTGGTTCGGATGTATGGAACAGATGGATGAAGTCGTTCAACGAAAGAAGTATATCCGGGGATGTTAGAGGGTGACCTAGGGTACTTGAGCAAGTATGATTTTTAGATGTGGACGAAGCGCAAGAAATGTGCTAGGTTCTGCGCAGATCGCGGCCTATGTCTCAGCCTACCCCGTAGGGAAAAGGCGTGGGCGTAAAAATGCATTGCGTATCGAATTGTTGACTAGGTTCCCGCGGTCAGTGTCTCGTTGCTCAACTCTGGGCGCGGTGTTCACGAGTTGTTTATAATGGTAATTAAAATGTCTAGTTCGCGCCGCCCACTGCGCAGACGCGGATGTTTCAATTCTCATCCCGTGTCGCAACGCTTGCGCAAGAGTTATCACGAACTGATACTACTGATAGCGATAAGGTTGAGAGCGTTGCATTAGACGTTATGTGGAGCGCGCATTAATATTCGGAGACACGGCTAATTATTGTCGCGGTATTCGCGGTGGTCTTGGCAGATCGTGATGTATCTAATGTCTAGTTGCCACTGGATGCCAATGCCCGTATGCGAGGCGTGCGTTTGCGCAACGCGGTAGGCGTTAGCTGTGTCGCGAATCGTCGCTCTAGATGCGCGGAGACAATGCGAGTTGCAACACCGCGGGCCACGACACCGGTTTCGCAAGCTTTCGAGTTCGCCGCGAACTCTTGGGATTTAAGAATCACGGAAATCTTTGACACTAACATAAAATTAAATTAATGTAAACACTCTTACGTCTTAATACTTACCAAAAGGGTTGGGAAAAGTATTCTTTCCGGGAAAACTTTACACAAGTGTTACATGTTACGGAATTTCTGATGCTTCCTGATTTCCTCACGATGTCTTCCTTAACCGTTCATATACTTTTTAGGGTTCCGTACCTAGAGGGTGTCAACGCCCAATTACTGAGGTTTCACTATATTTCCATCCCTCTATCACAAAGACTGTATCTTTAAAAAAAAATTTTAGACACTTCAAAGATTCAGTGTGGCCACTATTCCTAACAGATAATAAAAATATTTAAATATCTTATGGGGGCGACCCATAAGAGAAACACGTTTATTTTACTGTACGGAGGTACTGAACCCTACTTATTTTAAGAAGTTTATTTCCAAATCAGCTGATAAGAAAATTTCAAAATCGAAACCGAACGCCATGAATGTGATGTGGGCGCACTGTTGTGTATTAAAAAAAATCTGTCCATATCGAGTTATTTAAGGGAGATGTTTTTAAATTCGGATGTCGAAACAGTTGAATAGCGACTAGCCCCAACTCTCCCCGTTCGCCCACTCGCTGCGTTGGCGTGTTCCAAATTAATATTATTGTGTTACAATTACGGCAACGCACAGCTTTATCTGGCAATAGCTGGCCGTATCGGCTCATGTACCGATACATGAGCCGATACAGTGCCGGCATAAGCCGGTATAAGTGGGTCACGCGAAATTGTTCTCTTATCTCTTTTTCGCAAATCAGCTGTGGGCGAGATTGTCTAAATGTCGCCGTCAAATCCTATACTCATCAACGTGATGGCAAACCAACGGTGTGGGATTTGTAATTGTTTATTTTATCTTTCAGGATTATTCCTTTACCTCTGCATTTTTTAAGGATTGTAGGTCTTCAATAGATTGTGGGATCAGTCAATAAGTCAGCCTTTTGCTGATACGCTCAGAGGCAGTAAGTTTTTATGAAAACTTAAAAAAAAACAACTTCAACGAATAACACTAGAAAAATATCATCAACGTGTACATTTTTGTTTTTGTAGTTTTTTTAAAACCTGGTGAACCATTTTCAAAAATTTTTAAATGGGACCGTCATTGAAGTATGATCTAGAAAACAAACAAAAATAAAACAAAACAAAATCGATTCATAATTGTCGAAATGATCGCGTAAAATACATACAAAAAATACAGTCGAAGAAGTCGCTTAAAAAAGGGCCTTGAGACACGTACTTACAAAGTGAACCTATAGTTTCTTTTCATTATGAGCTAAGGAACCCTAAAAAACGGGGGCATAATGCACGAGAACAATGGCAGAACCTGACCGCCGTGAGAACGCCGGCAAGTATGCGACAATGTGTTTTGTTGGGTCGTGCGTATCGCGCTTCTGGCAATCGACTCAAACTTTAGAATCGCAATGAGCATGGACAACAATAATAGATGGCAGTGGGCAAAGAGCGGAAAGTGACTTCTTATACAACTCACTCTGATCAAGGATCAGATTCGAAGAGTTTTAAAAAAACCGGATTAGTGTAAAAGGTACTGAAGAAAAAAACATTATCCTACTCCTTATGTCGTCCGGTAAAAATGTAGTTGTACTTCATACACACAGTTCCCCTTACAGTTCATATTACCACAAACCGTTTAGGCTACAGGTATGTAAATAAAATGCCCATACACCTACATACATACACTTGAAAAACTATACCCTCCTTGTGGTCTGGCGCAGTCTGGGTTCAAAATAACAAATCATTTACAATCTCATTCATTCGATTCGCTCCCATTCGTTTCGTTCGCGAATAGCGGTCGCCAATTTTCAAAAATTCTATTCGGCCAGTACGTTCTATTTTTAAACCTCTTTGGGCGAATGAATTCTCTTTGTACCCGGGATGTAATGGATTTTCATACAATATTATTGCACGGTTTTTATAGCAGCTCAAAAATGCCGTTTTCTGTTTGCTTTTTAGGTGAACAATTACGAAATTACTAGGTAGTTGGAAGAAAAAACCATTGTGTGAATGCAGACGTCGGAATATAACGTTTTGTACGTGTCGAAAGTTGAGAGAGCATGTAAATTAACGGATGAGTCAACGCAGAAGTTCGCAAATAATTATCGCCTTTTAGTGCTAACTGCCTATCTGCGAACTCCTTATCTTGGAGGTCATACGGTATCGGTGGCCATTAGGTATCGATTTAGCTCTCCAATAGACTACTTTTGTCGGCCTCATTTGTTTTAAACCAGCCTGACCGCGTTCAGGGAGCAGAAGCATGTGTGCTACATACAACTAAAATAACATTGTAAAAATGTGTAGCGAGTAAATATCTACAAAATGTGCAACCACGCATATTGGCTGTCCTTCTTCAGAAAGATTTTATTGTGAAAACAAGTTCCATATTATTTTTTTACAAATTTTTGTGTTTTATAACAGTATTCAAATTTAAATAACTATGAGGAGGTAGGATTACATCAAAATACATTTAATAACAAAGAAACAAATGCAATTATTACACATAAAAATTACCTTTTAGAGATAGAGAACACTATTCAGAAGGATGGCTGCATTTCTTCTCAAGTAAGTTTTAATAGCTTTCTTTTTTAAATTAAATCAGTCATAGAACAGGTGCACCTGTTAGTCACATGACTGTATCAGAACTTGTTGCTGGGTAAGCATCTTCAAAATATGAATACCTAATAAATATTGACCTTGACGTTCTTTGAACAAACATCTAAAGCAAGAATATTTAATTATAAATAAAAACTAAAAAAAAAACTCACGCCTTTTATCCCCGAGGAGGTAGGCAGAGGTATTCCATTACTGGATTTACCCACATTTCACGAGATATATTGGACCCCTAAACGTGATAGGTGGTGAGCCCATCGCCGCATCGCATTTAATTATCCATTACCTAAAATTCGATTGTCACCGGATTTTTTGCATGCTTTTTTCTAGATCTATCTAAACCTTCGATACCATTGTCCATTAGCAATCGTGTCAATAGTAAAAAAAAATACTTTTAATTCACACTTGGTCGAATTCCTAGAAAGCGGCTTATAGCAAATAGTATTAGTTTAAGTTTTAGCAATGACGAAGGATCGTCTGTCCGTTGGAATTTCGTCGCCCGGTAGCTGTGGACAAAAGACACGGCAACTGTGTAAACATGGCAGCAGACTCTGTGGAGCCGCCGGGCACAATTCGCGAACATTAACAATGAACTTACGAATAGTAGAAGCACATGAGTAAAGAAACGGAACAGAGACAAAGCTTCTAAGGAGCGTGCAAAATTCTTACCTATTTTAGTTGGGTTGGCAAAGGAGAATAAAATAAACAAAACGTTTATTAGACTTTTATTTGTACATTAGATTATTAACAAATTACCTACTCTAAATATTTTTTTATAACTTTTTATTTTTAATAAATTATTAAATCTTTTAATCTAATGATGAATTCTAAATCTAATGGATATAAAGTTTTTTCAAATAATCATTAAGGACGCTTCCACATGGCATAATATTTTTACAATCTTACACTCGATTCAGAATATAATTAGGTACCAATATTTACAATGTTTACGTCGAGTTTATTGTAATGAGTAATTAAAGAATCTTTGCCCATATTTATAGGTTGTTCAGGTCTATTAACAAACAATTTTATTTCGTCACATATGTGATTTTCGAGACATTCATGCAAACTGTACAGTAGGTAACCATTTTACACCTCCGAATCTAATTATTTACACTTTCTTGACTTTTTAGTTTAATACTTTATTCTACCATAAACAATTTAAAATAACCATTTCTCACTAAGCAGGAGCGCGAAACAAATACGGCAACCATTGCGCGGCCCTCGGCATTTCTACTGACCGAGCCGGTTTTATCCAGTTGCGGCGCGTATGTGACGCAGCGCTAGTAGAAACGCACACAAGCATTGCATGCTTGTAGTAGTGTACCTACGACAGCGCGGTTGTATGAAGCTTTGTCTCTGTTCCGTTTCTTTACTCATGTGGTAGAAGTGGTACTCTTAGGCGCGGGACAAATGCAAGAAGCGGCGGGTGGAGGTGAGGCGCAGGCGAAGCGCGGTCGCGGCGCTACTTCTTTGATATTTTATACAAAATGTATAGAATAGGTGCGACGTGAGACATTCTGAGACGGAGATATGGATCAACTAGGTATATTTTTACCGGAACTGGCAACTAGCTGTTTACATTTATCGCAGATTGACTGCGCACACGAAGCAACTCGAGTTGCGAGTTTCGGTGATCGAAAACAGTTTAGTTTCTAATTACCGCAACTACCAACTTTCGAATTTGTATCGGGTGTGTCAAGTTGCTGGTTTCCCCAACCGATCAAAGTTGCTCACAGACTGCCATAAAATTGCGGCAAACGTAAATAGTCCTATTGGTTGTAGCAACGGGCAACTTTTAAAGGAAACTTTAAAAAAATTGCCAGTTGCGAAAGTAAAGTTTCACGACTGGTGTACTTATTTATATTGTAGAGTACACTGGATATCACCCGCAACTTGCAGTAAAGCATGTGGTAAGTTAAAGTATGAGTTTTAGATCAGTAAATTCCTCATCCAAAACATACTGAGGCTAGTAGGACCAGTGCAAGTGCACTTACGCATATTGTAGTAGGGTTTCGTCCGCTACTTTGTCGACGTGGAGCATAGAATTTTACAAGTAAAACTTTTGGTTTTGAGACGTCCTTATTTAGTGTGTTTTATTTTATTTTTGCAGTGTGTTTAGCGTGCTGTATCGACATACCTATTTTACAGCAATTTTGTTAACTATTAATGATAAAATTTAATATCTATTTATAAACCAAGTTTGTGACTCCTTGAAAATCTTTTCACTTAAATATGTTAGTGAAAAGATTTTTTACTAACATTCTCGATTTCTTATTGCAGAACAGCAAACAGAGACATTGAGCATACACAGATGTGATAATGAACTAAATTAGTGCAAATAAAGTATTGTATAAGTAGGCTTTGCGAACGCAAACAGTCCTATATTTTTTATCATTTTTGTTGTCTCCAGTACTGTTTTACCAAAAGTTGTTTATTGACCCTTTTACGCAAGAATCTGCAAGTTATACTAAATTACTTTATGCCCGCAACTTCGTCTGCAGTTTAGTTCCTTCTTTAAGATGTAAGGTAACTCCCTGCCGAATTTGGGATGGTTTTCGCGATTTACTTTCTCCTACATTTACCTTTATGGATTATATTATACTTACTAAGAATAAGTTTTCATTGTGCAGTAGGTACGTCAGCTAGATTCGAATTAGGTCTTTCTTTTTGTTTTAAATTAAAAGTAATAGTCATGACATCATTCGCTTCTGGATCATTCATTACCATAGTGTTATACTGTATAGTTTTAAGGTGACCGCTGTTATGAGCGGAATGTCAACATTCCAAACAAGCCTTGGCCTGTGGAATGCTATTTATTTAAGTTGTCTGTATAACTTTGTACGATAATAAAATGCAGAAACCAAAATTATGTGGGACTTGAAATTAGAATCAAAGGCAAGTCGGACATTGCCGGTGCATAAACCAATCCGAATCCAATTCCGAAATTCAGCATTACGAAACTGGCAACTCGCTGGTCAACATTACGGTATTGCTAATTTATAATACAAATATACCTACACTATCATCTTATTCTTGAGGGAATTGGAAAAGGTAGGTAATCCATCTCTGTAAGTACCTAAATTTCATCAGCGTGTCTCCGTACCGTAACATTTCTGAGACCTATGGGTTTCCCAACTACTATTTCCTTCACCGTCGATCTACTGACAAATATCCTAAAATGTCACATGCCGAAACTGGTCTGGAACCTCATGACGAGGCGAGCTCACTTCCAGTGAGTGTGCACCTAAAGTCATAAAATACTAAAAATTTAAAAATAAATCACGACCACAATGACTGTCAAGTGCGGAAAAATACAGCCATATCGGTTGCGTGAAGTGATGTTCAAACACAACGGTCGCCCGCGATTTGTATTCGCACTTGCGCGAAAATGTGACCAGCTCGCCAAAGAGGCGTGGCGGGACAGCGACCTCTGTGAGTCATCGCAGGTTAGTGTTAGGCCACTTTTACATGTGCACAGAAAAAACTTATAACAAAAAAGATGACGTCACTAGCTTTTTCTCGCGATTTCACAAGTCCCGTTCCTGTGGGATAATTATAGCTCATGTTACATAACTGAAAACTAAGCTTTCCATAGGTGAAATAGTCAACTAGTTTCGAATCCTATTCATAACAAACATATAAAAAAAAACAGTTATAATAAGGCACTCCCACTTTTTTAAACAAAACTAAATTAAATAAAAACACAGTTTCCAGGCTTCAAATTGAGGTAAAGACGGAGGGAAAACTTAAAATTATGAAGAAAGAAAAAACAATTGAGAAAACAGAAGCAAAACAACACACTTCACTACAATCCAATGATGAAACAAGTAATAACTAAACAGTTACGCGTGAAAGAAGACGTCATAATCATAATAGACAGTTGACCAAAGACTAATTTAAAAATCAAAATACTAATTCCGGAATATAAACGAGAAACGGTTTGGATCAGGCGGTCATTCAAACAGGTTCTTTAACCAAATGTAAAGCTGGCCTTATACAGCCGAAACCGTTGGGAGAATTAAATCCAAATTTGAATTATATCAAATTTAGAACGTCGCTAGACAGGCGGCTAGAGCAACACGTACGAGTATCGTAACGACGAGACGAGTAACTGTAATCTGATAACTGTTGATTTTAGTTTTAGATGGCCGATACGTTAAATTTTAATTCTCATACCACTTTTTTCGTGTTATTTTTTGCCGTTTATGAATGACTGGTGTTTTTAAATTATTATATATGTACTTTGCTCTTTTATAAGTTTATATAGCTGGCTAATCGCTCGTGTTGACAGAACTGATGATTAGGATAACACAGATTCAAAGGAAATTTAACTTTACTAATGAAAAAATTGAGCTGGGATCTATCTGGGCTGGAAAATAGCTAGAGACAGATATAATAAATGTATTAGGGTGAAGGTATCAGTACTTGTGATAAAAAGCAAAATTTAATTTTCTATTACCTATTTATTTATGGGAAATAACCAGCTGTAGTAACACATTATTTTAAAAATATATTCAAATACACAACACTATACAGAATATATTTAAATATAACGCAGATGTTTTGCTCAAACTAAAATAGTGACTATAATAAGTGATTATTTCATCAAACATTTAATAATACATGATTAGGTACGTTAAAGAAAATATATAGAAAGTCGAGTCATTACTTAACAAACTAAAAATATGTATGTTGTTCTAACACATTAACTTCATATTATATATGGAATCAAGGTAAAGGGCATCCGGATAGCAGAAATACTTGAGAGTGACACATAGCTAGTGCTGCCTGGTACAAAGGCAAGACTTGACAAAATGAGACCACAATATGTCAACAAAAATGCAACTGACAAAAGTTGCTACGTAATGGATACTAATTCAAAATATGACGTCGATTTTTTGGAACATGAATATTTCACAACGATAAGATTTTTTTTCGTAGAAAACCAAATATATTAGAATTTACTACAATCTGAAAACAAAGAATCTATATCTATAACTAGCATAAATAAGATGCTATAGAGTACATAAGTTGCTATAATATTTGTAATATTCCTATTAAATGAGATAGTAACTCTGTCTTCCTATTTGTCTGTTACCTTTTCACGTATAAACCGGAAAACCGATTTTGATAAAATTTGGCAGGACGATAGCTTCCATCTTGTAGCACATAAGCTACTTTATATTCTGAATAATTGTTATAGTTGATAAGTTCACCAGGATAACCTGAATTTCACGAGGACGGAGTAAGCTAGTATAATGGAACATTTTTTTTTATTATAAACATAGTAAAGAAATTAAAAAGCGAGCAGATTGCAAACCATAGACAAAAATATATAGCTGTTACGGGTCGCCCCGCTAAACTGCACCTGGCAACACTACGCGAAGCAACGAACCGCGTGTCCTTAATGGGAGGAAACGGTCCTCGGAGATCTTATCACTCGCACTGAGGAATGGAGCTAGTTATTGCTTATGACAACTAATAAAATGAGATTTATTGCCATCACTGCACGGCTTTACCTTATAAAGGGTTGGTTGTGTAAAACAATTTTTCAACTTATTCATTAAAATGTATTGCAAAAGCGTTTTTAATTACAACGCAGACAACATCTTGCGGAAGACCGAGCGATACGATTATCAATTTAAAAAATATGTAAATAGAATGTCATGCTACTTTTCATCGCAATCCCATGCACAGTAAGGGAAAAAATCGACACAATATAATTTGCAGGAATAGTAACTTAATACGTGCATTAACTAAGAACAAGTACGTATTTTAATTAAACCTAATATCACAATAAACTTGGTAAAATTCTAAAGTAACAACACATGAAAATTCCAAGCACTAATTCAACATAACCAAGAGCAGAGATAAATCAACGTTTAGCAAGTCATGCGTCAGGTCAAGCGCAGAGATTTCGGCTGCATGTGCAAGCGCACGATCTTGACCGCACCGTCCAGCGATCCATGTCAGTGGGCCGCCGTCACCAGACACACGCAGATTTGCATTTTACGACACGTTGTGCAAAAAACGTAAGGCCCAGATAACTATTAACTGTTAGGAATTTGGATTGTGCAACTCCGTTTAGCGAATTAAAGAGACGAGATTGTAAAGAGGTCAGTATCGGTGGTTGGAATGCCGACAAATATGTAAAAGGTGAACAAGAAATGGTTCGAAGATTTGTAATATCGACAAAAGTTCCGCCTGATACACCCAAGGGTATAGCGCCCAATTGCATTAAGATACCCTGTGGCATCAAAGCCCTTAGTTATAGTGACAATGACAATTATAAAAAAAAAAATTCTTTCATGTTTATGACCATTTTGTGTCGATGAAAGCAACGGAATTTAAAAAAAACGGTGTTACTGGCTTTTGAATGTTTGCTAATTAGGGTCGGGATAGTACAATCTTGACCTTTCAAGTGATAATTTTTCAAAATGTATCAGTCTTAAAGTTTTTCGATTGTACATGTCTATGAGTAAATCACATTAAAAGTATTCGAGTTAGTCCTCCGGAATCTGTAAACAGATTTCAGTTTTAATAGGTTAAACCACATTTTATTTAGGTACTTTAGGTGAATACATCGTCAGTTTACCTGCGAGTCCTGCCTACCTACCACTATTTTGCCAGTCACATGTTCAAGAAATCTTCACCTCTAACTCCACTAGCCAGATCATGGCAATTTAGAACCACTATGAATTAAAAACAAACTTAATCAAAACAGAAACTCTTACTCAACGCAAGTTAAGTAACGATTATTACATTGCAAATTATTCCGCGTCTTATTTGCATCAAAAACGAATTGTTGAGTTCTGAAGCCCACACAATCGACTGTTGACATTGACACGCCTAATTACTGGAGCTGCGCATACGCAGACCGCGGCCATCGGTGCACTCATTCAAATGTCAATCGCGCTAATAGGTAGTGGGCCACTGGTTTAAGATCGTCTTGTAATCAAAGGTTTTGATTACCGATCACTAGGTTGGCGAAATTGAGGAATCGTTTACTTATATTTACATGGGTTATGCTACAGATTACTGTTCTTCCTAGATATAATATCAGTTGGTCCCAGTTTTAATCGTGTTCACTAAGAATGGAAGTAGTTTAGCCTTGTCAGATAGAATTGGGTGACAAAAAAACCTATGACAGATGCCGGCTAGTCTTCAGCCGAAACCGTGGTGAGCTTGCGTTGTAGATTATGACCCATACTTCCTCATTTGTAAAGACAGACCCATAACTCAGCAATGGGCTGTTACGGTTCAACAATAATCAGGAGATACCATATTGTGAATAATAATTTTAAAATTGCGTGAAGAAACATGACAATGAAAACAGAAATATAGGTTGTGCTGGTATAGCTCTACAATTAAGCAACATTCAAACATAAATTGATCATTTTGTATCCGGTAGAATGAAAATCAGTTTTTATTTACTAAAGACACTTAAACTAAGTCAAAAAGAAACAGATGCAAAAAAAAGTAAAATACCTTCATCCAATTATTATGTTGCCTGACATAATGTGAAAGTACAAAACACGGTAGCTTTCAAGATTTGTTTCTCTGATCATCGTCGGCATTATAATAGCAAATTGGAACAGCGACCTTGTTATTGTATTCTAATAGTTAAAATATTCCATTGTACTGCGCACCTTCACTGCGCGAGGACAGGCGCCTGGGTCTGTGACATTTTACAAGAAGCCATCTTGATAAACTCCCTGGGGTATTAAATCTGGATTTCGAAATATTTCGACATGCACCATTGACGCTCTAGCCTTTTGGTATTTTCGATATCTAAGAACAGAATAGGCCTAAAATAGGTCAGTGGAAGTTACTGTAAAAAGATCTTTGTAAATTAGGTGATGTATCAAGACGTTTCTCGGTAAAGAAAGTGGTTAAAGCTTTTGATCAATGCGATAAGAACATTTGGACATCATTTAAGCGTAACGATTCAGTAAAACTTAGATCGCAATTTGCTATATATTTGTGATCTACACTTTCGAGAATTTTTTTTTGTATGCTGGTTTATAATGAATAGGCTCCGAAACTACTCAACCGTTTTTAATTTTTTTTTCACAAATGGAAAGCTTAGTTTTCTGGAGTACCATGGGATATTATTTTCCCACGGTAACGGAATTAACGCGGGGCACAGCTAGTAGCTTTTAATAAAGTATCGTCTAGTTACACTGCCTTAATAACCAAACTATAGTTATAAAACATAGAAAATAACAGATAGATTTTGTTTTGAATACCGACATGATTTTTGCTGCTATCGCAAAACGCACCAAAGACTCCATCATGCGGTTTATATTATCTTATTTTGCTTCTTGGTCTTACCACATGGTTTGGCAGTGTGAAACAGTTGTTAAGTGCAAGTCTCAAAAGCAGATTCACAACGCCCGAATTCAGAGCAGCTGGCTGCATGATAAGCAGCTCATTGTGGGGCGAGATTAGCACCTTTTGTGTTTTTTCAAATCTTTTTACGGCCGTGAATTCTTGCCCTTTGAGTCCTAGGCTTTGTGAAGTTCGTTAGTGCTGAAACGAAGTGCATTATGTGTCCTTTTGTTAAGGAAACTTGTTTTTGATAGCGAATTTTACATTCAAGAATCGTGTTTGGATTTTATGCTTAGTAATTCACAAAAAATTCGTAATCGTATAGTCAATAGTAAGCGCCCAACAGGCGATCAAGGACAATGGATAATCCTATTGTGTCTGCATTACGTTACGAGCATCACTCCAGCAAGTAAAGATGAACGAGGTGCAAAAATTAATGTCAAAAGACTTGGTAAATTAACAGCTCAGAATTTATAACTGCGCAAATTTTAGGCGCATCTGATCGCTAAATGCTAGTATAACATTACAGATGCGCCGGCGCCGGCGGAGGATGCGGCTTATTAAGGCAATTAGAAGCTGATCCATTGCAGCTAAGGATGCCAATGTCGTGGAAGCTTGGACAATTTAAAAAATACAAGATTTATGAGAATGTTATAATGACGATTCTCATTGGTATTGAAGACCTGAATTTGAAACCTCGACAGCTTAAGAGCGACTACAAAATCTTCGATCGAGGTTCCATTGCCATGCTGTTACATGTTAATGCATTTCTATTTTGTGGATTAATAAGTAAAACACTAAACAATATTCTTCTTCTCAGAAAAAAATCTATTGAGTCTAATATGTTCTAATATTTCTTATCGATGTAGAGTAGTGGTAACATTTATAATAATAAATAAATTTATACTCTTATACTCTACTATTATAATCTAAAATTTAGTACAAATCTTAGAGTATAATGTTTTTCTGTATGTTTTAAAATGACAAATAAAGAAAAAATGGTAGGTATAAAGCTGACAGCCCTCAAAGCAACGAGGCGCGACTAATACGCATGCGCTAAGAGCGGCACTACAGTGCGATGCGTTTGCGCACCAAACAACGCAATATGCTCGTTCAGTGCGAATAAGGCGCCAATAAGTGGGCTTGATAAGAGGCGGTCATAATCCGGTGTCAGTTACTGGTAGATTTTTAAAAATCCTTCTTTCTTATAAGGGAAACGCTATGTTGGAAAAGAAACGCGCGGGTCCTGTTATTCCCGTACCGTATAATATATAAACAGTATAAAGCAGCATAAACTACTCAATACGCTCAATTCATTAAACTATTATTCCGCATCTTGCCGTAAAGTGCGCATTAATCCATCAGAACGGGAATTAATTCCCATTCATCAGCAAAAGCACTTAGTGGAATTAGGGCGGCGCGTGCGCTGGTACGCGCAGATTACTCGCCTTTCACCTAATGCTTAGGTCGGGTGGGGATCGCGGGGTCATCGGTTCACGCATTATACAGGCAAATGGTTAATAATATACTACTGCATTAGGGTTCTATGTAACTACCTATATTTAGGAAAGGAATAGAGCTCGACAGAGAATAACTTACGTTTGAACAGACAGACCTCGCAAAATAAATGCGAAAGTCAGATTGTTTTTGTTTATTTGTCAGAGAATCGATTCTGATGAATTTTGGTATGGATTTGGATTTATGAGTTTGGTAGGCTACTTTTTATTCCGGAACAAAACTTAGTTTCTAGGGTCCGTCCGAATCGTCCGATAACCTAAACTTTGCAAACTGAGTCAACTTTTACTTTATAACTGATAAGTTTTCAATTAGAAATTGATCAGACTACGCCAAAGGAAAAAGCCGATGCGGTTAAAAATGGTTGTTTCTATAAGAGAAGTTTCGGGGTAACAATAAAACTACCAAGGATATCATTACGCAGGTAAGGACCATAAAAAAAAGTCAAACCCTTTCCTATACCAAATAATAGAAAAATAGCAGGAGAATGAGTATGCCTCACTAGAACGTTCTCGACACTGAAGAACCATCAAACCGCTATTGAAGAGTTCCATATTGTAGTTTTAGGACTGCAAACTGGACAGCGTTAGCAGTGAGCAGACGTAGACTGATACTGAAGGTTCAAGCTCATATACCCCAGCTGAGATGGAAGCTTCTTATTTGCAATACTGTACAATTATAGTCATAGATGTACTAGTTATTGGAGTTCTGGATTGGAATAACGGTTCATGGGTAATGAGTACGATAAAACTGAGCTCAATAGGGCTGCGAATAACACCGGTAGCCATTACTGTTACCAGCAGTAACGGAGATGGGATGAAAATGGTACTGTCTATTGCCAATAGTTTTATATCAACGCTTAGCTCTACGTATGGGATTGCATTTTACTTACACGACCTACTCGAGGTGTAAAATCATTGGGAGCGCTGGTGTGACAGGTCTAATTAAACTTCTTATAGTGTATTTCCTGGAGGTTAACTTTGGTGTGTAAGGGTCTTCCAAAGACTGACGTCGTACTTGAATAATAATAAAAAGTATATATATTTAAGTATGATTTATCAGTTGTTTAGTACCAAGTTTACAGTTATTTTGCCTAGTTTGGGACTGAATAACCGTGTGTAAATTGTGTCCAACAATTTATTATTATTATACACTTGCGAGAGGACCTACAGGACGGTGATGTGTAGTACGAATGTGCATAATATATCCGATGTAACTATCAAGCCAGCTAAAGCAATAAAGGCTAAGTATGAGAACCCGATTTATCGAGAATACATAATTGGACATGACTGGGAAAGAATTCGCAAGATACCGATCTCAGTAATGTGTTCGCATAACTTGTATAATGGCCCACTGGAATTTACAAGTACACCATAAAGTAGTATCATCTTGTAGCTATTAAGATAAAAAGTTTTCAGGGGGCAACGGAATTGAAGGGCACGGCAGAATCCGCGGGGATCAAAGGAGTGCGCGCGCGCAGCGATCACGAGTACCATTGCAGTAATAGAATAATTAATGGGCATCGGACCGCGGCGGGGTCACTGCCTCCCAGCTGCGCCTGCGTGTTGAATGAGGGCTGACTAGTGCTTAATGCGTTTGAGTTGCGCTCATTGTTTCGATGTCAATGGTTCCGAACGCAACCAATGACCTTAGCAACTGAATCAAGCATACCAGCTTTAAACACCAAGGTCTGTGCACTTCGATGTAGTTATTTTTGTAAATAAAACGATGATGTTTTTCTTTTTCAGGTATTGGTGTGGTCTAGAAGCCTCACGATGCCCGTGTGTTAGCAAATATGTTAAGCAATGTTGGGCGCGATCAATAATTGAATGGGTGACTGACTATAGAAGCATTATATCACGAAATTCTGTGTTTCCATAAGTAAGTTATGTCGTCGGTCTCGGTTTTCGTTACATTCATACAGTAAGTTGTTAGGCCATGTACGTACATACTTTCGGTAGATTAATAATTCTGAGAGTTAATAGTCAATCACCGTCCAATGCGCGACAGAACAATTAAACATCATTTATGTCTCATTTATTGGTTTAAGAGGTTACGGCCACTAGCCGACACCATCTTCCAATCGATCGGCTTACGTGGGAGGCTGCCAAACTTCCTCATATCCCCAAAGAAAGACCCACAGTTCATTGTAAGTAGTAGACTATTACGGGTTATTGAATAATTAATACATTTTATTTAATAAGCATGTGAATTTATGTTATTTACTTAAGACAGCTGTTGGTTTTCCCATCAAAATAAAATATTATGCTAGTTACAAGAAGAAACAGCGAGATTGTGCTATTTAACTAATATTTGCTCCATAAATATTACATTCGTTCGTGGAGTGATCTTTATCCCAAGGTCAAATCGCAAAAACTATAACCACTGAAAAAGTTTTACCAGTTGTTGGACGCATCTAGGCTTAGACAGTTACAACAAATAAGTGTTTATTGATAAAACAGAGTGCAAGCTTGCCAACAAACTGCTATGTAGCAGTTTGGCGAGTACTTACAAGTTAAAACATGTAATACTTATTGTAAATAAATAAATAAATAATAATAATAATAACCACACCCCCTGTCGAGCAGCAGTAAACACTTCATAATGTCCAATTGTCTCAGCCACTGCGAATGCAACTGACCCAAAAACCAGACAATATGGAACCACCCAAAACCGTAAACATCTCGAGTTTCTAAAGATCAGAGCCTCGCCACGTCCGTTCCACTTGCGAAATCCGCTGAAGGCTTGTTATTAGCCATTCAAATTGTGGAAAACAATGCTCGGTTAGGGGGTCGCGGAGACCACGCTCATGCAAATCTCGGACACTTGCGAATAATGGGCAATATTCCATTTTTGGAATGGTTCTAAAACTCAAAAAGTATTTACTGTAAATTTTTGAATGTTGCACAATTTTATTGTCATTGTTCTGATTCATTTCAAAGAAACGAATGACGATGAAATCTTAATATAAAAAAGTTAAAATTATCCAACGTGTTAATCATTCTCACGAGGAAAAGGTCATTTTGATATTGACACTGACAATTGATAATTATGGACGTTTCTATATGACAGTTTTTAATGGTCAAAATAATGCATTTCCCTTACAGCATTATCATTTGTAAAGTCATTATAACTAAAAGAGGGCGTATGTAGTTTTAAATGTAACCATAAAAATGTGGTTGGGGGGGGGGGGGGGGTTAAAAAAAGGAAATGTTGTCCATTTCCTACTAGGCCATGGCCATTGTTTGGAGAGAAAAGATCTGGCCGTAAGAGATGAGTAAAACTTTCAGTGATTTATGTAATTTCCGTAAGCGTAATTGGAAGTGAAACGACGTGACAAAGCAGCTCAAATGCATAACCACAAAACAATGTGAAGCTGGAATTGCTACACCTGTTGCCAAAAAACAATGTTTGTGTGAAAACATTTTCAAGCAATTAACTTAATTTAAAAAAAAACTAAACGCATGTAAAAAGGAAAGTAGAACCAAGCCACACCTTGCACTTTAAATTCTATCGTTTAAAGACACAAGGAAAACGTCCGCCATATTGTCTTATTTTCTGTGTCTCAAACTCAGTCTCTCACACTATGACAAATATAACGACACCTCATTTATTAACGTCTCTACCCGTTTAAGTTACTGGCTATGCCAAAGAAATGTACTAAATACTTACTTACAAATATATACCCTAAATCCGTTAAGAGTAGGGTAGGATAATAATGCAAAGTTTGCACGCTGCAAGGCTGTCCAATTACCGAGAACCCTGCGAAACTAAACCAGGAACCTTATTGGCGTTTTCATCAGCTCCTGATCACTTACGTAAATGGAAGCCGTCAGTCACGCAACTTAAGAGTACCCGACAAACCGGCGTGCAATTTTCGAACTATGGCTAGTTGAGCGGCTGACAGGGTGGCCGAGGTACCTCTAATGCAGCGCTTGGGGCGCTCCCGACTAGCAATATCACGGAATATCGCAATAACCCAGCAGATGAATGTGTTTGTTCTAAGGATCGAGAGGGGAGTTATACTAATAGCATCTTAATTAGTTTGGTTATATCGATGATATTGTACGCTATATATAAAGTTTTAAATTAAACACTTTTTTAAACGCACTGGAACTAACGAGATTTGCGTTGTTGTTTACTTGATTTCGACATTTCCGAATCGGGCGTTTTGCGCAGAGAAATACAAGAACAAGAAGCATGATTAAAAGACAAACAAAAAGTGAGTAGGTAGTAGAATTTTCAAACAGCAAAACAACCGCATCGGCCCCCAGTGTCTGCATATGGCAAAGATGGTTATCGCGGCCTCCAACGTGACATCCGTTGTTTTCCCGCAAAAATCACCATCTTAATATTATGTGACACCCACGAGAAGACGTGCCTCGTTAGCGAACTTTATTAGGGCCGAACATGGCAAGGCAGAGGTAAACAATCGACTGTCAAAACCCAAAATCGAGGACACCACCCAAGCATTGGGATATTGGCAAACGATGTGTCTTCGCGGAATGTTGCCAGTTACTACTTTTGGTACGATCACTTCGCCTCCCTACATAAATTAAGGCTTGAAGACAAAGCGATAATTCTCTGTGCTTGTATGCACCGCAGTACATGATACGTGGTGCATTGTATTCAGATCGCAACAATCCTGCCCCGACTTCCTGATACCATAAGTTAAAGATATCAGTGAGAGTAACCAACTCGAAAGTCATACGTGCTAAGGGGTCCTAGGGGGTCCGATAGCGATCTACGGAAGCACACGGGAACTCTCGCTTCCATTGTGAGAAGTCGCTGCCGTAACCGGTGCCCTCTGAACCACAATGCGCCGGATCGCACCAACAATGCCAGGGCACAAGGAAACGTTCCGCTCTGCATTTCTCGCGGAGAGAGCTCGGAAGATATCTCGTTACTGTCCGTTTCGAATGTGAGTGACAGTCGCGGACGTGTAACTTGAATCACTTGAATATTGTAATCTGCACGCTTCACGGCGAAACTGTGAGCCGGCGGCGCGATCACCGCAAACCACGGGTTTGACGGCTAATAACTTTGAGGAACAGCGGTAATCTACGACCCACTTGCGAGTGCCCTGCGGTGGAGGGACCGCTACTCCGTCTCAGTTTTGCCCTCATGGCCGTTCCAGTGTGTGCCCGAACTCCGAAGCTCGAGATAAAGACCTTGATAAAGGAAACGTAATGTGTATGGTAACGGGACCGGCTTTGATATATTGGTACACCCTTCGCGGATGCTATCTCCAGGCACGCGTTGATTCTGCACCACAGACAACTTAATAAGACGCCGCGCATTGATTTTATTTTGTATCAAAATGGAATAGTCAAGTCGGTGGGGCGCGTATAATACCGACCAAGTAGTCTATGATTGGCTATTGTAAACGAGACTGTGCATCTTATGTAGAAGTATCGTATCGTTGTCGTTCTAGAACCAGCAACAATGTTGCATTCGCGCTGTAAAGGCCCCGTCCGCGCCAAATGTCGAGGCGTATTGTAGGATGGTTCGCCCCGGACGGGGCACGTCCGGGCCCGGACGGGGCCCGTCCCGTTGTAACATGAATCAGCCTTAAGACGGCATAATCGTCTTAACCTTAACATAATGTGAACAATAAAAGTAAGCGAGTTTTCCAGGTTGGCTATTGTCCGAGCAATAGAGGGTTGGTTGACTCGCTTGCACAATGGCCACGGTCGTAAAAGATGGCAGGAACTAAATGGTCCCGTCGTAGTTTGACCGATTGGCCATAAATCTGTTGCGGTTGAACATAGACAACGTAACAGTACATAGACTGAGACTACAAAGGCAGGCGCTTATCATGCGCTCTATATGTACATAAGGGATAGAAAGCAACGTCTCTATTTCCACTGGTGTTTATATTTGAAATACCCCTCTTAGTAGCCATTACAGCCAATCGTAACGCGTTACGCACACTCCAACTCCATCGATAAATGGCGCAGGTAATGACTCTTTACACCGGATTGACCTTGATGATTTCCCATTGAAACAAAAGTTGATTTATGCGAAGTCTATGCAGTTTTGTCTGTGCGGATGAAAGATAGCACTGTCCCGTTCTGACGACCGCTTACAATGTTGCCTTATGTCTGTTTGGCTGTCCTCTGCGCTTGCGATTTATTAGCCACACAAAATTGACACAAACAAAAACATTTATTATTACGGTTCATGAATATTGTATGCGTATTTTGCTTAGTCTGTAATGTACCTGTACTATAAAAAGCTCACTGGCATTGTCTACTCGTATCTCAAGAAGAATTTATAACTAATAGTCAGCTTAAACAAAGGACAGATCTATAGAACTATAATAAACAGAAACACAAGGGAAGGTGGTTTTCTAGGTCTTCTATATTACGCAACGAATTTTAATGCGGTTTCCATCAATAGACAGAGTGATTCAGGAAGGTTTATATAAAAATAATAATTTATTTACTTGCCAACAAATTACAACAGAACATTGTACAAGAGCAATAACGTTACAGGGTAAGAGCGAATGGATTGTCAGAGCTGCTCTACAAGTATATTATTTTAGTAAAGATAATCCAAGAATTTCAAAGATTTGTAATGTATGTCGTAAGAAACATGTTTTTGTGCGAAGGGAAAGTTAGTACATAATATTTATCTTTTCCTAAAAAAGTTGTAGGTAAACAGATACAAGTGATTGAGGAGGGTTGGGGGAGGCACAATATATGGCTTATACTTATAAAAAATACAAATCCGGCACTGCACTCACTTCCACCAATCGCCTGAATGAAGCAAAGTTGCTGCGCGCGCGCACGTGAACGAGTGCATACGACGCACGTGCACACAATAAACAGTGCGCGGGGGAGACTTGGCGTTTGTTTACAATTTGCGCGCAGGAAATTGGAATTGAGTTTGAAAATACAAATGAAATTGTCCAGGAGTTGTTCTCGAACTTGGGATCAGGGATGGATATATATCATCGCCGTCCCTACGAGCAGAGGTTACATTTCTTCCAAATGACCTCTTTGCGAAATTGCCGTTTCTTGTTTGATTTATTATTTTTACACAAACTTCTACATGGCAAAATCAAATGTACTCCCCTTCTAGAAAAAATTAGTCTCACCATTCCCTATCAATATCCTAGACACCCAATTACCAAAACTTTCAGTGTACCTCGCTGCAGAACCAATCTCGGTTTGCATCACCCAATAGCTAGAATCTGCTCGGAATATAATGAAATCAATACAAAAATACCCGATCTGGACATCTTTCATGACATGCAAAATATGTTTAGACATAAGGTCCTGGAACACATTTCTCAGAAATAATGTAGAAGCTGCAGTTTTGTTTTATTAGTTTTAAGTTTTTAATTTTTAATGAAGATATGTTTAGTTTTATTAGTTTTTATTTTTATAGTTTTTAGTTTTATTGAAGATTGTCTAGTTCTATTATTATTATTACACTGTCGTCCCTATTTTGTGCGAAAGATGTGTACGCCTATAATTGGTACACATATAATAGTATTAGATATATTAAGTGTTTTCTGTTAAATGTTTTTATATGTAGTGCTGTTGGTGTACCGTATAATAAATAAATAAATAAATAAATGCTACTTTTAAAACATTGTCATTTGATGAAATTACTTTTTTCTTACATAAATACATATGCTATAGGCAGTAACCGGAAGGCAGAGACAATAGACCGCAATGAAAAGTGAAAACTGGAATAAAATTCAAATTTCTTATGTAGCACGCTAGGTGGAAGAGAGTAACAGGCGCAACGTATGAAAATTCATTTCATATGATTTTCACATGCTGCTCATGAAATCAGTTAAAAAAAATGACCCCAAACAGATGTGCTAATTGGGATCAATGTTGCGTAGTTTAACCTCTTAAACCAATAATCTGAGACACAATTAATTTTTAATTGTTACGGTGCGCATTGGAAGCGCGCGGTTCTTGACTGATTAAAAGATAAGCATACATAGGGACAGACCGACGGGAAGCGACTTTTTTTATACTATGTAGTGATATTATGTTTGTTATTTTAGTCAAAGATATTATATATGGAAAGACGTAGATATGTTACTAGAGCACTGATAATGAGGCTGACAAATGTAGTTAATTAACCACATTTTATTTAGTCGCATTGTATTTCAAGTCGTATTTTAAGCTCAACTCTTAGCAGATAGCTCTCTTTTTCTTTATTATTCGTTCCGTATCATCTTTCCCCGTCATTGTTGTATCCTATAAATACGCTAAGAAGTAAGTATGTACATGTTGTAGCACACTCGTAGGGGATCAATTTTTAAACGCAAGCAGTATGAATATAACTCATACTTACTTTAATATCTTTGATTTTAGTATTGGACATCGCATCATGGTGATCGTACCATGCCACTGAAATAAATACTTAAGTAGAGTTTTATTTTCCCGTGTCGTAGACTTGAAAAACATTACCCTCCTTCTATTGCAGACGGGTCTAAACATTGCTTTCGTGCTACAATAAATTACTTGAGCAATACTTCAGAAGAAGTCTCAAGATTGAATAATAAGGTAAGCGGAAACGCAAATCCTTATTACCATAATTTAATCTCGCGGTTGCCGCGCGTGCGCCACCAAAATCGTGACGTCACGTGAACAGCCGACCAACAAAATAGAGTGATTCATTCGTCAAATCGTGTCCGTGAGGTGCGCGGGCGCATACTGATGTGGGCACGAACGCTTGCGCCCTCCGTGAATGCCTAACGAGCGACCATGTTTTACTGACACCCATAACGGCTACATACCATTTGACGTATATTCTTCCAGCATAACAGTTCTGGTAGTTTCCTTACCTGTAATGAAATAAAATAATAAATAAATTGAGAGACACAATAATTCACACACGGTTATCCTAAACTAGGGCGAGCCCTATGGGTACTAAAAACTAAAAGACTTACTTATTTAAATAAATATTAAACACCCGGACACGAAGCGAACAGACATGTTTATGCAGATCACAAATGTTGGTCCCGAGCGGGAACTGAACCCGCGGCCACCGGCTAAGAAGGCAGGGTCACTACCATCTGAGCCAACAGCCCCGTCATAAATGCAAGACATTACAAAAAGTCACTAAAATATATTATGCTCACGCCGATATCGCCGAGGGGGCCGGCAAAGATATTCCATTACCCACGAAATACCCACTTTTCACCAGTCTATATTTTTAGATCCAAACGTGACATGTGCCCATCGCCGGGTTGACCGGGACCGGTTTGTTGTTACACATGCCTCAAAATCAATTCTGGGACCTGCGAGTTTCCTCATGAATGATGTTTTCCTTCGCCGTCAAGTTAGTCTTCACTAACTGACATGTTAACGACTTCTCAAAACATCGTTAGACAGTATAGGGGATTAGATTATCCGTCATATTTAACGGCCATTCGGTCAATTAATTTTTACATCGTAAGTAAGTCTTGTATGTTACTTAACTAGAATTAACATCCGTATGTTATGTTAACTAATATTACAACACAAATGCAAATGTTTGTTTCTTATTCAATCATGTGTCAAACTGATTAGTAGCAATTTGTCCCATTCGCAAACTCCTCACAGATCCGCAGTCAATCCAATTAGCAAATTTTTCTAACCTCAAATATGATAAATATTGTCGAAGTTCTTGCAGATAGAGGAAGGAGAATGCGTATGAGTGTTTAGAACAAAGATAAATAAAGGTTTTAACATAACTTTGTCTTCCACTATAATATTAATGAGAATTGTAAAGGCAACATTTTATGATAATTTAATTGTATATTTTTTTAACAAAAATATTTTCGAGTCATAAGAGACATTTCTTAAACCTCATAATCTCATTATCCTTATTATCAACCATTAAACACTTATAATCTTTGTAATCTGTGATGACGAATAAATTAATCAACGAGCCATTGACAAAAGGAAGCTTATATTCCCGGGATACAATACAAGGGCTCTTTATCTTTTAAAACAGTCCCACAGGATAAAATTCCCACACGCTAGCCTAGCGTACTCACAGGCAAAACGATAGCCATAAACATTGTACGTTACACGACATAACTTAACTGGAGTTAACATCTGAACGTAACTCAAGACAACAGTGGTGTGCAAATATTGTAACAATTGCTAAATGAAACTGACAACGCTCACGACGCAGAGACTGCGCAATCCTAACTGCCTACAGAACTGCAATATTGCTATTACTTTGACATTTACATGTGTTTCTATAATTGAATTACGATCGTAACGAATCGGTAGCCGCGGCAAACAAAACGGATTGGGCAATCGGACGCTAAACTGCAGAATCGGTTCAAGGTGGCCTTTAATCCACTGCATCGTCTATCAAATCGTAATGCGCAATTTGTTGTTTCAATTCTTGTAACGTTTCGCTGATTAGACAAGGGACTATGTCATTTTAATTGAATACGCCACTCGCAATATCGGAATAAGTAGTCTTAAGTTTCGTGTAATCTCGCGCTGCTCACTCTGTAAATTTAGCATATTACTATGTAAGACCGGCGGTAAACCGGTGCTGAGTGGAGGCAGGAATGCTCGTGCCAATGGTTCCGCCACTTCAAATAACATTGTTGCGATGAAGCCACTAAGATAATGACGAGGCATGACTGGATTCGCACTGTTTACTTCGAGTCTCGGGGCAAGCTAACGAAGACTTGAGACTTCCACAGTCAAGTCCAACTTTGACACTTCAACAAAAGCTGTCAAGTGTCCGACCCTTATCAGGGCGAGAGGCGCAGGTCAAGTGGGTCTCAAGCGATTTTCACCGGCGAAATCTCGAATCTCAATGCCCGCTGACGAACTATCATTAGCGCGGCAGAGAGTAACGACGGCCGACACTAGAGGTCACATTATCGTGTACACAGCGCTCCATTCTATCAATAGCACACATCGCGAGTACCCTCACAAGCCGCAAGTCATGTCGTTAAGCTGTGGTTGAATACTGTTTGTAGATGGAAAAACAATGACAAAACCATGTATGTGTCATCGGAGCGTGGAAACTAAATTACGTCAGGGATCGTGACAACGACGTCGTGGCATCAATGACAAAAATAATGAACCCGACGCTATTATCCGAAACCGATACCCATCGTCGTCGGGCCGCATGTGAACCCGAGCCAAGTAACGCAACAAAAGGCTTGCATAACGCGGGAAAACATCCGATCACGACGCGGCCCCCGACACCATTATCCAACGAGGAATAGCTGTGTCGTACCGATAGTAAACACGCAATTAACTCCTCGGGTGAAGCTTATAATTTAGCTGAACGGGCGAAAGCTGCTCACGATTACGATACGAGGATCGGTGCTATCGTCCCGGCCAATAACTCGGGGCTCCGGGTCGTTAATTAAAAATTTTCGCTCATTAATCAGGCGCCTGCGCTTCGATCGCGATCTCGGCCGATATATTACGCACCAGATAACGCTCGCAGTTATCTACGCACTATTCTATTACATTGGTGGTCTCAAACGAGAGTTTCCCATAACGAGACATTATTAGGACCGATACGAGATAATTCACGCCGCTATAAATAAACCCCGAAGAGTAATGAGACAACGACACGGCCGTTTAACAATTTCACCAAGGCTCGTGGAACAATTGATTGTGATCATTTATCTGCGTTACGCAAGGGGTACTACTTTACGGGGTAATAATGAATAATTGCGCAAGGCGCGAGACGCAGTCGCAGTCATTTGCATAGTTAACTGCGCATGCGGCCATTAGACGAGGTGTCGCCAGGAACGCTAACGGCTTCATGGAAACATGTAGATACGGGTTAGTCCCTCATCTGATTATGAGCAGACTGAGTTCTGGATTGCCTGCGCCGACGCAGGTATTTTTATGAGTTCGGCTACTCGGGTACTGTTTATACGGCAAGCACCGTTTGTTCCCGGAAACTTTGCTCCGTAGTTTCATGTTGCAGTGATGTTACAAGTTGCTGCGGGTGGTCCGATAACGCGGCGCGGGCGCATCTCAGCGGGCGCATTGTCTAGTTCACGTTGATAAGATAATTAACGCAGCACCCCTCTTTCTTATTGTGTGCTGCCACATTTCTCTAACTGGTGCTGTGAATGCTTTCATTGTTCCAAAGTTGTTCGACAAATACATAATTATCTATCATAGCTGGTATAGTTCAGACTTTTTAATTAATAATTACTTTTAAATTTTAGGTTAAAATTCACAGACGGTTATTTAGTACCAAACTAGGCAGAGTACTAAAGAACTGGCAGACATACTTAAATAAGTATTATGCACCCAGACACGAAGAAAACAGGCATGTTCATGCACACAAATGTTGGTCCCGTCCGGAAATCGAACTAACGTCCTCCGACTCAGAACTCAATATCACTAACAGCTCAGAAAACAGGCCCGTCATATCAATCAACTGATGCATAATAAAAGTGAAAATCAACAGTTAATATGTTTATGTCGTCACATCCGGCGGGCTTCCTCGCCCCGTGAGCCACTTCGCTTTCTAGGAAGAGCCTGGCGAAATGACGGACGAAAGAAACGTGTCCAGAATACTAACGAGCGTATTACTGCTCCGCTCGTCACACCCCACCCCCCCCCCCTCCGAACGTCGAGGACATCCGACACTAACAGCTCCTGGAGCTTGTCAACGCTACCGCGACATGCTGGGCCGTTTTTCTCCGACTAGCACCACATTACCAAGACTTCCTAAGCCGAGGCTCGTGCTCGTGCACCTGGGCACCTTTAGGCCATTGGTTTCTTTCATAGTTATCTAATAATAAAATAATAATCTTACGCCTTTTTATGAATGAATAAATGAATATCTACAGAAATGGAATACCTCCCTACTCAGGGAAGGGAGATATTCTATTTCTGTAGATATTCATTTTCACGAGATATTCTTTGGACCCTTAAACGTGATAGGTGGTGAGCCCATCACCGGACCTGGTCTTTTACACGTGTTTCAGAATTAATTCTAGGACCTGCTGGTTTCCTTACGATGTTTTCCTTCACCGTCGAGCTAGTGATAAATATGTACGTAAGTTTTGAAAAACTTATTGGTACATGGCACGGTTCGAACCCGAGCCTCACTGATTTATTATCATGTGAAGCAGGCTCTTTAACCGTAAGGCTATCACTCGTCCTAGTAGTTTTTTTTTTTTTTATGTTCCGCACATATTTGTCCCCCGACATGGTGGTCAGGGTCCTTTTTATGGTCGGTTTTTTATTCTGTTAGTGTAACAAAGAAAGAAATATTTTCGCTTTCGTTCTATGTATCGACTAAAAAAAAAATAGGTAGACACATAAATATATAATATAGACAAATAAATATAATGCAATTTAAATAAATATAGTTCTCCTCTCTCTTTATGTCTTCTGCCTTTTTTTTTTCTGTTAATATGTCTTCCGTTTTTTTTTTCTATTAATATGTCTTCAGTTTTTTTTTTTCCTTTCTTTCTTACACTAACAGATCAGCAGAGTGCATCGTCACGTTTTCAGCGCTAGCTTCGTCATGTTATCTTACATATTCTATTATCCGCAAAGCTTCGTCATACATTTCTTACTGATGTCATCTATAATATTATCTAAGATAATGAAAAGAATAAAATTTCCATTTCCCGACCACGACTCCCAGCAGTTCTTTCGTGAGATGCATCTGTTCCGATCCCGTCCTTTATTGATTAGTCCTAGTAGTTATCTAGTAGTTTGTAAGAGGCAGGGTTAGAGTGCCTTACGAACTCCCCTCCCTAGTCCGATTAATGCTGTCAAGCCATTAGGGCAAACAGCATAATACAGTTGAAAAACAAAACACTCATCCTTGATTAATCATCGCCCGAGGGGTCAAGTAGGCCCTCAAGTATTTGCACGGTCCCAATTTGGGCAGAAACATAAAAAGCGATTGTCATCGGAAGGCATAAAGCCCACTCTTTCAACATACCTACATAAACAACGCTGTAACAAAACCTCGCAGTGTATTATGTCAAGGTGAACACTTTCAAAGGCGTTATTGTAACGATACTTAGGCTCAGCGCAAATCGACATGGTGAATGTGTATCGCCTAGCAAAGATCAGGGTTCACATTCCTTCGAAGTTTACGAAATTTATATCGGTAACGATAAACGATACAGATTGATATTTGCACAATGGCTTGAGGTTTTAATCTTAACTTGGAGGCACCAAGCTGTTGTTCCCGTAAGAATTTAAAAAAGTCCTCCTTAGAGTGCTCAATAAATACTCGTATTTTCAATAATTTTCAAACCTTCAAAGGTCCACCGATTTAGGTTTTGCGATGTCTGTCACTGTTTTATAGGTATACATAAATTGAAACCTGGGAACTATCGCCGTTCTCCGATTTACGTAACTAACGACACTACGGCGCGGTGTCATTTCTCACTTGGGCGCTGTCACTTTTTGACACCGATCAGTCGGAAGTAACGGCCAAAATATATCGGAGAACGGGCGGTAACACAAAAGGTGTTTGGATGTATTTATAAAACCAGGCGCTAAATCTCAATTTTCGATAGCATTCGATATTCAAAACTTGAATTGATGCTACATTTAAATAAATGGTCAAGGGTTTTATTTTTAAGTTTATTAAAGGTTTTTCTTTTGCGTTTTGTTGTTGGGCTGGATATGTTTATCTCTTTCCGCAGTCAAGCAAGTAAGCAGTGCTATATCTTTTTAATCGGACTACATTTTGACAACGAAATATTTTGGCATACCTTAATTCAGACAAGCGTATATTCAAGGAGAATTTCGGAGCCTGCGGTTGGATCGGTCGTCGCGCGCTGCTGCCGAAGCCGATGTAAACGACCTCAGCTTGCCTATCACCTAGCTAATGGAATCCATCTCACAAGCCACACAATTCCGTTACAAACAATGACCCTAGTCAATTACACGATTGCGCAACCGGCGTCAACTGAATCGAGCGAAATTAGTTGGCAAATCGCTAATGGAATGAATCGAGAGCACATCTGACGTGTTGCCCAATGAAGATGTCCTAATTGGCAATTGGTGTGTGTTAAAGAGATACTATCTAGATAATAATAATTTGTTAATACAATTCACACACGGTTATTCAGTCTCCAACTAGGTAGAGCCTGCACTACGGGTACTATGAAAGTAAATAAATACATGCCGTCACCTTATCTCCGATAGCGATGGCAGATGTATTTTTGGACCCCTACACATGACAGGTTTTAAGCCTATTTCCGGATCAAGGTGCTGTTACACATTTCTCATAACCGATGCTTAGGCTTGCGATTTTCCTTCACCATCGAGGTAGTGACAAAAAAACTCGTTAGCACATAGCGTCTCCAGGGTTCCAATCCGCTGTTAAACAACCGATAAACACACTTCAGTACACACAAGCAACCAGACATGAAGCGTACAAATGCTGGCACAAGAGGGAATATTACCAACAGACCCGTCAAAATCGAAATCGTTGGAGCGGGAGCTGCGCCAGAGTGGAGCCGGCAAGACCTTGGGCCGCCCACCAGCTCCAATTGGGTCACTGCCGATTCGCGAATCATTGTAATCGCATTAAAGCTTGACCGCGAGTCAGCGCCCGCGCACGGGGTCGACTCGGCGACATTGCCGTCTGAACTTGGCGCGACCCTCACCTATGTGACGTGTCGTACATTCGGATTCGGTTACGCAATCACTCGACTGCACCAGAAGACGGATAATTGATGTACATACTTGTTTTTCAATCAGATTTGTGAAGCATATTTTTCCGGAGTCAAAGTTGCCTTTCACTTCCAGGGCGTCCGACTATCTCTAGACAAGAACGTTAAGGTTACAAGAGATCACAACGAAATATATACCACATAGATCTGTTTCCAACCAAAAAAGGAACAATATTTTTGTTCTTTTTACGATTTTTTTGTATGTCCCACATGACTATTCCAGTTAAAGACAGTTCTGGAACTTCGAAAGGACGTTGGCGAGTGGAAGAGGCAATCGGCTGATAATAACTTCATCGCATCGCGTAAAACATTATGGCCCATACACATGGCAATGGGCCTTCGCTGCGATCCCGCCCCGCAGATAGGAGCCATAAGATGGGAGATTACACGCGATCGAACCATCGCCTGCGACGCTGTTTGAACGACCACGGTGGGAACTCCAAACAACCAGTATGCAATATATTTATAAAAGAAACTTACTGGGTGACTGTCGTCTGGATAACAGACTGATCGACCAACGCGCAGTCGAAACCACTGGACCTAGAATCATTGCACAAAGTTTCCTTAAATATATATATAAATATATAATCTCACGCCTTTTTTATCCCCGAGGGGGTAGGCAGAGGTATTCCATTACTGGATATACCCACATTTTACGAGATATATTGGACCCCTAAACGTGATAGGTGGTGAGCCCATCGCCGGACCGGTCTGTTTACACACACATGTCTCAGAATTAATTCTGAGACCTGCGGGTTTCCTCACGATGTTTTCCTTCACCGTCGAGCTAGTGATAAATATGTACGTAAGTTTTTTGAAAAACTCATTGGTACATGCCAGGATTCGAACCCGAGCCTCACTGATTTTCGGCCGGCTCTTTAACCTTTAATTCCCACAAGAAAGGGAATAAACAAGATCCACGCTGGCAACGCCGCTGGGCACCCGGTAGTCATAAATAAGTTTTCAATAGCTAGGGTTTATACCCGTGTACGCGACAATTTTTGAAGCAGTGAAAAGTTCAATGTGCCTACCTAATAAAATAAAACAAATGGCTCCAGGAAACATGCAATGGAATCCCAAATAAGGGAATACTTGTAGTGCTGAAATCAAGATACGACCAAATCAGTGCAAAATCAATAAAATCCACGTGTTATAGTGTCGACTGCGGCTCGTGAAAAATTCGACCACTTCGTGCGATAAATTGCGGTGCAAACCGTCGTGATTTGCGGCGTCGCCACGCGCAATTATCCCGCCTCAAGCGCTGCATATTTTAATTTAAACGACATTAAAATAGCCCGGAACTGAACGCCCAAGGGCGCACCGCAACAATATTTCACACCGAACGCTGAAATATTCGCTTAAATCCCAATATCGACGGAGTAAGAGCCAAAATCCGAGGCGGCTTAAGCCCGCCGAACACATAATGCGTGCGTTGAACTTAAAAGGTTGTGACAGGGGTATTACGGTAATTACCTTAATTTGTAAATACAAAAAACGGCCGTCGTCTCGTCGTATGTTAACCGAGCGGAAAATTGAATAACGCGAGAAGCGGCGGGCGGAGTGCGCGGCCAAAGATTAATTCGCTTAGGATGCTGATTGCAGATCCATTAACGCGTCCGTGGGAATGTTAACAATTTTCCGCAGAAATTTTTAATTGCCGCGCACTTTGAATGGACAGAAACATCTTCATTCAAGGCCAGTTCCACCTATAGCTTCTAATTTGATGACATGTGGAGAATTTCGTGGGGCCATTGCCCCAGACTGTGTGTCGTTAGCACAATCGTTGGAAAAATCGCGACTTGAAAACGGTGGTCCCCACAGCACCGCTAACGGACGGTTTGCATAACATTTGCATGAATCTCCAGGTGACGAAGGCGGTTGGAATGCGCCGGGAGTCCGTACAGCCGGTCGTTGACTGATTTCCCAAACACCGCCGCCCGCGGGCCCCACATATGGCGCGATCTATTGTCAGACAAAAACATCGCAGATATTCATGAATCACCAGCCGCCTTTTGCGGAAGGTCGCAGGTTACTCGAAGGATACCGACAGCGCGTAAATCAAAACATTTAACGAGGAAATCATCTTGTCGTCGAGTTCGTTCTGCGCATAGCTTTAATTAACCATCGCCTTAAACGGTTGGCCTTCAAACGACAGAGGAAGATTAATTCGCAAAGCACAATAAAATGAGACATCGCATGGGTACCAGGATTGCAGAGAAACTTGGATTTCATCAGATAAACTTTCGCAATTCATCCTCGAAGCGTCGCCTTGACTCGGAAACCTGAACAAACGTGATTCTAAGTGGGTGCTTCTGACGGAGTCATAGACATGGCGAACTGTGCCGACAGGAAGGCCTCTAACTGCTGTCAGGAGATGTGGCCGCCTCCAAATAGGGCCTAACTGTGTCTATCGGGTGTCTTTAGACCGTCTGGTAATTGGCCCCACATCGTGGGGAGCCCCAAAAAGGATTGCGCGTGACCACCAATGGGAGCCTATCAGTTGTGATTTACGTTGCCATTACCATGCAACAGGTGTACATTCGTTCAGTAGGTGATAATTGCGTCCTCTAGCGCTGTGCGAACGATCAAATCGTTTAGATAATGATCGTCGCCATTTGCGTGCGGTGCAGTACTTAAAGACTACACGATGGTTGTTCATTGAGGTGTTCACTTCTAAACAATCTAGGTACAATGATTGTCCTTTTGTCCAATCACTTTGCTATAAACTTTCGATGTTAATTGACTGTGTATTTTGATTGAAGCACGTATGCGTTTTGGACCGTAATGCTTTATCTATACACATAAAAGAAAAAACTGTCTGGCTGACTGACTGATCGATCAACGCACAGCCGAAACCTCTGTGTCTAGAAGTACGAAATTTTGGACAAAGGTTTCTTAAATGACGTAAGTGAGTCCTCATAGGGGATTTTTAAAAGAACAAACAGTAGGCACCCTCTAGTTTGAAGTAAATTTTTAAGTGAGCAATAAAGTAGTATTGAAAAGATTTGACTCGGTAAAATTTATGTCCGATTACAGCATTCTCTATTCCATCTACACCATATACACCATCAAAATTATCAAACAATCGAACCTAACCCGACTATTAAGTACTTCGTACCTTTCGTGGCGCATCAACAACGAGCCATACCGTTTCATTGTGTTTTTCCAGCAATCGGTAAGGTATGGATGGTACAACCGCTTAAGTATTCAAGAGGCGTTTCGTTTCGCCATAACATTGTTTACGCGAAACTGACTGGTATCTTTCCCAAAAGAGCTTGGTTACCATCTATGTAACTACGAGAATATAAACGAGGAAAAGTTGTTTGTAGGTAGGTATGTTATAGGATTTGTATCAGTAGTTCCAGGATAATCTCTGGAACTACTGATACAAAGTCTTTCCCTTATAGAAAACTACAGAATATACAACAGTACTAGGTATTAACCTATTCTTCTATATTTTGCAATTTAAAAATAAATATGTAAATATGTAATAGTGAAAAAAAAAAAATGAAAGGATTTGAGATTCATTAGCCTTTCTTTTGACTTTTCCATAATATCAGCTATTGTACCTAAAAGTTAATGTCCTCGAGCCTTGTAAATAATATACAGACTTTTTAATTTCCAAAAAAAATCCGACATTGAACCTCTGACACCTAATATCTATCCCAATCTATGTTTAAGTATATAAGACCAAAATAAGCTACAAAGAAACCGACATCCCAAAGGCTCCTCCACCCTGGAGCAGCGGAAACGGGCCTTCCGGGCCGGCGCACGCGCACCTCGTGAATATGCAACGGCAGTAATTAGCGTCAACCCGGCTGATGCTGGCGATGATATGCAGATGGGCCCTCTAGCTAAAGAAAATACGTGTCTTGAGGATGGGAAACAGAAGTATTCATAACTGGAGACAGGATTCTAATTTATATAAGAATTGTCACGGAACTAAAAAAGGAGTTTTATTACCTACTGAATAAAACTGTCACTGTTTGACAGACAACGCACAGCCTAAATCGGTGGGTTACAAAGCATGATTTTTTTACAGGAGGTCCTTATATAATACAGGGAAAGACTAAAATGGACTTTTGAAAAGGGGATGAAAGTTTGTATGGAAGCTAATTCTATTGCAAACACGGCTGTACCAAGTTACTTAATGTCACCTTTTATTTGCCTTTAGAGTGCTAGTCTCTCTGTATCGAGGTTGAAACTCTCTACTTATCTTCTAAGTTATGTACTAAACGGGATAATCCTTAAAACCACGCGAAAGTTTAATTTCTCGTGCAAACACTTTCGTTTGCTTTTAGCTGGAGATAAAATGTTTATGCTTGCTTTGGTTTATAATACAGTTATTTACAGCTAATAGCAAAACGGAAAGAGAGGATGATATTATTTCATCTTTACTTTAGCCATTTTAGATTTCTATTTTCCAGCACAACGCAAGGGTCACTTGAAATGGTATCCGGGCTGCATTTTCTACATACAAATGTATTCCACTATTTTCCTTCAGAGCAATGGATCGAGCAAAAACATGGATCTATTCTTTCTTTAAATTTTGTTACCAAAAATTATTGAATCGGCTCAGGTTTGGAGGAGAAAACAGGAGAATACGAACTTCGGTCTGGTCAAGGTTTTTGTAGGTACAATCGGTCTGATCAGCTGTTGTCCCTATCGCACTCTGCGGGGAGAAATCAGAGCAATAGTTTCTTCTAAAACCTATTTCTCAATTCCCTCGCAGTCCGGATGCGCTATTAAATGACGTAAAGGTTCAGATATTTAGCTGAGAAAACTTAACAAACATATTTATATTTAAAATAGTGGTAGGAATAGCGATTACAATAGTACATGAAAATGAAATTTTGCTGTCAACAAACGCATTTTAAGGAGATTACTTGCGAGGCAGAATACACCACTAAAATAGTCAGCAATATTTGTGCACAGTTCTGAACTTTGTTGCTGAGGCTCAAAGTACAATATAGCATAATATCCACCCCGGCCTTCTAGTTTTGAGTTGTTTAATAAAAGCTACTTTTACTTCCATTCTTCAGTCGTGTGAGAGTTTTGACACTAAACGGTGAACGCGCTTTTCTTATACAGGATGTTTTTTATCTGTCTACGATTAAAAAACAACGCCCGAACGTCTGTCGGTTTGACTGGTGTGGTTGTTTGTTTTTAGCGATGTTTTTATAATCACATTATTGATTTGAATGTCCTTCTAATTTTATTTGGCAAAACATACTCCTAAACGAACAACATTTATTCTTTCTTTGTAGTCGCGTTTTCGAAAACGACTAACTGTTTTTATACTACAATGTCCTAGTGCACTTAATAGAATACGTACTTTTGTGTCAAATTAATATTTTTTTTCAAAACATCATGTACCTATTCAACTGTCCCTTACAAACTTAAGTACACGACTGACCGTTCTCACGGGCTGTAATACCCGCGCATGCGCCCTTCGCTTGCGTGCGCCAGTTCCGCGCCGGCGCATCTCCACGGCTTCTGCCTGCCTTAATGACCCTTCTACCCCTCAGTAAGAACGTTGACCTTAAACAGCACTTAAAGACAGTAAGCCGTTTAGGCGATTAGGCTACGATGTATATCATCATCAACACGTAGCATTCACTGCAGAGCTACGGCTCTTTCTTCAGATTATGAGTAAGTTTAGGCTGTTTCTAACACGTGTCCACGGCAGATTAAATCTTAGGCTAATGACCAACCAACTGTTAGAATTTGTTCAAGCCACTCTAGGGTATATTAACTGGACCCAAAGGTTTAACGTGCCTACCGAAACATCATTTAAAAGGACTTTTCAGAGCACGAGCCCGAGCTGTACTCCATAATGGGAACAATTTTTTATTCCACTTAAGTGATAATTAGTAATTTTTCGAAAAATTTATTCATGAAATATGCAACTTTTAATAATGATTTAATATAACATTATATTACATAAATTACAAATACTAACGGACAAATCAAGAAAAAAAAAAATGTTTTTAGAAATCATGAGTAATTAATTACTAATTACCTACCCATACATAATTAAAAAGATTACTACAAAATTTTGGACTTCAATTCACTATTAGAAGTATGCATTTAATTTTAAAAAAGGAAAGTACGGCAGGTGCGCGAGGTGAGCCCTTTAGGGCGGAATGGTATGCGACTATTATTAGAAGAGCCGGCGCCGGCGCACGCCACGCCAACACAGGGTGCGCCCGCGCATAGCGGAATATTTTGACATGTTATTATTTGTTTTACCCGCAATTAGAACGGCAATTACTAACTAAAATAAGTCTTTCAAAGTCGAATAATGCGAAGAGAATTTATTTATGCTCCAGTTTCGTCTCAACATGTACGTTTATGTTCGTAATTAATTTCCCGAGAAGGATAGTATTATTTTTCGGATGTACATATGTATAGTAGTCTATTTCTATTGATAGATTGACATCAATTACATTATGTAGATCGAAACATTAATTTAATTAGTAAAACACCAAAAACCCGATCGCGTATTATAAAAAGCACTGAAAAGAATTAAATCATTATTCCCCTTCTAGTACAGTAGGATAATAATATAGCCTCGAAGAAGAAGAAGAAGTTAACACCTCAATATAAGATAAGATCGCCAATTGTACTTTTTTAAATCATTGTGTCTGTTATTGGTGTACAATACAGATTGCTGCTTACATACCTCGCACTTACAAATTCGTCAAACCGTTTAGGATACATGTAGGTACCCACCTACAGGGTTTACTAAAATGCATCTACCCTCCTTTTATTTATGTACATAACTGGTATAAATAGAGGTAGCCCATTAAAGGAGGTCAGATCTGATCACCGATCACATTTGATCTCGACTCTCGACACGAGCAACATCTTTCATTCTGCAACCCTCATCGCAATCGACATCACCCAGCGGCAGTCAATGTCGCTGCCCAACGTGATTTGCAACGAATTGTGCTCACATAGCAAAACCTCACCTAATGCAAACAAAGGTACAAAGGTACTGGTACAAAGTACAAAGGTACTGATACAAAGAATAAAAAGGGTATCTAAGAAACATCCTATGCATATTATCAGAGGAGTCTGCAAGAATCTCTGGGCACGACGGCGCAGCGCCACGCCGGCCATTGTTAGCATGCACCATGCTAATGTTCCGTGTACTTACTATAACCAGGAAGCATGCAAAAGGATCGTCGTAACTATAAGGTTTGATCGTAAAGTACATACGTCTTGCAAAAACATGGCCACTCCTGGCGTCGGGTGAAAATTAACTTGGTCGTATACCTTACGTATGTATAATTCGATCTTAATTCGATCGAAATATACATACGTACGCTCACCGGTCTTACCCCATACAAGGCAAATACAATATTAGACAGTCACCTGTTACCTGGCACATCTCTCGTACTTCATCCACATCCTACTATCGCCAAGAAGTACTTCACTACTACTACACGCTCTACTATACTTACTACTACGTACTACACGCTCCTCGGTTTCGGGTACACTTTAGGCTTTCCTTCAGTACATCGCCGATATAAAACTCGTCACGTGAGCGCAATTCATCATTTTCGCCCCTCTACCGACTCGCCCACTCACAGCTTCCTTGTAAACATGTCTCGTTAGATGTGTTTCATCCAACATCTCAAAATACATCCCTTTACAAATGTACAAAAAGACGAGATATGGCGTATAAATGTTATATTAAACTGAAACCAATTAGCACGGCTAAAGCTCGCTCATAAAACTCACAGCACCAACGCAGCGGTCAGTCATTGGCGCCCAGGGCGAGATTACGTTATTGCGCCCTTTAAATGTCGAATCTAACTTATTGATGTTTAATATATAATAATAAATTCACAGTCCAGACACGGTTATTTAGTACCAATCCAGGCAGAGGCTATATTACGGGTATTAAACAACAGCCCATATAAACACCGAAAGACGAAACAACTATTCATGTTAGTGTTAAACTAATGTAGGATTTGTCATTCCGCGACCAATAGGTATTACTTTTCTAGATTTTTCGGTTGCCGTTTTATTGAAATCTATGTTCTCGCATCTCGTAGTAAATATGTGTTTTCATTTTATCTGTAGACTATCAGCATGCCAACATTTATGAATATCGGTCCATGGGTTTACCTGTAAAAAGGTGATTGATAACGAGAGTTACTTTCGCATGTATGATATTAGTAGGGACTAGCTTAAAATTAATATTATTAGCTACATAGCCGATCCATTCGATGTAGGTATGTCTAGGTCGCATCTATTAAAAATGTTGCTTGATTAGTTAGCCTGTACGAATTAAAACCATTTAAATATAATAGGGCATAGAGGGAATTGGGAATCTTATCATACAAAAACTTTGATCTCAAGCGTCATATCAGTTAGTATGAACGCGAGCTTTCATTCGGTCGAATCACACTAGACTTATGTTATAACCAGAGATCGGCATTAGGTAGTGTGATTAGGTACCATAGTAGTTAAAGTTGCTACGAGGATGTAATATGGAGTTGTTAAAACCACCACTTTATTTGGGACTTCTGAAAATTTTACCGAAAATTTTAGAGATTTTTCTACAGTATCATATTTACTTACTAAATATAAACTTCTTTTGTTCTTGGGTGATTTTCTCTACGGTGGCCGGTTATGGAGATAATCAACAAAAGCTGCATATTTGTAATAGTACGGCTCCTTAGCTAGAAAAATTTGAGTTTCGGTCCCATCCGACACAAAGCACACATATGAAATTTAGCATTTCATATGTGTGCTTCGATTTAAAAGTAAGAACATGGTGGTTTTAACAACTCCATATTATATCCTCTACCTACGTTGGTACCTAATCACACTACCTAATGCCGATCTCTGGTTATAACCTTAGGTTAATTATTGGCTTTAGATGTCCTATTATATTATATTTCAATCTCTTTCAAACCATTTGACTCGTTGCGCCCCTGTTGCTGGGCTCCAGCTACAGCTCTGCCCATTCGTGTCTAATTAGCAAGATGCAAAAACGCCAACAATAAACATCCCACACACTTAGCGGAATTCCGTCACGTGAAGATTAAAGGACCTCGCGGAACAGCCGTCCAAATTGGGTGAGACGTGATTTCTAGGTACTAATAATAAGCTGTTTCCAGGACCTACTGTTCGCACTACTTCACACCTAGAGTGTCGCATTACTGCGGTCGTTAACACTAACATAAACATTGTACAGTGATCCCATCGGGTTGCCACTTGATTGCTCGTTTTCTCGAATCATTATGGAGGAGGATATAGAGTTGTGTGCAGAGGTGTACGGAGTATAGGAACGCCATTCACGGCAGATGGAATGCGTTGGGAGAATCAAAACTATGGGAGCGTTTGAAAAAGAGCAATTGCAGTTAGGATTTCTTTTAATTTAATCGTTATTTCCTCAGCTATTTTATGGTGAGAAGTTGATGGTGAAGTTTTTACTGTATTGTATTAGAAAAGATGGCTTAGGCCAGATGGGATGACGATCTGCGAAAGGTTGCAGGCAGATGCTGGATGCGCCTATCTCCAGCAGTGGACTAAGATAGGCTGATGATGATGATCAGAAAAGACAGTGTATAACGATCTAGCTTTGAAAACACAAATAAGTCGGATTATTTTAAAAAAAATGGGTCAAAAATTTTAATATACTGACATACAAAAAAGTGAATTTAAACTTTTGATAAATTATAAATCACGACCACGTCGAGGGAATTTTCAATGGTATTCCATGTCTGAAATTACCCACTTTTCAACATTTTGGGTATTCTATTACACGTGGCAGGTGACCGGTAAGGGGTTCGTAAACCTTGGGGTTTGAGCAAAAAGTACCTAACAATGTACAATAAAAGACTGATAATGCTTGAGTGGCCTCTAAATTACTCATTCTCCGACACGGAGGAATCCTCAGTACCCAGAATGGTATAATAGCGTTCTGAGAGTTATCAGAATTGGTCACTTTGAAGTGTTGACATGCACACCTTTTTATTCACTTCTCAAAATTGCAGCGAAATTAGTATGTTACTCAGTATTTTACAGCATATTTATTCAATCTTTGTATTCCATGTCTGTATTCGCCCTATTGTATTACTAACTAATAAATAGGCTGGTGCTAGGCATACCACCTGTTATGTTAAGGTGTCTATGAAAAATACTGGTGAAAATTAAGTAATGGAATACCTCTATTAACACCTTCGGGGATCAAGGCCTGAGCATATATACATTTTTGACTATTTTAAAGTACGTGCCAGAATCTACTAATATTTGAACTGCGGCGTCTATTTTATTTGATCGGACTTCAATGGTTTCCTAGCAACAATCGATGAACCAGTTCACTTGTCTAAAGCGTAGGTACAATGTACATCAACCCCATAAATATCTTATTCTATCTCACATTTACTGACTGTGCTACCTGTCCTCAATTTTAGAGCACAATTTGCATCTCAGAAACAACTTTACCGTTTCTTGAAACAAGGCGTGAGAAAAGGCACAACGAATCCCTCGGCTCAGCTAAACATTATCGCTCCTCATCCGCCATCAGTAAAATTGTACAGCTAAAGTAGGAAAATAGGTTTATTCTCAAAAAACAGGCGATGAACAGTAAGATCGCGAATAAATCTGGCGAATGGCCCGTTAAGGGGCAATTGAGTGAGCCAGAATAGCGCGCAATTTGTCTGACTGTGGGTACACCATCGATTTAGTTTTTTTCCTCTCTTATAGATATGTTCACATTGCCCGGTTCGTTCGAAACTTGCCTGGCTCATATACGAGACGGGGGAGGGAGCTGTCTTTAAGCAAGAGGGTAATTTATAATCAACGTTACTAAAACGACATATTGTTAAACGACTCTGTGAAAATTCGTGAGCTCTCTTAAGCAGGCGGCGTGCATATACTTTGTACTAGATATCCTATAATCCTATTAACGTTATGTATTAATATTATTAATGCAAAAGTGTGTTTGTTGGTTAGTTCTTTGCGTAGCGATGGTTGTTAGAACCGACAGTGACATAGGTTGCATTTTAACGCTGAAAAATACTAAATTTAAAATAAATCTTCAAATTCGCACCTCCATAATTAAACAGGAATCCAAGTTCCCTATACAATATAATAACAGTCCGTGCAATACAATAAAAAAAAATACTATACTCGGCCAGGCGACGTAATTCACTCGGGCATATCTATTAGATCTCATATCGAAGTGGTAAAGCGTTACGCATGCGGTTGTCGACGATGTATGGTGGTAATACCGGCAAGCTTACTGACTCGTTAAATCTCCTGAAATGTTTGGAAACAGTTTTGTGTTCGAACGACCCATTCAAAAGCTATGTAACAAAGATCAACATTCAGCTTTCTCTTAGTTTTCCATACTGCAAAATTATTTGTGATTTTTTAGGACATTTGCCTCCCGATAACATTCCGGGAAGAGGTAAAGCGGTTGGCACGAGGTTCAAACTGAACTCTTATTTTTTCACCAATGGAAAGCTACATTATCACTGAGTTACAAAGGCTATATATTATTCCCGTATTCCCACGGGACCGGGAACTACGCGGGTAAAACCATGTGGAACAACTAGTAGCAAATATAGGTGAGTCGGCCAACTGTGAGAATTTAAATGTTCTATGATAATTAAGTGACAAAAGACAACTAACAAAAACAAGCTACCTACTCCATCATTAGTCAAAGTAGTATAACAATATAATCATCAAAATCTCAAACATCAAAAACTATTCAAACACAACGAGTAGAACAACTATCGCTAAATTGTGGATTCGTGTAGGTGCTACTTTGATTGACAAGGCCTAGAATTATGGGCTCCGTAACAAGTTGTATAATTACTACTACAGCGTTACGGAGATCACAACACTTATAACCCCAACAAAAACAACTTTTTAACAACTGCCAATAATATGCAAATAGTAATGTAAGGATTGCAGAGTTGCGTTACCCGATCTCGGGTTATGTTCGAAAAAAAAAGTAAAAAACACGCATTATCATTGTTACCAGCGTGTTTAACCCGTTAAGTCTTGCTTAACGCAGCTTTTTGCTGTAATAAAACCGAGATTACATTACAATTTGTGCACAGATTACATGATTAAGTCATCAAGTCGTGTCTTCGTATCGCTTTAAACGTCGAACGTTATCTTTTGAGAACATCGTAATTAGGGTCAAGCCACTGATGTTAAGTAAGACGTAAGATGCATTGGTGTGACAAAAAATCGAGTCTTCTTTTGATGCAATACTCAATACAGCCGTTTTGGCCTGTAACTTGTAGTTTTTATGTGAGTTTTTTACAACGCGTAACAGAAAAACCGCAATTCCTCATACACCCCAATTAGTATATTAATATAAAAAATATATGATGCAATCGAACTTTAGTTATTTCTAACCAATTTTCTTAAATAACGATATTAATTAGCACGATTTCCATAGAAAGCACTAAATTCAGCTACGATAATTCATTTTTTTGCAAAATTTAACACATATTAAAAATAGCTGAAATCGAATAAGTATTCGATACTGAACAAACTAATTTCAGGAATTGCGCTTATTCTGTTACGTGTTGTATATTGAGTTTCACCGGTAAACAATATTTATACGCGAAAGAGGGAATCAAGCGCAAGCTTAACCTAAGTAGTAAATGTTGACCTTCAGATTTAATTAGAAACGTGTTCTTAATAAATTCGTAATATTCATAATCTCGTATTTATATATTGAAATTTATCTCGGCGCCTGAGCAATCTGTCTTAAAATCACTATGTTAAGTCCATTCCAATAACTTCTGTGTCCTTACAAGATGAATATAGTAAACGCAAAATCTATTTAGCTAAAAAAAATACAGAAACGGGACTACAGAGTGATCGGTCAACTCTAGTTAACTAGATTAAACTAGATAATAAGCACATGTTAAGGTAACAAGGATAGCCGAAATACGACCATATACCATCTTCGTTATGAGTCACAATATTGCACGATGATGACTTAATAAAATCTGATATGGTATTCTCCATAACAACATTGACCTTTTACATGCTACACGAGCAGCGCCCCGCGGTTTCACCCGCGTAGTTCCCGTTCCCGTGGGAATACGGGGCTAAAATATAGCCTATGTGTTATTCTGATGTATAAGCTATATAACTGTAAAGTTTCATCAAAATCCGTTCAGTAGTTTTTGCGTGAAGGAGAAACAAAATCCATAGATACCTATGTCCATCCATACAAACTTTCGCATTTATAATATTAGTAGGATAATGCTTTAATTGTTAATTATTAATTATTAATAAGCAACCATTTTGACATCATTATTCAAACTAAATGAGACAAAACTAATGGCAAATCTCAGAATTGTGTTTAGAAAGATCGAACGTTTACTCCGGTGTGTACTGAATTGACGGGCGGTGAATGGATTCTGCGGCATGCAAATCGTTGGCAAAAAGGTGTCAGGGAGACTAAAGTACAAGCTACGACTCATTTTACTGGCATTGCTTTAATTGCAGTCAACACTTGCTCAGTAGGAAATTACACAGCGGTCCCATTTGATTGCAGTCACTGCAATGGGAAAAATATGGTGTGGCTTTCCAAGTTATATAACGATTAGGCTTGCATTCCGACTGCTTTGGTAGACTGAGCTTGTAAGTGATTATACTAGTTGTGTCCGACCAATTGAGATATTAAAATCATTTGCATTTACGACGCTACGTGTGTCTTGTCTCGAAGAAGATTATTATGACATGTGATTCCTAATAATATCTATAATTTTGTTTTTACTTTTCTAAACCTGAAGAAAAATTTAAAAGTTATCAGGTGTAGGTATTTAAGTATGTAAGTCTATTCATTTAGCGTTGCTTGTAGCCTAAACGTGAATTGTGCGGGGTTTCGCAAAAGTGTCATAAGCATATTTTTCTTAAATCATTTCAGTGCTCTTTACATGCAGTCAGGTTTTTAATTTGTATGCCTACATGTTCTATGTTTGAAAATGTGTTTTCCAAGTTCCCTAATGTAATTCCTAAGGCATTCCAAAACCGAACTGTTGGACAAACTGAGGCGCTATCCCTAGGCAAACTCAAGCAATATGCAATCATAAGGGAAGCAGGAACTTTTGCCCATAGTAGAGTCGAGTCGACCTATGAAACTATTTTGTGAAGCGTACGACTAAGGGCTGATTTTTCAATAGTCAGTTAAAAGTTATCTGAAGAATAAACATCACCTGTCACTTTTCCTTTCTGTTGTGTCAGACAGTGACAGCATCAATATATTCTCCAGATAAGATTTATCTGACGATTGAAAAATCAGCCCTAAATTAGACAGAATAAGAAACACATGTCACCAAAGAAGTTGTTTTGCATCCAAGTGATATTTCCTTTCCACAATAAACGTGTCAGTGTAAATAGAAACTGCTGTTTTCGCTCCAGAAATGAAGTCAATGGCGTAAGTAAATAAGTTTATTCATACTTCATACAATTTTGCATTTGTAAAGCCGTGTATACACATTCCACTGCGTGCACAAAAGTGTGCGGACAATCCAATACTTCTCTTTATTATTAGGACACCGACCTGAATGTTAAAAGGAGTTTGTCTATATATGTACAGATTTACGGATATTTCAGACGGTAATTTAAAGTAGTATTTACGACTATATGTGTGTTTATACTGTTTTCCTAGTTATTTGTCGAGACAGTGATAGAGATAGTAAGTGGAAATATCAAGTGTCAATGCCGCGGTTATAGTCACAACGAACTATTGGTTATCACAGATTGACACTTTCTTGTAGTTCTCAGAAATTATACAATACATAAAAACCGGACACTCCGGATCGTCGATTTACATTTAGTGCACATTGGTGCACATTAGCGAGTGCGTACTAGCTTAGATCCAGCATTCGACAAGTGGGTGGCTGCGCCGGCGCCGTTGTCGACCCACCTGCCTACTTGCACGAGATTTATGGGATTTGGGAGCAATACTAGAGCACGCCATGGACTTTTCGAAAGTCATTATATGAGAAACAGTTTCAAAGTTAGTGTCGTAAAAACTACTGGAGAAAATTTATAAATATTTTCATCCGTCATTCTAACAAATATTATCCAATTTATTGAGGTTCGTGAGGTTTCCCTTTTGCGCTATGACATGATGTTTTTCAAGTGTGGACTGATTTCTCAAAGATTGGAAACGCATCGGTGATTTTTCTGATAATATAGATTTACCGCCTTGTTCGCCGAATTGCCACTCTTTTAGTATACATAAAAGCGAATTACCACTTATTCATAGATTAATCTTAAAATTAGAAATTACAAATGCAACAATCTTGAAATTCTCATGATAAAAAACAAAATCCACGGGAAAAAGCGGTCAACGCTGCTACGCACTTGCTATTTTAATACTTATAAAACGAAATACCGTAATTATAGGTCAAGTGAAATTCGATAGTGTTATTTAAAATGTTAATAAAAAACCTTTATTTACCATACAAAACTTCTATTTTAGCAATGTTTTGCAACAGTTGTTTGCTAACTTTCGACAGCTGAGTCGTATTACGGCAATTTATTCGCCAAGGGTTAAAAGTCAGCGATTATCGACATCGTTACCGACTTTTTCCCATTCGAAAGTCGTGGTCTTGAACTTGGCTGAACATGGCGTCACACCGCGAAATCAGCTGTCAATTGATTAGTCCACACCCGCTTTCGCGCCAACCGGAAATTTGCTATAACCGACCGCCAAAGAAAGGTGAATGTCAAGTTGTGTTTTGAATGTTCGACGTTTAAATTTTATACTAATAACTAAATAATTTTAGACCCTGCCGCGAAGAAAATCTAAATTTATTAAAAAGCTAAATTTTTAGCAGACTGACTGATTTTTCAATAGTCAGTTAAAAGTTATCTGAAGAATAAACATCACCTGTCACTTTTCCTTTCTATTGTGTCAGACAGTGACAGCATCAATATATTCTCCAGATAAGATTTATCTGACGATTGAAAAATCAGCCCTAAATAAAATGAGGAGCAATTTTTTATGGATCACGAATTACTTTACAGAATGGTCCGATTTTGATGATTCTTTTTTATTACAAAGGTTGACCTCGAGGTTGGTATTTTTTTTTACTTTGAGTTATGTTATTTTAGACGATATACAATCTTTTTTTATGCGTTACCGTTTTGGATCCACGAACCCAATTATAGTAAATTGCGTGCCATTAAAAAAATAGGCTGAAATGTCATCAAGCTGACCATAAAACCGACCTTAAGTATCATAATTTGCCATAATATCCCGCTATTCCTCTTCTTCTCACGCATAGCAGTAGTTACGTAAGCCCAAGCGGGATCGTCGGAAGTGCGGATTAGAAAATTGCGCGGGCGCATCGGACGCGACCACTTTCACTGACTTTGAAACACTGGCTTTTGCTCTTGAGCTTATTATGTGGAATAGTGATATACATATGCAGATGTGTGAATATATTACGTATGTTTCTTAACTATTATAGAGCGTTATATCTTGTTACTCACTAACCGTTCATGTAACGTTTCTTATCTGTGGTTCTCAGCTTTAAATTTGATTTAAATGACGATGAATTTGTTATTTGTTTTTAAATGCATTGTCAATTATTAAATTGCTAATTTGTTGACGTGCTCTTACAATATACGCGATACGGCAACTACTTGGAATTTCACAGAGTAATATCTCTTTTGACCCCACGGTAGTTGTGTTAATCTTTGACTCAACACTTGAGGAATAGGTGGGGTTTTTCTACGGTACAATGAACTTAACTTAAAAAAAAAAGGTGTTACCTCCTTCTCTTTTAAGGAACCCTAACTCTGAAATAGGACTGTTTAGGCGCCATTTGATCCCCATACAAAAGGGTTAAGCCTAACCAAGACCAACCAAGTTTAATTACCTCAAATAATCTGCAGGTTCGTTACAATATTGTTCAAACTCAAAACTCATTGACAGTATAGAGAAAATGTACGTTCTCATTAGAGAGAAACAATATTAGAACCGGCAACATCGGTCACCTTGGAAAGTTGTTTATGGCAGTGTATGTAAAACAGACTTACGTAAGCCATGGGAAAGAGCGTGTCATAGTCGCCAGTGTCTATGAGAAAAAGTGTGACCAATCCAACGTATTCAAGGAAAGTTTTTTTTTGTGGCGTTTGGACATTTTGTGCTTTATGCCAGTGTCGAGTAAAAATCAAGGAAAGTCTAAAAGGTTTTTCGAATACCTACGCTATCGGCTTTTGTTTTGAATTTGAGACAAGTTTACACCTAACTGTAAAAAAAATGTTCACTCGATCTGAGTCCAGTAGAGGTAGTAGGTGTACTCGTACCATTTTCCTGCTAATCGAGTGCCATTATTGAATGGCCTTTTTTTTAAAAAAAAAGTCCGCTTTCACCAAGGAGACTTAACTTGTCTACAATGTCAAGAATTACCAAGGAGATTTTACTTGTTTACATTGTTAGAAATTACCAAGGAGTTTACATAACATACTTGAAGTTTGGTAAAATTAGGTTTGCAATTTGAAATTAGGTTACATTCGAAACTCAAAACTGTTATAGATAATTCTGATGGAATGTTCCTAGCTAAATACCGCATTGTGTGCCAACGTGCAAACACAATCAAACAATTATAAAATGAGAGGCAGACATAATACAATGAAATGTAACTATTTTTCTATTATTGCTTCTTTTATATTTAATAGAGCAGTGATAGCCCGGACGGTTAAAGAGCCGGCCGAAAATCAGTGAGGCTCGGGTTCGAATCCTGGCATGTACCAATGAGTTTTTCAAAAACTTACGTACATATTTATCACTAGCTCGACGGTGAAGGAAAACATCGTGAGGAAACCCGCAGGTCTCAGAATGAATTCTGAGACATGTGTAAAAAGACCCGGTCCGGCGATGGGCTCACCACCTATCACGTTTAGGGGTCCAATATATCTCGTGAAATGTGGGTATATCCAGTAATGGAATACCTCTGCCTACCCCCTCGGGGATAAAAGGCGTGAGATTATATTATATTATTATTATATATTATATTTAACTCCAACAATAGTATTAATAAAGGGTTCAAGTAACACTTGTTCCTTTCTTTTGAGCGATCCGATAAAATACATGATTCAACTACCAGTGTTATGTACGATCTGCGTAATAATTTATTATGCTTTAATGAGTTCATTCTAAATGCTATTTTACTTATTGTTATACATTTCTAAGAGGATGTTTGACCCAGTTTTTTTTCTTTACATATTACGTAACAATAACGTAGGAACGTTGTATATTTGTATGAAGACAAACGTGATGACTGACTGGGCAGTCTTGGGCTATCAAGGCGCTCAACCGATGAGCCCAGGATAACCCGACTATGGAAAATGTCACTCGGACCATCTAAAACCCGACTATGGAAAAGCTATCAAGGCGCAGTCTCAACCGATGAGCCCAGGATAACCCGACTATGGAAAATGTCACTCGGACTATCTAAAAACCGACTAGTGCAAAATGTTGCTTATGTCACCCGGATCCTAGCCACAAATTGATTAACAGTAACACATTCATCAAGATCGGATGTGTAGTTTACGCGATACGACAGACATACGTAAATATAAAAACTGCTAAAACATAATTATTCTTTTAGGTTTTGCCGCAGTCGGATAAGAACGGGTTCGATGCTCGCAACGCCGCTAGGCGCCTACTAGTGCATTTATTTTAATGAATAGCCAATTAATACGACGCTAAAGAATTTATTTCACAAGTTTTTCGTTTGCCAGTTGATTTTTATAGTGTCATATTTTATTTTCGAGTGGATTAGGTAATTAATTATAGATTTGACAGACGGAGGCACTTCATACTTAAGTGGGCATTTAAAATATTATTAAAAGCAATAATGGACGGACTAGTTTACCCAACCTTATGCCACCGTTAAGTAGCACTATCAATTTAGAGTTTTATGGGTTTGTTATCGATTTCAAATTAACAACGGCCACGGAACCGTTAATTGCGACGATTAGATTGTCGAATCATAAAATTTTATCGATATTTGTTATATTGCTTCGCCATTTACAAGGCCGATGTGGCACTTTAATGTTTAAACGTCGATAAATGGTCGAAAGTTTTGATTACTATAGACATTCGATATCTTTTTATTTCGATGTTTTCAGCACATCTTTTTGTAATTATCCGAACCGGCTGCGTAAGTGCAATTTCGAATTTAAGGAACGGAAATCAATACAGCGACATACTTTGTAAATATGCTGCATTAAAAATAAAAATGTGTCTTTAGTAAGTAACAGTATCTTTTTACCGTTCGTTAATTGAAAAAGTCATTAAGAAAATAATCACCTCACTAGTTTCCGTTAACAATTGAAGGTAACACTTATTGAAACACTCAACTGTTACAATATTATGACATAATACTGTCACGAATATGACTCGTCTGAGGTCAGGTAGGAATTCATATGCCTTTAAAAATAACGCAGAAGGTCTAGACAAGGTTGGAAATCTTCCGGTAAACAAACTTATAGGTTAGAAAATTTTGCTAATTTGAAAATCAAGGTGAACAAAACCTATATGGTTATACAACTCCCTATATGGTTTTCTGGATAACTACTAACCTCGAGAGATTAGATAAAGTTTGGCTACGTTACAGTAACAAGTTAAGATTACGACATAAAGTGACATATTTAGTCACGAGCACTTTTGAAAAATGGTTTTTAGGTTTAGAAAATGAGCAATAAATTACGTAATCTGCAACGATTTTAAAAGGCTATCAAAAGCAACTTATTGCAAAAAAAAAACACTCAGCTCAGCTCAGCACTCAACTCTTACGGGCTTTCACAGCTTCTACTTAGGGTCGTGTTACAGAACCTAACTGAAGCACAGAACTCCGCTTGAATTAGAATGAGACATTTTCATGCCACTCCTATAGCGGCATCTCTTTCTGACTGTTCTCCGTGCTTGATCGTTTTGATTACAAAACGCATTTGAGCATTAGCTGGGCTTGTCATGGAACAGCCCGCTGCCGAGATAGTTCACATACGAGGAAGTAAGGGTTAAAAGCTGCAACGCTATCCCACCACGGATTGGGAGATGGTGTTGTTAAAGTAGAGGCCAGGGCGAACTTACAGTTGGCGGGCCTGTTGGCTCAGTTGGTAGTGACCCTGCCTTTTTAGTCGGAGGTTTCGATACCTGCTTGGGGCCACCATTTTTGTGCATGAAAATGTCTGTTGATTTCGTGTCTGGACGTTTATTATTTATTTAATTATGTTTAACAGTTGGTTAGTACCTATAGTACAGGCCCTGCCTAGTTTGGGACTAAATTACCGTGTTTGAATGGTGTCTTACAACTTATTATTATTGTTTACTTTCACTGTGCATGAACACAACGAAATCCAGGACCAAAATTTAGAGGAGCTCGTGATATAATGCCACTGGCGATTATCTATTATCTCAACATCTTAACTTTGCTTACCTGTGACCATTATAAACACACCAGCATCGTGGCGCTACGAATGCCGTCTTGTCTTTGTACAACATTGAGCAATCACGACCTGACCGAACCCCCAGCGCACACGCGACCCACATCAACAATATTTAATTACAAAGTCCATTTATCAAGCAGTTCATTAACCAGTGGGCTAATCGAATAAATCAACTGACTAATCAACTATATACATAATTACTGACAGTCCTATCAAGGTAAAGCGACCTCTGTGCGGCTGAGATTGAGTACCTATAGTTTAGAGTACCTTAGGTTTAAATAGGTGTTAACATGATGCAATATTCTGATAGAAGTTACATATCATAAGCTGACCTAGAATATTGGTTGAGAATATATGATTAAAATAGTAAAAGATCTAAAATTGTATAAATAATTCAGATTAATAGCTATTCATACTGACACCAATGTATTTACTCCTAGAACAATTGTATGCAAAAGTAATTGTGACAAGATACATTTATTGCTTCAATACAAGTGTTAAATATCTACTTACAACTTTTGATAATATGAAAGTTGGTCTCCAGCTAGCACTATGCAGTATTTACCTGAAAATAAAAGAAAAACTTATAAAAATAATATACAGAATCAAATTCTCATTTACAAAATGAAAGTCTTAAAATCACTTTCCGATACGAAACAAATTATACAATCTAGCTAGTTTTCTATGTAATTACGAGTATTTTTTGCAGCTAGACGATTAAAACTAAATCTAGAACAGACTTTCAATATTGATGCACTCACAAGATGATATTCAAGATAATTACGAAGCATCGGCAATAAATAAAACCTAATCTATTTTTTCAAACAAGCATCTAAGTAATATATTCTTCAACATCGCACAATGAACCTTTACCATTCGACAACTGGACATATATAGGCTTCTTTCATATAGGAAGACATTGCACTAATCACCACATTAATTAAAAATAAAATAAATGAGCCTTATATCTCCTAGGGGGTAGGCAGAGGTTTTCCATTTCTGGATATAATAATAATAATAAATAAGAATTAATTCCGGGACCTGCTGGTTTCCTCACGATGTTTTCCTTCATCGTCGAGCTAGTAATAAATACATATGTACGTAATTTTTTTTAAAAACTCTTTGGTACATATTAGGATTCGAACCCGGGCCTTACTGATTTTCATCATGTGAAGCAGGTTCTTTAACCGTAAGGCAACTGCACTGCTCTAGACAACTGTGTTTGCATTAGATTAGGACGATATTTTATTAGTATTGGTAAAGTGCCCATATACATATGTTCCCATATACATGAAATCCTTTGTCAAACCAGTAAATTAATAATTTTAACAACTCAAAAATCCGTGTGCCTGTAAAAGTAACTAATAAACTAAAAAAGATTTAAAACATCTCTTTCTAGTGCAGTCTTTCTCGCCTCTCACGTCTATGAGATAGGATGGTCATATTGTAAATCGAAATGCCGACTCATAATTAAGTATCGAGGCAAATAGATCAATAGCAATTGTACGCATCCGAGCAATTGTGGTGTTGACCCGCGAGCCAATCACAGCTAATAAACGCAAATTAACCAGTGATGGAACAGATGGGCCGATGCGCTTGCGCCGGCCACTGGCCCAATTGTTCCTAGATTGAATTGTTCCTAATCTATATTTATATAAATTGATTTTAACGATGTAATTTGCATTGCAATCATTTGCACACAGCTTTAAGAATTGATAGCCGACGGGCAAATGGTTCAGGATTGTAGACCAAGACATGGCCAATGCACAATATGAACCAAGAATGCTTTTGACCAATTTCTTATTGAACATAATGTAGAAGACCTATGTTCAGCAATGGATGTGGTCGAGATGCTGATGAATTTATTTGCAACACATTATGGAATGTCTACAATGTCAAATCTTCAAAATTAAGAATGTAGATCAACTATGGCAATGTTTGAGGCAGACTAGTTCATCAATGGACTAATAAATAATAGGATAATGAGAAGACATAAGCTTGGCCCCAAAAATGACTGAATTGACAGATGCATTAGATACGGAAGAGCAATAAGTTCTCGAACCATAACTTCCGCAATGGATCACAGATACGCAAGGGCCAAACATTATGTAAAGAAACAATGGGCTATAATAGTAGATGGAATCGTATCTCAGTTTAAATTGCAATATAAGCTAAAGGTAATAATAAACGATACATGTTTAGAGAGCGTTGAGTGAACGCAAGGAGAAAACGTAGCTTAGATTATTTGCTGATTCAATCCAAAGAGTTATCCTATAGGATCAGGCGAATTGTATTACTTACTCTCAGACAGAGTACGAGTATATACCAAAGAGTTGCACTGAGCGTATTTTGTGCATAAAATATAAATTCTTTGTACAGAGCAATAATAGTAATTGTTACAATTAATTGTAGCGTATACAGTTGACTAGCTCTGCTTTCCGGGATAAAAGTAGCCAAAGTTACTTCCCAGGTGTTATATCGGAAGATTATTAACTAAAACTCCAACTTCACCATGGCACACTTTTATATTTTTATATACCATTGACTATGCTACACCGGGTTTCGTAGATTCGCAGCTCTTTAAATATTTTTAAAAGTTGTTAGAATTCAATCTTTGTAAAGATCAGCGCAGATGGAATCCATGTTAATTTTCGTGAATTCGCCAAACTTTGACCCACTATCATCAATACGCGAAATACAATGAAAGTGCGCTAAAATCGCAGATGTTATTGCTTGCCCTCGTTCACTATCTGCGTTAGACTTAAATTATACCTAAGCAAGAAAAATAATCTTCCACATTCTCGAGTCAATTTAGAAGGGCATTCCAATTAAGCTAATGAATGAAATCGGACATTCAAATCATTTGATCCGAACCTTGAGGACTCGAATAGATCGATCAATAATTCAAAGGGCCAAGTTTCGCAATAGCTCGGGAGGAGCCAGGCGGGCCGAAAATCGATTTCAATTCGATTCGGCACAATATCAATATTGCTCAATAAGTAGGTTAATGCCAGTGAAGGACTTTGACTGTCAGTTTGATGACTCGATTGTATTTGAGTACCTAATCGGTTAACAAAGAATTAATTGCATTTATTGTACTGTCAATTGCTACTTTTAAGTTCACGGTCGGGTGGAATCGATTTTCGATTCGGATTCGGATACGCGTGATTTCGTAATGGCGTTAGTTAATCCGATCGTGTGGGTATCGATCATCATACTGACGGCTGCCGACAGAAATCGAGCGGAAATGATTGAAGGAACCGAAGGCTTAATGAAATAAGTTGTTTATGGCCCTGACAATGTCTTAATTTAAACAACTTGTATTATAAAAGTTGTCAAGGTTATAAAGTTTCTGTTTACTTGTTTGAAAACCGTCAATACCCCGATTACAGGCTGGATTGATCTATGTATAATATGCATATTAAGTTTGTTTATTTATAAGTGGAAATCAAGGTATGATTATTACTTTTTGCAATTGGTCTATCAACTACGCTCAAAACTCAAATAACATTGCCTCAAACCACCAAATTCACATTTATTTATTTTGCTAAAAATATATATGTTTTGTGTACATAATCTTCACACTTTATTAATTTACAGACTGAATTACGAGTGAAACCAAAATAAAATTTAGGTTAATGAACTGTTAATGAAGTCTTAAATCACTGGGTGTTAATAAAGCTGTGCTCTCTTATCGAAGCCATTTATCTAGACGTTACACGAAACGCAATGTTCGAGATTTAAACCGCAGCATTTCGTCAGCGCATATCGGATTAATTATACCAAATCCTTGTTATTTCGGCTTCTTCCTCGTGACCAAACTATTTAGCCTAACTGATTTGGCTACGAGGACTAACATTAATGTACTATCGTCCTGATCCTTTTTATTCCCGTTCCCGTGGAAATTAACAAATATCCTAAGTTCTTCACTTAAGTATTTTTTTGTGCAAAAATTTATATTATTATGCTTCTAGTTCCAGCGGTTTTGGCTGTGCTGTGCGTTGATCGATCAGTCAGTCAGCCAATCAACTAGTCAGTTTCTTCTTTTATTTATATAGAAAACGTAATTCGTAGCTAGATTTGGTAGCCACCTTTGAAATGGGACTGTTCTCTTCCCATTTCGAAGCCGGCTACGAGTTGGGATTGATGATACTAATATCATTTCGTAGCTGGCTTTGAAATACATACATACATACATACAGCTCACGCCTTCTTCCCACAGGGGTAGGCAGAGACGATGGATCGCCACTTTGCCCGATCTTTGCACACTTCCCTCGCTTCCTTCACATCCATAAGCCTTTTCATGCACGCTCTTTTATTCTTTGCACTCTTGACACCAGATTTTTGAAGGACGTCACTAATTTTATCCGTGAACATCCTTCTGGGGCGTCCTCTTGCCTTGTATCCTTCAACATTTGCACCATAAATCTCTATCGTTACTCTTCTTTCATCCATACGTTCTAAATGTCCAAACCAGCTTAACATACCTACCCTTTTCTATCCTTGTCACTACATCCTTGTTACTACATTGAGGAATGCGGATATACGAGAGAAGTGTGGTTTGAAAGAAGATGTAGTGACTTTGAAATAATTCGACATATTTTTTTGCATATAATTAGCTGGTTGGTATTTTAAACGCGAAACTCGGAGGAAGTAGCAGTCTGCAGCTAGTACACAATCAATGTTAATGTACGATACACGGGTTTTCAATTGAAAGTTTATTGATTTTAATTAATGATAGATTACATGATATTGGTTACGAAACTAACATTGTAATTAATTAACTGAAGTATTAGTTGTTCTAGTTTGCACACAAAGACACTCGTTAAGACATGGCGAGTACTTTAATAGGCGCTTTATAAATTAGGTAGTTTGTTGTACTAGTACATTACCATACCCAATGGCGATGAGATCGGGCGGGCGTATTCATGGAAATTCGACTCGGAATCGGAAAATCTGTAGAAATGGTTTCGAGATGGGATATTCACAGATGTCATATTTGACATAAGGATTCGAAAGATTTTCCGATTCCGAGTCGAATATCGAATCTCCGTGAATACGCCAGCTGGTGAGATATTTCAGCCCATGCCTATACCTACTCTTATTATGTGAAGATAGACCCGTATATTGGCTGTGAAAGGCAATAATGAATCAAACAGCCAAATAGTGTCAAATATATATTTTTTTGTGGGACAACCATAATTTTATGTAAGTATTATAGGGCCATGCAGTCTGTTGATGATGATGATAAAGATGGTTGACTGGTATATAATACCTCTAGGCATTAAGCTCGCCATGTGTACATTTTCTTATTACATGAAGTTAATACCTACTAATCATGTACCTACCCACTATAAACATATTTTTTTAACTACAATCTCAGCTCCATTTTAACGGTAATAGTAAAAGCTGCATCAAATCCGATATAGCAATGACCTTGCCAGTGATCAGTTCCAGTTTCACAACTCATCGTGCGCGGGAGTCGCTCGCTGCGTCGTGACGGCCACGTCACGTGCGCGTGACCCTTGCGCCCTTGGCACATTGGTCTAACTGGGTGTCCAGTGATTTTGGTTGCTAAATCTTTTTGATGACGTTTTAATTACTTTCAATTCAATCTCGTATGGTTATTATAGGGCCGTTATCATTATTACATTAGTTTGATAGTGGTGTTGAAATGTTTAATTAAACGGGTGATTTGTGGGTTGACTGGCCACATAATTATTATGTTTTAAGACTCATGTTAAACAAGTACTGTGCTAATAGGCTTATTTACAATCTACCAATAGATAAAAAGTTATATGATTGACAATAAAGCTAATTATGTTAGCCATTTTATAATTTAAAAAAACACTATTTATGTAGTCACACTATTGTGTAGGTTTTTCTAGTTTTTTCTACTGAGCAGAATCCTAGAACACTTTCCAAAGCGGTGATTACCTAGTTATTTATTAACATTAAATAAGTGAATCCGAAATCCCAATATCAGTTTCATCTAAGGTTGTCTGGATGAGATCGCTGATAGCGATAAGACCGTCCATTGTACGTTTTTAAAATGTTTTTGGTATAGGTACAATAGTTATTGTATTGAGTTTATTTGCCTGACGAATCAGGGTTAATCAAAATCTTTGGTTGAAAAATTCGCAACGCATTTTGTTTAATAAAATTATTCCGAGTCCTTGAAACGATAACAGTAAATTCTCCGACGTTTCGAGAGTCAATAAGATCAATGCAGCCAGAATTCTGCGCGGGCGCACGTAAGTGGTGCAAGTAGCGCCGCCCGCGCAGCCACTCACGGATTTAGGTCGCCGGCGCATTCGACGAATGCGCCGGTCTCGAGGGACAATGTGGTATCTGCAAAAAATAAGTTTAACTGGCAAAGGAGGCAAATGCCAACTCTGCTCTATACATACTTGGAATTAAGAAGAAAATTTAATCCTGCGCAGGTTAAGACAGATTTCTAGGTTATTGGAATAGAGTACACAGATCGTATAACAATGACAATAATTGATTATGTTTCATTAAAATCAACCTGAAATGAAAACCCAGTTTCTTGAGATACAAGGTTATTTCTGGCGGCAGTCTGCGCCCGCGCCGGCGCCGCGCAAATCGTGCGTGAAGTGCGTACTAAGCATAGGATACCTAGCTATACTTAGTTATTAACGCGTCTCGATCGCTGGAGTCATGATTAATTGATCGATAGTGGGTGGATCCAAGTGATTTAGCAAGCAAATATTATATTATCACTGATAAAAGTGATAAATGATATATATCTAATTGATTTAGAGTTTTTGGATAACTGGGGGCTTATTGTCTATTGACAACCTTAATCGCAATCGGCTTCATTTTGTCTTTCGTTGCTTCTTACGTATCTGTCATTACTGTCAGTCAGTGTCTATGAAGCAAGAGCGTTGGTAGCGTCATAAATAAAGACGATTCCAATTATAAATACACAAAAAGGCCTTTCGCTTTATTAGAATGCTAGCGGTTCCGCGCGATTTGACATGTGTAAGTCCCAGAAAAGGATTTCCATTGGTTGGTTTTTGAGTTTATTTGTTACAAACATACAATTATAAAAGTTAAAACGTTAACCCTACTTAATCATTTGTAACTAATAAGTTTGACAGCGTGAAAGATTGGAAATAAACAATTATAAATTATAACGGATCGGCTGTTTAATCGCACATCTTACATGTATCCCTCAGACTGCCGAGGTAGTACGATTCGCCTTTCAACAAAGATATAAAACACTGGATTTTCCGCATTGATAATGTCCAAACAACAGTCCTTTCATATCACTAAATGACTCAGAAATAATTTATCAAAGGACGGTCTGAGTGCGCAGATAAGCGTAGATATTAAACGCTAAACCTTTATAAAAGCCAAATAAAACTGTCCAAAACGCCACTAAAATACAGAAATGGCTTAAAAAATATAAAAGTAAAGACGTCACGTCTTGAACCAGGATGTGAACAAAGAAACGTGACTCCAAAGGACAAACGGAGACAAAGACAATTCGAAAACACCTTAAATAGCATTAAAACGACAAAGTGTACACTATAAAAGTAAACAGCGAGCGTGGAGCGGAGCCTTCCGCAATTACAACCAAGCCAGAGATTCATCAGCTCGGATTGTTAATAAAGAAAGGTTAAAACCACAACTAACACATTTTACAACAACAAAACGACACCCGTAAACAATTTGCTACATTTAAAAAAACCTCTGCATGTAAGTCTTAGAAATGCAAACCGTGTCATTCCGAAGATGACGATGAATTTAACTTGTTTGGGCTACAACTGCGCCGGTGACAAATTAAAGACACTGACCAATAACTTAATAGTACGAAACTGACCATTTACGGAAACTGACGTAGGATAACCCTACCTAAAGCAATATATTTAAAAAAGATTCGTGAAAACATGAGGTGATCTGGTGTAGAGAGCTTTATTGTTAAGAAATGAATGGAATTTACATGAGCTGTATTAAAAATCAAGTGATGTTAATACTGTTGCTCTGCTACTATTAAACGGTCAAGTACAAGCTACGTCAAAGAAGTATAGTCAATTACAAGTATTTTGAAAGAGTATTGAAAGAGTATAGAAGTTGTGTTTGCCACCTTTGACAAGCAGACAGGCTCTGGACTGAAGCCGATCGAAAATGTGGATAACCCAAACAGACCTGGCGGCGTCTTATAGCAGACAAAGTGTAAAAGACATTCATAAGAGATATACTATTATGACATAGCATCTTAACAAGAGATACACTTTTGTAACATTTGTATACACGGAATAGAAATTTTGTGTGGTACATGACATGAGTAGGAGAGCAGGTTACGTGAACTGTCGGTGCGGATTAATTGTAGATCGGTGAGAAGCGCTAAGCCGGTTAAAGCTCATATCTGGTGGGAACTGGATGAGTGTGCAGATTCAATCTGCGCCGAGACAATGCGAACACGAGAGATAACTTAGAAGTTGTTTTTAATGCAATTTAGTTGGAAACGTCATGATCATCGTCGCAGGAGGAAGTAAATGCAAATATGATAGGGATAAATGAAAGAAGTAAGTAACAATCTTTTTATTTTAACAAAAATATGCAACAAGTGACACAATGAAAAAAATACTGAATCCAATAATAACGATTGATGACACAGATTTCAATGGACAGGAGACTTGTGCTAACAATAAATTGTATCATTTGAGACAGAGTGACAAAGTTAATGTTGAATTCTATTGAACAAATTACCTTTCGTTTCACAGTCAAGTAAAAAGTAATAATAAAGCAATAAACGCAGAAGGCAAGCTGACTTAGCAAATAAAACGGAACGAGCACGCCCATTGGGATCAAGGAAGGTGTGCCTCGGGTCGTGTGAAGTGATTGACTCAGGCCCTAAGCAGTCGGTATGAGAACATTTGCTTCTGTAGCTATAGTTATTACGAAGCCGGTTTGATCCAGAAACTCAAGCTGTGTGTATTTTTACTGACAAATTTTTGATTTATTTAATCTTTAGAAGACTATATTACAAGTACGACTATATAATTGTACAGTATAATATGGACCCTTATTATAATTCAGCCGATAAGACCATAGTCACAGTCGATAGATACATAAGTACCTATCTCGCAAATTGAATAGGATAAATGGTGAGAGTGCACTACAAATGTCGTAGCGAAACGTCAAACCTAAAGAATTTAGCAGTGACCCAATACAGCACAATGTTATACAAAGTAGGGCACAGCAATGAGTCGGGTGCCTCAAGTGATAATCGCAATGCATTAGTCCCTAGCATCCTCTTCGGTGTCGTGTTTCCAAAGACGACTTGCCACGAAGACGCTCTTATCGACTAGATTGTATACGGGTCTGAAATCACAAAAAGTGGGTTAGGGAGCATAAGGCATTATTATAGACACAGGTAAACAGAATGAAATAAAATTAGAAGAGCTAAAAACTTCTAGGGGAGCATGGCCCGTTACGATTGTCTGCAACACATACCAAGACGTCTGTGATTGGCTACCTGTCGCTTATGAAGCTGCAGAGCCTAAGTGATGAGAAGCTGCCTTCTCGGCGTCTATCGCACTAAACCGCCTTTGCGTGTTGCCAAGTTTGTTCAACCAGCCTCACGGCTTCGCTGATATATGTATGGCCTTAGAGCCACACGACCAGACGCGGTACCGTAAGGCCCGGTTATGTCGCGAATAAATCGCGGCAGCGGACCACGAGAATTAACGGTAACGCGCCGAATTCGGCCGCATGTGCAGACGGCAATTTCAGCGCTTGATGAATGTCCATAATCACGGGGCAGATGCAGATGAAAGAAGCTTTACGAGACAATTCTGCAAATGCAATTAACTGATTGGAATTTATATTTATTTCCTCATGTCATAAATCTTCCTCGTGCGTAAGACACTTAGCTCAGCAGTGAGCTGTTGAGGGTTGATGATGATTGGTATTTCTTGAATTCTTTAATCGCTGTTAATATTATGATCTAGCAGCCAAAACGCGGCGTTGTCTGAACGGATCACGTTTTTTCCCTTTCCAGTGAGAATGTTGCAAAATCCCTTTCAAGTAAACCTGGTCCTGACTATTATGACTACATTAAAAAAAACAAATACGTTCTTAAGTGATGAGCTTTCTTTCATACATGCAGCAAATAGATTCTATTTATAGTTAGATGCGAAAGAAACTTTGTCGTCGGTTAGCTATTCATGGCTAAACTACTGAAAAAATATTTACAGAATTTAGCGGAGCGAAATCGGGGGGAAAACTTAGTGCAGTTATAAATTAGTCCAACTAAATTACGAGCGTCCAAACATAATAAAGTTAGGTGTCGACTCGAGTTAGCAGTTCCCACGAAGCTGTTTGCTCATGAAATATGAAATGATGGATCCGTTACTTGTGGTCTATAAGCCCGTGCTGTCGAAAAAGCTACGCTATATAATCGCTGAACCTTCAATATGCTTAAGTAATTACATGTACTTTATCGAAGAAAGGGCTAAAGGTGTTAAATAAAAGAGAGACACATAGTAGAAACGTTTACGGAATGATGTGTGTGGAAAAAAGACAGAATATTAAACTGAACTAGACGTCATCACTCCGGTCAAGCAGCAGGTTCCCAGGTTAATATAATTTCTCAAAAATGTTGGATGAAGATTTAATTGCTTCACTTTATAAACATAATATTATAACAATTACAAAGTGAAGCAATTGAATCATCATTTTAATTAATACATTTATAGGTGTTTTTGTATACAATTTGATTAATAAACAATCAAGTTGACTTAATTGACTATCATGGTTCGACGCGCCTGTTGGCTCAGTTGGTAGTGACCCTGCCTTCTGAGCCGGAGGTCACGGGTTCCATCCCCGCTCGGGACCAACATTTGTGTGCATGAACATGTCTGTTAGCTTTGTGTCTGGTCGTTTCATATTTATTTATGTCTATCAGTTGTTTAGTACCCATAGTACAGGCCCTGCCTAGTTTGGCACTAGACCGTGTGAATTGTGTCTCACAATTTATTATTTATCATTGTAAAAATAATAATAATATTTTACAGCTTTAACTGTGTAGTGGACCTAACTACTCTCCACGGTTTATAGTTGACATAATGGTAATGTTTCCTCATGAGACGGATTAGTAAAGCGGTACACCGTTAGTCTGGTTAACGAATTGAGTCCAAAACCGTTCTAGTCTTACTCACGTCGACTGGTTACTGGGGATATGTTTGCTACGTTTCAAACATTTTCATTTGATGAAATGACTTTTTACTTTTTACACTTTATCTATATATATAAAATGATAAACTGACTGACTGATTGGTGATGTATCAACGCACAGTATAAACCGCTGGCTCTAGAGACTTGAAATTTTGCAAAGATAACTTATACAGTGTAGGCCGTTTGAACGTGCCTTTCGAAACATACTCGTGTTGACGTGAAATGGTGAGAAGTGTATTTGTATTGTAGTAATGAAATGCCACTGCCAGCCCCCTCTATGATACGGCGCGTTTATGAATTATTATTGTAAAAAAAATATGCGGATGCTGCGGGCGGTTCCTAGTAAACTATACGTATAAAAGAAAGATTTTTGCAAAAATTGCAAAATATTTCACATTGTTATTATGTTTTTAGCAATAACAGGCAATAATTTCACAATGACGGTCGAGACAGCGACGCTCCACAACACGTTTTTATATGCAGATTTCTTAAAACTCCACGCAAAATACACTCAAGAATATTAATATTGTAATAAGACAGGCGTTTAATACCTCCGGCGCAATATAATAACATAAATTACATGTAAATTGCTCCGATGTTCATCCAGAGAAACGTTTTTGGGTGTTTTATTAATGGACACGTTATTAAGAATCAATTTAGCTTTCTTGAGTCGCGTAAATGGTCTTAAAACATTGTTTTCGCATACAATGGGCCGGTTGAGCTCTTCCGCGTCGAACACAGACTATTTAGTACGATAGATGTCGCATTACCAAACCATTTTAAAAGGAAAAAAAAAAGAAAATCGTCAATGTCCAATTTTGTTTTGCAAGCCATGAGTACACCAGATAGATATAATACAGATCCATGCAAGGGAATGAAAGAAAGAAAGAAATATTTATTTGTCCTATTAATTAATTCTTCGAGCACTGTACAGAAGTAATGAAGTACTGAAGTAATGTACAGTAAAAGAGAGCTAGACAATTTAAATATAAATAAGATGTATCTAAAAATCCTCCATTTATGATATACATAAATAAATACCACAAGAGTTGCAGCACCATAATAGTCTATGATTGGCATTGTCAATCATGTGATTGGGCGAATGGCAAAGCCTTATGTAGAGGTCAAGCCTAAGATTGTTGAGCGCACTGTACTCTTGTGCTGCGTCTACGTACAGTAAAGTTGTCCGTGTCATTGTTCGCAGTTTTATTCAACTCGTGATTAATAGTGTGTAGAGATAAAAGAGACTTTGTTGTGCACTTATTAAAAAGATTTATTTTGCCCGTGGTCTGTCCTGCAAGTTTTTTAATTCAATTACGAAACCTGTCTTACCTGTAACGGTTAGTATCTAGAAGTGTCTACTGTATGAGGTCATGCATCATTTCATGACTCATGATTTGAATGATTGCTATACAGTGTTTGATGTTGACGCAAACAAATGTTCAATAACATACCATATTTTTTTAAACTAATAATTTATAATTAATCTTTTACGAATGTGGTTTAAATTTTGATGGATGTGTCTGAAGCGGGGCGAGAGCTAGTTTTGGCTAGAGGCCACATAACTGTTAGAATTTTTCAAGCAAACCAAAGGGGTATGAAATGGCTTAACATCCTCCACTATGCGTAATAGTAATATAAATTTGTATCTTTTCGAACATAGTGCTTCTAGAATCTCTAAATAGTATAAAACAAAGCCGTTATCTGCGATACAGTTTTCACTTATAGAAAGAGCAATAAACGAGGAAGGTCCTAAAAACACTTTGGCCGAAGCCAGGGCTGGTGGCTAGTACGACACAAATCTCAAATTCCACGCAGAGCCACCGCCAGAGCTAGCCTTAACAATGCGAGACGCGTTCCAATCATGACAACAGCCCGAGGCATGTTTCTTTCAACAATGCTCGTCCAAAATGGGAATACCTAGCCAAGTATGAAGACACCTGTCGATGACCCGGCGACTAACGGGCAACCCTCGTCCATAACCTAGTTGGGTTACACTGGCTTTTGTCTGTGATTTCTCTTGTTTTGCACACCCGGTCAGGCAACATTTAAGTGAGATAATAGCTTATGGAACACGCTGCTTGCCGGGCAAAAAGTAAATACATAAATCAGATAAGCCGAAAAATACGACAGCTGTAAAAGATGTTGAAAGCATAAACACATTACCTTTCTTATTCTCCAGTCGGGTAAGTGTAGCCTACGGCAATTCGGAAATGCAGACGATTTTACGACGCCACGCACTCCAACACACAAACCGTTTGGGCTATAGGCTATGCCAAGGAATACAGACTTGTACATTACGTACGCAATAACAACATTACGTACCTTTAAGTGAAGTAGGTTAAAAGCGCTCATATTACAGATCATGTCAAATGTTTGCTTTAAAGTTGGAATAGCGAAAGATAGCAGTATTCATTGTCGATTCTTATAAATTTTGTGTCTGTTTGTTTGTAATGTAACTTGGAGACCGCCGTCTTCGTGTAATTGTCTTATGATTACATACTTTATGAGCAAAGTCACGAGCTATAACTGGGACTTAATTATTAACCACTTACTAGTACTTACCTATGACGTCATTCACATAAAAAGGCATATTAGAAACTGTACCTATAATTTTTTTTATAAATCTACTGACTAATTGAATGAATAAAATCTCTCCTGATATAACATATATGAACTCAAGAATTTGGTATTTTATTATGGTCTTGGTCAGACGGACAGACAGACAGATCAATAACATATTAAAATGAAGACTGAAGCCTCAATGGCTGGCAAGGCAGATCATCTTTGAATAAAGGTCGAGAGGTCGACGGCTGTTTTGCGGGTGCTTTTATGCTGGGTAACTGTTTAGTACACATTGGGCGGTTTGCTTTGTCGTTACGACCCGGACACGACGAGATTACGACTACTACCGTGTCATCTTTGCTGGTTTTTGAAGCTTCGACAATATTTAGACTAATGGCTAGGTTTCCGGACTTGAGAGTGAGATGTGATCCACGACGGGTTCGAATATTATGAGCTTTGTTAAAGGTACAAAAAATTAAATATGTGCTAAGGAGAGGCAGCTTATCATATAGCTGTCAGCGCGTTTGGTCAAGGTCAGGTGACCAGAATGCTGGCAGTTATCTATATCAAAGGGTCAGCTTATCTATCCAGAGATAATGCAGTCAGTTTTCTGGACACTGTACCACGTGGTTTCTCTGAAGGTTAAGGTTTCTTTGTAAATAAATTAAAATATAGAATTATGACTCCTGAATCAACGTTTCTAGTATAGAAATCGATGAAGTAACTACTCGCATCGTGTCACCCCCAACAGAGGCAGAAGAAACGGCGGCGCACGTGCTGTTGGAGTGCGAAGGCTTGGCTCAATACTGGCCGAAGCACCTTGGGTCCCCGATGTCGCTCCCCGAAGCCCTCAAGGACCTCAAGTCACTGCTCGGCAGGAGGAACTGGGATGGCAAGAGTAGAGTCATTCCTACCACAAAATAGACGCATAAGAGACGTCGAGTTGCGGAAACAAACCCGCGTTAACATTCATCGTACCAGAATCCCTTGCGGACGTCATAAGTAGACTCGTAGGTTTCATCTGCTTTTGGAAGAAGATAGGATGGTTGGAATGGTCCGCTTTAGGGACTAAGTGCGGAAACCAAACCCCCTAACATAGAATATATGAAAACACATCGTGTCGCCCCCGTGTCGTGACGAATAAAACCCACCCATTAGCAGCCGAGACGCGCACAAGTCATGCTGTCGATCACAGATAACCCGTCCGTTCCCATCCTTTCACCAATTACTCTGGTACGTCCTACGATTTGGGTAGCTGTAACGCGAGTACAGCTTCGAATACTAGTTACAGACGATGATCTGCAGAAACAGGACTCAAATCTCGCTTCCTGTATTTGGGGCTTTTTGGGGGGAATCTGGAGAGGTCATGTTTTCGCAGTATGTCCAGAGCACGGCTAGCCAGGTGGCTTTGTAACAGGTAAAGATTAGTCGAATAGAATGACAAGTGCATGGAATTGACAATAGCGTTCGTTGTCGTGCGCGCAGCTATAGCGCGACTGAGTAAAATTGACGCAACGCTGTATAGAAGTGTAGTCACTGACAGGTATTTCTTAGTTATTATTACAAATGAGCAAATGAAACCTTCGTTTGCGACTCGAGAAGAGCGAAGAGTAAGATTTTTTGGCTGCAGCAGTCTATTGCAGTGAGTCTATTCATTTGACACAGTTTCAACCTTTTTCGCAAAATGTCCAGTTCGCAGATTATCGAATTCGCAGAACGTCTAGTTCGTAAAATGTCAAATTTTCATCACCAATTGAATCAAAATTTGAAATAAGATATTTTTGCTTTTGCTTTACCTCCGGGATATCATTGAACATTTTTTTAGTCATCCCGCAGAAAAAATATTTGTTTGCCAAGTTCTACTACACAATGTACCGTAAAATACATTTTTCAGTTACTGCATGTACATCATATCATGGAATATTTAAAAACCCTTTTGCTATTTAGTTCTGCCGTGACGCAGGAATATTATTAAACCATAAAGTTAACAACAATAAGCGCACATGTCCACTTCATGAATTAATAAATTAATTTACATGCTAGATGATAGGAAATGCGATCAATTAATACCAAAGCACCGCACACCCACCTGCAGATAAAGGCAGACCGCCGACGTTTTATGAATTATGATATTTATGATAAAAAGACATATGGACTGACAACTATTTATGTACAAGCATACAAGCTTCCTTTCAAGGTTGTCACGGCTGTAACATTGTTTGAAATCCCCGTTTGGTACCGCAAAGGATGTTATAAGTTCGTATGTGGTGTTAAAATGTATTAAATTTAACAATAGATTCATTTAGTAAAATTCCGTAATTTAATACAGAATACGGGGGAAAATGAAAATGTTCGTCGTCAAGTTTTAGGTCGTATGACATTGAATGTAAATTTCACTTATTGAATGTTTATGCACAAAAACTATAAGTACCACATTATCCTTTCAAAGAGCAGTGATATCCCAGTGGTTAAAGAGCCCGTTTCTCATTCGTGAAGCTCTGTTTCAAATCTTGGCATGTATCAAAGAGTTTTTCAAAAAGCTTACCTACATATTATGTATCACTAGCTCTACGCTAAAGCAAAACATCGTGAGGAAACCCGCAGGTCCCAGAACGAATTCTGAGACATGTGGTTCGGCAATGGGATCACCATATCACGTTTGAAGGATCCAAAGAAAATACTGGTGAAACGTTTCCAGGTAAATTTAAAACTGAGTAAACCATTCCCTACAAAGGAATGATTAGTTTTACTTTTCAATCTTTTAAACAACGTAATCTTATCGGTACATTCGCACCGAAGAAACACTGACACATACACGCTGCCAACACAAAAGCCGGAAGTAACACCGTTCAGAATAAAACCCGCAAAAGGTATAAAACTATTAGCAGGTATAAACAACTAAGTGGTCCTATTCAAAATTCCTATTAGGGCAAAAGTACACGGAAAGCAGCGACAAAATTGTACCCGTTACACCTGGCTATACCTATTATACCAATGCTCAGCGATGACCGAGCGGAGCCCGTTTCGTCCCGTTCCCGTGGGAATTCCGCTTAACTATTTTTTTGCGGATACCTACTTCTACTATGAGGTCAAATTTCAAGTTGCAGCATTGTACATATTTTCGCATGTGTCTCTTTTATTAGTGTGTAAAAGCTAAAGATGAGCATAATTAGACAGATAGCCATCAGCCTAATAAATAACAGCCTGGGAATTTTCACATATCAACTAATTAGAAAAACACTTTAAAACTGTTAAGTCGTTCATTTATCAACAAAATCGCGTAAGTTATCAACATGCTTACTAAACAGTCGACAGACTACGAATTCATCGTGTACGTGGGTCTTAAAATCCGCAAAAGGAAACTGTCTTGGAACCAGTATTTTTTAAATTATATTTTTTTGTTCGACTTTACCTACACCTGAACCCTATTCCAATATCCACTTGAATGTACCCAGGTATTAAGTCACAAAGAACCGTGGAAGGTCATTGTTGTCACTTAAACTCAAAATTAACGGTCAATAAGTTAACACTTACACGAGTGCCGACTAAAATTAATCTGTTCGAGCTTCCGTCTTTGTTTTGTCGGATTTGAGTCGAGAATACTGTTTGTTTACTTAACGGGTTGGTATAAAAGGACTAAGGAAAATAAAATACATTTTCGACCTTTAAAAGGTAACGAATGTTATTGGTAGATGTAAAGGTGTTGAAGGACGGTGTGGTCGTCGTGTTTTAGATGAGGAGACAGACAAAAGCAATATCAGATTCTTTACTTACTAGACAATACCTTTAGGCATTAAGTTCGCAATGTGTACATTTTCTTGGTACCTGAAGTTAAATAAATAAATACTTTTTTCTTCGACTTCACCCGCGTACAGTGATAAAAAGTAACCTATGTGTTAGTTATGTATTATTAGTATATATATTAGTCTGATGTGTGAGCTATATTACTGTAATGTTTCATCAAAACCCAAGACATCAAAAGATTTTGCGTAAGAGTAACAAACATTTATCCATCCATTACCACAAACTTTCTTGCTTATGAGAAGGAAGTACGAAGATAATATTAGTAAATAAATTGATAAAATATCACGAGTTGACACCCATCTGACCCATCGTGAAGGAGGCACATCCATTAAAATTTACAGAACTACGCAGAATTTTAAAAATGCCATGAACTAACACCACAATTGAATAATTACTTGCGTTGGGTACAAATATGCCTTTTCTTTATGTAATCAATCATTGCCAAGGAAGTCATTACGGGTCACACAAATTTGTTCAACCAATTAAACCCTGCTGACTCTACTATAGAAACTTAGTTCCCATTTCGTTACGTAATTGACTAGTGACCTTTCGGGGAGATTACCTCAATCCCTCGATTAAAACTCAACTTCAATAAGGGCTGATTTTTCAATCGTCAGATAAATCTTATCTGGAGAATATATTGATGATGTCACTGTCTGACACAATAGAAATGAAAAGTGACAGGTGATGTTTATTCTTCAGATAACTTTTAGCTGACTATTGAAAAATCAGCCCTAAGACAACAAATATTTTAACATGACGTCTGTTTTAATCATAAGATTATTGGCTGTAATTGTATAATAAAAATCGAATTACATTTTAAAGCTGTTTGCTTAGCGATATTTTAATGAATGAATCGCAATCAATCATCCACTTAATTTTGATACTGTCCATCACCCTGTTGTAGGACAAAATAGCGAAAATCGAACTCGTGACCTCTGACTCCGAAGGCAGTGCCACTACCAACAGTCTACAAGCTCGTCTAGTAAAGTAACCTAAACATATTCTCATACATAACAAAAATAAAAGATGTCGTGCGACAAAAATAAATATCGACATAATTTTTCTTTATACATAGCTAGTAATGTAACTCAGTTATGTACGAAGAACAAGGATTTCTTGGTAATTACCAGGTTGTGTACGAAGAATATTTTTTTCTTTATACATAGCTAGTAATGTAACTCAGTTATGTACGAAGAAAAAGGATTTCTTGGTACATTACCAGGTTGTGTACGAAGAACATTTTTTTCTTTATACATAGCTAGTAATGTAACTCAGTTATGTACGAAGAACAAGGATTTCTTGGTACATTACCAGGTTGTGTACGAAGAGTATTTTTTTCTTTATACATAGCTAGTAATGTAACTCAGTTATGTACGAAGAACAAGGATTTCTTGGTACATTACCAGGTTGTGTACGAAGAATATTTTTTTCTTTATACATAGCTAGTAATGTAACTCAGTTATGTACGAAGAACAAGGATTTCTTGGTACATTACCAGGTTGTGTACGAAGAATATTTTTTTCTTTATACATAGCTAGTAATGTAACTCAGTTATGTACGAAGAACAAGCGAATCAAACAGGGGACCAAAATACACACTTATCAGTAATTTATCTTTTACGTCACTGTCAATAATCCTATAAATACGCAACTTATAGGATTAAAAAAACACTGCGCCAAAAACATAACACAATTTATAATCTGCTTGAGCATAAAAAGAAACTTAACCCTTCTTAACCTTATCGATCTAACACTTCATCCTGTCATGCACAATAACCGAAAACGGCGTTTGGTTCGACGCAGGAGGTCTGAATCACCGCCGTATATTTGGGCAAAGGCAAAAAAATCTCCTGTAAAACACACCACCCACGTGGCGTCCAAATAGTTAACTAGAATTACGCGTTCTAACACGTGTTCTAATCGCAGTATGCGGAAGCGTTTAGGCGAGTGTTGGTTTTGTTTAATAAATGATAATCTACAGATTTGGCATAATTTTTTTGGTGTTATTTTATATTATTTTATGTTGTAAACTGTGACAATATAACATTATTTTTTATTTATTCAAACCATATACAAACATTTTACAAAAGAAATGTTTAGTGGAGAGAAGAGCAGTGATAGCCTTATGGTTAAGGAGCCTGCTTCACATGATGATAATCAGTGAGGCTCGGGTTCGAATCCTGGCATGTAGGTACTAATGAGGTTTTCGAAATTTATGTACATATTTACCACTAGCCCGACGGTGAAGGAAAACATCGTGAGGAAACCTTCAGGTCTCAGAATTAATTCTGAGACATGTGTAAAAGACTCAGTCCGGCGATGGGCTCACACCTATTTTCACGTTTAGGGGTCCAAAAAATATCGCGTAAAAAGTGGGTAATATCCAAAAATTTCATACCTCTGCCCACCCCTCTGGGGATAAGAGGCGCAAGATTGGCAGTGGCAGGATAAGAAAAAACTTTTTAAAAACTTTACGTCGTATCCTTTACTGCATTTTTTTAAATTATTAATTTATTAATAATAATGCAATACACTTATTTTTTTAATTTCTTATTATTATTAAGTAGGTTTATTGTTGTCTCAACAAGTAGCAGCCATTTTTTTATTTACAACGAATCGTGAAATTCTTGACATTATGTTTTACTTTATTGTGAGATAATTTTGCTTTATAAAGGACGCAATGTAATTAGCTTTGGATTCCGGAATCGAGCAAAAACTCACTCTGGAACTTCATATACGTATGACAGAGCAAATACTACATTTTATATTTCCTGTCAATGTCATTACCACATACAGCCCCGCTCTCACGGCAATCTTGAGAGCAATTTAATAATTACATCATCATTAAAAAACATAATGAGGATCCTTCAAGAATCATTTAAAAACATCACTTTGGCGCCAATGTCAAGAACTCTCCGATCACCGGATTTGGTCATCGCTTTGCGCGGTTCGAATGCGCAGTTTCGACAATCAGCTGCGTTTATTTAATTAAGGGCCGATTTTTCAATCGTCAGATAAATCTTATCTAGAGAATATATCGATGCTGTCACTGTCTGACATAATAGAAAGGAAAAGTGACAGGTGATGTGTATTCTTCAGATAACTTTTATCTGACGATTGAAAAATCTGCCCTAAGAGCATGTCTGAAGGGTTAATTTGTCAGGAGTTTTTTTTAACTCAAATCGGGAAGGCGTGGTGATTTTGATGCACTGACTTAAAAAAATAACCTATAATTGCCGCAAGGCAGAGTAACTGTGGAATAAAATCATTTACTTATCTAACCAAACTTAAAAAAAAAACAGCAATTTTCTCAAGATACGGCACTCGAGAAACGCAATAATTTTTAGCAGGAATCACTCTGATCCGATTACAAGATAATCTACGTATTATGCTGGCATTATGCAAATCTAGTAAATGTTTCCTCATATCGGGTTCAATCTTAGCAGCTTCCCATATTTGGAAGAGCTTAGCCACAAATCATATTACATACGTTAATATAATGTTCTTTCCGGTTTTAAACTTGTAATAGGATTATATTGTAACAAGTTTTTGAACGAAACAGGAAGAAAAAAATGGCAGTTATTTTGATGTCACAGACAAACAGTGACAAAACATATCGCAAAGGGATTTTACTCTTTAAGCTAATGGAAACTGATTCTGCCTTTGATATTTTTTAAGTCCTACATTACCTATAAGCTTAGCACGCAATTAAAATAACTAACAGGCAACAATCAATTGCGCTAAAGTCATAGGTATTAAATATTTTACTGCCTATAGAATAAACTAAGAGCACTGAAAAATAAATGAGCATCAGAAAATTTGACACGTAACGCATTATTTCTTCAAGTACCAAGAAGATTCGACATTTACTTCGAATATTTTTCGGAATGTCTTATCTATACTTTTAAATCAAAGCAATGGCTAATTCATTTATTTTAATGTATTCTTGGGATATTACGGCCAAGCAAAATGCTTTGGCTCGCCTGAGTTACGTTTTAGATAGGGGCATGTATGTATAAGTACCAATGAGAATGGAATATTCTGAGAGGGGCATTTTGGGATAGGAACATTCTGTGAAAGAATCATTCTGGAAAAGTTACATTAAGGGAATAGGATATTTTGAAACCGTGGGACATATTGGTAAGAGGAAAGTAGTGCAGTTGAATCTGGAAGGTTTAACATACACAGTAAGTCTAACTATTCTGTGTGTGTTTGAAAAGCGGTTACAAATACCTTTGTGAACGAAACCACTTGGCTCACTTCCCATTATGCCTTTGCTAGATTTACTATTAACCTAGACAAATATCTGTCCGTGATAGAATGTCACTTTTATAGTCACTATACTGTTATATCTAGCGGAGTTAAGAGTAAATAAATAAATTCCAAACGTTTAAAAACAGATACAATTGCGCGGGAGATATCTTTCATTTTGAGGAAGAACTTTTATAAAAAAAAGCTATTAATCAAAATAGGTTAATAGTAATTAACCTTCTCATGAAGTTTTTGCGTTAATCTAAAAGATCGCGGACGTCTCACGTGCGTGTGATTTATTGATCCAGAGCGGCGTGGGCGCATCCCACGTACCAATAACTTATTCCTAGGTTGACTATTTAAGCACTTAATATACATATTAAATTAAATGGCGTTTACTGTCTGCGGCATAATATAGAACAGATACTATTTAAATAACATCTGTAATGCAAATTTTTTCGGTGACTTAGCAATTATGATGTGTTTAAGGATCCAATTCCATTCGTCAGCATGTTCAAAGTCTTATCATACTAAAATATGGACGCATTTCGACATTCTGTGATACTTATGTCTTCCAAAGAGAGTGTTAACAATATAGATATAGTTTATTAACAATTTATAGGAACACTAGCAGCGCGCCGCGTAGTTCCCGTTCCCGTGGGAATACGGGAATAAAATAGAGCCTATGTTACTCAGGGATAATTAAGCATTCTAATGGTGAACGAGTTTTTGAATCGGTCCGTAGTTTTTGAGTTTATTGGTTACAAACATACAAATCTTTCCTATTTATCATATTGGTGTGAATTACCTACTTCAATTTCTCCGAAACTACCTTCCCGAACTCCTGAATGTGAGTTGTGAAGAGTCGTAGCAAAAAACATACCTTTTATAAATCTTTAGCATTCGTTTTTATAAGTATGCTAACAGGTAAAGTTGCCGCACCACTGCATCACGAGTGATGATCGTGTATTTACTTCGAATTTAAATAAAAAAGCATGTGAAATTAAGTTGCATATACAACTCTTAGCGACCTTTCAACGTCATAACATTTATAAAAACATTTCCACCAAACCATTGTCTACTGCACATACGACAGAACACGGGAGCCCAACACTAACGCATTCCTGATTCGACGTAGCACAGCGCACCTTCCTACCAAACTCCTACATAACCATACACCCACACTTGTACAAACGAAAAAAAACTATTTTGAAAGTCAAACAACTACAACAGAAATTCCTTCACGAAAACAATCAATAAACACGAAACAGAGCCAATTAGAGTACCAGAAAAAGAGCTAAAAGAGAAAACTGTTCTATTATCGGCCTTTCGCGGAAACAAACAAGACCGTTGTCACAAAACGGTAGCAATGGACGCTCCATTGAGCCGAGTGTTTTCAGTTTTTGGTATAATGGCCGTGACCTCTTCACCGGGAGATATCATCGAGTGACCAGCCGCTCTCGCCCCTCTATCGCTTTCTTCTGACCCGCTTTTCATAAACAATACTTCGGCAACGCCGCTCGCTGCGAGAAAGTAGTCGATAACATGCGAGTGGCAATGCTGTATCAATTCGAAGCCAAAAGCCGTACGCAAAACGTTAACAACATTCGGATCGGCCACGCAAAAGCGGTATCGGATTGCAAACTCAATTTAATTTCCGTGAGAATTTTAACCGTTGAACAATAAGTAGAAACGGAACACCTATTTTCCATAACAGAATTGGAGTTGCACGAATCATAATAAATTTTCGGCGCACCATTGCTTCTAATAGAGACAAATTGTTGAATGTTCGGAGGGGAGGCGCGCCATCAGTGGATTTTTGATGGGGAATGACGCAGCAGATGCTACGGTTCCATGCATTAGGGCATCTGGTTGAGCGATCGGATTCCACAAATCGAATAACAATATCAGACGGAGATCGCATCGAGCTGTCAATGTGTCAAGTGAATCGGAGGAAAGTGAACGCATCTGGGACGAGTGATTGGCGTCACGATTATGCAAATTGATGTGCGGCAGTTGGTTGATTTACTTTTCTGCGATTTTCAAGGGCTGGACTAGCTGAAACGCCTATGCTAGAACAGGTAATGAGGGTAAATGGATGGAAGTAACCATGATCAGGATGGAGACTAAGCAAAACAATGAAAGTCGTAAATCACGGTTTCCTTCGTGTAATAGTTGCATCCTACAGAAGCTTCGCGGCGCACTATCTAAATTGATGGTTTCCGGCGCACATTACAGCAGAGTCTATCGCGCAGCTGTCTGCGTACGCGACACACTTCATTTGACGCTGCGCGTGCGCCCGTAGAAAGTGACGCTTTGTCATCGGCCACACTCTCCCAAAATCGAACAAACAGATGCGAGAAAGGGATGCAGAGTTTGCGATTCAAGCTGGAGTGAGCAAGACAAAGGATCTTTGTGCAAGAACGAAGCTGCACATTTGGCGTGCTGGCATCCGTGCACTCCGCCTTCACGGTTTGTTTGATCTCGCACATCGCTAAGATTCCGGGCGTTCCGGGAGACGAGACGGGCCAATTTATTTAAAATGTCGATTACTCAACCAGGAAAGACTAATCGAGTCATTTCGCTGCCTTCATCTTCGATGTTCACCATAAGTTAGAAGCACGGTGCATAATCGAACGTAATTTCCGGAGACATAATCATTTTGAATCCATTAGATTTAGACATGTACTTTACGTGTAATTCGCCAACTTCTGCAATTGACAGGCATGGGTACAAAAATTAATTAAGTACGATTCGACGCGGGCTTTGGACACCGAACTATAATGAGACGGTACTTTTTGCGGCGACCAAATTTGTTTTACACCTATTCGACATCATTAATTCCTGTCATTACGAGCATCCGTATTAGTATCTCGTGTAGGTGTGAACTGCGTCGGATATTAATTTGTTCTAGGACGAGACGAAAACAAGCTATCGTGTTACGGTTGTTAATCAAAGGCCGAAAGCTGAAGACGGGAGAGCTGCGACAAAAAATTTAACTGAGTGACGACCCGCAGCCGACAATAGTGCTGGATATGTCCATACAACTCCAAACCACATTGACAGCTAAACCGTCCCATATGTTTTAAACCGGATTCATCTAACGAGCGTAAACTTTATAACAAGGATAAAGCAAAACTCTATCATTTTGTTATTTAATCCCCGAGGCAGAGTTCGTGGAATGAATTCAGTCGGTTTTTAACCGACTTTAAAAATGGAGGAGGTTCTCAATTCGACTGTGTTTTTTTGTATGTATGTTACGCGATTACTCCGCCAATTATGAACCGATTTTAAAAGTTATTTTTTGGTTTGGTTGATCATATTTCAGAGGTGGTTCCTGTACAAATCGGTCGAGCGGTTATTAAAAAATCAACAAAAGTCTAAAAAAATATTCAAGGAAGTCGTTTATTTAGTCTTTGTTATTAGATAACACCGTGGTGCTCAGCTCATAGTAATTTGGTGACTCGTTTAAAAAACTCTCGAAGTGCACGAAATGCTCACCCATCAACCAGTATAAAGTATAATCTCACGCCTTTTTTATCCCCGAGGGGGTAGGCAGAGGTATTCCATTACTGGAAATACCCACATTTCACGAGATATATTTGGACCCCTAAACGTGATAGGTGGTGAGCCTATCGCCGGACCGGGTCTATTTACACATGTCTCAGAATTAATTCTGAGACCTGCGGGTTTCCTCACGATGTTTTCCTTCACCGTCGAGCTAGTGATAAATATGTACGTAAGTTTTTGAAAAACTCATTGGTACATGCCAGGATTCGAACCCGAGCCTCACTGATTTTAGGCAGGCTCTTTAACCGTCCGGGCTATCACCGCTCTCCACCACCCATCAACCAATATCTTAATAATTGTGAAAAAGGGATACAAAAAATAGAATCTGGTAGTCTATAGTTTGGCTAGCATAAGGTCAATAATGTTGATGAATTTATTCTAAGAGATCAACGGTTCGAAAATATTCAACGCGTTAGTCACCTCAAAAAGGTTAATTAAATCCGCATAATTTTGCAATCCCCTCGGGCCGATGAGTCAGCGGGCAGGACATTCGATAGATCGGTTATCGGTTACGTCAGTCTCGAGATGGAAATTAGCTTTAGCTCTAAACAATAACAGAAAACAAAAACGACCTGAAGAAGAACAAGACTAGCCTCCAATTTGAAGGAACTGAAATGTAATTAATAAAAAAGAGGCACACAAGAAGCTTTTTTCTTAAATTAAAATATACTAACAAAGAAAATAAATAAGAAGTTCAAAGGCTGTAGATGTGCTTTTTGCGGATTGGAGACTACAGGGAACTAAAAACAAATGAAACGGACCGTCTTAAAACAATTGCAAGATTTCCTTTACCCTGACAAACAAAAGAAATGCGACATTATAAACGCTTGTGAAATGGTAAGCGATGTAGCGTGTAATAAATTCAGATTCACGCATAGGTCTTACAGCAACAAAACAACTAAACGTTAGATAAATTCTGCAACTAGCCGAAGAACAATGGCCAGAGAAAGGCCAAAATAAAGGTCAGGGCTGACTCCCATTACACATTCATGGATGCACTCGCATATCGTCGGCCGCAACAAAGGAAAGCTTTTTTAATACACATGGTACACCCATAACCGTGCGCGAACATAAAAACCTTAATAAAAATAATACGAGACCACATTAAATAAACGTGATTTTTCTGCGGATGGGAAATTTTATACTTAGCTTTATGGCAGCAAAAATTACTTCCGTATTCGCCTCTTTGTTACTTTAGCAGTTTTTATGTATCAACTCACGCCTTGATTTTTATCCTTTTGCGAGTCAAGCATAACAAACTTCATTCATTCTCACTGTCACAGGACACAATAAAAGTTTTGAGGATATTAATGTAAGTTTTCTGCTTGCCATTACTTTCACGTCGAGGGTCCCAGGGGCGGTGCGCAAGAGTGCACGGTTTATGCTAATGCCAAGAGCCTGACCACCCCTCTAGCCAGCGAGCCTCGACGAATACATGCATTCATTACAGGCAAACCCCCTGATAGTTGTAGTTTATTTATAGTTTCTGATAAAGAATTCCTTTGAAATATGATAATGCAGGCACACGTGAAGTTTATCTGTGCTTGCGATTAATTCTCGGTGTGTCGCAACTTGCAAGTGTTATCTTGTGCAGCTATTAGTCACATTCTAACGAGATATGGGGTAGAGTATGTTCTCAATATGGGACGTATTTAGTGCTAGTTGACGTCTAGGTGTAGATGCGCCGCGGCTGGCGACGGCTCCGATTACCCGCCCCGCTGCGCATACGCTGTCTGCCCTTGGACTCTTATTCACCGCATTTTCCAAACCTAACAAGACCATTATACACGGAACATAATCTAAAATTACGAGCCATAACTCAGTCGTGCCATAAATTGAATCTAATCATCTAAATCCCCGAGTAATAGCATTCGTCTAGTTGCGCAAATAAGTCTGCCGTAATCCTGGCTGATTGTAATGTATGGGGATGGAGCCGACGACAAATTCGCCAGGCCCTTTAGCACAGCATTCCGTTTCTCCGGATTGAGCCGTCAGGAGCGCCACGAGATTTACAGCGGCGATAGCGGGCGCCCTTCCGCCGAGCTGATAAATAGCCTCTCTAATTATATTTACGCAGCGCCAGTCGACGCGCGATAAATCCTCAAGGAATGCAGGAATAACGCCGTCTACGGCCAATACCGGCCGCTCATAAGATCCATCACCGCCGACACTTGTATTAGTCCCAAATTAGGCGGCGCACATAAAACCTAATTCATTCGAGCATTACCTCGCTCCACTACTTTCCTTGGCATCCATCACGATTGTTTCCGACGTCCCGACTACTGTTTCAATTAAAACTATTTATGGGGGGATTTGTGTAACTGTAAACAGCCAGGATGCACGTGACGCACGGTATCCTAGGTCCTGGCAGTGGACGAAAATACTCCGGAAGCGTACAATTAAAGGCGGCGCAGCGTATGATCGGCTAAGTCAGTGAACTCCGCTCAAGGTTAGGGAAGGGAGTGTAAACATTCTCGCCGGCGAACCGCATCCATCACCAATGCACACAATGTTACCGACACGTCAATATTAGCTCGCCCCGGGCCTCTACGCCGAGATAGCGCACTCGACAATTCGCAGCGTCACCAACTTGGATAACAGGGCTATAGATACGCGCGAATCAGGCGCTAACAATATGGCAGTCCGCAAAACAAAGAGTATCCAATTCAATTTCTGTCAAGATAATAATCTTCCTCGCATCTTTATTTGAGTGTCATGAGATAATTGAAAGTTGACAAGCGTTTCATATTGCCCGTGAACACGCATTAATTTAAGGACGTGGCCGAATTTCTCCGTACGAGGGAAGGCCCGACTAATATTACATCATGAGTCTCATAATCTCGTGATTCATATGAGACTGATTCAACCCCGAGACACGTAAATTGAGCTCGGCCCAGCCTGTACTGACTGGATTATTCAGATACATTGTTGTCTCTAGAGTCGTTCAACTATGTCAACGAACTATTTTAGTATTACTGGACTGCAAATAAATTGGTTTTATTTATCGACTCTATTAATTACGTCGCCGTACAGCATAACATCAACCAATGCAGTTAAATATAAATAAAATAAAATGATTCGGACAAGAACTTGATACAATTGATAATCTTACAGCTTAAAGATGGAATGCAAAAGAAACATCGGCTCCCTTGCATTCCTCTGAACGTATTCTAAAATTAGTTACCGTGATAAAGATGCAATCACCGCAGGCATAGTTGGGATGGTTACTACTAAAATACTGTCAACACAAGACGGGTATTTTGTCTTCACAGCAGTCAACAAACGACGATATCTCAAAGTCTTGGCTCGTGATCTATCCGGACGATTGTACAGAGGCCTCTTGCGCACTGGCATTGAAGATTGATTACTTTGATTTTCTTTAACACACAAGTTAAAGATCAAACGGATAAGCGAGAACATGGTATCACTCGAGCGTAACAAGCCGACTTTACGTATCGATTCAAGTTGTTTCTTAGTCCATTCGTAATTAGGTGGGTACCTACTCCCGCCCATATCTAGACGCCGAAGGTCGGCTAGACTTTCGCTGCACGGCGGCTGGCGACACTGCGAGTGGCCCAACGTTGGAAAATCGAGTCGCCCACACGCCAGTGAATATTTCACAGCATTACCATAGGAACAATTCACCGTCAGTACAGGAGCCGTGTTGACATTGGCCCACGGCGTTTACTTTTGTGCCGATATCAAAAGCCCGCATTCCAACGCTTGTTTTGTTTAATGAGAGGCGCGATTGTTCTCGAGCGGGCGGTCGCCCACGTGCGGCGAGGTGTCGCGGCGCTTGCACAACCTGCTGCGACCGCGCATGGGCGACCGCCCGCGACAAATCGCAGGTGAACATTCGCCAGCGCGGCCTTGCTCGCGAAGGACATGACCGCCGCCGACCGCAGCCCATTCCGGGATGATCGTGGAGCGTGACGGCCGCTAACGAGACGTCCGCCGGCCAGCGCCCTCCGCGGCGGTATTTTTACACAAACCGGCAAGACCGGACACAGTGCTCAGAGAAAAAGGTTAGCACCGGCGAAGCACACGTGGGAACGGAAGGAGCAGTGAAGCGAGGCGCAGGTGAAGGAAAAGGGATCTTTCTTTGGTAATGCAGATAACGTATCGCCGAGTCGGCGTCACACGCGCTGGCCTCGCCTCCGCCGCTCAGATCGGGTTTCGTTCCGCAAACTCGAGATAGCACCGCACCTCGCTGCATACTTCCATCTAACCTCTAGCCTTATTCTTCCCTTCCAAGACTTATTTGAATAGGAAATGCGAGGTTGACTTTATTTATGCATTTTAATTGATCGAAGTTTCCTTAGTGTGTTACGAGGCGCATTCTGATCTCCGTTAGTCATAGATCCAAGTTGGACGGGCGTCCGACGACGGGTCGCTCTGGCTAAAAACAGCGTTCTAATAATCGACACCCGATCTAAAATAGCCTCGTGACAAACGAAACCGAAAGTGCTTCGTGATGCAACGGTCCCGAATTTAGCTGGTGTTGAGCAGGGGTGCATCGGCCGTGGATGCATCCGCGCGGTGCCAAGCCGCTGGCATTTCGCACTAATGACACGAATAAGATATTAGCGCGGATAGCTGACCGGCTGACGCCGCGTCCAGCGGGTATTCGGGCCGCGTGTGGAATCGAAATTAACTCGCGTACAATCGTACAGGCTTCTGACGCGAACATGCGCCGGCGACGGTCCCGTCCCGACTCCCTGCCCCGTTATTGCGGCAAGAAAGTTATGCAAGCTGCATATTTTAATCCTGCATTATGCGGGCGTTTCTAAGAAAAGGTTGATATGCAAAACGTGTTCAGACACGGTGTGTTCGAGCATGCAGTAAGGGCTGGGGGGTGGGGCGAGGGGGGCGCAGTGACACGGCGGGCGCAGGTCGGAGGTCCGGCCGCATTCCGCCGCCGCACGAAAGTGAAACCGCGCGACCAACCGCTCAGCTGTAGAAAGTCCACGATTACATCTCGCTGCGCTGGCGCAGGCGACGCCGGACGAGCAAAAACTGCTATCTCTACACCGGGCTCCCGGGAAACGAGCCGCCCCGGGCGACGTCGCGGAGAAATTGCCAACAACCGCTGGCGGCCGCTAAACTATTCCTTTCATTAAACGTTGCCTGCGTTGAAATGTTGGATTTCACTTGAACCAGCCGTTACCGATTGACCCGGGGGCATTTCTAGCGGTTTCGTGTCGTATACGAAATAAAAAGCCGATATAATGGCCCAACTTATCTTTAATAACGAAAAAATACTTGTTAGAATAATGTGCATATCCGGTTGCGCCGTTTGGTAATTAAAATTCGATTTTATTGTAGCGCCGCATGCTAATGTTCTATATCCAGGTTTACTGACCATAATATTTACATTATATCATGAAAAAAAATTATACAGCGTATAATTTCGCAATAACATTAATAACCGACAAAGCAAGATGAAAGTGAAACAAAACAGAAAATTAGGAGAAAATTGGGCATATGTTAACACTGTTTAGGCCACATTCAGGTAAATGTCATTCTCAATTTTAACAAAACTGACAATGTCAAAAAATTATACTTAAATGGAATTGGTTAATAAAAAAATATTACATAATAGGTACTTACCTGGTGTTTCCTTATTTACTCGCATATCATAATAGCTGGTCCGGGCAGAAGTTGTCCTGCCACAGACAACAGCGCAACTTATCGGCCCAAAACTATCCTATCTAAACCAACCCTACACAGTACACACCCATGCACAAAATATCAATGTGATCTGTTGGGCTGTTTCGGAGACTAGTGTGTATTGAACACAGTGAAATGGAGTTGGTTATAGGTTGAAATTTAGAGGTTAGATTGCTTTTACTAAGAAAGGGTTTTTCCTAATTCCGACGGGCATAACAAAAAAAAAGGTAATTCTGGCAACGGCGCTGGGTGCCTAATAAGAATGCCAATAACACCAAAACTTGTATCAAGAAATCTTCAACTAAATACATCACTAAACTAGCTATAAAATAAAAGGAAATTGATTCGATTAACATGAAAACCTGCTTTAAACCAGTCCCAATAGCCTCAGACGACCCCTCCTCTACATTGAAAAATAATTTAAAATAGCACTGATGAAATAAAAAGACCAATTAGTCAAGTATTGGAGTATGATAGGAGTCCACGGCGACGACCGATAATAGCTAAGTCAGTTCGAACGACCTTGTGCGTCACAGCAGTTCGAGCGCATGGAAATATCCAACTGTACATCACAATAATATTGTAGGTATCTTAAGAAAATATTACACAAACAAAGAGATTAAAATATAATATTTTAATCTCTTTGTATACAAATAAATTCATATGATGTGTATTATTCACCATTATAGACTTATTTCAGTTGAATTACATATTTTTGGATGTTGGAGCAGTCAAAAATTGCTATAAAATAGTGAATTCAAATTTATTCTTATACAGTCTCTCTAATATTATGGTGTAATGATGATAAAAATTGTATTGAAATCCACTGCATGTAATTATTTAGAAGTTAAGAACTTTGAAGCAAATTTATTGCAGGCTTAAAGATTATTATTAAATATTATTTCTATACTAATATTATAAAGAGGAAAAATTTGAATTTTTGTATGTTTGTTACGAATAAACAAAAACTAACTTTCACCAACTGAAAGCTAGAGGATCCCTGAGTAACATAGGCTATATTTTTTCCCCATATTCTCACGGGAACGGGAAGAACATTTCATCATAAATATATAATATATATATATATATATATATAATCTCACGCCTTTTTTTATCCCCGAGGGGGTAGGCAGAGGTATTCCATTACTGGATATACCCACATTTCACGAGATATATTGGACCCCTAAACGTGATAGGTGGTGAGCCCATCGCCGGACCGGGTCTGTTTACACATGTCTCAGACTTAATTCTGAGACCTATGGGTTTCCTCACGATGTTTTCCTTCACCCTCGAGCTAGTGATAAATATGTACGTAAGTTTTTGAAAAACTCATTGGTACATGCCAGGATTCGACCCCGAGCCTCACTGATTTTCGGCCGGCTCTTTAACAGTTCGGGCTATCACTGCTCTTATTCAACATTAACTCTAGTTAATAATATAAAAAAAAACATTATAAATGAGCTTAATGTAAATGGGTACCTACCACCTCTATATGGATTACATAATTATAGTAACTACCACATAAACTGGAGTTATCTGCCATCTTTATAAAGGTACACATAGATTGAGTCTTCAAGATAAATGATATGCCCGGAATGTAAACTAAATAGGTACTCTTAGTCACATCTTATACACTTAGTCATGATAACATACTGTACAATTAGTTGGTTTCACAACATCTTACTTAGATAAGATGAATTTTATTGTGTAACTGTTCCATTTTTGAAAAAGAAAAAGCTTTTGTTATAGGTCACAGCAATATAGGAGAATTAAATCAATTCAACAGAGTATTAAATTTTTAATGTTAGCCTTTTAAAAGAAAATAGATATGGCACAGAACATAATATTATGCCAACAAATCTTTACAAATATTTTAAAAAATGTTAAAATATAATAATAATATAATCTCACGCCTCTTTGTCCCCGAGGGGGTAGGCAGAGGTATTCCATTACATTACATATAAAAATGTTAAAAAGTTTAGATATTTAGCACAGTCCCTCTAATTGTTGTTTTAGAATGATAACTTATAATTTTATACTTGTCATGCTCCACTGTAGGACTAAAGTGTATTTTATTATATAGTTTTTATTAGTATATTTTATATTAGTATCAAAACCAGATTGTTTTAAAAACAAATAAATTGCACTTTGATCTTTACAATCAAAGAGTAACAACATCAAACTTATAATATGTTAAACTTGCTTAACTGTAAGCCTAGGTAATTAACATTGTATTATTTCAAGTTTAAACTGGCATAGTAACAACATTATTGCAAAGAATGCTAGTGAATTAATCAATTTTAGTAAGTAATTGTTATTGTATTCATTAAAAAATGAGTTTTATTTAGATAAACATGGAACAATGTTTTTAATTGTCAAAACACTTAAATTCCTATTCTTCAACTTGTTATGTAGTTTTAAAAGTTACAGATTTGAATGACAGTATATTAGTAGTATGTACAGTCAAGAGCACACTAAGCTTGACACTTGGGACTTTGACCCGGCCCTGTATTCTATGGCGCGCAGTACAAATCAGAGCTCAGCTTAAACTGGTAGTTTCAAGCTTGACTTGCTCTTGACTGTACCTAGTCAGTAGTAATATTTTTTTATTACTACCCAAAGAGATTAAAATATAATAGGACATAGAGGGGGCATTCGGAATATTTTCATAAAAAACTTTGAAGCTCAAGCGTCATGTCACTATGTATGAATGCGAGCTGTCATTCGGTCGAAATCTTACTAGATTTATTCCACTTGTACTTTAACTTTGGGCATAAAATTTTCCTCACGTTGTCCACTCTATGCCTTATTATATTTTAATCACTTTGTTACTACCAAAAGGCACAAACATTTTGGTACATTCTAGAAAACTCTATGGAATAGAATAGAATTTATATTATTATAAAAGTTCTTTATCACACCAACAAGTGTTGTGTTTAACAGTATATTGTACTCAAAACATTTGCTAAATATGCAGCCTCGAACAATAATCTTATCAACAACACTACATATCTTAGCAGCTCAGTTCTACAGCAGTCACCTTATCTTGAAGGTGATAATGATAAAATGTGTAACTAGGAAAATTATGAATATAAGAAGCGGAAAATTATAAACCATGAATCAAGACAACAGGTGCTTCGGGAAAAATATTGCCTATTATCTCTAGTATAACCTTCATATAACTGATAAAGAATTTAAAAAAAATAAGAGAGCTCTGCAGAGCAGGTTACATGCCAACTAAGCTATCTAGGTGAAGGCTAGTGATTTTAGGCTCATCAATCAAACAGGTGGTTAGGGTCGGGCGGTGGGCTCACCACATGTTACGTACGTTAAGGGGTCCAAAGATTATACTGGTGAAATGGGGAGTTTCCAGAAATGGAATACCTCTGCCTACCCCTTCGGGGGTACAAGGTATGAGATTATTTATTTTATTTATACTTAGTACAATAATTAGCACACCTTATCAATCGCATTATTTAAGTAAAGAAGCCAGATAGTCACGGGACTATAAAAAACCTACTCATAGAGCATTCTGAGGAGTTCCACGTTCAAATTTGACACGTGTGACAGGATAACTGACCTTGCAAACGGTGTCTGTTCGACGTGATAGACGTCAGTGATGGGCTCGGAGCGCATGATGCTCCGGAGCCGCTCTTCTGACAGCTCCAGCAAGCCATCGCTCGCCGTCGTGAAGTCGGCCTTGCTCAAACCACTCAAAACACTCATTTTCAACGTGTAGACGACTAACGGCCGATGAGAAAATATTTTTTTATACTTCAAAGTGTCACTAAACGATTCACAATAGTCCTTACATGCAAATAATACACTTATTTACGTACAACAGGCATCAATTAGGCCACATGAAACATTTTAATGCCTCCGGTTTCTCTAAAGGTAACAGAGTGCTCTCCCTTGTCATTGCGAGAAGCGGTTACGGTTTCATTTAAACGCTCCACTGTAGTAACACGATTATAACAAACATTTGTACCTATCACTTCATCATTATTTTGCAAATGAAAAGTATTATTTTGTTTATTTACACACGCGTTTCGGTAAAACTTGAAATTGACAAGCGCGGCGGACAGCTGCGCATCGAACGAGTCGACCGCACTTCGCCGTACACGTTTCTGCCGTTTGCAACAGCGAGCGGCAACGGACTCGCCCGAGCGCCCGATACGATTCAAATTCCGAATCCGGCGAATGTGGCCGTTTTCCGTTGATCTAAGTTCGAAAGTTGAATAGCAAGCACAGATGGCAAGGCCATGCGTTCGCGTCATATAACTACAACTTAACAAGGTTCTTTAACTTAGATATAGATGGCGCAGCGAGCAAGTTGTTAGTTTGAGCGACATCTATACATTGTTACTTGCGTAACGTGGTGAACAGTGACAGAATTTGTCTATGGTAAGTCTACTAGCGTCCAACTGCGATGTCTAACTTATAGATGTCACTATGAATATACATAATAATATTATGTATATAAAATATATTATATTTTATACTAAGTCCATGGGTGCACATGGGTATCACTATTCGGACATATTTCTACTTATCGTTTTTCCAAGTGTTTTCCAGGTATTCCCCACACTTTCTAATTTTAAGCCGCAAAAAATCTTCATACATACCTACACGAGCACTTTATTATGTTTATTTTTCATAATTCTCCAAAACTTTACATTCTAAATTTCCAGTTTTGGAAATACATAAAATACCTAATTAAAACTTCAGTAACAAACAGTTTCAGTAATGATAATCGACAATATTGACATAAGGATGATACGATTTAATAACATGAAATGTTTTTTAATATTTTTATTTTCATTATGTAGTATCTGTGGTGGTATCTACAGGCAAAACAACGCCATCATAATAGTACGTCTAGAAGAAGAATATGTAGAAGATTTATTCAGCTTTGTTCTTTTCCCAGAAAAACTGTACAGTTTTGAACAGCGACTCTGCGCCTGGTAGAGCGATATTCTTGAAGAAGTCTTCCTCATTTATACGTGCCAACCAATCTGCAGAACGAGGGTATCTAGAATATAAAGAAAAAAAACATCAAACATCTTACATCTTTTTGCAATCGTATAAATTTTACATCCAGGACCCACAATTTATTTTGCGATAGCAGCTAGCAGCATCTTTAGTCCGATAAGATTATCCCATGCTAATCACTACATAGTATAAAACAAAGTCGCTTTCTCTGTCCCTAAATCCCTATGTATGCTTAAATCTTTAAAACTACGCAACGGATTTTGATGCGGTTTTTTTTAATAGATAGAGTGATTAAAAAGGAAGGGTGGCTAGTATTGTATAACATGGAGACGATCTACAAATGTGAAAATTGACAAAAGTCCGTCATTGGCGTAGCTAGGGATTTTTCCTTATTTATCTAGGGATTTATCCCGGGGTGCCCCCCCCCCCCCTAGCTACGCCCATGAATTTTACTGCCTAGTCAAATCAGTTGCTGCTGTCTAAACGAATATTTAACACTAGCGTTTTTGCGCAGTTTCACAGGCGTAGTTCCTAGAATTATTAGAAGTGTTTCCAGATAAGCTTTTTAATTAATGATTACTCACAATTTAATTTCGATACTGAAATACCCTATTATAACACCACAAGTGAAATTATAATACCAAGGCTTTTACAATAAAAAGAAATAATAAAAAAAAATACAATACACTGCGACATTTACATACTTTTCAGCATTGATAGGATGGAATGGCTGGAGAGAGTTGATGGTGGACCCAAGAGTAAGGTCAGCCAGGGTCATGTGGTCATCGGCCACGTAAGTGGATTTGCCAAGGTACATCTCCAACACTCCGTGTACATCCTCAATCTCCTCGATCAGGTCTGCAGACAGTCCTGTAGCCTTCCCAAAGATTGCTGGGAGCTGAAATGAAAAAATCATTTTTAGGGTTCCGTACCCAAAGGGTAAAAACGGTACCCTATTACTAAGACTTCGCTGTCTGTCCGTCCGATTGTCTGTCACCAGGCTGTATCTTAAGATACATATACAAACAGCTCACGCCTTCTTCCCACAGGGGTAGGCAGAGAGGATGGATCGCCACTTTGCTCGATCTTTGCACACTTCCCTGGCTTCCTTCACATTCATAAGCCTTTTCATGCACGCACTTTTATTCTTTGCACTCTTGACCCCAACTTTTTGAAGGACGTCACTAATTTGATCCGTGAACGTCCTTCTGGAGCGTCCTCTTGCCTTGTATCCTTCAACATTTGCACCATAAATCTCTTTCGTTACTCTTCTTTCATCCATTCGTTCTAAATGACCAAACCAAATATCTTAAGATCCGCGAGGATAAATATTTAAGGGGGGCTCTCATACAACAAACGAGATTTTTTGCCGTTTTTATAGATAATAGTACGGAACCCTTCGTGCGCAAGTCCGACTCGTATTACATGCGATGTGAGACATCTCTGATTTTACTTCCCTAGGAGTGTAATATACTATATTATTAGCTATTCTGTGCTTGGGATGAGATACCTTCTTGCATCATCAATACATTATTAACCGGTCCACCGCTGAGCGATAGGTCATTTTGCACACATGAAGAACTAGTAGCGCCCCGCGGTTTCAGTCGCGTAGTTCCCGTTCTCGTGGGAATACGGGGATAAAATATAGCCTACGTGTTATTCTGATGTATAAGCTATATAACTGTAAAGTTTCATCAAAATCCGTTCAGTAGTTTTTGCGTGAAAGAGGAACAAACATCTATCCAGACATCCATCCAAATAAACTTTCGCGTTTATAATATTAGTAGGATAGTAGGATTGTGGGCCATAATCTTTCACGCGAGCTCCCAAGAGATAGGTACTTAAAGGTATTGAATTTGATGATTTACTCACAACAATAAGCTTAAGCCTGATGAAAGCGACGCCAGTATCAAAAAACATGGCCTGGTCGACGAGGGCGCGAGTCTCAACGTCGCTAGGATATAGCTTTTCCTCTTGGCTTTCCCCGTACTTTTTTAGCAAGTATTTGGTTATAGCGTGGCTGTGAACAGACAACATTAAATCCAATTTAATAAACTATAAAGCAATGTAAAATAAAAAAAATGAGTTGTCTGTAAAGTCGGTTTACGGACGATAATTTTAAGTGATTTCGTCTTGTCACAAGCCGAATGTTTACATCGACCGTGCCTCTCTAACGCTTGTTCCGGGCTCTCGCTCTCACGCTCGACTCAGGCGGAACGTGACAATAAGTCATGCTTTTTCGTGCATGCAGCCGGCGTTCACCCATTTATAAGACTATCACGTCAAAAATAAAAATATATATACGCTCACACCTTATCCCCGGGGGGGAGGGGGTTAGCAGATACGATCCATCCTGGAAATACTATTCAGTGTATTTTTGAAGCCCTAAACGTGACACAGTTGCTGAGCCCATCGCCGCACTGGGTCGCTGTTACAATACTTCAGTACAAATTATGGGGCTTACGGTTTTCCTCACGATATTTTCCTTTGTAGCGCCATCTAGCAACACTACATAGAACTAACTAAAGCGCCATAGACGGCCAGTTCTAAGCCGCGCTGAGTTCTCATGAGTTTGTTTAAATACTTGGCCCGCAATAAACAAAATAACAGAGTTTCCTCATCTTTAAGTTATTCTAGGTTGAATAAGATGTATACCTCTCAGAAACAATGAATTCGCCATCTTGAATCACTGGCACGGTCCCCATTGGGTTCAGCTGCAAAACAGAGTATTAGATAAGTTCACCCGCGTAAGTCCCGTGCGAATACGGGAAAAAATGTAGCCTATGTTACTCAGGGATATTCCAGCTTTCCATTGGAGAGAGAATTTTTAAAATCGATCAAGTAGTTTTTGAGTTTATTCGTAACAAATATACAAAAATACAAATCTTTCCTCTTTGTAATATAAGTATAGATATAGTTTTTTTTATTATTTACACAAATGACATATGAGTAAATTATAGACACGTGACGTACACAAATACAATAGGTATAATGGGGAACTTGCATAAAATTTTGTTTTTAATTTATCTTAAAAAATCAAGGATCACATAAATATATGAAAAAGAAAAAAGTTAAAATATGCACCAATTATTTATGTATTGCAAATCAAAAATTGACATTTCAAAGTTCGCGCGTAAGACCTACCGCCTTGACGAGACGTCACTCCTCATCTTATGAAGTAAACTTTTCATGGCGCGTGAATAAATTATTTATTACAGAAGTAATATATTTTCAGTTGCATCCTATTTGTAAAAGATTTTTTGAAATCGATTCAGTAGTTTGAGTTTATTCGTTTCAAACATACAAGTATTTACTTACCTCTTTTTCGCTTTGTGATGGAGTGACGTCACTCGTCGCTGATTGGTGTTTCAAATTACGTCTCATGTAGCGTTACTTAGAATTCAAATATTTCGCGAAAAAATCATAATTTTAGATTTTTTTTTTCAGGAATGCACTTTTAGCAACTATCATTATTGAAATATTAAGATAATTTATAAATATAATTTTAGTGCAAGTACCCCATCATAAATAAAACACTTCATCGAACGCGTCCCCTGGAGGTGGCATTGTGCCTAGCAGGCAGGCAGCATTCCGGCGCTGAATAGCTGAACTTAGCCTTTGTGATAGGAAGTCGCCCGCTCTGCGGTCGCCAGACACCTCAATGGGACAATAAGTACCTAATGAGCCGCTTCAGGGCCCCAAGGTCCCATCGTTTCAAACCCAGATTAGTATACATAGAAATGGTATAGAAAAACTTACCTGTTTGAACTCAGGAGACTTGTGTTCCTTGGCCAGAAAGTCTAAATCTTTCAGCTGGAAATCCAGCCCGAGAATTTCTCCGAGCATGCGCACTGACCACGAGGGAGGGCTTGAAGGCATCTGCCATAGGGCGATCTCCGGCATGGCTAAGAAGAAAAAATAAGTTAAATAAGCAAGTGCCTTTTCGCAAGCTTTTAATTAACTTGAAATGAATGTTTGTTCTGGTGGAATATTTCAATTTAGTTTTTCAATTTAATTCGATTCAAATAATTTATTTCAGATTATAAATCCATAAATATTAGTAACAAAATACTTAGCCTAGTGTTAGTAAATATTGTTTTAATTTATACTAATATTATAAAGAGGTAAGATTTGTTATTTTGTATCTTTGTTACGAATACACTCAAAAACTACTGGACCGATTTCAAAAATTGTTTCACCTATGGAGGGCAACAATATCCCTCAGTAATATAGGCTATATTTTATTCCCGTATTCCCACGGGAACGGCCAAAAACTCTAGGCTCCCAGAAGACTGGGAGCTTTACAAAAGTATACAATACACCTTCAAAAAACAAATCAGGAAAGCCGGTAGAGCAGCCTGGCGAAAATTCTGTGAAGACATCGAATCAAACAGCGAGGCCGCGCGAGTAAGGAAGATCCTATCTACGGACAATAACCGCACCCTTGGCTCGCTGAAAAACCCAGACAACACATACACTAAATCAGACCACGAGACGAGTAAAATTCTCCTAGAAACACACTTCCCAGACTGCAGCCTCTCTGAGGACAGAACATGGGCAAGTGAACCCTCACACATACCCAACGACCAAGACTGGTCCAGAGCCCGTACCGTAGTAACAGAAGAACGAATAAAATGGGCAATTACCTAGGCAATTGCCTAGACGGCATCTTCCCTGCCTTACTGCAATGGGGAGTGGATTTCCTATCACCATGGCTGGTTGTAATCTATCAAGCCTGTCTAGCACAGAACTACATGCCGCTCCCATGGAGAGAGGTGAAAGTCATTTTCATCCCCAAACCAGGCAAAACCGACTACACTCAACCAAAGGCGTACAGACCAATAAGTCTGACATCATTCCTACTGAAGACCCTGGAGAGACTCTGTGACCGACATATTCGGGACGGGCCCCTTCGAGAATTCCCACTACACAGACAACAACACGCCTACTCCACAGGAAAATCGACAGAATCCGCACTACATAGTGTGATCTCCAAGATTGAATGTGCAGTAGACCACAAATGCTCCTCACTAGCGGTTTTTATCGACATAGAAGGTGCCTTTGATAAAACCATCTTCGACAGCATCAGCGCAGGTCTCGAGGAGCACGGTGTGGACCCGACCCTGCGAGGATGGATCACAAACATGCTCAGACTCAGAGCCGTACAAGTCACAGTGAACAGCACCACGAGGGCCGTTGTGGCGAAGGGATGCCCACAAGGAGGCGTCCTCTCGCCACTCTTGTGGAATCTAGTGGTGGATAGCCTCATCAAAAGACTAAATGATAAAGGCTACTTCACTGTGGGCTACGCTGACGACATAACTATAATAATAAATGGTGCACACGAAAACACTTTGTGCAACCTCATGCGCCAAGCCTTGAAGGTAGTAGAGGATTGGTGCAAGGAATGCAAACTAACAGTGAATCCCACCAAAACCGAACTTGTTCTATTCACAAAGAAAAGGAAGCTGGCAACCCTACAATTACCGCGCTTCTTTGGATCCACCCTAACCCTATCAACTGAATCCAAATACCTGGGCATATTTTTGGACAAACAGCTGAACTGGGCAAAACACACCGAACACATCACTACAAAAGCCAGCATGGCCCTATGGCAATGCAAAAGGCTACTAGGTAGAAACTGGGGCATAAGCCCCAAAATCACCTACTGGCTATACACCACAGTTATCCGACCAATTATTACATACGGCTCTTTAGTGTGGTGGCCCAGGACTAAAATGAGCACAGCCCAGAAGGACCTCGAGAAGCTACAAAGACTTGCCTGCGTAGCAATTACCGGCAGCATGAGAACATCACCCACGGCTGCCCTACAGGGGATGCTGGGGTTGCCACCCCTACATCTTGTAGTAAGGGAGGAAGCAACCCTAGCGACACTAAGGCTGGAGCTGTCCGGAACCCTAAACAAGGACTCCAGAATCAAACACACACGCATAAAAGAGGATGCCCTCTCGCGACACCCGATGATGGCATCACCGAGCGATAGAACCCAGAAAACACACTGTTTTGTAAAACACTACAACGTGGAGCTCACAGCGGAGTTGCATGATCACCCAGGTCCAAAAGAGCTAAGGATCTACACTGATGGATCAAAGACCGACACTGGAACAGGAGTCGGAGTCTACTCAGATGATCTTAACATCAGAATATCCAGACCACTAGGGATGCTCAACACTGTCTACCAGGCAGAATGTGTGGGCATTATCCAGGCAGCACACGCCATAGAGGCCAGAGAAGTCACGGATACTCATATCCTCATACTCTCAGATAGTGCCTCAGTCCTTCAATCCCTAAAGAAAAACCAGATCACCTCGAGACTTATATTGGAGTGCCATAATGCACTAGAACGCATTACGGTACCAAACTACAACACAGTGACACTACAATGGATTAAAGGGCACAGTGGCTCACGTGGGAACGACGCAGCGGATGAACTCGCCAGGAGGGGTTCTGACACTAAGCCCATCGGACCCGAACCCATTGTACCCATCCCGTTTAACCAGCTCAGGAGCTGGTTAAGGGAACACACTCAAACTCAAGCGGAGATTTGGTGGGCTTCGACGCCAGGATGTAGGCAATCCAAGGAGGCTATGCCATCCTTGAATAAGAAACTAACCAAGCGCCTTCTGCGCCTGGACAGGGACAGCCTGAGAATGGTGTCGGGGACCATCACCGGACACTGCTCACTGAACAAACACTTACACACCCTAGGTATCACAGACAGCCCCCTATGCAGAGCGTGCATGGAGGCGGAGGAGACGGTAGCGCACGTGCTCCTTGAGTGCGTTGGCGTTGCCCAGATCCGCAAGAAGATTCTCGGAACACCAGAATCTCTTGCGGACGCCCTGAGTAGACTCGGAAGTTTGATCTGCTTTTGGAAGGAGGTAGGATGGTTGGAGTAACCGGCCGCCATGGCTCACGTACAATGGTCCACTTCAGGACTAAGTGCGGAAACCAAACCCCCTAACATAGAACATAGAACATAGAACAGTCCTACGTCCCAGTGACACCCCTAGGATACGAAACTGTAAAAATCCTTAGAATTTTTTTTTCTGTAAACCCATTTGTGTAATTATCACTAAGTAAATTTGTATCGTAAGTATATAATTATTTTATTAGCTGTCTCACAATATGGACCAAGAGCCGGCAATGATCAGACTTTCGTCATTTTGTAAAGCTTCAAAAGCTGACTAAATACTTGTTAACTTACATAAAATAAAAATAATAAGTGTCGCAGCTCAACATAGTAACTATGCTGTCGTAATGATTTAGGAGCAACTTTTCTTGCTTATCATTGTAACATGTAACGGTGTGGTTATTGCTGAAGATCTTAATAAATATATAATAATGGCTAATGAATACCAAGTATTTTACTTTTTAAATTTATTTTGGAAAACAATTAATCGTAAAAATAAATCCTAATATAACAACTACAGGTAAAAAAAAGATAAAAGAAATATAGTTTTAGGGAATCGATCTTTTTGAGTAGAAACCAAACGAGTTTGACCGCGTCATTATAAAACTATTCTTGTGACATATCCGAAAATGTACAAACTACGATATTAATAAATAATTTAATCAATAGCCGCCCTTGGAATTAATCATAGGGCACTCCAAAGGGGGTTGTAAAACTTTGGTTCAATATCTGTTTTAGTAAGCCTACTACTATATGTTGCTACTTGTAACCACTAAACAGAGATGCGACATATTTGAAATACTTGTACATATTTTAAATGGAAAATACCTATTTTGTATTTTGCACTTAAATACCCTTTAAAACATTTTGTATTATTTGAAATACTTTTCTACATATTTCCAATTTCGAAATTGCAAAATACTTTCTGATTAAGTTTAATCAACATACATCAGTCAAACTTCATATAATTGGCCACTAGAGGCACTGCTTGTAGATAAAAAAGGTGTTTTCACTCTCCGGGTGGAACGCGGCAACTTTCGGTTCGCTGCGCTAAACGAAGTTGCCGCCTTCCACCTCCGTCGAGCAGAAATAGTAGATTGTTATACAAGGGTCGGAAGGAATCAATTCCCATACGAGGTATTTAGACGCCCGAGCGTAGCGAGGGCGGATATAGTCTGAGTAGGAATAATTGATAACTTCCACCCGCGTTAAACACTCTACTTTTCATTTCGAATTCAAGGAAATTAAACAAAAAAAATAACTATTTTACAAAAATTCAAACATGCAAAAACGCAATAAAACCTACAAAAAAACAAAATTGTCAACAATACAACCAAAGAGGTTGAAAGAAAGAGAAACTTTTTCTTTTAAACGTCTTTGAATACTACATCATAGAGTACCTAACCTAAATAACATTACAAAAAAATATAAACAAATCCTTCCTCTTTATAATAATATGTACCTACTTTTAGCCGCGTAATAATGTTCTTATTAGTGCCGATGAAAAACAAGATTTTGAATTTCGTAACAGCTTACCAAATTATTAATCTTTTTTTAATTTTAAATATGGAACGCGTACCGCCCCGCGCGCGGACTATTTTCTGTTGTTTACACCTACACCTCACAAGGCCGCACCTTTTTTTCTTATTCTAATTGATGTAAAAAGTTTCGTATCCCTACTAAGTAGGTACCCAAAGAGCTTGGAAGAAAGTCATTCTCTTTCCTAGAGAAACTTTTTCTTTAAACGTCTTTGCCAAATGTAGTACAATTTTTTTTTAATTCATTCCCGCCCTAAGGCCGGAAGCAATTACTATGAGTCTTTCCCGACCGAGGGCGGGAATCACAGCCCTGAATCTCTCTGTTGTGGGAATCATCGCTTCCGACCCGGTACTCAGATCAAACATACACTACTTTCCGAGTAAGAGATATGAAAAAAAGTATACACACCTCGGGAAGAAAATAAGACAGCCTCAGCTCACGTGTTTATAGACCTCGGCTTCGCCTCGGTCGACAATTACATGTGATCTAAGACATTTCTTATTTTACATCCCTAGATGTGTAATATACCTTCGAGAAAAAGGCGTGAGCATATGTATGTATGTATGTGTAAATACTGTTTTAAAATACAACACATGTATATTGCTTACCAAGTGCAGCATCAATAGAAAGACTTTTTATTATGGTGCCATGATAATGCGACCTTACAGAAGGATAACATAAAACTCTAAAGAGTAAAAAACCGACTTCAACGAATAATAATAAAAAAATACAGTCGAAATGAGAAACTCTTCCTTTTTTTGAAGTCAGTTAAAAAAAGAATAATCGAAATCGTTTGACGTGATATTGAGTTATTCGTCTATTTGTGGAGCACATAAGTATGTCAGAACTGGGCGACATTAAAATGGGACCACACAGGAAGCACCAGCTTTCAAATAAAAAAAGAATCTTCAAAATCGGTTCACCCAGTAGAAAGTTCTGTTGCAAAAACATTAAAAAGGCACACAGTCATATTGATAACCTCCTCCTTTTTTGAAGTCGGTTGAAAACAGAAAGTAAGTAATGTTTTCCTTACGTAAAAATTATCTCGAAACACTTCTTTACATGAATTTCAAGTTTCTATTTAACATACATACATACATATGCTCACGCCTTTTTCCCGAAGGGGTAGGCAGAGACAACAGCCCGCCACCTGCTACGATCCTGGCATACCTCACGTGCCTCATCCACATTCATCAATCGGTTCATACAAGCTCGTCGGTTTCGGGTACTCTTTATCTGGCTTTTTTTCAATACATCGCCGATCTGATCGATGTAAGTACGTCTAGGTCGCCTAGGTTTCTATTTAAAATTATAGCAAACAAAAATACGCCTTATGCGGCTCCTGCCCTATCCACAAAGGGATTGGCAGAGATATTCCATTCCGGAGACACCCACTTCTTACTATTATATTTTCCGGACCCCTAAATGTTAGTTTTTTGTGAATCATCCAAAACGTCGACAATGGATCGACAATCTTAAACATTGACAATTGAATGATAAAACTAATGACATAAAAGTTTATAAATAAATGTTTTATCATAACTAATTTTCGTTTTACATAAGCTAGAAGTAACTGTCTAATCTGACTAAGTACTCAACTAGAATTTGCTTATACTTCATGATTTATAAATGAAGGTTGTAAAATTATAAATAATTAAAATATAAATTTATTAAACCTACCTGTAAGAATGAAACCGCAAGAATCCAAACCACAACGTGTCAAGGCAGAGCAACCGACGTGCTTCGCTTATCCAAACACAATACGTTGTGATCCTAGATTGATTTATATGTATGTATGCTGTACAAATGTATATATTAACACGCCTACTTTGGTGTATAGCGACATTGAACTGACAGCGAGTATACCTATACTTAATCACGCATAAAAAACGTAGGTGAAGTCTTGTTTCACGATAAGATAACAATGGATGTAAGGTTATGTAAGGGATATATAATAAAATCAGTTGTCATTTTGGTGATAAACGCAATTTTGGGGAAAACGTATTATATGTTTTTCGTTTTAACAAAACAACATAGTACTTTCATATTACTTGAACAGTGATAGCTCAGCGGTTAAGGAGCTCACTTCTCATGCGTAAGGCTCGGGTTCGATCCTGGCATGCACCAATCAACTTACGTACTTACATATTTATAACTAACTCGACGGTAAAGGAAAACATCTTGAGGAAACCCGCAGGTCTCAGAATTAATTCTGAGGTATGTGTAACAGACCCGGTCCAGCGATAGGTTGAGGTTGGACCACTTATCACGTTAAGGGGTCCAAAGATCATAGTGGTGAAATGTGGGTATTTCCTGAAATATTATACATCTGCCTACCCCATCGTGGACCAAAACCGTAAGATTTTATTTTTTACTAGCTGTCCCCGCGCGGTTTCACCCGCGTTCCCGTTCCCATTCCCGTTTCCGCGTAGTTCCCGTTCCCGTGGGAATATTGGAATAAAAAGTATAATTATGAAGCTTAAGCTTCTATTAAAATATTTTAAATGATAATATAAATTCAATATTACTCAAAATACAGAAAACACGTACATCCACTTTATAATAACTTAGACTATATATACCTATGAATATGCCTGAACTATCTAGCTATAATAAAATAAAATATTTTTTTATTTATTAATAATGTATGTACAAATTTAAATTTTTATTTATATTGCCTTTATTTCGGAAAAAACTTCGTACTCCGATTACACTACCGTCATCTGTGGGATGCAATAGGGGACAAAAGGTGCAGAGATAACTTAAGTATATTAATCACACACGTATAAAATTAAATATATATTTTAATATAATAATAATAATAAATATGATATTTATTTGTGTCATATGATACTGCAGACTCGACTTTTAAAAATACTTCGGTATAAATAACTTTAACATTACGAAAAACTTACTGTAACTTGGAATACAATATTAACTACACTTTAACATTCTTTTTATTTCTCTCCCAGCATATGCTCAATGTCTTCGCCAGGGAGGCGGCGCCGATCGCGTTGATAGTTTTGAAGAACGACTCGCTTTCTATCCGGGACAGCCAATCTGCAGTGCGAGGGTACCTGAAAGAAAATATATATAAAAGAAATACACTCGATGAGGAGTCTTCGATAGCGCGTTTTAGAACTTGTGACACATTACGCGCTTTGCTTGCCGTTTATTGCGTCGTAGTCTTTACTAATATTATAAAGATAAAAGATTTGTATTTTGGTATGTTTGTTACGAATTAACTCAAAAACTACTGGACTAATTTTAAAAATTATTTCACCAATGGGAAGATAGAAGATCCCTGAGTAACATAGGCTATATTTTATTCTGTATTCCAGCGGTTTTCAATCGCTAGTTAGTTATATGTGGAATCGTTGAATGGTGCTACGAGGGTATGATTAATATGTTTTTCACTTCTCATGCTCTAAAAGTACGCCAATATGGCCCTACGAATCGGGACTAAAGTGACCACTTTAGTCTCTAGGGAGTGAAAAGTAATTAGTTTTTTTGACTTAATGAGACATAGACAAACTCAAACAGCCAGTAAATATCTCTGGAGTGTGGACCATCTGCATTGCGAAAATATTGAGAGCTTTAGTTCCATAGTTTTTCCGCAAAGAAGGTGGCGCCATGTGTTTTAAATTGTTAATCTGCAAAGAGATTTAAATCTTTTTGTTAATCTGTGACAGGTTTAAAAGAAAAAACTGACTTCGAAAATTTCAGAATTTTTGTCGAGTGTAAATTTGTTCGGTTTTAAATAAATTTGTACTACATATTACTATTTTTCTCGCACTCAAAGTGAAAAGTATAGTTTAAACCTCGAGACTAAACGCCAACTTAATATACCCTCGGTTTCATTGACTCCTGGTGTATTATGGCTTGGTTTAGTCCTTCGATATAAAATATACTATTAATGCTTACTTTTCGGCATTTAACTTGTGTATCCCTTGTAAGGCAGTGACGGTGGATCCGAGGCTGAGGTCAGCTATAGTGAGGCGATCGGCGGCGACGTAAGCCGTCTTTTCGAGGTACATTTCTAACGTGCCGTACGACTCTTCTATGTGGTCAAGGTGTTGTTGAGTCGGGCCGGTCAAGCCCTGCATGACTGTTGGTTTCTGGAAAATAATATAAACAAATGTTTAAAAATAGTATTGTAGTGACATCTAGCGGTACTACATAGAACTACCTAATAATATTCAAAAAATAATAATAATATAATCTCACGCCTTTCATCCCCGAGGGGGTCGGCAGAGGTATTCCATTACTGCATATACCTTTCACGAGATACATTGGACCCCTAAACGTGATAGGTGGTGAGACCATCACCGGACCGGGTCTATTTACACATGTCTCAGAATTAATTCTGAGACCTGCGGGTTTCCTCACGTCGTCGTGTTTTCCTTCACCGTCGAGCTAGTGATAAATATGTACGTAAGTTTTTGAAAAAACTCATTGGTACATGCCAGGATTCGAACCCGAGCCTCACTGATTTTCGGCCGGCTCTTTAACCGTAAGGGCTATCACTGCTACTAACTAAATATGAATATTTAATTTGTAAACCTTAGTCTAATACATTTATTTCATTGTAGCGATGAAATGTAATAAAGCTCGGGAGTACCATGGACGAGTAAAGACTACCATGTTACTAGACTACTAACGTTTTTAAGTACATATATATTTTTTAGCTACAGGAATAAAATATTTTGAAGACTTCCGAGAGTTTTTCCAAAACTTAGGTCACCACCTGTCACGTTTTCAAAGAAAATACTGCTGAATGGAATAGGTACCTCTGCCTATACCCTCGGTGATACAAGGCGTGAAAATATTTTGATTTTATTTATAAACTGGCTGTACTGCGCAATTTCACACGCGTTCCGGATGGTAATTTTTCAATGGAAACGTAACTTTTCCATTTAAAAATTACCATCCGGATGACTTCGTCGACTTTTCCAAGTCGTCCACTTTCCCAAGTCGTCCACTTTCCCAAGTCGTCCACTTTACCAAGTCGTCCACTTTACCAAGTCGTCCACTTTCCTATCTCGTCCACTCTAGCTCATTTTACTCCCAGAAAAGTAAGCTTTTCATTGGCAAACAATTTTTAAATCGGGCCATTAGTTTTTGAGTTTATTCGTTACAAAAATATTATTGTAGATGTAATTAAGTAGGGAAACAGCTTACGGCGACATTCTTCAAGCTGATGAACATGACACCGGTGTCGAAGAACAGGGCCTGATCGACGAGAGCCCGCGCCTTCGCCTCGGAAGGGTACAGCCTTTCCTGGTGTTCTGCGCCATACTTCTTTAGGAGATACTTCATTATTGTGTGGCTGTAACAGTTTACAATTATGTATATTTTATTAATATGCATAAACTAGCAGCGGCGGAGTTCCCGTTCCCGAATAAAATATAGATGTTACTGAAAGGATTTTTAAAATCTTTTTTGTAGTTTAAGCCTGTTCCCGTGGGAAATTTATAGCCCATGAATTTTTAAAACCGGTCCGTTTATGCCCGTTCCTGTGGGAATTTCCAAAAATCCCTTCCTAGCGGTTGCCTATGACATATCATATAAGACACCTACATACCATATTTCAATTTCACCCCGTTACTAATCTTAATTTTTGTTATGGATTTTATCTGTTTTTTTTTATGTTACCTACTCCTGTTCCCGTAGGAAAATTAGCCTATGTTACTCCCAGAAAAGCAACCTGTCCATTGGAGAAAGAATTTTTTAAATCGGTCCTGTAGTTTCTGAGGTTAATAATAATAATCTCACACCTTTTATCACCGAAGGGGTAGGCAGAGATATTCATTTTCAGGAAATACCCACATTTCACCAGTATAATGTTGGGACCCCTTAAAGTGATGAGCCGGACCGGGTCTGTTACACATGATGTTTTCTTTCACAGTCTTACTACTACTAAGTACAAATACGCGTGCGAATTATCGAATTCCATAATCAGATAAATAGTTAGTTGTCACCTTTCAGAGATGACGAAATCCCCATCTTCAAGCACTGGCACTGTCCCCATGGGGTTAAGCTGAAACAGAACAAATGTATTTCAGAAACATGAAATATACTTTGTAGTGAGATGCACCTTAATAGAAAGGTTTAAGCAACACATCTATACTCCTAATATGACGGTACAGAAGTGAATTAACCTACCCGACATTTACCAGCCTACCGAGTTGTGATACATATAACATAACATTTTGACAGGCCTGTTGGCTCAGTCGGTAGTGACCCTGCCTTCTGAGTCGGAGGTCGCGGGTTCGATCCCCGCTCGGGGCCAACATTTGTGTGCATGAACATGTCTGTTGGCTTCGTGTCTGGTCGTTTAATATTTATTTTAAGTATGTTTATCAGTTTTTTTAGTACGGTACCCATATTACAGGCTCTGCCTGTTTCGGGACTGCATAACCATGTGTGAATTGTGTCCCACAATTTTATTATTTATTTCTTGAAATGTAACACTTCTCTATAAAAGGCGTGAGATTTTTTTAGAACTCGAAACTGACCTTCAAAAATCCTGGGCTTTTGTGCTCCATAGTGAGATAATCAGGCGATTTGAGTTCCAGCTGTATTCCCAGGATGTCTCCCAGCATAACGACTGCCAGCGAGGGCGGGCTGGACGGCAGCCTCCACAGTACAAGTCGAGACATATCTACTGACACATTAACCAGTATCAAATTATTACCACGTACAGTCAAGAGCACGCTAAGCTTGACACTTTGGACTTTGACCCGGCCCTGCATTCCATGGCGCGCAGTATAAATCAGAGCTCAGCTTAAACTGGTAGTGTAGAGCTTGACTTGCTCTTAACTGTACCTATTTATTTATTTTTGGAGAATGAACTGATACCGAATTAATTCTGAGGCATGTGTAACAGACCCGGTCCGGCGATAGGCTCACCACCTATCACGTTTACGAGTCAAATATTCTCTTGAAAAGTGGGTATTTTCAGAAATGAAGTACCTCTGCCTACCTCTTCGGGGATAAAAGGCGTCAGTTTTTTTTTTGTTTAAACGGATACAGACATTTGTGACACAATACATAAAACACAAAAAAAGTCTTAGTCTTACCCTTCGCCGCTCCCACTAAGAACACAATATAACAGGTTTCAGTAACAACACTTACCTGCGACACTATTCCTGACAGAAACTTATATATAGCAGCAGTGATAGCCCGGACGGTTAAAGAGCCGGCCGAAAATCAGTGAGGCTCGGGTTCGAATCCTGGCATGTACCAATGAGTTTTTCAAAACTTACGTACATATTTATCACTAGCTCGACGGTGAAGGAAAACATCGTGAGGAAACCCGCAGATCTCAGAATTAATTCTGAGACAATTGTAAATAGACCCGGTCCGGCGATGGGCTCACCACCTATCACGTTTAGGGGTCCAATGTATCTCGTGAAATGTGGGTATATCCAGTAATGGAATACCTCTGCCTACCCCCTCGGGGATGAAAGTCGTGAGATTATATTATATTATTATTATTAAACTTATATATTTTACAAAGAAACCAAACTAAAACAGAAAAAATATCAAAAAGGTATTTTTTTATGTTATACATCAGATAAACAACCGTTTTCACCGAATTTTGGCAATAATTTTGGAATCACAGCCAGAAAATTGAGATTTTATTGCTCAGTAATTTCATCTTAAAATGTTTGATGTAAATTACATCGCCGGTGGCATCATCATCCCTAGTGTTTGCATTCAATAACCGTTTGGCATTACGCATGAAAACTGCACGTGAATGGTGAGTAACAGACTCTGTATAGACTCTATTCATTAGGCTGGCCGCATTTTGAACTACCTATCTGGCAACGACAATTTCACTCTGTTGTGAAATTTTTCCAAACATGTTGTAATTTAAAAATATTTTTTATTGTGGGCATTGCTCATGGTTCCTCCTTCGAAGGCATTTTTTAAATATAATTAATTTAATTTTTAATATTTTCTATAACTGTAACCGTAGCATTGATGTTCAATAACTGAATATGTTTTATTTTATGTTTTACACAATATTTATTAAAAATAATTAGATTTTGTTATTGGTAGTTTGACATAAAAAAATAAAAATATTTTTTATTACCAGAATATACCTAATAGAGTTACCTTTTATACCTGTTGAATTGAACTACTACTTTAACTTATTAACAACACTGGACTTTGTACCCATTTTTAATATTACCTAGTAAAGTTTACATTTTAAATCTAGACGTGTATAGTTTACCAACCGTATTAAATCCAGATAATTAAATAAAAATAACTTTAAGTAAAATAGTTTTCATAAGTCAAAAATATATATATAATAGTTTTCATAACTACTCAGACAAAAAATACTTACTCAATTTTTGTTCACAAAATTAATATTGATCTATACCTATTGTCTTTGCTATATATTGCCTAAATTATCTTTAATCTTATCTGATATCACAGTTAGTTATTTATTATCTAATCATTTTATCATAATTATAACTTACGCATGATACTCATGAATCAGAGGTTAGGTTAGCCTTGAAAACAAGTTTTTTTTAATGTTGTGTTGCCAATGGAAAGGTTTGTAATAATACCAGCTGTGACAAAAAGTTAAAATACATATAATATAATTGTTAAATACTTACACAAAAACTCAACTCATTATCGCAATTAAAAGTGTAGACTATAATTTTAATGTGACTAATCATTGAAAGTGTGACTCTTTCACTGTCTGTTCACTACCTTATAATAATAATAATCCTCATTCTTAAAATAATATAGAAAATGTCATTGACAACAAATTCACAATTGTTCACTAGATTTCTTTTCCTGTCAACTATTATCACTAGCCGGCAGACACTCATTCACTATTTTTATAATATTACGAACTTCCTCTTCAGATAACCTTTCCTCGCTCTCTTGTACAATCTGAAAATGATAATGTTACTTTTTATTTTCATTTCTTAAATTATTTTTGTTCTTTATAACCTATCACAGAAAGAAAATAAAGATTTGTTTTTGTTTAACTTTAGTAAATTTTTTTTTATTACAATCTTGGTGATGAATGAGAACATTGTGAAGAAATCCTCAGAATTTATTTTGAAAATATAAAAAGAAACTCATACCTTTTATCCCCGAGGGGGTAGGCAGAGGTATTCCATTTTTTGGATAAACCCACTTTTCACGAGAATATTTGACCTGTAAACGTGATAGATAGTGAGAGCATCGCCGGTCCGGGTCTGTTTACACATGGCTCAGAATTAATTCTGGGACCTTTAGGTTTCCTCACGATGTTTTCCTTCATCTTCGAGCAGTGATTATGTTCGTAGGCTTACATGCCAGGATTCGAACCCAAACCTCTCAAATGAGAAGAGGGCTCTTTCACCACTGGTCTATCACTGAAAGAAACCGAGTGTAGAAAAAAATTTCTCACATATCACATCAAAGACTTTCCCGCAATTCCTAGTGATGTTAAATATAACAACTGGCAGAGCAGGCATCCACATACATACATAATCTGTTTGTTTTTAATCCCTTAGAAATTTCAGAATACCTTTTCTTAGTGGGCATTACCTACCTCCTTTTTTTTTTTTTTTTTTTTTCTTATTTTTGTCAAGGCTTTGAGCACCCTGGGTAGCCCATGTCAGCCTCATAGAAAATAACGCTATTTGTACAATTATCTAAGTGACAGACACACAAACCTGTACAATCTTATAGCACTATCTGACGAAGGGTCAGACAACCAGCTATTAATTTGTCCATTGTACAAATTTGTGAGCCCGCAAAACAAACTTCTCCTCAGATCTGCATTCCGAACACATTCCAGCATCAAGTGAAGTAAGTCATCTATTTTATTACACATACTGCACATAGGAGAGGGTTTAATACCCATCAAATGGTAAAACTTATTTACTGGAACATGTCCAGAACGCAGTCTGAAGGCTGAAACCAACATGTCTCTAGACAGACAAACAGCGTCAAACCAAGGTTTATAAAAAGGGACCCTTTGGATGGTTCCGTACCATATACCTACTCCTTTAGATAGCTGCTGTCCAAAATGATACTCCCATTTATCAAGGTATTTCTTTTTAATTTTGGTAACAAGTTCGCAGGCATATGGCTTTAAATCCTGTACAGAACCATCCATCACAGCTGCCCCTGCAAGGGTATCTACAATCTCATTTCCTCGTATGCCAACATGAGACGGGATCCACTGAAGCTTAATATTAATATGTTTAGCCTGTAATTTGCGGACCAGTTGAAGAGCCTCATAGGCTATCGGCATACCTCGTTGACCCGAGACACACCTACCTACCTACCTCCTTAAAGCTGTTTTTATCCCAAATTTCAAGTTCCATTTATTGGAAGGTCAGTTAGAATATTTTTCTTTATATAAATTCAAATGTTCCCCATGATTTGTACAGTAGTTTCAAAACAAACATATAAAAAAACCTTTCTTCGTTATAATAATACTAGCGACCCGCGCCGGCTTCGCACGGGTGCAATGCTCATACTAAAACCTTCCTCTTGAATCACTCTTATCTATTGAAAAAACCCCGCATAAAAATCTGTTGCGTAGTTTTAAAGATTTAAGCATACATAGGGATATAGGGACAGAGAAAGCGACTTTGTTTTATACTATGTAGTGATAATGATTACTGTAGATATTGATAGCCGCACTTTTCATTAATAAGTTTACGTGTTCTCACCAGCTGAATTTCCAGTTCAGTCCGTGGGGGTGTGTTCACCATCATCAGCTTTTCTGTTTTAGTTATCTTGAACTGTTTCATAGCTTCGAGAAACTTCTGGATGGTTTGCGTGGTTTGGTACTTACAATCCGTGTCTTGCAGATAGTGCACAGTCTGTAACATAGCTTGGTAATTAAAACACAAACTCGACAATTAGTGAAATACAATTGAAATACTATTTTGTAATACTTAGATTAAGCTAAAATCTATTGTAGCTAAAATATATTGTAAATCAGTCAGTCATACATACATGATAAGGTTTTATAGTTGTTATAGATCACCTGTGGTAGGCTAACGCTGGATAGGTTAGTGAGTTTGAGATGTTTGGTATCCATTGTACAGGCTTTGTCTAGTTTATTATTAAATAAACTTGTTTGAATATTTTTTTATTATTTAAGGAGAACACATTGGTAGTTGGGAATGTGACATGATAAATAAATAAATAAATAACTAACTCCGCTAGAATTGTCACGGGGAATGAACGAGACAACCCTAACACAAGTATTTTATTACTTACTGGGAGTGTCATTTTTGTCAGTATTTTATTAAGGAGCAATAAAGCTTATTTTATTTATTTTATCAGGTTACCTCATAAGTAACAGTGGCCAAAGATCCCTCCCGCTTATGTTTTTTCTGTGTGTTATCCTTTAGCTGCTGAAGAATCTGCATCACCTCATAGTTGCAAAGGAATGCTGCATTCGCGTTTATTCTATATAAAAAATAAAGCAATGAGGCATGTTTATTGAGTTTAAAAAAAATAACTTACATTTTTATCCCTAGGTTGGTGGTGGGGAAGAAAACTAAGGAAGAATAGGCGGCGCAAGAAACTCCATATTACTTTGTCCAAATATTCTACTGGCTACAACCACAGTTTTACTATCCACTGCAAAGTTGATCGTCCGGGCCCTTCCTATCCTCGTCAAACCAAATTAGTTACACGAAAATAACTTACGTTTCCATTTAATTAGTTGGACAATATTAATTTGAAATTGAATCTTGGCTCCTGCCGATCAAAATAAGATCCGTCCGTCCGTAGCGTAGCCCGTTCGTTTGTTTGTTTTCTCAATCTCAATCAAGCAAGCAAGCAAAGCACCAAAGCAAAGCAAACAAGCAAATAAATCAGCAATTATATTGACATGACATCATGACATGATGACTTTGACGTGACTTTGACAGTGATAGGTCACTTCTTTTGTGGTTATGGTTCGGCTTATAGAACCTTGAACCACGCTAAAATATATACACTCTCACTCAACTGCTTTTGTGAAAACCATAGGCAAACCATGTGGTGGTCAAGCATTTTGCGGGGAAGCCGTCACAATCAAAAGAAGTCTCATCAAGTCATCACCGTCACAATACTTCTAGTTGGTTCTAGAAAAGTATTAAGAGGTGGCACGGAGGTCCACATGTTCACCAATCTGCAATGCTTCTGACTAGTTCTGACCATTTAAATGGTCTAAGAACTACTTTTATGTACAAAGACTAGCCTAATAATACACGATCACTGCTATGTTCCAAATACCGAAATACAAAAGCAAAATGAAAAAACAATAGATATATTCACATTTCAGGCCAACAGATCGGCACGGAACTAACAGAGCAGGTGTAGAAATAATAAGCTGTGAAGAAGGAAAGATGGAATGCTTCTTTTCTGTACCTACCTACCTATTTCGTCAGCGAAGGTGATTGTGCCTGTGATTGCGCTATTTCGAAGTCTGTCATATTATGTGGGAAACACGTTCTTCCAGCCTAAAGGCCTGGGGCGTTTGTTTTCAAATGTTCAGTGTACCTAGGATCCAATGGATGTCGCTACAGGTATAAAACTTATAGATTTCTAAGCCCCGCTTTAAAATTTCTTAAAAGAGCCTGCAGGTCCCTAGGCAGACTAGGCACTATCACCTCGCCTGGGGGAAGATCTTCCCTTTTCAGCATTCCAACTATGTTCTTCCACAATTTTTTTGTTAGTGGTCTTAGACATGGACCTACTATAGTAGTCTTACATATAAGTAGGTCCATGGTCATCCCTTCACGTTTAGGGTCACACCACACTTATCAACTCGGAAAGGGATCGTCACCGTATCGCCTCGAGCCGTTCAGTATTGTTTCTATGAAACTCCCTACTGCAACGCACACTAATGGGAAACGTAACGTAATCGCCTCGCCTCGGAACAGGCTCTGAACCGCGATGCGGTGAGTCGTCAACTTGCAGTTCCCGCGCTTACCGCTCGCCGTCTCCCCGCTTACGTCTCTCCGTACGCGAGCTCACGGCTCTTCGTCCACCCTTGCCCGTATCCCCTCCCGCGACTAGCCTGCCGACCGTGCCGCCGCCCGCCATTCACAAGGCAACTTCCTTTCGTGTTGCGCGTAAGTTTTATTGATTTTTTTATTGAATACTCAACGTTTGGATTCAAACTGATTGGGTGCCAACCCGGTCAGCCAGCGGTCGGCGAGGCGTAAGCGCGGTGACGCCTAGCCGTAGCCGAGTTGACGTACAGGAGCCGCTGCTACGCTTTGGTTACGTGCATACGTTAGGTTGACGCCTGGTTGACGCCTGGTTGACGGCGAGGCGAAAGGCGATACGGTGCAGATCCCTTTCCGAGTTGATATGTGTGCTGTGACCTTTATATGTTTTATTCACATTCTTCTTTCTCGGATTTTTTTGTAAAGATATTAGTCAATGCTATAGCACAAAAAGATTGAAATGCCAGTTTTTCAGAAAATATAAAAATGACACTTCTAAATTGTTTTATTTGGAGTATTTCTTAACGAAATTATTATTCATTTTTGATGTTTTTACAAAGCAAAACAAGTAAGTAATACAATGAGAAACCTTTTCACTACCCTTTGCACGCTTAAATCATATAAAAATGTCCTATTCCTACAAAAGAGAACAATGCTTAAGCATTCGATCAACCATATAATGAGCAAAAAAGTCATGGATAGGTATATGAGGCTACCAATGCCGTGTAACAAGGTACTCGCGACATACGTGTGGATCGATGGCTCAGGTATTAATATGAGGTCAAAAGACAGGATTCTAAACTGCACGCCATATTGTGCAGAAGTAGCTCCTGGGTGGGCATTCGACGGTAGTTCAACTGGACAGGCCTCTACTGACAACTCTGACACGAGTCTAAACCCAGTAGCTGTGTATCGAGACCCGTTTCGCATGGAGCCGCATGTGTTGGTGCTATGCGACGTATATCAGGGTGCTAATAATGATCCCGCGGCTACTAATCACCGTAAATACTGCAATGACTTGTGTGAGTTCCACAAGGAGCAAGAGCCTTGGTTTGGTCTCGAACAGGAATACACTATGTTGGATGTTGACGGATGGGGTCTTGGGTGGCCCAAAGGGGGGGGCTTTCCAGCAGTCAAATACGAATACTCATACTGCGGCGTGGGCGCCAAATACATAGCCGGGCGTGATGTAAGTGAGTCACACGCAAAGGCCTGTCTTTATGCTGGAATAGATTTCGAAGGCACAAATGCTGAAGTGATGTTTGCTTGCTGGGAATGGCAAGTTGGTACCACTGTTGGAATAAAAGCTGCTGATGATTTATGGATGTCAAGATACGTCATGTCCCGCGTAGCTGAGGATTATGGAGTACAAATAACCTACCACCCTAAGCCTTTCGGGTCAAAACATCCTGGAGTGGGGATGCATCATAATTTTAGCTCAAAAAAAATGCGATCAGATGGTGGTTTTGCGTTTATAAAAGAGTGTATACAGCGGCTAGAAAAGAATCATATGAAACATATGGTAAAGTACGGAAATGATGAAAAAACAAACAGAATGCGGCTTTCGGGACAATTTGAAACAGCACCTTTTGAAAAATTTTCTTGGGGTATTGCGAATAGAAAAGCAAGTATACGGTTACAAAGAAATATTGAAAAAAAGGGTAAAGGTTTTATGGAGGATCGAAGGCCGGGTGGTGATTGCGATCCATACTTGGTTTGCGGATTACTCTTGGACACGTGTCTGGGCCCTGTGGGCAGCGGTAGCATCTGCAAGAAATGTTAATAATCTTGTAAGACAAGATGATCTTGAACAAGTTTAGTATCTCACTTATTTCCTTTGTTATATTTTTATAAATTGTTGCAATAAATATAAATTTTCAAGTAGACTCGTGGTCAAGAAAGTTTTCTGTATGTTGGTTATCAAATAAATTGTGCAAGTACTGAGTCGTACTTTTTTGGACTCTTCTCAAGCGTTTCTGAAGTCCATAAGGCATTGAGTCTTAATTACATTTATTTCTCCTTATTGTAAAGGTTCCACAACCGATATTGGATACTTATAACTAAATAAACAACATGTCTGTATCAATAGCAGTATGTGAGGCATGATGCTTGTATTCATGCAAACAAAAAGAAACATGAGAACTCTATCTTTTGATGACATTGCCACCTATCGACTAAGAATTAACTAGTTTTTCTTACAAAAACACCTCTTGGCTTAGGCGCAGAACGTCCCATTCGTAAAACGTCCCACCGAAAAAAAAATTCCTATTCGTGAAACATCCTATTCGCAAAACGTCCCATTCGCAGAATGTCCCATTCTCAAAAGGTCCCATTCGCACAAAGTCCCATTCGCAAAAAGTCCTATTCGCATATTGTCCCATTCGCAAAATGTCCTATTCGCACAATGTACCATTACGCATGATACCAGTAAACTGTAGGAGAAATAAAATGTTACTCTACATTATTACAAAAAATAGTTTTATTATAATAATATACAATACAATTTGAAAACTTTAAATTTTGATAAGTACTTACTTACTTATAATTTTACACACAATATTAATGGAATAATTTTATACGTAAAATTATTGACTTGCAATTCGTAAAATAAAGTGTTTTTAAAATTAAGAATAAAGGTAATTTATAATAAAAACGACTTTTTGTAATAATTAAGAGTAACATTTTATTTTTAACACAGTTTACCGGTATCATGCGTAATGGGACATTGTGCGAATAAGACTTTATGCGAATGGGACTTTATGCTAATGGGACATTTTGCGAATGGGACAATATGCGAATAGGACTTTTTCCGAATGGGACTTTGTGCGAATGGGACCTTTTGAGAATGGGACGTTTTGCGAATAGGACCTTTCGCGAATAGGACATTTTTTTTCGGTGGGAAGTTTTGCGAATGGGACGTTCTGCGCCTAAGCCGGTTCGGATGGGTTCATGGATGGTTTATATGGTGGCAGAACACGGTCTGCCCGGGCCACTAGCAAAAGCCGCTATTCATTAATAAAATAAAGTCAGACAGTTTGCATGATTGGCACTACGATGACGTCACAGTATGTCTGGTGGTTTACGCGCGAACCAAGTGAGACGACCCAAGACCATAGCATGCACGAGCGCCACTTTCCATAGACAATACGCCAAATAAAAAAAACAAATCCGCCATCTTGGTTCTCTTCTCTATTCCTTTCGTCATATGGCGTAAAGTGCGATCGCGTTTGTCCGCCATATTAAATGAAATCAATAAAATAAGACAAAATGTCGCCTTACTAAGTGCATGAAAAATATCCACCAACATCCAGTTATTGTGTGATTAAATCATCAAGAGGATCACAATGGAGAATTCGTACGGTGTGGGAGTAGTTAACAGATACGCTCTTTTCTTGGACGACGAGTCCGATCCTCTTGATGCGTTAAAAGCGCAAGAGCAAGCTAAAGAGCTCAAAAAGAAGACCAAAGAGGCCGAAAAGGAGAACAAAGGCAAGCCCGAAGCGAAACCGAAGGCTAGCATTGCCGTTGCAAGGAAGGGTATCAAGGAGACTCAGAATGTGAAGTCCCAAGAGAACAAGAGCAGCGAACAACAAAAGAGCAAGGGGCCGGTTCGGCCGACCGAGCGCAATGCGGAGCGCCCGCCTCCACGCCGTCGCGAAGACCGGCCGCAGAACGGCGCTGTCGAGGGCAAGGAAGGCGCCCCGCGGCCGCCTCGGCGCGAGTTCGGTGATCGCAAGCCCAACTACGAGCGGCGCAACTTCAGCGAGAACCCGGAAGGCGGTGAGCGACGCGGGCCTCGGCCACCGCGTGAGCCCCGCGATCGGGACGGCCGCGATGTCCGCGACACCCGCGACACTCGCGACTCTCTCGGCTCCCGCGACACCCGCGACGTCCGCGATGCGCCGCGTGGGCCGCGACCCAGCTACGACGGCCGTGGTAAGCGCGAGTTCGACCGGCGCTCGGGCTCCGACAAGACCGGTGTCAAGCCTGTGGACAAGCGGGACGGTGGCGGGCCGCACAACTGGGGAACCCTGAAGGACGATCTGGACGAGCTGAACAAGACGGGGTCAGAGGGCGAGGTGGGCGACGAGAAAGTGGCCGAGACCGGCGCCGGCAGCGGGGCAGGCGACGCTGCGCCCCCGGAGTCGGCTGCGGTGCCGGCTGAGGATGAGCCGCGCGAGCTGACGCTCGACGAGTACAAGGCTCTGCGGAACGCGCAGCGCACCGCCCCGCAGTACAACCTGCGCAAGGCGGGTGAGGGCGAGGACCTCAGCCAGTGGAAGAACCTTGTGCTGCTCGAGAAGAAGAAGGAAGGTGGTGACGACGATGATAGCGACGACGAGTACGACATCGCAGACTATCCGCAGCGCGTGGGCCGACAGAAGCGCGTGCTCGGAATCGAGTTCACGTTCAGCGACACGGCACGGCGCGGGGCCCCAGGAGGCCGCGGGCGTGGGCGGGGCCGCGGGCGCGGGCGTGGGCCCCCGCGCGAGGAGGCGCCTCCCGAGGAGCGCCCGCCGCAGCGCCAGCCGGTGGCGCCACCGAAGGTTGACGACAGCAAGGACTTCCCCTCTCTTGGCTAGAAATGCGACGAGCCGTCGCTATTCTCCCCTTTCGAAAGTACGATAGATACAAATTTAAATATTGTATGTACCATTATTTTTGAAGTAAATATACAAAATATTTACACAAGTGTGTATTATATTACATTGATTTTTAGTTGGATTTCGACGTTGACCGTCTGGTGATCTATGAATCGACATGTTGGGTTCGCTTAGATTTTTGCTGTTTGGGGTTGACTTGTCACACTCGGGACATCGGAGGGGGAGGACATGTTTAAGAGTTTTAATTTTGGATACACATTTAGCTACAGTAATGCATATGAATCTATCATACTTAACAGTAGCTTATATCATAATATTTTTATTATTGTAATCACGTCAGCTTATGATTTTAACTGTCAAAGTTATATGGATAAAGGTTTGCAGACTGTGACATTGATGAATTAACTCCGTCACAACTTAGTGTAGAGCATTTGTGAAGAAATAACCCTTGTTGCATTTTATATCATGAGTTTGTGTTGACAAAATGCAGACTGGGAACTGTAAATAGTTATATATGTTTAAAAGATAAGGTCATAACAAGGTTGATTTTTGTTGTTACACAAACTTCTTGAAAAATAAACATTTTGTATGTGTGATTTTTGTTCTTTGTTCTTGTCATGTGCCTTACAATGTACAGTTTGTAAAATCTAACTGTATTTCCTCCCCCTTGTCAGCAATAAATGTACTGCAATAAATAGTATTGTATCCCTCATAAGCGTTAGATATAGCATCCCCCCAGATCATGTAATGCAGTCTTATGTTATGAAACTTGATCTGCCAGTAGGTCATTATCAGGGACTTATAGACACATTTGACAATACATTTTTAGTATTTATGAATCCATTGGTTCGAAAGTTATCGTTAGTGATTTAGATAAAATGATTATTTGTAATCTGTTATTTCATTTGAATAAGTATGGGATACCTCTTCAGATGCCCAGAAAGAAATATATTATGATGCTTGTGATTTGATTCTGTTTTCATGAGTTTGAAGAGATAAATTGCGCAGCAAGATTTAAAATAAGAATAGCTGCTGTTATAGAGATAAGATGGTAGTGCCCTCAATGATTTGTGGTAAACCATTCACGTCGGTTTTGCGATAATATATCATGTCTCCAGTTTCCAACTAGGAAGTAGGTACCAAAATAAAACATTTGCTTGTAAGTAATATTGTATATTGACACATTTTATCACGTTCACACACAAAAAACAATTTTCTTAAAATTGACACAGTAAAACAATACAGATAATAGTTAAATATTCAACATAATAGAGTTATTATTTGCAATAATAATCATGAACTGAATACTTGGATGTAATGAGTACATGAGTGTTATAAATAATATATCTATTGTATTTACACTTCCGCCTTTGCAGACTTGCCGAAAATTCTATGAACATTTATATTATAATAGTTCACATTAACAAGTTTTTGTACATTCAAATATTACAATTTCATTACAAAGGAACATTTATTAATAAAAGTATCATTTTTACGTCGCGATCCTATTTCCAAATATAAACAAAAATATTAATAAAACTGCAATAATTATAGCGTAATAACTAGTAATAAGTGATTCAACAGGTTTTAGGCATAATACGTAATAAAATAGCTGACTAGTGCTGTTTGTAAATACTTTAAAACGATTTCTTTATACTTACATTAGTCATTCAATAATCATTATACATAATTATACAGTAACTATAAGGATTTTATTGAAGCGAAAACCAATATCAGTTCTTTTGTTCTGAACATTTAAAAATAAACTGTTATCCAATACATAGCTTGTGCAAAATTATATAAATATGAACATACCGCATCTATGACGGTGTAAGGTTACATACATTATAAATTAGTGACGTAAAGCGTAATTCTAAGACGGGTCTGTGCCCGATCACAGCCACAATAAACTTTACTTACAATAAAAGCGTTAATAAAGTACAAACCCGGTACATAGGATAAGTGGCTAGGTAGTATCTAGGCATATCTAGTTACAATACAGTACAACACTATCTTTGTTTGTTCGACTACACTATCAATTGACTATTATTTACACTGACAACAATAGATAGCAATAATGAATTATTCTCAATAATTTACAGATGCTTATACCTAATAAGTTTTTAAATAAATCACGGCCGTTGAACTTTGTCATTTTATCGGCCGGATAAAGGTAGAATCCCCTTTTGCTTTCGCGCAGTCGGGTAAGCTAATTGTTACAATTAGTGGCCAAATGTATCTTGTTAGCAAATAAAATAGATTATTTATAAAGCCTAGATGACTCATCTACTTTGATATGAGTTTAAATTTCTCCGCGATTTCTTCGCCACGCATTTGCTGGAGGCTTCAAAAAACAGCATAGAACAGAGTTCGCAGTCCAAGAAGTAATTATACGTATTGTTTTGTGTCCATTTTTAACTATTAGCCCTGTTAATGCTAAGGTTTTTTTTCTCATCCATTTCTTTAATTCGTTTTTAGGACATCTCAATACTACAATTTGAAAAAAAAAAAACCGCGACCTCCATATGCGTTATAATTGAACAATCCTTGCGCGTCTCAAGCGAATTCCCAAGGTTTTTTTTTAATGTTCACTCTATGCCAAAGGTATTGGTCTCCTCTACAGCCAAGAGGAGTTTCTCGTAGAGTAACTGCGGCGTGGGGTAGGGGGGTAGGTCAAGGCGGTTAAAGCACGTGTGGGCTCGGGGTAACGATTCTACGCGACCCCAGCGCTCAATGCAGAACCGGCGGGGGCCAGTAGAGCCCCGTAAAGCCGAGAAGCCTTCGTACGGTATCGAAGACGTGCCCGTCACGAACTGAACGAGGCGCAGTCGCTGCTCGTTCGTGAATCTGCGAAATAAATAAATTTTATTTTAGCGTCAACAAGACGGATGCATATCTAGTAGCAAACACGTTTGAAGAAAAAGTTGCAGAAAGGATTATTTTTCACACAACGCCATCTGTCGAATACTGAAATGTATGGAACTATTTTCAATCAGTTTTAGAAGGGAAGTATTAAATTATATCTGTGATAGATTTTCATCTCTTATTTTTTACCCGACTGCCTCAAAACGAGGGTGATGTTTTTCCGTACTACCATATGTTGCTCTATCCTGAGAATTTTGAATTTGTCAATGAGGATTCAATCAAACGGCTTCATAGGGTACAACACGGAGCGCTTAGCGAATAAGTTGTGACATGGTTTTATTACTTTTAAGGTGAAACCAGGGAAAGGGAATGAAAAGTATCCTGTTTATTTTTTTTACACAAATTTAAATGAACTCTGATAGAGACAAAAATTTTCTTTAATTATATTTTTTAAAGTGAACCTTGCTTCATTTAGGACAAATAGCCAAGTGGAGTAGGACGAACACTACAGTCATAAAGCATATTTGTAGCAAGATTTCGTCAAAATTCCGGTTATTCGTTACAAAAAAAAGTAAGTTTTGTAGAACTGTGGAAGAATTTATCAATTTTAGACGTGCAAGTTAATGATTTATTTAAAATCTTCATAAATTGTCTATTTTAAAGGTTTGTCAATCTCACGTGTACGATTTTTGAAGAGGCGACTGCCACGGCCTGATTCAGTTGGAACTTGTAACGCAATGGACTCGATTCTGCAAACCACCTAAAATTCCTAATTTTAAGTTAGCTCTATTCTTTTCCATCGCTTTAGAAAGGAAAGGGACAGAAATAAGCGCCATATTTATTTACAACGTCGCAAATGTCAAAACATTGTTATTTTTTTAAATTATATACATACTCAATACTATTTGGATCTAAATAATTAACTTATAATTTTATTGTTATTTTAAAATACTTTGCGGTGCCCCTACGGGGTGTTACATGTATAGCACGTAAGATTATTGTAAGACCTATAATATGTAACCATGTGACATGCAAATAAATAAATTCAAACAACAAAATTGAACCTTATGGAGGCATTCAAATACACGTTTTTAGCTATTTTAGCAACGATGTAAGGAGGTCATGGATAAAAAGGACAGATAAGACATCAAATTAGTCGGTTTTTTCATGTTTGACATTACTCTATAATCTATGGTTTGCAGAATCGAGTCCAATGTTCAAGTTAATAATTTATTTAAAATCTTCATAAATTGTCTATTTTAAAGATTAATCCGTTTGACGTGTACGATTTTGGGAGTCGGACTGCCGCTTCCCGATTCGGTTGTGACAAGTATCTCACCTGTCGATGGCCTGCCAGAACCAGAGGATGACTGGGTGCGCGTCGTGGTACCCGCCGCGGTACTCGGTGTTGGCCCGCCAGTCCGCCACGTCCAGCTCGGGGGCGCCCGCGATCACCAGCTCCAGCTCGCGGGCGTCGAAGGCCGCCACAAGACGAGGGTCGACCACCTGACGCAGACTTCACATTAGCAAAGTAGGGTAGTTGTGTTGAGATGAAATCGAGACTAATTTAGTTATTAGCTTTTTACAAGCGTTACGTCATTCTAAATCCAACATGGCGAAATATCCAAAATGGCGCAGTAGCAATTTTTAATGCTCTCCTACCATATGGGTATCAAATGAAGGGCTTGCGGAAAATAACTCGAAAAATAAAGTGACATCATTTGTACATTTTCTTGGTACATGAAGTTAAATAAATAAATAAATAAACATCACTCTGAATCCCAAAGCTTGTTTAAAAAAGGTTTTTTACTTTTAATTTATTAGAGTTATAATATGTATAGATTAACCGATTTTAAGTACGTACTGCTCTGGTTTCTTATACACTGTACTTAGTATAGGACAATGTTTATAAGGACAATGTTTATACATTGAAACATTCCCAGAAAAATATGCAGATGAATTGCGAAGTTTCGAAGTCGCAAGAGATTCTGTCAAAAACCTATAAAAATGTATAACTTTAGTACGTTTTCAGCAAATTTCAATATTTTGCATTTAAAAAAGAATATTTGAAAACAGTCTATACACGTTACATAACTTATGTCCTGTCAATCCTATCATTCTTGTCTCAACATTTAAACAATTTCAATATGAATTTCACTATCCAACACACTCTCATGATCTGCCTATATAAGACCAAATAACCGTGTCAACTGACCTCATGAAATCCCCTGACAAGCCACTCAGTCTGGTCGGCGACGCCGCGTTCCACGCGCCATCTAACGACCCGTTCTAAGTACTCCTTCTTGTTCCGCTCAGTGACGGGCACATCCCTCCCGCCCGCTTTCAGCTCTCGCTCGAGGACTCTGCCATCGGCGAGGCGCTCCGAAACCGCGAAGGTTAGCTCCAAGGAGGACACACAGCGGGCCGACTGTGGGTTGGAAATAGAAGTTGTTTATATAATGTTGCATATTCGAGTCAATAAAATAGTATATTACACCACCTAGGGAAGTAAAATAATAAGTGTCTCGGATCACATGTACCTAATTGTCTACAAACATGTGATCTGGGGCTTTCTTATTTACCTACTTCCCGAGTTGAGTATACTTTTTTCTGCTCGACGGAGGCGGAAAGCGGAAACTTCGTTAAGCGCAGCGGGCCGAAAGTAGACGATTTCCGCCCGGAGAGAAGAAAAATTTGATTATGTCACTCGGAAATAGAGTAGCTTTTTGTCGATGAAAGAATTTATAGAATCGGATCGTTGGTCCAGAGATTACCTTCTATAAAATTACAACCTCTATACAATATACTAGCTGTTTAGCGATTTCACCCGCGCAAGTCTCGTTCCCGTGGGAATACGGGAATAAAATATAGCCTATATGTTACTTCTACAAAAGTAAGCTTTCCATTGGTGAAAGAAGTTTTAAAATCCAATCAGTAGTTTCTGAGTTTATACGTTACAAAGATATTAAAATACAGAAATACAAATCTCTCCTAGTGTAGCTTAGTAGGATACTGTCTAAGCCCTAAGCCGTGCGGTTTTCCCTGTAACAAAATGCGTATAGCTTCTTAAAATAATGACATCATTTCTTACCTGTAACCACCGCAGAGACGCAGCGAACTGCGCGTCCAAAGCGTCGATGTCTTCTAGAGCGGGCGGTAACCTCAAAAGCGCCCGGTAGAGGGCGCGCGTGAACCACGCCTCCAGCAGGTAGCCGTGCACGAGAGCCAGCCCTAGCACGCGCCCGGAGAAGCGGAACCTGGAATTCAGGAAACTCATGAGGTCTTTGAGGAATATACAAAGGGACGGAAATCGTGGGATCATATTTTATTATTATTATTAGCAGTCTCGCGGGTTCCCTTTAGAGTAAGGGGATATAATATAACCTATATTACTCCTTGATAATTTAGCTTTCCATTGGTGGAATAATTTTTAAAATCGGTAGTAGTTTTTGTGAGTATTCGTTACAAACATACAAAAATACAAATCATTATAATATTAGAGTAGATGTAGATTTATAAGAGCGCTTGTCGTATAAACACCGACGGTAACAGATGACAGTCAAGAGCACATGTAGCTTAATAGCTTTGCATTTGTAGTGCGAGTCTGACTTCTATAGCGATTGTGATAAGAACGTTACAAAGTCCAATGTGTCAAGCTCTACGTGCTCTTGACTGTACCTACTCTTCTTCCACATCCACTTGAAATTATTGCTATCAAAAATCTTATACCTACTACAAATTGCAGTGTATTATCTAAAGTTGTTGCTGGCGAGACGCTTTAAAAACAGAGCGGTAAAAATAGCATCAAAAATAGTATTGATCCGTCAAAAGTAGGTAATGTATGTCGAATCGAAAGGAAGCCGATTCCGATTAAGGTTGTCCTTTAAATATGTTCTTTAAACAGAGCAGCAGTTATTTAATAAGTATCATTTTACTGTACAATTGGGCAGGTACTTGCTTTTTACAAGCGTACGTAAAGGACGTCACACATGGGTTCAAACCCGGGATTGAATTACACAATATTTTCGAGTGAATTCCGTATAAAAAATACAGCTGCGTGCGACCAACGGTGTAGTCACGGTGTTTGATAGAAACACGATACTGTATATTTGCCGTAATTTTAGTAATACGATATCTGTGACATTTTTGTGCCGGCCCTGCGTAGGACGCCTGTAGTAGATCTACAAATAAATAAAAATGATTTTACTCAGAGGATTGCTTCTTTTTATTTATTTATTTAACTTCAAATTCCAAGAAAATTTACGTATGGCGAACTTTAGAGACATCCTTGATTGAAGTAACTGTGACACATCCCTGTGATCTATATACACCAATATCCTTTGTAACTGATTAAAAGCTAGGCTTTTTAAACAGTGATAGATAACTATCAAGATTCCATCCAAACAACGATAAAAAAGTATTTTTATTATTTACTAGCTCACTCTACACATTGTCCTGTCCAAATACTGCGCAAATTTTTTAATTTTCCGGAAACATTTCCGTAATTTTCTTTACAACTTAATTGGACTATTACGAACATTCGAAAAATAAAATTAAACGTACGACCAGTCGATTTCAAGTGATGCGCTTTCCATTACATTTTTATTTAAATAGATTTGTTGAGCTGGGCAAATTCGGTCAACTTCCCTGGGCGTATTGGTGTCAAATATGCCGTTAGGCCGAAAAGGGCTCAGGCCTGCTCAATCAGGCATTGTTTTAACAACAATAACTCCGATATTAGGGCCTTCCAAAAAGGACACCATTCCAGGCATACAATCGACGGATGTTGGCAATCTATGCCCAAATAGGGCAACTTTGGTTGAAGTTTTATACTCTAATTTGTATAATATGTTAAATTTTGGCTTATGGGCTGATATATAAACAAGGTAGTAAAACTTACATGTACGAGGCTTACAAAAGGCAACATATGTGGTCTATTTTATTTACCTATTAATAAAGTTATAACTTTAGAAAATATTGTTGCTGCGTAGAAGCATTAATTAAAATAAAATTTAACATTGTTATGATTCAGGATAAAGGTAATTTTTAGGGTTATGTGTGGTACAATATTTAAAGCTCCGCTGTCGGGTCCGTTCGTCTGTCACGGGGCTTTACTTACCGAGACACTTGGAATTTTCACAAAGTGTGTACATATTACTATGGCCGTCCGCCGTTATAACAATTAATATTAAAAATAAATGAGTTCCAAAAATTGAATACCTCTGCCTACCCCCTCGCGGATAGAAGGCGTGATTAATAAAGTTAAAATGAAGTAAAGTTAAAGTCAGAAACGTGTTTTTTATTGTACAGTAAAAAGCACATGCAGCTTTCCACTTTCAGTGCGAGTCTGACCTCTAAGGCGATTATAATAAGAATGTTGACACATTGGACTTTGTTACATTCTTATTACAATCGCCTCAGAGGTCAGACTCGTCTTAGAATCTACCAAGAGACGCAACCGTCCCACTTACACTTGGCCGGTTTTATAATGTAGGTATAGACAATAACAATAATAAGTGTCTATAATACAGACCACTTAAAGATGTACTAAAGCAATTAAAAACTGAGCAGTGATAGCCCTGACGGTTAAAGAGCCGGCCGAAAATCAGTGAGGCTCGGGTTCGAATCCTGGCATGTACCAATGAGTTTTTCAAAACTTACGTACATTTTTATCACTAGCTCGACGGTGAAGGAAAACATCGTGAGGAAACCCGCAGGTCTTAGAATTAATTCTGAGACATGTGTAAATAGACCCGGTCCGGCGATGGGCTCACCACCTATCACGTTTAGGGGTCCAATGTATCTCGTGAAATGTGGGTATATCCAGTAATGGAATACCTCTGCCTACCCCCTCGAGGATGAAATGAGATTATATTATTATTATATTATTATAAAGCAATTAACTTCACCATGCAATTTTCACAAACTAACACGATTACTATACATTTTAACAATTTCATTACACGCTGAGATTTGTTAACCCCAACTCATTACCACTGAAAAAAATTGAAAGAATATTCGCAACGTGACAAGAATAAACGTATCTTAAAAGACCTTGTCGTTGTCAAAAATGTTCATTTGCGACAATCGTTGTTTTGGTGAGCTCAATGGCCAGGAAACGGTGGAGTGCTCGTAATTACTAATTAGCTAACCGCAGCGCTATTGAATGTTAAGACATGTAAATCTGTCTATTTACCAAATGAATATGTTTCGGTAGCTGGTGTAAGTCAGGGGAGGACGGCGGCGGCCGACGACGTTTGTAACAGACCACCGCCTAATATACCAGAAAATTCAAACAGTCAAGTGAAAGTTCATTTATTTATGTAGTTAAATAAAACTGTCAAAGTGCGAGTCGGACTCGCGCGAAGGGTTAGTACCATTATCTATAAAAATAGCAAAAGAACACGTTTTTTGTATGAGAGCCCGTTAAATATTTATTTTATTCTGTTTTTTTAGTATTTGTTGTTATAGCCGCAACAGAAATACATCATCTGTGAAAATTTTAACTGTCACGGTTCATGAGATACAGCCTGGTGACAGACGGGACGGACAGATAGACAGACGGAATCATAGTAATAGGATCGCGTTTTACCCTTTGGGTACGGAACCCTAAATATTATTACACTTATAAACATCAATAGTCTAAATAACAAGAGACTCCAAACTCGTCCATGGAGGTTGGCTGAATGTAAACAGCATCCTATCTCTACCGACGAGTTGCTGGTCCAAATAGTACCTCGAGAAGAATCAGCAACCAACTCACTCTCTCAAACTCTTTTAACAAGCCCTCTCTATTCTCGTTCATTCCATTGGATTTTTAGTCGATAACTATATACCTGTCCCGTAGATTGCATAATGAAAAAAGTAAAATGAGTAGTGCTATGAATGAATGAATATGTTTCTTCTACACATAATATAGACCTTTTCAACTATCTACATATTACAGTGCATCAGATACTGGCCACTAACAGACAGAGTAATTAAAGGAAACAAAGTGATCCTCCGGGAAATAATTTTAATAGTTCATAGTAATAGTTTTTTGAAGAGTAGTATTTTTAAGAGCGCTGACGTCATTCGCGGCTATATGGCCCAGCTCTTACCCTACTCACAAGAATAAATACGGGGCGCTCCGATTCTTTTCATGCAATTATTGACCGTATGTCCAAGTCGTTAAGGCTTAAATTAAATTGTTGTCTTCAAATGCGCTCCGCCGCGCTTCTAGCTGTGTACGCTGGGCCTATCGCGGCCGCTACATGACGCCACGCTTATCGCTTCTACTTCGGACCACGCCACGCGTGTCAACTGCGGATTGAACACTGTCCACTGACACATAACGCTAATAAGCGGTGTAACAACCCTAATTGCACCCATTTACCGCAATAGCGACTGTGTACTTAAATACAGTATGCCGTATTGATTTGTATAATTATAATTACTCGTATTTGTGACGCAGATAGCTTCGGATCATTTACTTTTTAGTTCCTGGTTTGTCACTTGACAAGTTCTCACGGAACAATTATAAATAAACGTTTATTTATTAAGAAGACTGATTGATTTAAGTTTTTTTTTGCTACAATTGGTTCTAAAGCACTCAGGTCCGGCGATGAGTTAACATCGGTTACATTCAGGGGTTCAAAATACACGCTACTGGAAAGTGGGTACAGAAAAAATGCTCCTACTATCCCCTCGGGGACGAAGCGTGAGGGTCTATTTAACCATACTTGCTCCATGTTGATATTTGCTTATTTCTTAGAGAAAACATCTTTGCTGAAAGTTCCTTTACAAATCACACTATTATAGTGTCTAGTTTAATAAATTTATAGCACCGTAGAAACTTCAAGATTAATTGCCGGCTTCTCCTTCATTGTAAGATTTAAGTTATTAACATTACCCTCCTTCTAAGGCAGTCGGTTATTAGTTTTCTCCTCACTAGAACACTAGATCGGCACCAGAACGGTGCTTGCGACACACTTGTTGTCAAAAATTGTTCAGAAATTGGAGACATCAATGCAGTCGATGTAAAATTTTCCCATAACATCAAAGAATTGTAGAGGTCCAAACCTATGGGACTAACGCATAAGCGTTCGCGGACTAAATTTCAACTTTACAATTTCCATTGATAATGTTTCAATTAACATAGCAGACTTGAGAGTCCTGTTAATTAACTGTTGGATACAATTCGCACTTGGCTATTTTGTCCCAAACTAGGTCCTGTATTATGGGTACTAAACAACTGATAAACATACTTAAATACATATTAAATGTATACCTATTCGAAATTCAATACCAACACATCACTTAGTAGTTTGTGCTGATGTTAAAATTTACTTTCTGAAAAATCTGTGCAGGCGAATTTCAAGACGTATCTCGGAAAAACGTAATTTTAACAACAAAAAAAAATGCCTATTCACGTTTTTGAACGAAAAAAACAAATGCCTATCCGCGTTTTTTCACTCCCGCGCTCGTCACATAGGTTCGGACTCAGCGCAATCGTAACCCAACTTTCACACTCACCATTCGTGATGGTTATCAACGAACGCCGACATCGGAGACACGTGTACCGTATACGTGTCGTTCGCCGAGTACTCGAACAGTCCGTAGTACGGGTTGAACAGCTCTCGAGATAGGAGGAAGAAGAATTCCCTGCTGGGCCCGCCGTAGTCCAATCCCTCTTCTCCGTCCCAGAGCACGCATAGTTTCCCCTTCTGCAGTTCTTTCTTGCTGCACGACATGATCCGACGGAAGGCGTCTTCTAGAAGATGCTCGCGGCGGATGTGGAGTCTGGAATGGTTAGGGTGGTAATTGACGAGAGGGTAAAATTACAGGTATGGTAAAGACAGAAAAGTTTTATGCAAGATATTTATATAAGTATATTAGATTAGGGTTTTTCAGAAATATAATGTTGTGCCTGTCTTTAACTGTAGTCAAAGAGATTAATAAGGCATTGGCTCTATTATTTGAAAGAATACCGATGGTGTATCTAAATTTATTTCTCCGGCTATTTCAGCACCTATGTACCTAAAACATATAAAAAAAATATCTAACGCCTTGTATCCCTGAGGGGGTACAAGGCGTTAGATATTTTGGGGGGGGGGGGGCAAGGTATTCCATTTCTGGAAATACCCACTTTTCACGAGTATATTCGACCCCTAAGCGTGATAGGTGGTGAACCAATCGCTAGACCGGGTCTGTTACACATGCCGAAGAATTAATTCTGGAACCTGCGGGTTTCAGCTAGATGTTTTCTTCACCGCCAAGCTAGTCATAAATAAACCATGTAGTTTCAGCTATGTATTAAGACGAAGATCAGATATCAACCCTTACTTGAGTTTCCCAGGCCCCTGCCCATATCCCTTGCTCTCGAGCTTGCGGTAGAAGGCGCGCAGCTTCGCCTCGAAGTCACGGCGCTGCGGCGCGGGCGCACGCGTTGACCGCACCGGAGCAGGAGACGCAGCTGGGGAGGCGCCCGCGCCGCTCCCCACCAGGCTCGGCGCGCCGCCAGCGGGCACATAGCTCATAATCTCCTGCTCGAACAGGCTGGAATAGAAAAGGATGGATGAGGTTTGTGGCTCGATGAACAAGGATTCTAAAGTGAGGGATATTGTCATCAAAAGATTAAGCGATGTTCATGAAACGTCGCAATAAAAGTATCTTATTTGTTTTGACGAATGCGTAATAGAGCACCGGGCTCAACTCCTGCCACATTTAGGGGTTCGAAAAATACAATGGTGAAATGTAAGTATTTCTAGAAATGGAATACTTCTATCGACCCCCTCGGGAATAAGGCGTAAGCGAATAATTTTTATTTTAGAGTGGTGTTCCACCGCCAGAAGTCACCCGATTATGTAGTGAAGGCATCAATAAAGGAGTTCGTGAGAACAGAACACCATAAAAGCAAGCGGCTTATGCGGCTATGCGGAGGCTCTTGTTCATTCATGTTGATGTTGATGATGGTGATAAAGACAAACACCTCTAAGAACCGCAAAGGAATGTAAGTGAATCTAAATAATATCATCCGACGCAAAGACAGCTCATAAAAGAAAAATATTGTCAGCTGACTGTCTTCTTCAAAATGTAGACTAGAGATTGAGGGAAAGTGATAATAGGTAGAGCAGAACTGATACCGCGTTCTGTTAACCTGAATTTGACTGGCGTAATTACCCTACTAGTAGGTATAAGTTACCACTTAGGTACAACTCCTAAGTAAATGACTACTTATCAGTTTGAAGACTGCAAATTTTCTGAGTTCTCTAAGAACAATATCATTGAACTTGAATGTCTTCAAACTGCATGGGATTTACTACAGCCGATGTCGAGTCGATGACAAGGATTGAAATCTCTGGATATCTTTACGACACACACTCGAACACCTTTGTGATCGCGGATGTATACGCCAAAAATGACAATAACGAGTATCATTACCTTTATCGGGGCCGTAAAAGTTGAACAAATGCTATCGAGTCCATTACAGTTGGCGATAAGCGTTATCTATAAAGCTTTGTCTAATCTTATTGAAGCATTAGAGGCCATCTCCAACTCCGCTTGACTTTCGATAATATTTGATTTAGGTTGCGAGCTCTTTGAACGTCTACTGGTAATCCATTTTGCAATTGCTGCTATTCGTTTAAGTACCCCGTATTGACAGCGTAATACCAGCCATAAGAATGAATAAACTAATTTGGATTAGATGATCCTTTGGAGTAAGGGAGCTAGCCTTCAAATCCTGATGAGGGCTTGTCCCATCAAGATTGGGCGTTTTTCAAAAACATATTCATTACTAGCTCTAAGGTGAAGAAAAACTACGTGAAGGAACCCACATGTCTCAAAAATTTATTCGGAGGCATGTGGAACAGTGACTCCAGCTCACCACCTGTCACGGTTGCATTGGGGTCCGAAAAAATTGAATGCTTATGCCAACCCCCTCGGGGATGAAGGCTTGATCATATTTGTCCTGTTTTATTGATCCTTTAGAAGAATTCCTTTGTCGCCTCTTATTAAGCATGGAACCAGTTTTTCTGTTTAAAAGTGAAACACATGGTAACAAACATGGCACACGCACACGTTTATTCTTAATTATAATTACGTACACAAATGTAAATTGTTTCATACGTGTGAAAGCCGGTGAACTCCGTCGGTTACTAGAGCGTGCGCTATAATCGTAATGATCTTGTAGGTGCGGTGTGAAACGTACTAATTGCACTCACTCATCAATTTGGGATTACCGGCCGCTAATGTGGGAGGTATGGGACACGACACGACTGTGAAAAAAAACCATTTGAGTGCTATTAAAGTTACATAAATTAAATGGTTAGGCGGCTGATTAAGGTATGTGATCATGGGCATTTTTTGGGAATATCTTCTGCAACAACAATTCACCTGATGATGTCTAACGATTCTGACTTCATTTCTGACTCTTCTGTTACCTATACCATTCTGGTTGATAAATACAAAGGTTAAAACACAGATGTGTCGCTTTTCTTGAAATGGCGATGATTTAGACTTCCTAACTACTGATAACAACTTTTCTTCGTCTCTATTTTAAGTCTTAGAAGAGACAGGGAAAACAAATCCAAAACGTTCCCGTTGGAATACGGGAAAAACATTAAGCCTGATTTTTTTTTAAGATTTTTGTAAATCGGTCCTATAGTTTTTGAGTTTATTATTATATAACAAGCATACAAAAATACAAATCTTTCCTAAAGGAATTGAATAGCTCTGGTTTCTGAATCTAGCATAATCTATGTCTACACTTCTACACTAATATTAAAATATTAGTGTAGAAGTGTAGACATAGATTATGCTAGATTCAGAAACCAGAGCTATTCATTTACACATAGGAGCAAGTCAGTTGGAGTGGGTTCATTTATAAAAAAAGTTATTTTTATTCTGACCAACACCGGATCGTTGAACTGATATACTCAGTGCCTACAGAGACAAATGCGGGCTCTAGGCTAGTAATACCCGTAATCGATTCGGGCCCGAGATTTAGAGCTGCTCCGCCCCCCGGCCCGAGTTTCGGTAATTAGTGTTAGTATAATAATTTCATTTGGCCAGTGAATTATATGAGACACGCCGCACGCACCGATCATTGTAGGATAAGCTGAGCTTGATAAAAGATCTTTGAATTATTTATGGTTAGATATGGCTCGCGGGTTAGCATCTGGTAGGTATGTAATGTTTACGCAGCTGCGATGAGTTTTTTTAGGGTTCCGTACCCAGAGGGTAAAACGGGAACCTATTAGGTACTAAGACTCCGTCCTTCCGTCCGTCTGTCTCATGAACCGTGACATTTATGACACACAGTTAGACAGTTGACATTTTCAAAGATGATGTATTTCTGTCGCCACTATAACAACATTGAATACTAAAAAACATAATAAATATTAAAGGGGGCTCCCATACAACAAACGAGATTTTTTTGCCATTTTTATAGATAATGGTACGGAACCCTTCGTGCGAGAGGCAGACTCGCACTTGGTCGGTTTTAACCTTTTTTTCTTTTTCGTAAAAAGAGATCAATATCCTTAGAGATTTATGGTTCAACAATGTTACATTTGTAAGCGGTAAGTCTTTATAAACGAATTTCGCGGTGTGAATAAACATGAATGGATATCATAAGTATTCGCCTCCTATCTCCGTTAGAGGTACTCGTAGATTTCATATTGAGGTTCTGTCTAGTTATAATTTGCAATAGAATTGCAAAGGCATTGAATGTGCTGTTGTGTATATTTTATCAAACATTGATATCCATTATGATAGTACAGTAATTTTGATAGACAGTTTATGTGTGTTTATATGTTTACGCGTTTTCTCGCGCTCTCACCGAGTCTCTACTCAGATGCTACTAGTATCATAGCAACATGTGATCAGTGTGTACTCGGACGCCGGCAACCAACCAGTGGGTCGGACGATGTTCTACAGACTCATACGAGCGCACTACGTCCGAGACCGTGACGCTTTAGCAGCGAAACCTCCATTTGTAGCAAAACTTATAATAAATCCAGAAGTAAATAGTTTTGGTTGGCAACGGAATTATTACATATTACAACAACTGCCACAGCAGCGACTGTAGACAAAACAATTCTCATTTTGGGCGCACAAATTCCAAAACATTGGATTCGCCGAATCGGGTTCAACGCGATCATGCTAATCAAAGTAGGTACATAATTTGAGTTGTAGAAATGTCTCAAAGAAGAATGATTGAATTTCAGTAATTTCTTGTCATTTCTACACTTATATTATAAAGAGGAAAGATTATTTTTTTTACCCGACTGCGCAAGAAGGAGGGTTATGTTTTTCGAGAGTATGTATGTATGTATGTATTTGTTTGTTTGTATTGAATATGCTCCGTAACTACTGGACCGATCTGAATAATTCTTTTATCAATAGAAAGCTACATTACCAAGAAGTGACAGACAATATATTTTATCTCCGTATTAATACGAAACGGGAACTATGCGAGTGAAACTGCGTGGAACAGCTGGTCTAGTCTAGATAAAAGGTGGGTATTAAACTTGTATTAAAAGGGATTAAATGCCTTAGCCGACTACTTCGGGGATAAGGCTTCAGAGTATTAAATTTTACTTTTTTATTGCACAAACATATCCAAATGTCTAATAGTGCATGAGAGATTGTCCGCGATTTGAATGACACCGCACGAGGTAATTGAGGAAGCATTAGACCTCGGTCGCCTCGGGTAACTATTTGTGACGTCGAAATAGGCAACGTATTATTATAACATAATTATCGCAAAACTCAATTTATACAACATTTTTCAGGATACCACAGCCAAATGCCAAGAAGCGGAATTCTTATAATTTCACCCTATCCAAAACACACAATAATGAACATTCGGATTGACGATATACTCGTAGGACAAATTCTTTCTACCAACACATAGGTAGGTACCTATTTGTGTCTGCTACCATTTTCAACCGACTTCAAAAAAGGAAGACTTAATTCGACTGTTTTTGTTATGTTTGTTACCTGTTGAACTTTCGAATGGGTGAACCGATTTTGATGATTCTTTTATTATTTGAAAGCTGGTGCTTCCCGTGTAGTCCCTTAACAATTTGGTTCTGGTTCAGCTGCTGCTGAGTTGATCTGATTATGGAGCCATGAGGTGGACTCCTCATTGGCTACTCGTAAACCATGAGTTTGGTCTCATTTGATTTTTTATGGCGCGTGCCATACAAAAGCTTGTTTTTTTAGTTTCCATGAACTATAAATTACTTATTTCTAGTGTATTCTTCTTGGGCTCTCTTAAATAAACAAGCTTTTTCTATTTGTAATCATCGGGTCACTCCACAGTTCAAAATCAGTTCATATAACGTCTTCGCAGTAGTACGCTACGTCAATTTCAAAAGACCCGTGTAAGATTTCGTATCATGTTCGTTATCGTCGTCGTGTCGTATCTTTCCCGTCCACGGTTAGCTAAAGGGCTCACAAGGTCGTCTCCCGACATCGATACACGGGAACGACCTACAATTACTAGCTGGATAATACCGGAGATACGGTTCGGATTGTTGATCTCAACTGGAAAATAGGTTGGAACACGCAATGCCGCGAGGGATTGAGATTGTAGTTTTTTTTAATCTATACTCTAGTTCTATCACATTGGAAATTCTATAAAAGCTTGGTAGGTAAGAATTTCTTGTGTGTTTAAGACGTTTATAATGTAGACAGACTATTGTGTTCATAATAGATTTGGGTAGGTCCGAAATTGATTTTAGTTCCAGTAAAATAGGAATGCAAGAAAATAAGCTTTCAACGTCTCTAGCAATAGGCTAAGGCTAACTTTTCTACTAATTTATATGTATAATAAGACACCAGCGACCCGCCTTCGCGTCGCTTCGATGTATCAAAACTTCTTCGTTTATAGCTCTTTCTATTAGTGAAAACCGCATCAAAAAGCGTTGATCTGTTAATCCAAAAGCGACTTTATTTAGTATAATATACATTTTATAATATGTATTTATATAGAGATACACAAGTTATAAAACTGAAAATGTAGTTGATATTATACCACCTTTTCTTTATAACTTAACCTCACTACATTTTGTAGCGCCGCTAAGGTACGGAAAACGGTTGTTTCTAAAAGATACAAGAAAATAATAGTGATTCTTCTTCTTCTGATTAAAGAAAAAAGTTTTTTTTGTCTACCCTATTGTTGTTAAAACAGTTACATTTTAAAAGGAAATACGGGGATGGGGACTACACGAAACTAACCACAAAAACCGTAATTACTTGTACAATCCGTAATCTAGAAAGATACGAAACTGGAAGCGAAAGAACCCACCGCCGCGGGCGCACATTTTTCGTCCAGTGTTAGTTTATAATTACGACCTGACGACCGGGGGCCAGCATTACCTGCCTTCCCCGGGTTCTGCAGCCCGTAGGGCCGTATTACCGGTGATTATGTAGAACCCTAATCGTGACAGAGCGTCCAGCTAGCAACGGAATTCATAAATTATATTGTGCTTAATGTGTGGTATTTTTGAATGCTTGAAGTTTTGGGTGTGTTTGATGAAGAAAGCATCAACTTTGTGGCCATTTCTATAAAAGAAACTTGGGTAATTAACATGATGTCTACAAGACAAATTAGGTGATTAAGTTCTTAGGTAAAAAAGTAATAAAATAAGGATTTGTGGAAAATACAGTTACATATTTGCAAAGCACGTATGCGTAGATGATGTAATTTTATTGATCTCAAGTCCTCAATGTAACATCCTATCCTAATAATAGGTATAAGTCTATTTGTTGGTTCGTCCATCTTTCACACAGATAAATGTGGAGATAACGACAGGCTATTTTTTATTCCGGAACTGAACTCGCGAAGAAAATATAGTAGGTACTTCATTCAGATCTCAAAACAGTTTAAATCTCCCTAAATATTGGAGAAACTCGTATCGAAATAATTGACGCGTAAATTAAAAGTTATACCATGAATGCTTGTCAAAGACATCAACGACTTAAGGAAACGATTTATGTGCATTCTGTCAGTCGATTCTATTTAAATTTGTTTATGTTAAAGGATTTATTGTAGGATATTTCTAAGTGCGATAAATATTTTAACGTTTTAGACAATGAGGATCATCTTTTTATGGCAGAGGTATTCCATTTTTGGAAATAATCACATTTCACCAGTATAACCTTTGAACCCCTTAACGCGATAGATGGTGAGCCCACCGCCGCGCCGGACCGGGTCTGTTACACATGTCTCAGAATCAATTTTGGGACCTGCTGATTTCCTCACGATGTCTTCCTTCACCGTCGTCGAGCTAGTAATAAATATGTAGGTACTTAATTTTTTGAAAAACTCATGCCAGAATTTGAACCCTAGACCTCACGCATGCAAGACGGACTCTTTATCCGTTGGGCTATCACTGCTCCTTTATAAGTGAGATTATATAAAATAAATTGTATCTGCTTGTAATATGCCTCACATAAAAATATATGTCGCCATGATTGAGATTTGAGAGCCATAACATTAGATCCAAGCAGCTGACGCTATTACGAGCGGGTGCGCGGGCGCGGGCGCACGGGGCGGTGAAAGTGCGTCTAACGCCGGACACTGAGCGTAATCGCTGTACGAGTCGATGTTATCTTTATTTTCTCCTTAAACGAATTATTATGAGTTTTACCCGCGATACAGAATAACTGAAATATGGTTTTGGAAACTTGATTTAGGTACATTTAATCCAAAAGTAAAGATTGATCGAAATTCCGTCTAATAAAAGTAATACATCTAAAAATTTACGAAAAAAAAAAGGTTTTCACAGATACATGTATTTCAATGCCAGCGAAATAATTTTAATGACAGTACAAATGGTGATAACCAAGGGAAACATTAATAAGTAAGTGAAAAACTAACACAAAATATACAAATGTTATACTACATGTACGGATTTTTTGAATTTGAATCGTCATCATCAGATTCAAGTTACCACGGAAGCTATATCGATATGATCGCATCTAGTGGGAGCCACTCCCGCGCAGTGCGCACCTGGCACATTAAATGCGCAGCCCATCTAATCAAATCAACGACAGACAAAGAGACAAAACGTTAGCCTTTTGCACCGTCACCATCGGAATCAAGACGTCATGACAAAGTTATCTCGTCATGATCACAGCCCGCGGGAGCCACTCCTGCGCACCTGTCCGGAGCGTGACCGGCGCAAGCGCAGCCGCGGGCGTGCGCGTGCGGCTCGGGAATGCCTACTCTCATTAACTTCGGGGATCCAATGATATATGTGTGGGATGTGCCGGTTATATAATGACCGTGTACGGTTAGGAGGAAAGCTTTGTAGTTGAATGAAAAAAGAATAAGATCACTTTGGTGGCTGTACTATTATTTTTGAGGCTAAATAACACAGCAAGAAATGCTTTCTGGTTTTATTCCGACAAAAAGAATAATAAAGCTGTATTACTAATTTTACTGTCACTTTTCGCGGTGACTATAACTCTAAAACAGGAGGTTAATATAACCTATAAGTACCTAGAATTTTAGTGTCTTTAAGTATAATTTAATGCGATCTTTCGTTTAGGTTTTCTAAATCTACGGAGCATATACGATAAAATAAACATCTAATAATAAAACAAAATAGAAGCCCTCAAACCATTGCTTATCCTTCTTTTTCTTTCTTTTTTTATCTCTGCTTTTTCCAATGCACGGCATCTCTGTCGTACATGAACTTTGTAGGGTGCGCGATTATTTAAAGCTAGTAGTAGAGTAACTAGAAACGGTATTATCAAATAAATCATCATCTGTTTCTTCTGTTCTTCAACCTAATCAGTTTCTTCAGTCTTACTATCATTAGCTATTTCTATAAAAGCTCCATTCATCAAACTTTTTTGAAGATAGGCTCCAAGTTCTATATGAACAGTGAAACAGGTAGAGTATAACAAAAACCGAAAAACCATCAATACAATTCGAAATTCAAAAATTCTATTACACCAACGGCCAACGAAAGCCTCCAAGCGACACAGTTTGGTTCGTAATTTTAATCTACAGCGCTGCGTAGCCGAGGACTCCAAAAGTATCAAATTACTTCCGAGAATAATTCAAATATTGACACGTACCGTATTTGATTGTTCCACACAATGCAGGCTTTTTAAATGCAGTTGAGAACCAATATCTTGTATTTAAAAAAACAATAGAGGGCTTGAGGGTTAGAGTCCGTATTTATTACATAGACAATTTAAAATTTAAATTAATAAAAACATTTAAAAGTTTAGAAATAATTTGAAAGGTATCAAGCATTTTTAGTTTGTAGACTTTATTTTTTGATTGCCTTTCGTGAACTAGATTTGATAAAAGAGTTTGAAATAAAATCTGAATCTGTCCGAGTATCTTCAGGAATGGAACACCTCTACCGACCTTCGGGGGATCAATGTTTATAAAATAAAAATCTTTGTAATTCAATTCACTTGTGTTGAGCGTAATTCAGCGATAGAGAAATAACTTGAAGTGGTAAGCATCTCATCCATTGTATTATTTGTAACACTTCTCTTCTTGTATTCAAAACGGGCGCAATAGAGTCTCCTATTGTAAAACGAAATACAATATTAACGATAACTACTTCTCTAAAACCGAATGTGTTATTTCTAACTGATTGCAAAGTCGACATTGGTGCGACCTTTGTGGAAATCGATGTGGATACGTGCCCAATATTCGACAAATTGCTTCCTATGGTGCAGTCATTATTGTAACGAGAAACAAAGCCGTCATTTTTTATAAACAGCGTAAGGCTCAGCGCAAACGTGTTGCTGAAACAGGACCAATAATAATAATAATATTTATTTCAAAAACTTAAGCCTACGGATATACAATAGAGTGCATACTTGGGTTTTATTAGTTGGCTGTTTAGAAAGGTGGATCTCTGGTCGCTGGTTACTGCTTCTGGACACTGGTAACAGTTTGATTGTACGTGTCCCTACAATTGTACGGAAGTGTATAATTGTTGCTTGTGTCTTCAACTGACAACATTTTATTTCTACTTGCTTACACCAAACATATCAATAAGCTCAGAATATGTAAGTTGAAGTGGCATTGGGCAGCCCACATCGCTCGAAGAACCGATAACCGATGGGGAAGAAAGGTTCTCGAGTGGCGACCACGAACCGAAAGATGCTGCGTTGGCTTGCCTCCCACCAGGTGGACCAACGACATCGTAAAGCTCGCGGGTAACCGGTGGGTGCAAGCAGCAAGTTGCCGTTCGTTGTGGCGTTCTATGGGGGAGGCCTTTGTTCAACAGTGGACGTCTTCCGGCTGAAGAAGATGACGCCAAAGATTTCTTGATCGGCAATCCGTTTTCGTCAAGTGGAAGAGACTGGTCACATGTAGGTGTCTACGTCTACGCAGGTGGCCATTGACATGATATTGATTGTCTTGAAAAAGAAAGAGAATGATTTTCTTCCAACCTCTTTGGATGAAACTTACTGGCTGATTGGCTGACAATAGGTCAACGCACAGAACCGCAAGGTCATGAAAAATTGCACAAATGTTCCTTAAATGACACAAGAGAGCATTGAAAAAAGATTTTTTGGAAATTCTCACGGGAACGGGAATAAACGGGATCCGCACGAGCAACGGCGCTAGGCACTTGCTACTTTGAAATATTCATTGGTAGCTTGTAGCCGACAACACAAAATTATCTGCGCTTGCGCAGCGCCCTAACCTTGCCATTTACAGTGAGTAAAGTTATTTGTAACTAGATTTTGACCGAGTTCACATTGGTGTAATTGACCGTAGCAAACGTAGGTCAACTCAGTGTTTGGTTCAATGTATCAAATTTTTATTTTTAATTTACTTCTCTAATATATATAAAAAAGAAAGGTTTTTAGTGTTTGTTTGTAATGAATAGGGTCTGAAACTAACTGGTCCGATTACAAAAATTCTTTCACCAATGGATCAATATTTTTTTGAATTCTTGTCTTTTTGTCCGTCCGTAAGTTTGTAGATACGCGCATCACGCAAAACATAATGCACTAAATTGCATGCGGTTCAGTTGTATTTTTGCAGGCCTAACGTAACGTCTGGTACATGTTTCATCTGGATACGCCGCATAGAAGGCAGATCTATACAAACATACTCTTTTTTTTAAAAGGTCAATTAGCTTATCGAAATTTGTATAGTCAATTCGCTCGTGGGAACATCCCCAATTTATAGCGATTAGTCGATAACTAGCATCGCTAATTCAACATAGTCAAAGAATTAACTTATTACGCAGAAAAACTTGGGAATATTTTTACAATTGAACCTAGCAGATAATGGAAACTATCAATTCAGTTGCGTGTTGTATCGTATGGCATGGATATAATTGACCCTATATTGAAATGTAGCTTTGTTTAATATTTTATTTACACGCTACTAATCCTGTGGACCTAATTACTTATTTACAAAATCATATACTGGATGATTTTTTTTACCGTCTGGAAAAAAATATGACGTATAATGTATCTAGAGCCGAAGTTATACACGAGATTAATTGTTAAATATAGTCAAGTTTAATGCAATTTACAAAATCTAGAAAACTACGCAGAGTACTACGCGCAGCTGGCGGTTGTAGGTAGATTGCGCATAAATGGAAGCAACGAGCCTGTTTCTTTTTAAAATACTAATTCAAATATTTCAGGGTGTATTATTGACTACAATTGAATAATGTATATTAGTTTAAGCCAGAAAAAAAATTTTTGAGAAAAAAAATAATTTTTAAGTAACATTGACAAATGAATCTAAGTATTACACTTACCTATCACACCAAATTTTTTCCAGACGGTAAAAAAAGTCACCCTGTATAGCGCTATAACATTCTCATGTAAAAATATCAATAGTTGCTAGTAATTAATATAGACATAAATAGACTCAAAGATAGTCATCATAGAATTAAACAAATTTGCTATATATTAAGTTAGTAGGTATATAGGGTGGTAAACATGGCTTCCTATCCTAGGCATGAGGTTTCGTATTTTTTTAAAAGGTTGCGTAAAGTTGTTTAGCCAGCCAATCGTAAGAGTTCCCAGGGCGCTGACAATAGATACTCATATTGTGTCTGCATACTATTACTTGACTGGATATAATCAGTCTATTCTACAGTCCCACAGTCTACGGTGTAATAGAAATGACACTTTGAAGCCATGTCGCTTTTGTTTTTGAAGATATTCTACAAAATTGCTTCAAAAAGTTTCATAATGACATATGATTTCTTTAAATAAACCAATAAAGAAACTGTCAAGTATGTACATTAGTAGTTGCCAGTAATACTAATAGCCAATTATACTGTTCTTGCTTCCTGTCACGCATTAGACCGGCCTGTCACTCTTCTATGTCTAAGTTACGCCACAGAATAAGTAATAGTATGGTTACGCCTACAGACGACACTGATACGAACTTAAAAACTTCGTATAAGTGACTATAATTCTTTGCAAGACTGCGTAAATTTTACTTGGTCGCATTTTATTGGTATCTCAACATTTAATCGTCATGTGAGTTATGTTAATCGCATACGTTCAGTAGCGTAACTATCGTAGAAGCAGCAGCAGTAGGAAGCAGAAATTTTGTGTTCGGACAAACATCTATACTAATATTATAAAGAGGAATGATTTGGATTTTTGTATGTTTGTATCTTTGTTACGAATAAACTCAAAAACTACTGGACCGATTTAAATTTTTTTTTCACCAATGGAAAGCTAGAAGACACTGAGTACCATAGGCTATATTTTATTCCGGTATTCTCACAGGAACGGGAACTTCCCGGGTGAAACCGCTGGTAAAAAATAAAATAAATGATCCCACGCCTTTTATCCCGAAAGGGGTCGGCAAAGGAATTCCATTTCTTATTCACGTTTGTCCAGCAGAATTAATTCTGTGACCTGCGGGTTTCCTAGCGATATATTTTCTTTTACCGTCGAGCTACAGCTAGACTCTTTGGTCGATCGAAAGCTCATAGTGCCTTACGAATGAGAAGCGGGCTCTTTAATCACGGGCTATCACAGCACAAACATAATGAGATACCAAAATCTATACTAAAATACTGCTTTCAGTAAACATTTCAATAAATCCTTTAAGACCATAAACGTGTAGGTACAATTCGAATGGACTGACAGAGTGCACACAAATCGTTCCCGTATTACGTTGATGTCTTTGGCAACCTTTGATGGTATAAGTAGCTTTCAAAGTGCGTCAAATATTTCGATATGTGCCAATATTTATTACAGGTTCAAACTATAGCTTTCGGGACTTTGTTTACGTACAGAAATGAAAAGTAGTCTACGTCGATCCTCAAGTCGAAAAGCGATCTTCAAGTCGAAAAGCGATCCTCTTATTTAACACAGCCCGTATTATAAGCAGCAATGTGTCTTTAACTTTCAAACCGATCTAGAAATAGCCGCTCTATTTCTAAGCTTACTTTGAGCAGAGCAATGATAGTCTTACGGTTAAAGAGCCTGCTTCACATGATGATAGTCAGTGAGGCTCGGGTACGAATCATGGCATGTACCATGAGTTTTTCAAAACTTACGTATATATTCATCACTAACTCGACGGCGAAGGAAAACATCGTGAGGAAACACGCAGGTCCCCGAAATAATTCTGAGGCATGTGTAAACAGACCTGGAGTGCGATTTTTGAATCTCACTGGTGATATCAAAATCACCGGTGACTAAAATTATCACCGATGACTTTTATGTCACCATTTTCCAAAAGTCGTATTTTTGAAAGTCACACGCTGTTTTCAATAAATCGTCGCAATCACAAAATATCACAATCGAGCCCCGCTGCAAATGCTTCCGAAAAACATACTTTGGCACTTTTGACAGATTTCGCATACGTCAACTGTCAAAAACAATCGCATGATGATTTCAATTACGAGTGGGTAGGGGCACTCGTAAATCGATATCATATGTATGACAAATGTAAGTCACCGATGAGTTTCAAAAATACGAACTTTCGGAAATCACTCACATCGGTGAGAATTAGTCACTTGGTGAGATTCAAAAATCGACCCCCTGGTCCGGCGATGGGCTCACCACCATCACGTTTAGGGGTCCAAAGAATATCTCGTGAAAAGTATGTATATAGAGTAATGGAATACCACTGCCGACCCCCTCGGGGATAAAAGGTGTAAGTTTTTTTTTAAAAGCTTACTTTACCTTACCTAAGATAATAATTTTAGTGTGCTACGTCCTTTGAGTATTAAATCAACTAATTATTGTTGTTTGAGTATTAAACCAACTAACAGTTGGTTTAATACTCAAAGGCTACGGCCGATCGACCCCTCGCGTTCTTATTGAAATCTTGATTGCTCAACTGACTCTGCAAATAATAGATTTTGTAGCAAATATTTAGAATGGCGCTTCAAATAAAAGTTTTTGTATTAAATATTCTCAATGGCCGCTTTATGCTCTATATCTCTTTGCCAACTTTCGTGCAGTGTCGGTTAACCGCGTGTTTATTTTACACCTGTACAAGGTTGACATAAAATTACATTGTCAGAACAAAACGGGAAAGAATAATGTAATTTACGGCTAATGTGCTAAACATTATAGCCTCAATGTTGTCAGTGAGTCACTGGGGGCGTTCAAGCGGAACTTATGGACTGAAACTTAGGTAAGAAAAACGTTAAGTAATGATAACATCACATACATAAAATAAAAAATAGGCGCTTAGTTAGTGCCGAACTTTAGGTACTAAATAAATCATAAACATACTAAGAGACATATAACTTATAAGTACTCAAAGACACAAATGTTGGTGCCAAGCGGAAATCAAACTAGCAACTTCTGAATCAGACAGAAGGCACCAGGCTACTCACTAATTCACTCCAACCGTCCGGAAAATATTTTTTGTAATAAAAATAATCATGTATTGCGTATCAGTAAAGTCTACATTTCAGCTTTATGGGGGACTGGGGATATATTTTATGTAAATTAATAAACAGTTTCGGCAAGTCATCCAGATTTAAATTTATTTTTCAGATTTTATTTAGATTTAAATAATGTCCTATTTTTGGAACATACATATTGTCTACGATAACAATATATTTTGTTTTATTTTTCCCCGGCCGACCTTTAGGATCAACCTTCACTTTGATATCATATTTTATCAAAAGCCGTTTTATAAATCGCTCGGGATCTTTTTTGCGTCTGAGAATTTTGTAAATTGAAATTTTTTCTCACGTTAATGCGTTATAATAGCAGGGCTCGGGCGGATATTAAAATTAAATTTGCGTTGAGATTAAGTTGTTCCGACCACGGGTGTTATTGCTGAAGATTAGTCTGCCGGCAGAAATATCTTGTAAAACCTTTTTGATAAAGATAGACCAATTTATTGTTGCGAGTCTGCTTTAATGTATACAGTTTAGATTCGATTTGATGAGACAAGTATTTAAGGGGTTGGGAATGGTTGAGTTGGTACAGTCAAGAGCACGCTAAGCTTGACACTTTGGACTTTGAACCGGCCCTGTATTCTATGGCGCGCAGTATAAATCAGAGCTCAGCTTAAACTGGTAGTGTAAAGCTTGACTTGCTCTTGACTGTACATCGATCTAACAGGCGATGCATTGAATAAGAAGCAGATAAAGGGTACTCGAAAGAGAGGAACTGTGAAAGGAGCGCTAGGATCGTATAGCTAATAGTGGTCCAATAATCTCTGCCTACCCCTTCTACTCAGATGTATAACGAAAAAAAAACACATGAATAAATAGCTATGAAAGAGCAATGTCTTCTGCTACAGTACTTTGAAAATTAAATTTAAAAAAGTTACACATTGTTTTTGTCCGAATAAATAATATTTAATTTAATTTTATCAAAAGCATTTATTAAACAAAAGACGCAAAAACTAACCTTGTTTTACTACAAATTAATCAATTTTCATGTGTATAGGATATTGTTTCGCCAAGGCCGTAGACATTATCGCATGCAAAGTGGCGCAGTGCGAACGGCGCCGGCGTATGCGCAGGGCAATTAGGACATCACCACGACTTCCGTTGTAACGGACGGACAGCGCAATTTATTATGTAGTACATTATACAATTGCTCAACATATGGTGGTTGTAACGAGTAGCTTTAAGGCTAGTTGCTTCTGAGGTACTTAGTGTTGTATTTAGTCTTCTCAAGTGTAAATTGGATGTACCTATTTCAAGAGCAGTGATAGCCCTTAACGGTTAAAGAGCCGGCCGAAAATCAGTGAGGCTCGGGTTCTAATCCTGGCATGTACCAATGAGTTTTTCAAAAACTTAGGTACATATTTATCACTAGCTCGACGGTGAAGAAAAACATCGTGAGGAAACCCGCAGGTCTCAGAATTAATTCTGAGACATGTGTAAATAGACCCGGTCCGGCGATGGGCTCACCATGCACCTATCACGTTTAGGGGTCCAATGTATCTCGTGAAATGTGGGTATATCCAGTAATGGAATACCTCTGCCTACCCCCTCGGGGATGAAAGGCGTGAGATTATACTTATACTATACTATTTCAATTATGCTTTTTTATAGTTTTCTAGTTCAGACCATCATACCTACTGGAAGTTATATTAACAAACTGTCAAAGAAAGCTGTGCCAAATTCCATAACGATCGATTGAGGATTGAGGAGGTAAGTTTTAAAAACGTAACAATTTATTGCTGAGTAATTTGACCTTTATAAAGGACTCTTCAATTATTTAGGACACGCCGTATATTACCTTAAAAAAATTCTTCTCTCTCTAATATCTTTCAGGACAATTCCTTGCCTTGCCTATTCCATATAAGCCATACCGAAGAAATGACAAAGTAACCTACTGTCTGTCTTACACATTTTTACAACTAAACCCCTGATCTTGATAACATTTAGCAGAGAGATATCTTACGTCGCGAGGAAGGAGACAGGCTACTTTTCGAAGTCACCGGCAAAACCTAGTCTAAGTCGACTGTTCATACCAAGTCCTCCCATTCCCCGTAGAAAGAGCTTTCCCTTAATATCTCCTTAATTAATACGCAGTTGTACAGGAAGTGAACACAATGGAGGGGGCTACAATGGGGGGCATGGGACCCCTGACCCTTAAAGCAGTTAAATTGAGCACATAAATTCATGCTTAATTGTGTTTTTATAAAGCGATTGTATTATGTAACAACTAGTGGGAACCTTGGAAGCCTTGCCTTCACCGACCTATTCTCATACCTACCCAATACACAAGAAAGTTTTATTAAAATCGGTCAAGCCGTTGAGTTCAACCACAAACACCGTGACACGAGATTTTAATATATAAGCTGAAGTCTAAATACTATATCCTACTACTACTTTATTACTATAATATTGCTATGAAGCAATCCATATGAATGGATTGTAGACTTTTCTGTGCAACATAACATCATTATCGGTCACATTTATGATACAAACGCGATAGCAAATCTAAAATCAATGAATCGACAGGAAACAAAGGACGATGACCGATTTGAAGACACTCCCGCGCATCGCAAACGAGTCGTAGGCGCCCTAAGGCGTTTTCGTTTTTGCAACACCCTGACGCCATAGCGTTGATATATGGAGGTCTGATGATGATGATAAATATACAAAATTCTAGGAAATAGTTATAGCCCGGAGCGTAGAGGCCAGAAAAGTCGAGTTTTTCGACGGTGACGAGAAACATCGTGAGGAAACCCGCAGGTCCCAGAATTAATTCTGAGGCATGTGTAACAGTACCCCGGCTCGGCGATGGGCTCACCATCACGTTTAGGGGACCAAAAATATACCGGCGAAAAGTATTTCCAGGAATAAAGTACCTCAGCCGACTCCCTTGAGGATCTTTTACAATCGTGGTGTTTTCTACGTACTCCTAGTTAAAAATCGACAACCTGTAGTACAATGTAAAAAAGTATACCTTTTCCTATGAATATAATATGTAGGTATGTATAAGTAATGTGAGTGCTATTCTTTAATGTTTTAAAATTCTTAACACTTAATATACAAATACGATAATTTATCAGTAGTGTAAAGGAGTAATTAAGAGCGCATTGTGCAAAAAAAAACCGGCCAAGTGCGAGTCGGACTCGCGCACCGAGGGTTCCGTACAACCTTGCAAATTTATGGTTTTTGTAATTTTTCCTTTATCTATGCTATAAGACGTTGCTTCGTACCAAATTTCAAGATTCTGAGTTCACGGGAAGCACCCTGTAGGTTTTGATTCCCTTGCAAGTGTCGAAAATTTGCGGCATAAACGGCTGTATCTTTTGATTGCGTTGGCTTAGAAGTTTGATTTTTTCACAGCTTCAAGGGACAGTAGACCTGAGTAATTGATATAAATTTCAGCTTCATACCTCCACGCGTTCCTGAGAAAAAGGGTCTTGACAGACGGACGGACAGACGGACAACAAAGTGATCCTATAAGGGTTCCGTTTTTTCCTTTTGAGGTACGGAACCCTAAAAAGACAAAAGTTTTCCGACAGTGACATTTAGTAAGCCGAGACCTCACATAGCCCAACAAAAGGTCTGCCCTAAAATCATCGGGCTGGAATGGCATTGTAGGACTGGATCCAGACCAGTCAAGGCAGACCGGACTCAGGACTAGATGATACAAAAACTAGACTGGACTCGTAGCTACGTCAAACTGGATATCGTTAACAATCGAAAACGTTTCTCTATTCCCCCAATTTGATTATTACATTTCAAAGTATTTTAGTTTAGTAATAGTTTGTAATAAAGGGACACACACAGGTAGTTTTTTATTTTATTTTATTTTATTTAAACCACATTCTTGGGTTGGTAATGCTATGAGATGAGAATTTTTGAAACTCATTTTCAGATCTAACTAAATAACTTTTAAAATAATAAAAAAAACAGTATTAAGAACATTAATGCTTTTCCAATTTTACATACATACATACATAATCTCACGCCTATTTCCCATTGGGGTAGGCAGAGACAACAGACCGCCACTTGCTACGAACCTGGCAGATCTCACGCGCTTCCTCCACATCCATGAAACGACTCATGCATGCTCGTTGGTTTCGGGTACTCTTTATTCCAATTTTATAACCGTACAAATGGATGTTCCAGAAAATATAAAGACCTAACTCTGAACTCAGACCTCATGCTCAATGCTTAACAATTACAAATATTAGAAAAAAAAATTGGTAACAAAAAAACTGTTAAAAAACCGACCGTTACAAAAACAATGGGCATGAAAACGACCATCCTCCACACTAATTTTAATCCGACCACGTGTTTGTACCAGCGTGTCGGTATCAATACAAATTACCGAAAAACCAACCTATGACCATCATCTCAAAAGTCACAATACCAAAGGAAGAGCGTCGGAATTCCCAAAAAACACTCCAAAAGTTAAATTTGGAATCTATATCGTATCGGTTCGATCTCTCGACCGTTCCCATATCGAGACGATTACTGGCGTAACTATTACGGTTTACGACAATTTGATTGGACGAACTAACGATATAGGAGCACGAAGCTTTAGGGTCAAACTACACGGCCAACTAAAAATCTGCTGAAAGTCATATTAGTGACAAGTGGCGGCGCTGGCAATCAATTGTTGGCTCTGTCCAACAAATGAGTAGTTTGCGACTGTATGAGAACTAATTTAGACGGGGTTTATACTACTAAATTAATATTTGTTTTTCATAATCTGACACAAATCTGATAGCTGTAAAACTTTACATCACCTGGCATTTATATGCACATGGCAATTATTAAACTAAGTATTAGCTGAAAATTGATCAGTCCAGTGGATAACTCGAACATTTGCCGCGCGCAAGCAAACCCTTACAGTTCCACAAAGAACGATTCCGTCAGCCGTCTAGCCGCGCCCTTACCTATAAAAAACTACTAATTTACTAGAGTTATAAAAAACAGAGTCACATCCCATTGTTGATAATTTAAAACCAATAGAAGGTATAAATCACATGTCCGCTTAGTTTTAGACATTCATTTAATGGGTTATGTGGAGGCGCGAGTAATTATTTTTAGGTTAGCTTTATATCGCTATCGCCGGAGATATTCTGGAGAATGGCCGGTAATGTAACCTTTGCTCATTTCCTTTGACGATAAGGCGGAGAGGTATGTGTATTATGTACACTTACACAACGATAATTTGATAGAATGCTTCGAATTTCGTATCATTAGAGTAGACAGTTCAACGTCGACTGTTGTTCGAAACTTTTATATGAATAAATAAAAATAAGGGTCAAAAACTATACTGATGACAAGTGACACGTTGGTAATATCCATAAATGGAAAATAACTTTGCACACCCCCCTTATAGTAAGCAGTGAGCATATTAAGAAAAAATTGAGAATCTGCTTCGTGCCATTTTAAGACGGATTCTACCCATGGAATATTAATTACAGTACTACGATTTTCCGAAAAAAAAGTTATATTTTTTTTATCTCATGCTATGGATAACAATATGCTATACATACCTAAGCGGTGGAGTCGCAATGAATTTCAATAAGAGGACTTATAGGCCCCTACATTGAATAAAAACTATTGACTTTGACTGTATCGATCAAATATTAGAGCAGAGATCATAAGTATCGCTTAAGTTTGGTTACCACAAGCTTAGAAGTAACAATAACAATAAACTGGCAACACGCCACGAATCTAGCAACAGCACAACAGTGTGTAATTATAAAAAAAAACTGTTATCCGTATCTTGAAACCGCGCCTTTCTTTCTGTTAACAATGAGAGCTTTGAGCGTGCCGCCTTTCCTAAAATCGTACTAAATCCTAAAAAGGGACCCTTTACACAATCAGCCCTTTTAGTTAGAGGTAAAGGTAATGTAAGGTGAAATTACTTGAGGTTCTAATATCTGTGCTTAAGGTATGGAAGGAAGACTCGGAATCTTTAACGTACTTTGACAATATATGATTATTGAAGGTAGATACTCTACACTATTTAATTCCTACTCTGCTCTACTCCTTTACAATACAGGAGTCGCAATGACTTTCGATAAGAGGACTTATAAGTCCCTACATTGAATAAAAACTTTTGACTTTACATACTTATAATAAAAATCGCTTAACGAGCGCTTCCGTGTTTCGGAAGGCACGTTAAATTGTTGGTCCCGGTTTTTGTTGTGTTTACGCACAATGGAAGTCGTTAAGCCATGTCAAATACCCTTGGGTGGGTGGCTTGAAAAATTCTAATTCCATAATAATTCCAAACTAGGCAGAGCCTGTACTATGGGTACTAAACAACTGATAGACGTACTTAAATAAATATGAAACACCCAGGCAGGAAGCCAGCAGACATTTTCATGCACACAAATGTTGGCCTCGAGCGGGAATCGAACCCACGACCTCCGACTCAGAAAACAGGGTCTACCAACTGAGTTAACAGGCCCGTCAATATCTGATACGATTTATTAAATGATTAGACCTACAGGGATTGGACTAATAATTGGTAAGGGACCGGAATCTATACATATAATAAAACTGTAAGGAGATCGTGTCTGTACATGATTTTTTTTTAAATTGCAGCGGTAGTGTATATAGTTATCGATGAAGATAACAAAACAAATTTTTTTAAAGTTTTGTCTGTGCACGCGTCACGCAAAACCTACTGGACAGATTTTGATGAAATTTGTAATGGAGATAGCTGAATAGCTGGGTCAACATACAGGGTGCTTTTTAGCGCGGGCAAATGTCTCTTTCCCAAAAATATAATATATATATAGATAACACGTACGATACGAAGTACTTAGGTGTATTACTCGTATATGCCGTAGGCAACCACTTTGAAAGGATTTATTTATCAGGGAAAAAGGCGTGAGCATATGTATTTACCTATGTGTAAAAAAAAAAACAAATCTTTCCTCTTCCATTCAAGCATCAGCCTCCCACGGGCGATCAATGACAATAGATAATACCATTGTTTCGTGATTATGCGGCTTGATGCGATAATATTAGTGTATATTTATACATATGTATAAGTGTTTATAAGGTGTTTATTCAAGAACTGTACGTACAGTCAAGCACATGAAGCTTTACACTTGTAGTGCAAGTCTGACCTCTAAAGCGTTTGTAATGAGAACGTTACAAAGTCCAATGTGTCAAGCTCACGTGCTCTTGACTGTACCACGATACGCAACCGTCCCGACTCGCACTCGGCCGTTTTTGTATGTACTTGATACGACAATATAAACATACACAGTTGTTAAATAGAGAATTGAGTTAACCCGTCCGTGCTCACATCGTTTCGAGTAAAAATAAACACGTAGTATTCTATTTCCGGCGAATAGAGTTAGGGCACGCACATCTATTTGTCCATGTGTCCGTGTATTACGCCGCGATGATATCGTAGTTTTATTTATTCAACAAGGACCTTTGATGTTCTAATTTTAAAGTTGGTCGTTTCGAGTACGACTATGCTTACGTCCTTGCCCTATATGTAATTACTACCTCATGTTCTATCATAGTACTTAACTTATACATTTTTATAGCACAATAAACGGATTGTACTTAACTACAACAGCACTATAGAATACAATATAAGAAATACATTGCAACTCATAATGCAGTGTGTACTGTAACGTGGAAATACTTTTATCCGCACAAAATAAAAAGCTTATTAATAGATTTTTTTTAAGTTTTTGAACTGTTGAACAGACACTCTTTAGGTGCCGAACAATTAAGCCTTGCACCCAGAGTTGCAGACGTATGCTGAGTGAGCGCAAAAAGTGAGCAAACGTTCATAACATCACATCTTGTAGTGTTAACATTGTTTGAATGCTTGTTGCTCAGGAACTAGTGCAAAGATTTAGATGAAACTCGGCAAAGAAATTGGTTAAAGTTTGGTCTAACATCATCATCAGTTTCTTACACATAGTGCAAAAGATTACTTTTTTATAGACCGGGCGCTTTTTTGACCCATACATAACTCTCCACCGGTTCCAATTGGAACCGAGACACAATAAAGAATATATTGTGTCTGTGATTCATGGTCTGAGAGGTTAATATTCCTGTTATTTGTGCTTAACCCGTCACCATTTGGGGACCGGAGCGCAAAGCAATAAGCGTCCGGGTCAAATAGGACACTTAGTCGATTCTTACGACACCCGCGAGTAGTTTTAGGTTAGTAATATTCGCGACCGTAGCTAGCACACGGCATATTCTGGTCCAAAATACCGGGTACATTTATATTCATACCAGCAGCGCCCCGCGGTTTCATCCGCGTAGTTCCAGATCCCATGGGAATACGGGGATAAAATATAGCCTGTTAATCAGATTAACACACAGGCTATATTTTATCCCCGTATCATTCTTGTATAAGCTACTTAACTGTAAAGTTTCATCAAAATCCGTTTAGTAGTTTTTGCGTGAAAGAGCAGCAAACATTCGTACATGCATATTCACAAACTTTCGCATTTATAATATTAGTAGGATATCCAGTGGCATTACATCACGGCCAACTCCTTGCTTCGGAATGCTCTATAAGCTATTGCTCAAGGTTTCCATTGTGTTAATTACCTATGTCTGATGCTTGGGTGGCTTGATCAATGTAGGGGGCTACAAGTCTAACACCATCTCCTAATTTGTTTTGGGAGCACTTGAAAGATTACTTACTATTACTGCTGCACTCAGCAGTGCAGCAGTTTAGCCTCAAAAAAAATGGAATTTATAACAAATTTTCGCCCTTCAGACTTCAAGTGAATGTTCTTTCCACATTTACGGAACCACAGTCTAATAACTTTAGATTTGGGCCGATGGTGGCAGCCTCCAGTTAGCTAACACTCGGTGACGTCATAATTGCATGCCCACTTCTAAAATTATACGCTGCACCACTTATTTGAGAGCCGATCGGAATCGTGAGCTGTAACAACTTATTACGAAGAATGATTTCGAGATGGAGTTCACTCTGGAATTAAATTAAGGAATGTATGGATTGCTTTTGGGTATGCGAGCAAACAATGGATTTTTTGAATTTAGTTACAATATGCATCATTATCAATATGAACGAAACTAATATTTTTAGGGTTCCGTACCTCAAAAGGAAAAAACGGAACCCTTATAGGATCACTTTGTTGTCCGTCCGTCCGTCCGTCTGTCAAGACCCTTTTTCTCAGGAACGCGTGGAGGTATGAAGCTGAAATTTATATCAATTACTCAGGTCTACTGTCCCTTGAAGCTGTGAAAAAATCAAACTTCTAAGCCAACGTAATCAAAAGATACAGCCGTTTATGCCGCAAATTTTCGACACTTGCAAGGGAATCAAAACCTACAGGGTGCTTCCCGTGAACTCAGAATCTTGAAATTTGGTACGAAGCAACGTCTTATAGCATAGATAAAGGAAAAATTACGAAAACCATAAATTTGCAAGGTTGTACGGAACCCTCGGTGCGCGAGTCCGACTCGCTCTTGGCCGGTTTTTTTATGTTTTCATTCGCTGAACTGGTATTGATGGTTTAGGCGTAGAACTTCCCATTCGCAAAACGTCCCACCGAAAAAATATGTCCTATTCGTGGAACGTAATTTTTACAAAAGTCCCAATCGCAGAATGTCCCATTCTCAAAAGGTCCCGTTCGCACAAAGTCCCATTCGCAAAAATCCCGGAACGCTGACAAAATCCCGGGAAAATCTACGAATCATTTTTTTACTGATACAATATTATTAGAACTATCTTCATCGTAAAATCAAATCAAATTTGATTTGTAAAATCAAAGTTCGACATTCACCGATATGGTTTCCAAATGTCTACCTTTGTGTTAATGTTTTGTTTATAACTATGTATGTAAGGACTAATAATAGAACGATATGGTTCAAAACAGTTGATGACGGCCATCAAATTATCTTCCAGATAATTTTAGTGTTAAATCGTCGAGTTTCGTGACCGAAAAATGTTTCTCTTTAAAAGCCCGTTTAAATAAATGATTTAAAAAAAAAAAAAAAAGTTTCGCTTTTGTGAAAATACGGAATTAGGCGTCATTTGTTTTATTGTTTAGCGTAATTACTGTAATGGTAACAGCAGAACAGCAGATAATGCCTTATTAGAAACAAAGGCTGAACAAAAGACCTTCGGTTTTAGAATAGAATACAAGTAGCTTTAATTACGCTTACATTTATTTTAAAGTCATTAGGCAGTGTAATAATAAAATAAATTTTAACGAGGAGGTCGTCTAAGATATTCCTGAAAAAGTACATCCCAAGAAAAACATTTTCATTTAAAATGTTGCCAAGACGAGAGCATATATATATATATGGCTCGCACTGTCAGAAAGTTATCAGGTCTCACGTAGAGCCAAAGCTTATAACTCTACAAGCCCAACTAATACAAACTCTACACCTTAGTCAAAATATACAGCTTGACCGTTTCATTACTACAAGAACTAGATATTTGTATAACAGAAAAGTCATTAACAGTGAATATTATTATATTTTTAACTTACGCCCATGAGACGGTTGCGAAATGATGTACAGTCTACAGCACATAAAGCTTTACACTTGTAGTACGAGTATCACCTCTAATGTGATTGTAATAAGAACGTTACAAAGTACAAAGTGTCGAGCTCCACGTGCTCTTAGCTCTACATACTTGTATTTATCACTAGATTGATGGTGAAGGAAAATATCGTGAGGAAACCCAATGGTCTCAGAATTTATTCTGAGACATGTGTAAACAGACCCGGTCCGGCGATGGGCTCACCTCACCACCTATCACGTTTAGGAGTCCAATATATCTCGTGAAATGTAGGTATATGTAATGGGGTGTGAGTAATGGAATACCTCTGCCTACCCCCTCGGGGAGGAAAGGCGTGAGATTATATTATGTTATTACTATTTTTAATATTAGTGTAGATGTAGTATGGGAAAACAGAGACAAAACAACGTCTGGAGACGAATGATAAATTAGTGTACACAGTATAATGGGGTGTGATGTAATTTTTGCATAACTGAATTGGAGTAATCGCCTTGCGTGTGAGAGCCGGAAACAGAGATAGATTAGTCTAGAGATGAATGGAGACATAAACGCGGGACCATTAGAGACTTAAGCCGCGTTTACAGTAGGGCCGTTTTAACTTGGCTTCTCTGAACATAGGCTTCGCCTGCGAAAATCCCCTTCGTACCTACCGCCAAATGGTGGCTAAAAAAATTTATTGCGCAGCCATTTGAGCGATTTCAGAGGTGACAAGTTAAAACAGCAGTACTGTAGGTTATATGGATTTAAAATAGCTATTTTGAGTCTGCAGCAAATTATCGAGGCGCCGATAGTTCACGGTTCTAGAGAACATACCTACATGTTGGAATGGTAGATTTGCTCTGTACATGATACGGTAACAAGAAAGAAAAAACTTCAGTATTAAAAAATACTAAAAGAGATTTACGCTCTTTATAGTACAATCGGGTAAAACATTAGGCCTGTGACATTACGGAGACCAAAACAAACCTATTGACACCTCGCACTTCAAATTCCATCAAACCGTATCCATCGTTATACAGCAACCAAAATAATAAAACTTAAATATCTGCAACCTGTAAACAGTCCCTAAGGGCTTGTACACAAAACTGCGAATTTGCAACGCAGAAAATTGCAATACCAAAATATCAAATTTAAATTGCAATTTTTACGATGCGACGAAGCATCGTAGTTTTGTGTACAGGCCCTTAGGCTCAGCGGAAAACGCATGCGCATCTGCGGCACAAGACGAACGTGCGAATAGGAACAGTTGCGCAAGCGCCGAGCCGGGCCTGCACACTTCTGATAATAGGCTTTATTACCAGTTTCCATATTTCCACAATCTTTGATAATTTTTAGCGATATAGATAATGAACCATAATAAAAAATATATCAATGTTAGCTACTATATTGTCAATACCAACACTATGAGCTTTGATATTATGGATACTGGGTTCGATTCTGCATTACAGCGACTAAACTTATTTTAGTTTATTCCTGTCTTTATTTTACCTCAAAAAAAGAAAAGGGATAGAAGATAACCTACCGAATTTAGTCCTGTCAGAGGCTGTATTTTAGTCGTGACTTATTTACTTAGGCACTAAACACGTTATGAAATGCCTTAGTTGACAGGACTAAATATCACTAGTCTCTTTTCTTCTCTATGAGAAAGAAAATGACAGGACTAAACTAAAATAAGTTTAGGCACTGTAATGCAGAATCGAACCCAATGTTTGACTAAAGCCTGATTAATATTGTAAAGAAAATTACACTAAGTGCAGAACATTACACTCAGAGCAGATTACGAAATACTTTGGGATTATCATTTATCAAGTAAATATATGAATTAAACTTACGAGAGTCGGAAATTAAAACATTTATAAATTACCCGGAATAATACAATCATCAGTAGTAAGTAATGCTGAGGATGATCGAATGTTTTTTTATGATTCACATATTTTGCATACAACTGCGTAACTGCGTATTGTTTGGATGTAAACATAATCCTTTGACCGATGACAGAAACTTTGCGACCAATTAGGCAGATACAATAGACTGCTACATTCCTGGCACACCACTTTTGGGTTTTACTTAAATAAAATTTTACTCACAGACTGAAAACAACGCCAAAGGTCTTGGATATGACACCCATGGTCTTCTTCCAACCCTTGATGAACTGGCGGCGGCGAACCCCGCGGGGCGTCGCCGCACGCGCCCCAAACTCCTCGTACGAATTAATTTTGCCGGCTCCCCGACCCCACAACAGATTCCTTCATCAGTTTCATCACCGAGTCACTTCACTTAATCACTTGTCTCCTCTCCATCCGAATCCTGTCTTAGTTGCCGACGTCCGGCCCTTCTCATTACAATACAATCGTACACTCCCGATGACTTATTGAAATCTCCAATTTGAATATCAAATCGGGTGCAGCGTCACTGAGGCCTCGTTCCGTTCATCGCACGAGGGACGGGAGGCGCGGAGCGTGCGTTCTGCGGTGTGGCGCGGACGGCACTGAGCGCTGACAGGTTAAGCTTGTCTCGTAGAAGGGCCGAAAGCTACGACCGTTGACCGCTACGGGGGTGCCTAATGCATATAAGTTCGCGTGAATCATGCGCGACACACTGATTGCATAATTCTTTGTTTGCAAGCCTCCCTGGAAAATCTCGTGCCGGAAGCGGCCCGTGGCGATTGTCGTATCAACTCACACACGCAAACATTAAGTGCAATTCATCCGTGCTCGCTTTCTGATCGTTAGCCGCCTGGGGGTTAGTATTGCGTGAACAGTTGGCCGCTAGTGACCAGTCACTGGACTTGATTTAGGGTTTCCGTGCACTAAGCTGTCACGGCTACGGCCGGTGGCCGCTTCAGCCAGATATGGCCTACAAAAGTTAATTGTGTATCTTTTTGGAACAAAGTTCCTTATAGCACTTTTCGAAAGGGGGCTAGACGGAAAAAATAAGACCAAAAGTTGTAACGACACTTTTTGACAACACGCGCACGGCGTGCGTCTGTTTCTCTGTCTGTCTCTCTCTCATAGAAAGCAAGCCAGTGACACCTCTCAAGTTTTTGTTTTTTTTTATATAAGGTACATACACAAAAAAACCATTGCTGTGTGACAGGTAAGAGTGAGATTTATTCAACATCTAGATCGCGGTAAATATATATACAAACTCCGACACAAACATTTCTCCTATTTTAAATCGTCGACCCTTTTTTACCCACCTCCTAATCGTGGTGGCAAGTTCAACTACCTTTGATTGATAAGCCGTAGCGGTTTAGTGTGCGAGGACCCTAATTTCCGTCCATTTACACTAAAGGTCACGTTCGACGAATTGTTAAACGAAACAAATAACACCTACGCATCTCTAAAATAACCAAATGCAAGTGAAATCTGCAGCGGCAATAGCTGTTGATGTCAGAGTGACCTCACAATGTGAATCACTTACTGCAGATAGATTTAATAAAAGAACCAGGTGGGTCTGTGTCTGGACTGCTGTTGGTATAACGTGAAACCTCTATGTCAACGAGCTGACTAATATACCTTAATTAATGACACCAAACCTACGTCTCTAGGTCTTATTCTCTTTTCAAAATTACTGTGTTTGAGATCTAACAGATCCTCTTAATATGTTATTCCAGTTTTTACCCGACTGCGCCAGAAGGAGGGTTATGTTTTTCGAGAGTATGTATGTATGTGTGTATAATTGTTTGGCAGGCTTTGCAGCCTGAACGTATACGAGTAGTAACTACGAGTATGAAAAAAAAAGTTAATTTAAAAATCCAAAAACCCGACTGCCTAAAAAGCTGGAAACAAGACCTAAGTATTAGAAGTAGGAAGTCAAGACACATGGTCTTGACTGGTCTTGACTTCCTACTTCTCTTCCAGCTTTTTCGACAGTCGGGTTTTTGGTTTTTTAAATTAACTTTTTTTTACTATTAAGTAACACGAGTTATAAGACTTTAAAATACTTTTTCGTTACGGTATGATTTAAAAGATGTTTCACGTCAAAAACAATAATAGAATAATACAAAACTGGAATAACGTAAAAGGATCTGTGAGATCTTAAACGCAGTAATTATGAAAAGAATAAGATCCTTGGCATCTTGCAAGTACAGCGTCTGACACGCGAACAAATTAGAGACATGCAGACTTAACACCGTTTTTTGTCTTTGAAATCTAAATAAATAAAATAAAAACAATTCTATAGAACCCAAAACGTTGATGACACCGAGATTCCTTTGCGGGTTTGGTCAATTGTTACTCGTTCAAGAGTGAGAAAAGTTTTAAATTGTATAAAAATGTTATTCAATATAATGACCGGTTTACATTATTCCAGAAGAGATGGGCTCACCACCTATCACGTTTAGGGGTCCAATATATCTCGTGAAATGTGGGTATATCCAGTAATGGAATACCTCTGCCTACACCCTCGGGGATAAAAGGTTATTCATTATTTTTTTAATTATTCCAGAAGCACTTCAGTCCAGCGATCGGACTGGGGGACTACTTTTTATTCCAGCCTCCCCATTGCAGTGCTAACGTACGACTACGGAGTAGACGGACTTTATGGAGTCACTAACGGTTCTGCGCGGTTTCACTCGCGTAGTTCCCGTTCCCTTGGGAATACGGGAATAAAATATAGCCTATGTTACTCAGGGATCTTTTAGATTTGCATTGGTGACAGAATTTTTATAAATAAATAAAAAATTAAATAAAAATCCTTTATTTCAGACAAATTTTAGTCTAGTCCATAGTTTTTTAGTTGATTAGGCCTTAATTTAACTTAAAACTTTTAAAATCCGTCCAGTAGTTTTTGAGTTTTTTCGTAACAAAGATACAAACCTACAAATCTTTTCTCTTTATAATATTAGTGTAGATAAAGAGTGGGTAGGGAACGAACCCGAACTACAATTATGTCGTTTGGGATGGCTATCCCATACGATGTCGGTTTTTTTTTCATTTTTCATAAGATTTTTCACGTGTATTTAACGTTCAAAGGCAGTTAGTTACTGTTGAGAGTATGTCATGTGTCTAATCTATTCAAGGACCTATTAATCTAATTAAGACTAAGAGCATTTAATTTATGAGTCATTGTTGTCTGTAATAAATGAATAAAATACAGAAATAAATATAACATTCATTCATTCACCAGATCTTTCAATCAGTCTGACTTCAAACAATATAATGTAAACAAACGTGCACATTGTAATTCAGATGTCGTTTCTGTATAATGTTGCCAGCGCACGTGTTGAATAGAATGACCTATATCTGGGGATATCTTTATCTGATCCTATTCATAGGGTACGGGCCCTCTATAAAACAGGGGTGATTTGCATAAAGGTAAACTTTTGTGGATTTCGCATTAATTTGTAACACGTGATATGTAAGGGGTCGATGAAAATCGGAAGTCTGCTAAGCAGATTCCAGACAGGATATAATGTCAATTCTTCTTGACTTAGATGCAATTCACGTGGGGGTTTGTACATACAATGTCACGCTTTTTACCCGTCGGAGTAGGCAGGGACAATAGGTTTGTCTAGCCATGAAAATAAAAAAAATATTTCTGAAAACACTTATGCAACTGAAAGTTATTCGGAATCAAATGTACTACCTACGTAGGCAAAATAATAAACGAAATTTTTCGTAACGCTGCACTTGCATGTAACAGTCACAAAATCCATACATGAAAATAAAGGGAAATGTTCTGAGGACTTATAAACACACCCTCAACTGTTGGCCTTAGGAATCGATAGGTTTTAGGGGAAAGAGTTACTAGTATAGATTGTTAAGGGTACATCGATAATTGTTATAGATAGAGTAATAAAACGAATGTGTAAGTGAAGTAACTTTAGGCCATTTAGGTATATTTTGAGTTGGAAAGAAAAAGGAACAAAGAATATTCACGGCTAAAAATACAGACCACAAAACAATACTTTCAATAACATTTAGACAATAAAAAAAGAATATAAAATTAAGGCACAATAAAGATTAATAACTGAATTGAAAACATACAACCGCATTTCAACACAAACACCCAATTCCGTACTAAAATAGCGACGCCATTAAAATATTACGAGTAAACCAAGCACTGACCTACCACGTTCTAATTCCGAACATTGCGGCAATAAAATAAATACATCTGCAAAGTATCTGTATTCTGTAAGTAGGAGGCAATTATATGAATTTGTCTCAAAGTTTGAGTAGGTGCTCATAGTCTTATGTTACTGTTTAATTTTCTTTTATTTATCTAGTGACGGTTTTTTTAATATTGTTTTATGTCAAATGCGAGAACTTGCAATAACAGTAATCCTTACTTCTGTTTGTTACATTTTTACGTTTTAAACGTTGAACCGATCTTGAAGAAATTTGTCAGGAAAATAACTTGCATCTTAAGGAAGAAAAATTTCACTTTCTAGCCCAAAAAGCAGAGAATCTAGTTAAGTGATACACTCGATCCGGATTATTCTGTCGCTCATTCATACTTACTCCGATATTATACGAGTATACGAATCCAAAATAAACCCTTCAAATAATAAACAGAAAACCATTATTATTACAAAAACACGCTTAAGATTGAATGAAGTTATCGTAATCCAGACACGTTTGAAAATCAGGTGTGGTTTAAATCTTTACAAATTTTGCCAAAATAATTCCATTTTTACGCAACAAATCTCAACTTTACAATACTCATTGCCATGCTTGTCACATTATGTGTTTAGGAGACGTAATACAAGTACCGTGACAAATTTGGGCTGTCGAACGAAACTTTGGATTCGACTCGCATTGAACCAGCTGTATCAGTTACTACATTATTAACATAATAATGGAGTTTATTAACTTGAACCCTGTTTACACCGAGGCGGAAAAATACGTAATGAGATTGTATTATTTACAGTTACGGAATCTTTATAACACGTTTAGAAATAGTAATTAGAGAGTAGGGTACAGTGAAAGAGTTTACATCAACAATCCTGAGATAATAGATAATGACTTATAATTAGGTACATCAATTTTTATGGGTAAAAAAATTATGAGTAGGATTTGGCATCAGAAATAATAATGATCTTAATCCTTATTTTAAAAAGTATGTGTGAAAAACAAAGTCACATAATTATAATTCCCCGGTGTCAGTAGTACCATCGATTTGTACCATCGATGGTACTAGTGTAGTGTACTACTAACTGTTACTAGTATCTAGTAATATCATATAGGATAACTTGTATGGAATGTAGCCAGTGTAGCGCCCAGGTATTTCCTCTTTGAAAGGTACATTATATCTTAATTTTTACAATATTGAAAACGAGACGGGAAAATTAGGGATCCGATGCGAAAGAATATCTAGACAGTTCTGACATAATATAATAAATTCAAAAGTAGACTCAATTAGGTACACCTCGCGTAAAGGCAAAAAAGAAACAAACACTCAAAGGAGTTTCTCACCAAAGAACATGTTCAAAACTTAAGTTAAATGATAATGAGGTTTTGATCAGATTTCTTCCGGCCCATAACCATATTATAATATGTAACCCAATTTCGTAGTACAAATTGATAAATACAATACAAATTGATGATAATTGAGAAGTTTTTTTGGCCTGCTTCTCCTCAACTTACAACACATGCCACAACACAACGCGGTGGAGTTGAAATGACTCAAAATCAAAAATAATTGATTTCTATAGGTATTAAACATACAATCAGAAACGTCAATATTTTATAATAACAAGGCACTCTAAACTCGTCCATGAAAATTGGCTAAATGCAAACAGCAGCCCATCTCCACCGACGAGTTACTGGTTCCAAATGCAGTACTTTCAATAAGTGGACTTGTTTGAATAAAAATCATTTAGATTTTGTTATATATTGTAAGAAAATGTGTGTTTTCTTTGTAAAAGAGATTCAAAACCCATTCCAAAATCTTACAGTTCGGTGTAACCGTCTCCCGGTAACAAAACAGTTGTCACCTTGGTCAGTGTACCGAGCGTACCGTGTTTATTATTTTATAACTGTTCGATACTATATGAATCATGCGCACCATACCTCGTTACGCACGGGTGGATCGGGTGTTAGCTCCAAATATAGGAAACATTATAATTTGACATTAGTTTTTAATCTGGTGAGTATGACAAGGACCCGTAAAGTAAACAATAGACCACACGTCGTTCTTTGCCTTGAGTAGTTGAGGGCTTTCAATAATCGTGAACGCTATCAAATAGGATAATAGTATTGACAACCTGTGGATAGGTAACGTAATGTGATGATTATAGACTCTTGTAGTGGGCTAAATTTTGCGCTACACTCCAAAGAAGTATAGGCATTGGGGGAGGGGAGCAGAAGTAGACTATAGGCTCGCTGCATTAGTAGCCCTAACCAAGACGCTTTCTAATAGCATCGACGGCAGTAGAATATAATGATAGTATGGGTTTAAAAAGTAATGTCAGCAGTTGATGTTTGTGAATATTCTTAGAGTGAGGCCAAATAAAGTTGGCGAATAATCCCAACGAAGTAAATTCAAGAACCCGTCATTTTGACAGACAGTATACTGCAATTAAGCGTTTGATGAAACGCAGTAGAAAACTTTCGTTTGCCCTTTGTCTATGGGGTACCATGAAGCTTATTAACGTGGTCGTGTAATATACTAACAGGGTTTCAAATTGGAAGCTAGAAAGAAAACAAACACGAAAAGAAAGACAAGCTAGAAAAATGAAGTAAAAGAAATTTATTTTATTTAAGTTCAAAGATGAACGCAATCGTAGAACCATCGCAAATGTTACACCTAAAATATACGTAAGTTCAGTTCAGTAGCTAAGTATATTTTGTTTGAAGTAAGAGTAAAAGTAAGATTGTATGGTGAACTACTATAAACTCGTTTAACTAAATAAAAACTAAATCTAAGTAAACGGAAAAGGTAATAATAATGACATAACACGAGAGCGAGAAACTAGACGTGTTTAATTTTATTCTTCCGTTCGATATAATATGCGGGGATCATGAGAATTAGACGCCCGTTTCACTCTCTAAAAGAGAATACGTAAATCGTTTTTAACTTCTTACCAAATTTATCGTTCCGTCTGTTTATTTAAGAAATACTTGTATTATTTGATTGTATAATTAGATTTTTGTAATATACCTTAATGTATTGTATCGGGAGGCACGTTTTTTTATCAGCCGCTGTGGAGTGCATTCGTTCGTAGCAAAGTAATTGTAATTATTTTAATCAAGTCAAGCAATAAACTTCTGGATTATAATCAGTGGTTAAATAAGTTGTGTGAGAACACCGATTAAGGATGTAATTATTTGATTTATCATTTTGACAACTATCTTCTCATTTCGGATACTAGTGGAACTTGGTATTTAGGAATGTTTTTTGGTGAATTTTAAGTTTTATAATATTAATGTTATAATAATAATTGAGGGACACACACAAGTCACACACGGTTATTTAGCCCCCAACTAGGCAGGGCCTGTACTATGGATACTAGACTACCGATACTTAAATAAATATTAAACGACCACAGACACGAAGCCAACAGACATGGCCACACAAATCTTGGCCTCGAGCGGGGATCGAACCCGCTACCTCCAACTCAGATGACAGGTTCACTACCAACCGAGCCAAAATGTTGATTACATGTTGATACGTACACGTATAGCGAATTTAGATAAATAGATAGATAAATCATTTTATTTGCAACAGAATACACACACATACTTTAAAATAAGAAAATAGAAAAAGATAAACAAATCAACAAATAAATACAAACTACCTACTTACCAGCTAAACATAATGCAATGCAATGTATGTGTGTGCGTGGCGGTGCAAAGGGACACAGCTCAGTGTGTAGCTTTGCTCAAAGAGCAAAACACTGATTTAATGTTTATTGAAAAATTTCAATAAACATTAGCTCGCAGTTGGTAAAGGCTAAGATCCTTGTACCGTCTGATCTCAATTTAATGGACTGTAAATCCTTTAGAGTTAGATTACTCATAGCACCATTTAAATCGATTATGATGTGCAAATTGGTATAAACTTCGCATGTTTATTGCGTATCGATTTTATTTGAACTGTTTTAATGATAGAACTGCATTAACATTGTCTTATATCACGCTCGTAAGTATTTGGATCACCGATCTTTGCCCGTGGAAATTAAAAAAAAACTAGTTTTTGTAACATAGATTGCCTGACAGACAATGCCTTAACCAGTTGGTCTACAAGCATAAAATTTTGTACAGGAGTCTTATCCCTACTTCACCACTAGTAAAATATTTATTTGCAAAAGCAGCTCTGTCTCTCAATTCACTCGGAAGGAAGCAGTTTGTATCAAAATAGGGGATACAAGTTTGTATTGAATTCGTGATTTTTTCAAAACCCATGAACATGGGTACAGAAAGATCTCAGAAAATGTTGATACTTAACAGTATAGGATATAATTATATAGCTATTGTAGCACACACCGTTAGAGTTAAATTTGAACAGATTTACATTGTAAATTTAATAACATTAACATTGTAGAGTTAATCGACCAATCCGATCTCGGGAGCCGGCGCACGCGCAGCTCGTGTGTCGCTGTCGCTCCGGCGCAGCAAATGGGTCATCGAGCGGGAGGAATGGGACCGACGGCCATATTCAGGTTTTAGGATTAATTTACGGGATTGGAATCTACATCTACACTAATATTATAAAGAGGAAACATTTGTGTTTTTGTATGTTTGTAACGAATAAACTCAAAAACTATTGGACCGATTTAAAAAAAAATACCTTTAGAATGCTACACTATCCCTGAGTAACATAGGCTTTATTTTATCCCAGTATTCCCACGGGAACAACGCGGGTGAAACTGCGTAGTTCCCGTGCCCACACAAACTTTTGCTCTTATAGTATTGGTAGGATTAAATGTTAATCAGAATAAGACGTCGGGCATGCAAGGAGCGACCGGTCCCGCTTCTGTGCGCATGCGTCGACTGGACTCTATCGGGTTATACTTGTCTTCTAAACGGTGTAGTTTTATTGTCTATCGTAAAATTAAAATGTTAATAAGAAGTCTATATTGCAGATCGGATTACGCAGCTAAAGCTAATAAACGAATGTGAAAACTCGTGAAAAGTGGGTATTTCGAGAAATGGAATACCTCTGCCTACCTCCGCGTGGATAAAAGGCGTTATTTTTTTTTACGTTTATCCCCTTCGTGTGCAAGTCCGACTCGTACTTGACCGCTTTTTTAAATCCCTTTTGGCACTCGGCTATTTCTGTAGAATCCCGTAATTTATGACCTCATCCTAATGCTATGTTTACTAAGATAATTGAGGAGATCAGTCTCGTTTGTTTATTTACTACAAAAGGACCTTACTTATGAAAGAAATAATTAAGAAAATGATAAATAATTTGTATCAGTAAATACATGTATCAACGGTAGAATGCCAACACATGATTTGTTTTTATTACCCGTAACGATATAGTTGGTATGTTAATTATATAACACTTCTATTTTATATTTACTGACCTAATAGATCTTGCTTTGTGAATAACGCCGACTGACCGTAATTCTAATTTATCCCGACTTCTCCAGAAGAAGAGTAATGCTTTTCGGTTGAAAGTACGAGTCCATTCCTTTAGCTTAGCCTAAGCCGGTTGATAGATTTTTATAAAAGAAATGTCGTTATGGTGGCTTAGCTGAGAAGCCTTTTTTGAAAAAAAATCTCTGAACAACACAAATAAAACAACAAATAAATACTCAATGTGCAACATTGTCTAACACAGCGCAGATTTTGGTAAATTACTTGTTTGTATTTCGAATGACATGATTGGTACAGTCAAGAGCACATGAAGCTTTACACTTGTAGTGCGATTCTGACCTCTAGAGCGATTGTAATAAGAACGTTACAAAGCCCAATGTGTCAAGCTCTACGTATTTCAATAAACTCGGTACTTCGCTTATAAACGTCACTGTGTGTTTATTACCCAACTTTCCCAGAACGATAGTATGTTTTTTTATGTATGGTGTTGGTATCGCTCCGAAGTGTCATAGGAACACTATTTTTTAAAAATCTTTTCAGAGCCTTTTACATGTAGTCTGATTTTTAGACTTTTCTAATTAATGTAACATCTGACAGCATCCAGTGTCAAAATGTTAACATTCATTTGAAATAGTACATTATGATACAAATGTGCTAAGTTGACTATTATATACCTACAAGGCGATATTGTGTGCGCACGAGCGAAAGCGAGTGCGCCATAAGAAAGCCGCGTATATTATGGTCACATGCACACGTGTTTCATACGACGTTTTTCAACACACTTGTTCAAAACGACGTTTTTCTGAAAGAATGAGCGTTCTTGCCGGTTTTCCATTTTAAAAATTTTTCATAGGCCGGCTGCTAAATACTTACATTTCACTCGATTTTGATGGCAAAAAACTATCGCACGCGTTTTTCGCCTCGTTAGTATGTCCGGCGAAGTTAATAATAAGTTTTCTTCATTTTCTTCACTTGAAGTAGACATTTTCGCTAATATTAAACTTCACAATTAATCCAAACTTCGTCAAAGCCGACAATTATTTACGAAAAATGGCGCGTTGTTTTTTGATAATTAATTAAATTTAAATGTAATGTTTAAAACAGAAATAACAGAAAATTATAAATTAATTTGAGTTATTTTTTAGTAATAAAGCTGGATTTACCATTTACTGTTATTTTTCGCATAAATACTGTTTGTTGCTAAAATAAAAAGCTATAACCCGACAAAATTATATCGCTTCTTCTACTTCTTACTTACAACTTGGTACTAGGGTACAAATGTAAATTGGTCGGGTTAATAAACTAAAGGCACTCGTTCAATAATATACTATAAAAGCACGCGTGTTTAATATCTAGGATTATGAGAGAAAAATCGGTAGAATAAAAACGTCGTTTTGAGCAAGTGTGTTGAAAAAAATCTAAAAAAAACAAACGGCTACCGACACTTCATACAGTAAAGTTTAAAAATCAATTTTTTTACAAAAATAAATTTCAATGCTATTTAAAAACCAGTCAAAAAATACATTCAAAAGCCCCATGCCTGTTACAAGGAATAGTTCAAACAGTCTGAACTCATAAAATCGGGCGCCATTTTACTTTCACTGCCGCGTAGACAAAGGCGCAAGGTCTATTCAGCCATTAACTAAACGTTATTTCGTTTTGTCGTCTAATTACTGGTCCATTAGGATAGGGCGCTTTATGATGGGCAGATTGTCACGCTCTGTTTAATAGCCACGCGTCCCTAACCGTCCCAACTCGTATTTTCTTAGCACCAAAAATAGGCTTCGTTTGTTTAAAAAATAAAGTTAAAGCCTGATTTAAAACTTCTCTACATAAAAAAGAAACGAACTGGCTGATTGGCTGACTGACTGATTGATCAACGCACAGCGAAAACCACTGGGTCTATAAGTATGAATTTTTGCATAAAGGTTATTTAAGATCACCACGGGAACGGAAATAAACAGAATATACGGGCGACGCTGCTGGGTTACCGCTATAGTCAAGTATAAGCGAATGGTTACCATCTTGAAAATGTTTTAATGCACGAAACGACTTCAATAGTGTCTGAAATAAAAAAAAAGTCACGACTTTTTTAATCCCCGAGGGAGTAGGCAAAGGTATTCCATTTCTGGAAACACCCACACACGCCCTCGTCAAATTCATAATCGAAAAAATATTATAAAGAAAGTCGACCAAAAAAAGTTGGATCAGAGAAATGAGGGTCTCGTCACCGCGTGCGCGTGAGCATCGGGCGTCTACCTGCCCCGCCACTACTGTACCGTTACCCAGAAAAAACTATAACGCAGTTACCTAAAGGGTGCGATTAGTGGCCGGCTGACCTGAACCGATTGGACACAAAAAGATAAATTATGTATTCGCGTAAAAACTCGCCAGATGTAAGATTGGTGCTTGACATGTAAAGAAAAACCACAGAATGAAAGTTTTTTGGGAAGTAAGTAATTTTGGGTTAAGACGCTTTGTTCTGTGAACGGATAGAGCGAAGCAACATGCCCTTCTTGTTTAAGTATTAGATTTTTGGAATACACGAAATTGTAACAAAATTATCTTCAGAGTTGTTGGAAAAAGTATTGACATTAGCACTCTCGCTACTAGAAAACTCTATTGTAAGATTTTTATTGAGAGAACACAAACTGTTAGTCTCGTCTACAAAAGTTCCAAATCTAGATCTAGTGACATCTCACACTTTAAAATCGTTTAGGCTATGCCAATGGGATAGCTTACATACTTACAATTACATAAACATACTCCTGAAAAACATTATCTTTATTTTGGGGCCGTATGGTAAAAAGTAGAAACCTTTATCCCTAATTACAACCCGCATTTGATTCGATCTCGTCCAAGTGAGATGAACTGCCTACTTTTAAGACAATTCTTGTATACCGAGGGTTGGAATCAAAAAGAGTGGGAGAGCCATGCTTCGGCACGCTTGGGCCTTAGTGAGGTAACCGGAGACCCCAACCTTCCCCCCTCCCCTCCCCTCCTCTCACCCTACTCCCACCTCAAACGCCAGCAACGCAGTTGTGACTCTTGAGTGCAGGTGTCCATGGGCGACGATAGTCACTTACCATAAGGTGACCCGTCTGCTCGTTTGCCCCCTTCTCTTATAAAAAAAAAGAATATACACAACTACATGCCCTTCACAAATCACAAATTCGTTATACGAAATGCTTTTAACAGTCTCGCGACTACGCTTGCGCGGATGTGCTCTCATTGTCGCAAACGCACCTGCGCGGACGCATCTCTATCGGTTTATTATTACGGCATTTTGGCGAATCTATTATTCGTATCGTGGGAAATGTTAAGTAGACTTTTTTGTCTACACACCGAATTCCTAAGTTGTGTTGTACTCGGTTCTGCGTCAACTTAAAAGGAGTTTTAATGTATTTTTTTGTCGTTTTAGATACAAATAATCGCAAAACACACTAAATATAATCTCGGATTTTTCTCATCTTTAACTTATTTTGGGCTTGACAGGTAGTACTTAACCACTCGCAGAAAATGAGTTAACAATTTAGCTAGACCGATTTTTCGGCCTCTGTTGACAGCTTTGGCATTAGGAAGGGCAGACAGAGTGACACCGCAAAGATCCTTTTTTACTATGAAACGGAACCCTAATATTGTATCATTTCGTACGGTGTACCCTATATAATTTTAAGAAAAAAACTTACTTACATATCTATCACTAGCTCGACGCGCGACGGTGAAGGAAAACAATTCTGAGACATGTGTAAATAGACCCGGTCCGGGGATAGGCTCACCACCTATCACGTTTAGGGGTCCAATATATCTCGTGAAATGTGGGTATATCCAGTAATGGAATACCTCTGCCTACCCCTTCGGGGATAAAAGGCGTGAGATTTTTATTTTATTTTTTTATTTTAAACTAAAAAAAATAAAGAAAAAAATTTTGTGGTAACCAGATCTTTTTTTAATCAATTATTTATTCAGGCTTTTAATACAAGGTATTATGTCAGCCTCATAATGTCTGACATTCTAGATACATGGTATCCAGATAAAACTTTGTAATTTCTTAAAATTCCATAAGGTATGTACAAAAAACTCGTGTGCAAAATTTTATGTTTCCAGACCCACCAATGTAAGATGTGAATTGTCTCTCAGTCATAATTTTATTAAAAGTTCTATAGTTAATCAATCGCCTCGCCAATGTCTACCAATCTAGGTAGCACCTAGCACTTACATTTATCTAGGTCATTGCCCTCAGGTAATGTAGGGCCATCTTGCTCATCATGAGATGGTATCACGTCACCATTGTTTGCTGGCTTTAATTGGGCTCGTGGAAGGTGCCAGGCGGATTACGCTAAATGGGGCAAGGTCGGCGATGTTTTATAACAGATTTAGATGGTCATTGTTAATATTAACACCTTTAGGTATACTGATATAATAATAATGATTTATACCACTATGATAGGTAGAAAAGTAGCTTTTAACCGCGTCGTAGGCAGTTTGCGAGTTTTAAAGTATCCTGCGTCTTTTCTCAATATACAAGCAGTCTCCGTTTAAAATTTCATCCAGATCGGTTCAGCGGCTTAGCCGGTAGTAGAATTTTAATTCGTCTGTTTGTATTTTTTGTGTCTACAGCGAATTGTTCGATGGTACTAATTTTCTGAAACAGTATACAATATATTCTATGCAAAGATTAGGTACCTATTCTACTTTTGCAATTTTATTATCAGACTACATTTTTCCTGCGACATAGTTCGAGTTTAAAAATTAGTTTTTGTCATTTGTCAATATACAACCAGTCCAAACCAAATCTCAAGTATGTAGGTGTAGTAGTGTAGTTTGTATAGTAGTTTCCGAAATTTCATGATGAGTGAGCCAGTACAACTATTATAGAGGTAAAATTAGTGTGTTGGTATGTCAAGGATAATCTGTTTTTGTATGTTTGCTCCTTCAAAAAACTTTACGAAAACCTTCCTCGTTTATTGCTCTTTGTATAGTGAAAACGAAATCAAAATCCGTTGCGTGGTTTAAAAGATCTAAGCGTACAGACAGCGGGAAGCGACTTATTTGCATTATACTATGTAGAGAAGCGAAGCGAGCGAATTGCTAGTTCATAATACTTGTACTTAAGTATTTTTTAGTGATCGTAGTGATAGGGATTTTATTTCTAGCAGGATCAACCAAAACATTTTCTATAATAACATCAAAGAGATTAAAATATAATAGGGCATAGAAGGAAAAAAGCGAGGAAAATTTGAAACCAAAAGTTATTACAAGTGGGAAAAAGTGTAGTGTGATTCGACCGAATGACAGCTCGCGTTCATACTAACTGACACGACGGTTGAGCTTCAAAGTTTTTGTATGAAAATATTCCCAATACCCCCTCTTTGCCCTATTATATTTTAATCTCTTTGAATAACATTAATAAGATCATTTCAACGGCGGATTAATTAATGAGCTGCCGTCACGGCGGATGGCGCTATATTAGGAACGGCGACACATCCACTCCTCGTTTTGTACTCGACAGCCGGCATCCTCTTCGAATTCTATGAATCGCACGTGTTGATACTAATGTCTTATTATAATTCTTATAACAGTGCCGAGACAATAAATACAGTATAGAAACAGATGTGTTTGACTCCCAAAAAGCTTGGTTATTACATTATTAGTTGTTTATTGTGTAGAATAGAGATGGGTCTGCTACTCTTCTTCAACTAGCCTTGCTACCTATGAAATCGTAAATCTTCTGAATTTTATTGCACTTATCGTATTTTATTTCCAGTCGCAAGTGTGATTTCACACTGTGATTAAATCATTGCCAGTCAAATTTCACTTGTGAGATCTTGTGAAAAAAATCAGTAATTGCATCAAATGAAAATTATTATACATATTTACAAGTAGCAATCATACTCCAGCCCCCTAGCCAAGTGGCATTGCACAATCTGATCGAATGCTCTTTTAGATTAACATGTATGGGTTTGACATTCGCGTTCGCGCTCGTTGGCAAGTGCTTATGTCAATACCATACATGTCAATCTAAAAGAACATTCGATTAGATTGTACAATGCCACTTGGCTAGGGGGGCAGGCTGACTAAGAGTCGAAGTGGTCGCTTTGGCCGAAAATGGTCGGCGCTCATCATCATACCCTTCTCAAATGTAGACCTTCTCAATTGTTTTGTAACGATTATAAATGATTATCTAAACGTGAAAAACACTAGAACTTCGGTATTACTTTCTCGGTACCAGCAGAAACTAAACTTAGGTCCACAAAATAAAATTCCACTTATAGTTTGCTCCAAATACTGAAATTAATAAATCGATTTCGTTTAGTAGCTGAGCCTGAGGCCCACAAATACATTTAGAGTTTCGGAACTCTTCTCAAATAGCTTTTTGAAGTGACGTGAACATGCCAGGGAATTCCTGAAGGTGCGGTATTTTGCAAGAGCTACATTATCATCACCATCAACACCAACATCCTACTTGCTGAGCTATAGATCTTTCATCATCATACTTGAAGAATTAAGAGCCATAATTTCCCAGGCGAAACTATGGTCGATTTGGTGTATTTGGGAGATGGTCTTCGTTTTTTTTCAATTCCTTCCATATCTGACGGATGCACAACTTCCATTATGGGTAAACAGAACCAAAACCGGGACCAACACATGTGCTCGTGATATAATGCCACTAGGGGTTCATTCATCCACTGACTACGCCAAAAATTGCTTAACCAGCATGATATTTACAAACACATCAGTATCGCAGGGCTTTGAGCACCTCTTACACAAGTTACGTCAAAAACCTAGGAATTATCTTAGGCGTGGAATAAATGTTTTATTTTTGCAACTGAATTTAGTACGATTGTTATTTAAAAATGTATTGTGAAACGATATGTAGAAGAAACTTGTGTATATGAAAGACAAGACTGGATATTCGAAATTCTTTACATCTGTTCATCGTTCAACAAGAAGTGCATTTTTATTTTTACTCGACTGCACCGGATGGGTGGTAATGTTTTTGACGTTTAGAAGACAAAAAATATTGATTTATGACCTTGTTGCCATTATTGCGCGAGTTCGATCCGTTTATCGTCATACGAACTCTAGCATGTTAACAAATAAATGCTGAGTTTTCCAAAACTCTTTAGAAATCCCGCATACCATATCGAACAATTATTTTATTATGATTATCTACTTACCCATTCCAATTTGAACCGTATTACCGCAGCACATAACTACCATTAATGCTTACCTGTAAAAAAATTAGTTTATTTTTAACATATTTTGCAAACGTTTGGCAGACGCAAAGCGACGTTTCCAGTACATAGTATCAGAAGGATAATATTGTTTGTTTGCCTTGTGGAAAGATCGTCGCTCTGGAAATAGCCGACGCGGGCGCACGCGAAAATAGCGCCCAACGCAGCGCATCATCCTTTGTGAACTCCGCATGGCGCATTATGCGCGATGTTTTCTGTTTATTTCTTATGTTGGTAGAATAAATAATGCAAAGATTTGGCGGGGAAAGATATGTGTAAACATATATTGAGTCAATGACATTTATACCAACGTAGGTATCAAAGACGTTTAAAGAAAAAGTTTCTCAAAATGATTTTCTTCCAACCTCTTTGGTAGGTATATACAGATCGAAACAATAGTGTGTTCTACAATTTTATTGGTGTCTGATAAATTTAATGTTCTGTAAACTTTGATAAGTGTTTGAAAGTTTATACAGAGACAAGAGACACGACCGTTATACTACTAATATTATAATATTAGTAGTAAGTTGTTATAACTTTCGCATTTATAATATTAGTAGTATAACGGTCGTGTCTCTTGTCTCTGTATAAACTTTCAAACACTTATCAAAGGTTACAGAACATTACATTTATCAGACACCAATAAAATTGTAGAACACACTATTGTTTCGATTGGATCGGATGGATGTTTGTTCCTCTTTCACGCAAAAACTACTGAACGGATTTTGATGAAACTTTACAGTTATATAGCTTATACATCAGAATAACACTTAGGCTATATCTTATCCCCGTATTCCCACGGGAACGGGAACTATGCGGGTAAAACCGCGGGGCGCTGCTAGTATTTTATATTTCACGAAATATTTTTTATTCAAAATGTTAAATCTCCGAAATATCTTCACCGGTTTCTCTGAAATTTTGGTGCAACGTGTATTCGAATACGCGATTGGTTTGATATACCTAATACAAAACTAAAAAAGTGAGTCCCAGCAACGCGTTGCTGAATACAGTTACAGGACCAACACAAAGTTAATTCAATATTTAACTAAACACTTTTTTGCAAAAAATCTTAAATCATTAATTCATTATCTGTTATTTGTTAACAAACTTTGCCTTAATTTATTTTGACAGAACACTGTTAAAACCTTGCTGTGTCTCATAAATTGCATCGACAAAAAATTTAGGGATCTGTTAAGCGAAGTATTATTTGCTGATGCCACAATATTCGATTTTTTTTAAATATAATATAGCAATAAATTGTTTAACACAATTCACACACAGTTATTTAGTTTTTTTTCTTTTTATTGTTATTATTTTTGTCTTCTTATTTTTTCGTCTTGTTTAAAATTATAATTTTGTTTAAAAAGCTTTTTTTTATTAATAATTTGCCTGCCATCTCACCTGATGGAAAGTGATGATGCAGACAACGATGGAGCATGTTTGCCTGGATAATGCCTATTCACTCTTGCCTTGAACTTACATGTATAACATCCACGCTCTTTTTTCAGTCGTTGTGCTAGAATGGGGCGTCACATGGTACTCGTAGGTACTCTTGTCGAACATCTTTTATTACTGTGACTTGAGTTTGTCCCAAACTAGGCAGGGCCTGTACTACGAGGAGATTTTGGTTTAGTCTTGGTGTGATATAGTTACGGCGATTTCGTAATGAGTGAGTCAATGATATATAATGATAGATAAATATTTATGCATATAGATTGATCTAATCTAGAAGACGCAAACGCTTACTTTATCTCTTTTTTACGACTAAAAATAAACCCATAATAACTTAATATTTTATCAAATTAACCTACAGAGCCCTTGGGAACGAACGCTTTCCAGTTTTAAGTGGCTTTAAGTTATAGCCAGGTCGTTAAGTTCGCGATAACATCCCTCAAGTATGTCGTAAACATTCAAATCTATTGTTGGAGCGAACGGTTCAAATTATCGTTGACTTTATATGTCACATTATTCCTAGACGAACTAGTTTTTGAACTTACTTAGGTTTTTATTGCATAATTAAGACCTGTTGGAATGAAGCCTAGAGGCTTTATTGTATATTTATAATTGGAATCGGAATCGTCTTTATTTGACATTTATCAAGCTGCCATCGCTTGGTTTTTAGACACTGACAGATGTACGTCAGAAGCTTTGAGTATAAAACCAACGTCAGAAATGTATGTAATAATGCACTAGCTCGAAGTTGAATTAAATCGACGGAACCGGGCAGGCCCAGAAGTCTTTCTAACCTTATGTACCACGGTCCAGAAAAGGGCTCACCACGTCTAGGAGCCCGATATTTAATCTACTGAAATCTAGATAGGTACTTTAAACTTCCAATAAGGCGTGAGACTGGCTGGTTATGTTGTTTAAGATTTTTGTGACTGCGGAAAGGGCATTTTATGAGTGACAAATTTTTTGAGTGTTTAATATTGAGATTGAGGGCGAATTTTCGCTTGAGGACAGTTAGAAAGAGATGCCGTATGATTTGCATAAAGCTGTTCTCAGGTAGACAACCCTGCTTGAATTACGTTCTGTAACACCATATCAAGTAGGTATCAGTTTTTAAAGCAGCACTAAACTTGCTTTCAGTCAATAAACACGTTTCATCTGTTTCACTTAATGATTTCAATAGTCATCAATTAGGTTAAGAGCCGGTAGAACCCGACAGCGATTGTATGCTAATGCCCGCATGGCGTGCGCGGGCGCAAGGGCAGACGAGCCCTCATTCAGTTGATTAATTTCATCTCTTGCGAAATTCTGCGATTAAATTGATTGTTTTAATCGAAACCTTTGTTTGTTCTGATTTGAAAAACTGCATGCGGGTGAAGAGTCTGGTGTTGTACATCTATATAGGTGTGTATATACATGAAAATCAATTGCCGCATGGTATGGTTTGCTAACGAGGGCATATTTCCTCAACTTGACGAGTCTTCTGCGCCTATTTCAGTCCTTGAGTAATGAAGTAAGAGATTTTCCGCATGTATGAAGATCATCACGTGAGAAAAGTTCGACCGATTTGGCTTTTTTAAAAACATGTACCCTCACAATTGCCCTTACAGAATTGCGCCCTCCGCGAACCGCTACTAAGTTTTTAAGCAAATGCGAACGCTTCCTCGACGTGGTTGTCAGAGCACATTTCACTAGTGTAATTTTGAACCCAAAACTGTGTCAGGTTAAAACAAATCAATCAACGAAAATAACTCTTGGACACGTCGTATAAGGAGTGAAGTGGACCGTGAGTAAACATAACCAAGCTCATCGAAGTCGCTCGAAACTTATTAGTGAAGTTATATTGAGTTAGCCAGGAGAGCTGCCTTGTTGGCAGTCGAATGGGTTTGACTAGAAGTTTGACTTGTTTATAGTTTTTTAGTTCACTACGTAGATCAATTTAAATTTTTCATTTTTGTTAACTAGACCGTAAAGGAAAACATCGTGAGGAAACCGGCAAGGTCTCAGAATTAATTCTGAGGCATGTGTAGCAGACCCGACGGTAAAGGAAAACGTCGTGAGGAAACCCGCAGGTCTCAGAATTAATTCTGAGGCATGTGTAGCAGATCCGGTTCGGCGATAAGCATCGCCTATCACGTTGAGGTGTCCAAAGAATACACTGGTATACGTGGGTATTTTCCGGGTATTTAAAACCCCTGACAACCCTTCGGGGACAAAAGACGTGAGATTTTTATTTATTATTAGTCTAAAATATATTTTGTAGTAGTATAAATAATAAATAGTGTAGTGTAGTAGTTTCAAATTAATTGAAAATGTAAATTGTTTAACATTAGATAGAACCCAGCTTAACTAAGGTACATTCGTTTCGTTGAATTAAACATCTAATTTGGTTATTTTCCACAGAGTACTGTGAACTCCAGAAGTATTTTCCCTATCCTACAGAAGCTCTCAACAATCTCTAATTTTTCGGTTCGCCAATTCCCTTTATTATGTACAATTTGAACGCAAACATCATCATCACAATAACATCAATATATTTAACCGTGTAATGAGACGATGACTTTGTTCAAAACATCGGTACATTAATTAATGAGGATGGAAGAAGTGTAGTTAATTATAGAATCTAAGCTCAAAGAGAAATAACAACAGTTTTTATGTGATTGTCCTTCAATACTAAAATTACCTTTGATGATACTAATTTTACTTTGCTCACGCTTTTATCCCCGAGGTACCAGGTATTTAATTCCTGGAAATACCCATTTTTGACCTGTTTTTTACCCGACTGCATTACAAAGATAGTTACGTTTTTACACGTAGTAGGGATTACGATTAATGTAAGTACTTGTTAAAATAAAAATAAATAATCTCACGCCTTTTATCCCCGAGACATTCTTTGGACCCCTAAATCTGATAGGTGGTGAGCCCATCGGCGGACCGTCTTTTTTACACATGCCTCAAAAATAATTGTGGGACCTGCGGGTTTCCTCAGGATGTTTTCCTTCACCGTCGAGCTAGTGATAAATATGTACGTAAGTTTTGAAAAACTCATTGGTACATGCCAGGATTCGAACCCGAGCCTTACTGATTATCATCATGTGAAGCAGGCTCTTTAATTAACCGTAAGGCTATCACTGCTCTTTAACCGTAAGTAGGTACTTGTTGTTGTAATGTTTTAAGCCCATTCACAGTGTACACGCAAACGAATTAACCAATTACTTAACATATTTATGTTAAGCTTAAGCTATTTACGAGGCAATTAAGCTTTTATACGATATTATACTAATACAACACTTCTTGTTGGTTCCTAACGATAACTTCGAACCTTGACATAAGCAGTTTTGCGTAGTTTATTTTAAATTATCGGTTATTTTTAGCGATGGAATTTATAATCTGTTTGAAGCGACACTACATAGAACGCGCCAATAGACGGCCCAGCTCTAAGCCGCGCTATCGAAGTTTTCTAATGAGTTTGTATAAATACAACTGTTTAACAACAACCGTTGGACCGGGGTCGCCAGGCACGATCACCGCGCCTGGCGGAAAATCTTTCTTTTTCACGATGGGGACGCATTCCACCTCCGCTTATTTATATATTTATAAATAAAAACTAACAATACTAATTAAAGAAAATGCAAAAAGGAGTAATTATTTAATTAAATTCAAAAACATTACCCATAGGACAACAACAACTTTAAACATTAGTACCAAAAATATTTACCGGTGAAAAGTGGGTAAGTTCAGGAATGGAATAGGGATCGCCGTAAGGGAATAAAAACATAAGCATATAAAACGCGTCACAGAATAAGCGCAATTCCTTATACACCCAAATTAGTATATTAATATAAAAAAAAATATGATGCAATCGTACTTTAGTTTTGTATAACCGAATTTCTTAAATATAGAGCAATAATAGATCCATTTCCCTTCAATTCAGTTACGCTAGTTAATTTTTCGGAAAAAATTTACACATTAAAAAATTTCGAAATCGATTAAGTAGTAGATACTGAACAAACAATTTTCAGGAATTGCGCTTATTCTGTTACATATTGTATTATTGTTATACACACTAAAAACCCTTTACAGGTGCGGTAAAAGCTAAGCTCAGGCATACCCCCTACAATCAACCTAACATACTTACCAATCGAATTAATAGCAAAGTAGCGTATCTCGAACATGGTTAATAATGTAAGTGACCACAAAACATCAATTTTGGGGCAGGGTCTATCATGTAGGTAGCAATTTTACTGGAGTAGGTCTACCGGTAACGTTCCCACGACCCACGTTTTCTGATAATAGAGCATATTTAATGTACTTAAATAGATACGGCAGGATAGAGTTTATCAAGAGAGCTGGGCTGTGGGCAAGGGCGGATTCCGGGTGGGCTGGGTCTAGTTAGTAAGTAACAACTCCTTATTGAATACGATTTTACTAAGTTAATACGCCTGAATTTTTTTTTTATTTTTTTTTTACGCCTGAATCTTTGTAACGTTCAGAAAGGCTGAACGAGCGATTTAAAGTTCACTGCTGGATCAAATGGCATAATCGTGGCCTAAAATAGAGTTTCATAGTATAAATCTTTTAATTTAATTTGATGACATAACAGAAAATGAAAACGCAATAGATTGCGTTTCTAGATTCAAGAAGAAGAAGAAGATTCTAATCCAGTCTTTTTTTTTTACAACGTAATGAATACGACGCCAGCCATGACGTATAAAGACGATAATGTTTATATTCAGCAATGCAAACACGTGAATACAGAATAATGAATAGAAACTATTCATCATTACCTTATAAGTTATACATTGGCCTAGGTACACATTTCATTGACAGCTCAAAGGAGGAAACCCATTTTTTGTGCGAACTTATCAGAAAATATGACTAATGGAAAAGCTTCCATACAGATAATTGATGACGATGATGTGTGATTATTTTCCAATGACTACCCACTTAGTAGACCCCGCAGGCAAACACGTTCACTATAGTCTTAGGCTGGGGTCCCACGGTCCGCTATTCTACGGATCAGCTACACTCAGCCGACGAGCACGGACGGCGACGCACCACAGGCAGGGCCGGTCCAACGGTGCGTGTCGGTGTGTGTAGATGTTTTTATGTTGTCATAATGCAAAGCGAAAGAAAGAGAGAGAAGAGCGCACCTTTGAAGTTACCGACTCACGATGGATACGGGCGCACCGCCACAGACGTTCTGTGCTATCACGGACGATGCCGGTCCCACGGTGCGTCGTGCGAGCTGGTCTGCGTGCATCCGCGATTTTACGGACCGTGGGACCCAAGCTTTAGGCTCTACTTATGCATAACATTAGTGAAAGTCGTATTTGCAGCTTCAGCCCCTGTTCACTCTTTTATAGTTTATCTTTGAGAGAGCCAATGACAGTTTAAATGTGTAGTTTTTGTGATTTATTTTCGAACCTGATTGAGTTTTGTCGTTTTAAACTAATATCAGATAAGGTGATTTGTAAGTTTGTCTGTGTGGGAATATCTGAAACTACTGAGCTGATTCTGAAAATACTTTCGTTGATAGAAAGCTGCACTATTCCGAGTGACATAGAAGACATTTTAGCATGGTTTAACATTGAAGCGGATGAAACCAAGCTGTTCAGATAGTATTCAAATAAAAATATCTTCTAACTGTGTTAAATGTTTTATTTAAAGTATGTAATTTTATTTTATTTTATTGAAATTATTTAATTTTTTTTAAATTAATTTAATTGCAATTGTTATTTATTATTTGAATGTAAATTCTATGGGCCTCGAGTCTGAAATAAAATGATTTTATTTATTTTATTTATTAATTTATTACAGCTAATATGATTTACCAAAAAGATCTGACAAAAATTTTACTATTGTATTTTAAATAACATTTTTAAAATGCGCTGTCTACTAGTTAAGTTGCCTGTGTTACTTCTTATGACGGAAACTTATTTAATATGCCAACTTATCAGAAAACATTACTAATAGAAAAGCTTCCGTCCGACAAATAATTGGCGACGACGAGTGTGATTATATGCATGCCAATTTGATTCCATATACGAGCATCATCATGAGATCATTTTCTAATTACGTGAATCATTTGAGGGGTTTGATATTTTTTTGCATTCAGATAATTAAATTTTCCTCTTGATTTGTCCAGTACAGAATGTTACAAAATATAGGATGTCACAATGACTATAAGGTAAGTGTTAATAAGTTAAAAGAATTAAAAAAATTGCTACCGGAAAAGACTCAATAAGCGAAATATTAAGTTTCCATTATTACCTTATCGAAAACACAAAATAGTAAATGAACCATAGTCTAAACTTTTTTAAATTACCGGATTTATTACTTACTAGGTTTCCACAAAATTTTATACTATATCGGTAACCGGTACAAAAAAAGGTTGCAACTACAAAAAATATATTCTCAAGCCTTTTCCACCAAGGGGGTCGACCGAGGTATTTAATTCCTGGAAATACACACTTTTCATCAGTATTGACCATTTGGTTATCTAGCGTATAATATATTTTACCCTCAACGTCGAGCTAGTGATAAATATGTACTTATAGTAAGTTTTTGAAAAACTCATTAGTGCGACTACATTAATAGAAAATCTGTTATTTTCCGATTATGACAGAATTTTCCTGACAAATAAGGCTGGGATGTTTTATGTACAGACATCAGCTAATGCGATTAATTACCCTATTACTACTAACTTAAGTTACTTATTCCATATGAGTAACTCGTTTGCATGCATAATGTGTTGAACAGAGTAACATGTATTCTATTGAAGTAAATCTAAATTCGATTATGGCTCTAATGCACACATTTATAAGAATTATCGACATCAAATTAATTACATTAATAGATAAATAAACTGTGGTACAGAAAGCAAAATTTTTATCTCTACTAATCTCTATCTACTTCAATACTAATAGGTACAGTCAAGAGCTCGTGGAGCTTAGCACATTGGACTTTGTACAGTTCTTATTACAATTCTTCAAGAGCACTTCATGTGCTCTTGAAGAATTACTTATTGGGTGTGGCTGTGCCACACCCAATAAGTAATGCCATAACGTTCTAATACGAGTACGAGTAGTATCATATAAATGCAAAAGTAACTTTGGAAAAATGGAAATACAGGCGTTTTTATTCCCGGGAAAACAAACATTTAATTAGGGACGTGATAAACTAAAGTCCGGACGGAGCCCAGACCGTAATGGAGACACAACAGGCAACTCTATTGCCCTCGCCTTTGAACGCTCATGCTTTATTAAGAACTAGCAGCGCCCCGCCGTTTCACCCGCGTAGTTCCCGTTCCCGTGGGAATACGGGGATAAAATATAGCCTGTGTGTTATTGTGATGTATAAGCTATATAACTGTAAAGTTTCATCAAAATCCGTTCAGTAGTTTTTGGGTGAAAGAGGAACAAACATCCATCCATACAAACTTTCGCATAAATAATATTAGTTAGGAATATAATTTTAGCAATGATGGTTCAACAACCTGTCAGTTAATTTAAAAGTCAAAGTTATGTTACTGTCAAAATAACAAAGCTTACTTATAAACTTAAGATTGTTATTCCAATAACACATCACGGGACCAGCGCTGGTATTCCGCGATTCCGAGAATACACGAGATTCCAAAAAGAGGTCATAAAAATGCTAATCAACAAAATGTCATCCAACATGACAAATCTCAGGATTCTTTGTTAATTAAAATTTGAATTTCATGTCGAAATAGTTACTTGGAATTTTACAATATGGTTCATGGACTCGTCTCTTTGTTAGCTAGTTGTCAAAACAAGTATAAGTAGGTAGACAAATACATTCAAAGGTCCGATTCGTTCATGTATGTAGTAGCTTAGCGCTACCTCTTTCAACCGTCTAAATTTAATTTGACCCCAAACAAAAAAAAAACTTATTACATTTATTAAGAACATTTATAACACATTTGCTCGAAAAAGGTGTTTTATTTCACCAATTTCAATATCGTATTGTATCTCATTACGCCCAAGTGCGGTAAGTGTAATGTAAAACGCACGGTTTTCAAAGATGCTCCGTCTTAAAACGAACGGTACTTTTTAAAATCTCAGCAAAGAGTTTTTATGTCAAAAAAGTTGTCAACATTTTATGATTAAAATAAACTTTGGGAGATATAATAAAATAAAGAAATAATTATGTACATAATTATTTAATTTAATTAACTTTGACAGTAAATTACAACCAATTAATCTGTAACAAAAACACAAAAATACTAATTTACTTTATTAGTAATACTGGCTGTTTTTTGAGTCTGCCTAAAAAAAAAAATAATCCACCAACAGGCTTCGTCAAATTTGAAAATTAAATTTCATTCTTAGAATCCACAACAAGCTTCGTCCAGGTCACAAAAAAAACGTATTAAAATATAGTTAAACATGTCAAAAGAGTGCAAGTTTGTAATATTATTAAGAGACAGAAACGATCGACTTACTGGGCAAGCACGGTTCATCATCAGTTACTGCCAGGTGATATTATGGTAAAACTTGGCCAAACGCAAGCCTAGGAGGTAGTTTTTTTAGTTTTTTCTTTATGGAAAACATGCTAAAAATAATTTGTGGCAATCTTCATATTAATAATAATAAAGCTATAACAATACATCCAAAACTTAAAACCAATACTTATAATAAGTCTTATAATAACCCACGAAGAACACTATTTGCGGATATTTAATTAAGTGTGTTTATATTTTTCATAATTGATGCTCATCTTTTGTTAATCGGATTCCATTCGTAAAATAACATATGCCCATAACTAACTACAATGACATACGAGCAAACAGACTACATCTCTACAAGGGCGGAAACAAAGCGGCCCTCTCACAATGAACCATTATTTGTAACTCAGTAGCCAGTAGCTATCTAAGCGATAATAAGACGTTCAAATATTTCTCTGCTTTATCTAAACATGGATAGCGTTGGAATCTGTCCCGTTAAATGTCCAGACAGTGATAAAATGTCCCGGAAACTTATCGTTTGTTTAGAAACGCAAGAACTTCAGTTCAAGTTTGATTATGCTCAAAGTATTGTCTTAGTTTTACTATAAGTAGATATTAATGGATGAAAAGTAGAAATTCCTGTAAATAAAAGTTCAGTCGCATTGTTATTTAGATTATGATTATTGATATTTCAGTATGAAGTAGAGTTTAAAACAATATATTGCATTTATTTGTACCATTTTTTTAAAGAACAATGCCCCATAGGAGGCGATTATACTCTTTGTTTACGTTTACAGAAATAAGGCCACATTGCAGCGAAGTTGCTCTAAATGATTGATCCCTCTCTGTCCCGTAAAATTGATGCTCGCATTCCTAAAATCGTGCAAATATTTACGACCGATATACCCGTAGCTACTTTAGTCACCGGACCTTGCATAAAACTTAATTTCAAACTGTTTAAACTCATACAAGGGCACACAAATATCGGTTTGAGTTGAAACATTCGTAACATTGACAATCGAATTATGAATGGCGGCATTGGCGGCCATTAATATTTGTTTTGGCGGCAAATCGATTTTTGTTTGCGCGGGTAATTTGGGCGCGTGTGTTATATTCTAAATGGAAACCTAATGGATTATACACATTGTGTAACGCATACACATAGTGCTTACAGCGTCGGTATAAGGCATTATGTAGGTACATATAATATCTACCATAGACTCGTTTATTTTTTTAAGACTGATTGTACAGTCAAGAGCAAGTCAAGCTTTACACTACCAGTTTAAGCTGAGCTCTGATTTATACTGCGCGCCATAGAATACAGGGCCGGTTCAAAGTTCAAAGTGTCAAGCTTAGCGTGCTCTTGACTGTACCTTTGTCGTCATTTTCACCTCATGGATAATGACAAGATACAGATTCCAAAATGACTATTTAGTCATCACTCATCAGCCAGTCAACTTGGCACTTTATATTTTATCCCCGTATTCCCACAGGAACGGCAACTACGCGGGTGAAACCGCGAGGCGCTGCTAGTTAAATATAGACAAGAAACCACCTGCGTTCTGTTTGGTTGCATTTTTGAATGACAAAAGAATGAACTTTGACTCAATGTTCAAATACATTGTAATTTAAACAAAAGAATGAAAGAACAAAAAGCAGTTATTTTAGAATAATTGAATCATCGATAATAACACAATGGTTTTAAAAGAGACAGTCAATTGAAAGGTCATGGGTTCGAGTTTTCCATTCGAATATTTGGTTTCAAAACCTTTGAGTAGAGCATTAATTTCAAAGCCAGATTTTCTAATATTGTGATGTCGTGATTCCATTTTGTAAAGTGTTAAACGGATATTTGACTGTAGAAGTATATATGACTGACTGACTTATCAACTCGTATCCATAACCACTGATCCAGAAAAGCGAAATATGGTTCCCACTTGAGTCCAATTTTGGAAATATCTATAACTCCAAAACAAGCCATTCATTATTGTCCTGATGAACGTTTTACAAAATGCATTTCTTTTTTCAAAATTTACTGTACAGCTTCTGAGAATGTTTTTCAAAAACTTCTGTTGTTTACAACTCGACGGCGCAGGAAAACATCGAGAGGAAACCCTCAGATCCCAGGATTGGCGGTTGAGTGACATGTATCTAATCTAACATAAACCAGAGGGGCAGTTCCACTAAATGTCAACGGTTACAGTTAGATGACATGTCATGTCAATGGTCAGTCAATGGTGTTATTTGCTCTGAAAAGTGCCAAGATAACACCATTGACTGACCATTGATATGTCAATGTCATCCAACTATAACCGTTGACATTTAGTGGAATTGGCCCCCTGGTCCGGGGTTGGGCTCAACATCTTTCACGTTTAGGGGTCCGAAAAGTAGCACTTTTGAAAAGTTGGTATTTCCAGAAACTGACCACAACGGGAATAACTCGAACGTATTTTTTAAATTTTACCTTATATACTAACATCATCCATATAATTTACTTTAAAATTGTCATAATAGTCATTTCGATGACTTTTTATTAGCATTTAGCAGACAAACACGAGTCCTGGGGGCCAATTCCACTAAATGTCAGCCATTGTCATCGAACTATCATTCCATTATGCTGCAACTGGCAACTATGACATCTAATTTGTATTCCACTAAAATCATAGTGGCATTACAATGGAATGACTATGGACTACGTTAGGTGTTGCCTACCATATATAACTATTACTACCATGCGTGTCATTAGTTTTATTTCGGGTTTTCAGCACTAAAATCTTTAGATGATTGATTTTATTTATGGTACATGTGACATTTCGATAAGTTTTGAAGAAACTTGTGTATTTTTGTGCATAGACTCTGAAGCAGAGCTAAAATCTGAATTTCGTGTCGTGTTTAGGGCTGATGGCTAAATTGCCAATGCCTTAAAATAAGGGAAAAAAAGCAATCACTGGACAGCGCCATTCCATGGTAGGAATAGTAGAATACCAAAAGTGATCAACAATGATAGTTGAATTATTGTGAAAACTGACTGTTAACAGAATACGAAAAGTGTCAAAATTTGACATAATATCACCATTGAGTGACCACAATCATGTAATTGTCATACAACTATCACCGCTGTCATTTAGTAGAATTGGCCCCCTGGAAGCTATTAAATCTCTATTCCGTTACTACTATTACGAGATGCAACGATAGCTACCTATATAAGGGCAGGTAGGCTACTGTAGCCTCATTGTACTACAGGGCACGCTTCTCGATAAATATGGCAATAACGGAGACAGACGGGACGGACGGAATTAGTATGGTAGACACAATTGGAGACCTACTGAGAATACTAACATAGTACTAGAAGCTTCAACAATAGGCGCATTTTTATTAATCTTACTAGCGACCCGCCCCGGCTTCGCACGCAATGCTGAATTTTATTTGCTATAAACCATCCCTGGACCTACTCGAACCCACACAAAAAGTTTCATCAAAATCGGTCCGGCCGTTCTCGAGTTAAATCGTCAGGAAGGAAAACCCGACTTATTTTTATATAGTAGATAAGTTGTTTAACGAAATCATTTGATAAAAACAACATAAAAAATGTTTTTTACTCTAACTATTTAGTGTGGTGCTGTTATCAGTACTTTAAAATATGCAATTTTAAAAGGTAATGAGATAAGGAATTTTACTGATAATTACATTTTGTGATTATTATTACCGTGTAAAATAATGAGGTCTTGGCGTATAGGTTATCTATAGACATAGTCTTATACTCGTACTACATTTATTACTAAATTGGTAATCAAAAGTCAAAAATAGCAGTGATAGCCCGAACGGTCGGAAACAGCTGCCGAAAATCAGTGAGGCTCGGGTTCGAATCCTGGCATGTACCAATGAGTTTTTCAAAAACTTACGTACATATTTATCACCAGCTCGACGGTGAAGGAAAACATCGTGAGGAAACCCGCAGGTCCCAGAATTGATTCTGAGACATGTGTAAATAACACGGTCCGGCGATGGGCTCACCACCTATCACGTTTAGGGGTCCAATATATCTCGTGAAATGTGGGTATATCCAGTAATGGAATACCTCTGCCTACCCCCTCGGGGATATATATAAAAGTACACTGATAATCAATTTATTTACAAATATTTTACTTAGATTATTTTTGTGTCGTTTCACTGTTTAAAATTGTAACTGAAACCATACTTTACTGATAGTGTATAACTTTTTCATTGCACGCCATTTTGTTTCAATATTAACAGGAAAAATCCCTTTTCTGATTTGCTTGATTAGCAGTTAGCTTTCAACATAGTACCTATTAAAAAGCGTTAAATTGACTAAAGAAATACAACACGATTGAAACTAGCTCCCTGCATTCGATATCCATCATCAGACGAAACCGCATTAAACTTGCATTGATATAAAAAGCAGACAAGCTTCTTACATGCATCGCAAAAATAAAGGTTCAGAGATAAATACTGGGACGGTAGTACCTACTACGGTTTCTATACTCACAAAGAAGTAGCCTGGAGGCCTGAATCGGTTCTCCGAATAACGATTTTATATCTATACTTTTTGGCACCGAATACTCAGAAGTAACGGCTGAAATATATTTAATCGGAGAACCGTGAAAGTCCCCGTTTCAAGCCGGTTTTTCGAGATAAGAATCAGATGATAATTGATAAATATAAATACGATAATTAGATTTTTTTCTGTGTTAATAATGCTTTATACAAAAATGCACTCTTAATCCCAAGGGAGTTGCCACAATGGTATTCTTGAAAGTACACACTTGTGTTAAGTGTATTTTCTCGTACCTCCTAAACGTGACAAGTGTTGTAACATGTAGTTCTGATCAAAACCCATTCTGGGTCTACGTAATTGGGTAGTTGACAGCATCGAAATTAAATTGCGAGTAGTCATACATTAAAAAGATTATCCCAAAACACCTCGAAATATGTATTTCGATTTTCAATTTACAATTATAGCAAATTTAAAAATAATAAAACAATCAAAAAAAGTGCTGCAATTGAGTACTACAAACTATGACGTCACGGTTTGCTATTTCAGTACATTTTCCATAGTAAAATTTCGTTTTGACAGATCGTAAAAAGTAACTGATTTGACTAGGTAGGACACAACCCTATTCTTCTGATATCTGCCTTCACTATTGAGCCTAGTGATAAGGCAGGAGCGTTCTTTTTCATTCAAACTCAAACTCAAAATTAATTTATTTCAGTAGGTATACAAAATACACTTTGAAATGTCAATAACAAGGCACACTAAACTCGTCCATGAAGATTGGCTAAATGTAAAAGCAGCCCATCTCCACTGACGAGTTGCTGGTTCAAAATGCAGTACCCCGAGAAGAGCCAGCAAGAAACTCAAGGGCAGCTCTTTTTAGTCTCATGTCTTACTAGTAAATATGGTTCACAATAATAATTATAATGAATAGCCTTACATAGCGCTGAGTCTGTAAACCCATGCATTTTGGTCTACTAAGTAGTCGGTAATTTTATAGTAGCCTTTTTTATTTAATGTTTGCTTAACTATTGTTTTAAATTTGTCAAGAGGCAAATTTTGTAATGCAATGGGAATCTTATTGTAAGAGCATAAACATTGACCCTTATATGATTTGGTAACTTTAGATAATTACTACATTATTTTCTCGCAAAAGCATTTGCATTCGAATTACTAGTGAGTTACAATAGTAAAACAAGTAACTTTGTAATTGTACCACAATCTACGATTAATCTTTTCAAAACCCGAGCTCCGTGGTTCCAGTGAATAGTTTCTGGCAACGTTAATGTAGCCCTTATAGCTTTGAAATAAGGATGTAAGTAGGTACAAACTTGTTTTTTTTTGGGTGAAAAAACTAGTAGCGGACGAGTTTGAGTTATTCAGCATCGATTAACTTACAATTAGGTGTGAGCAAACTGAACTCGTTTTGATGCGATAAGTTGCATGGAAACGTTGCAACATTCCCATAGAAACAGTTTATAAGGTATATTAAGTTTAAGCTATTTATTCTTAAATTTTTCAATCTCTTGCATCGCTTCTTATGAGACACACACTACGAAGCGGTTAAAGCTGCAATGACTTTCTATGAACGCTGTTTTAAGCCCTACATAAAAAAACTTATTGATATTTAATTAATTAATCTATTTTAGTTGCTTTACAACTGGCAATTCAGAAAAACATCCCGAGGCAACCCTTACAGATAAAAATTACAATATCATCCCGCTACAGAAGTAATTCTTTGTAATCCTTAGTGTCACGATTATAATCCCGAAAAATAAACTGATGAAAATTAGGAAGACCTCTGCCTCGCCGTGAATGTATTATTTTACTGCGAATGTCCGAAATGCTGTGTCTGTCCATCTTAAGATGGTTTATGTTGACAAATGTATGTTTTATCAACGCATAATGCCTTGTATTGCAATTATATAAGAGTTCTACAAACTCAAAAGTCTATGGCTTGTATCGCTGTCCAGTGTACCATTAAATAAAAGCAATGTGGCGACATTCCCCTGGCAAATGAAAACGTATAATTTGTGTCCAGTAGCATTGTTATAATGAGGGCTAATCACAAAAGTGCAGATTTAATAGCACGCAGGCGCGGAGGCTGCGCGTACGCACGTCGCGACCGCAGCGCCGTGCGTGACTAGTCGGAACTAAATTAAACTAATTATAGTCAGCTACTGCTTGAAATAAATATAATAGACACAATGAAACGACTCGGTTTTATCACTACATAGTATAAAACAAAGTCGCTTTCTCTGTCCCTATATCCCTATGTCCCTTTGTATGCTTAAATCTTTAAAAATACGCAACGGATTGTGATGCGGTTTTTTTTAATAGATAGAGTGATTCAAGAGGAAGGTTTTAGTGTTAGCATTGCACCCGTGCGAAGCCGGGGCGGGTCGCTAGTCTATACATATAATAAAACTCTAACGAGATCATGTCTGTACATAAAATATGTGTACGAGCCCGCTCGACATATCGAGTTTAGCTGACAACGCGTCCTTCGTTACTATAATTTACTGTATAATTATAATTTAAATTGAGTGCAATAAACGCCTTCAACGGTGACGGACACTTTCATTCAACATTCCGCTCCAGTACAACTTATTTTACATCTAACTTACAACGACTTATTTACTTTCTACAACTACATTTAAGTGTAAGGGTAGTAACCCCGTAACCCCTACAATATGTTTTTTAAATTTTAGTGGCAGTGGAGATTATCAATGTGGATTGAGTGTTTCGACATGCGAGTCTTAAAAATTCTTTCACCAATTGAAAGCTTACTTTTCTGGGAGTACCATAAGCTATAATTTTTTACTTTCTACTTACTATTTCTTTCTCTACTTACTACTTCTTTCTCTTTTTTGCTTTCCTACGGGAACGGGACTGACGCGGATGAAACCGCTGGGCGCTGCTAGTTCTAAATAAAAACTATATATGACAAGCAGTTACTACTGGCCCGGGTTCGATTCGGGATCAGGCATGGCATATACCTCATTCTACGGTAAAGGAAAATATCATCATGAACCTTAGAAAGGATTCTGAAGTTCTTTACAAAGTGAAAACAAAAATGATTGACTCATTTTTACCCAAAAACCTACATTTACTTAATCAGACTATGACTATGAATCAGATTTAGGACGTGCGACCGTTTTAACTACAGCCAAAGAATAGCACGGACCAAATACAAAGTTAATACAACTTTAATACCGGACTGCAAAACACAGTTGTCAATTGATTACTAGTTACAGAACACAGGTCGTAGTTAACAAAAAATGTGTCAGTGAATGGGACACAATTCGTGCAAATATACAACGAGTTGATAATGGGAAACCTATACTTCAAAACTATAAAATTCAAGTTGTGTTTTTTCTCTTGAATTATTAAACAACGCGAAATGAATTGATTATATTTTTGATTTTGATATTTAAAGGTGTATAAATACTTTTTTTTTATAAACTTTAATTTAAACCACAAATGACTAAAATATTTTAAAAATCTAAGTAGCTTATTTTATGCGCCACTCGACTTTTAATTCAAAATCCCTTAAACTGTTAGGATATTACTCGTATGTACGAAGGGACGGACCGCTTGTTGAGTTGAGTTGTCTTATATTGAAATCACTACATAGTATAAAACAAAGTCGCTTTCTCTGTCCCTATATCCCTATGTCCCTTTGTATGCTTAAATCTTTAAAACTACGCAACGGATTTTGATGCGGTTTTTTTAATGGATAGAGTGATTCAAGAGGAAGGTTAAATAGTGTTAGCATTGCACCGGTGCGAAGCCGGGGCGGGTTGCTAGTAATACTAATATAATATAGTGTCACGTCACTCCACATCTAACACGAATCTAAGCACACCTCATTCATCAAAATCTATCATGTTTTAGACCAGAGTTTTTCAACCTTTTTTTTGACGCTTTCCCCTTAGTACGAATAAAAATTTCGCAAAACCCCTACTCTCCACTGCTTATAACCTGTACTAAATACAGTGTATCTTATTATATTGCAAATTTTAATTTAATAGATATTCTTATGATTTTTTATAATTCTTAACCTTAGCCTTAGCGCCATCTGCTTCTTAGCAGCAATAACCAGAACTGTTGTAATAAAACATGTGTTTCTAGTTTCATCTACGGAGAATAGATGGCGCTGTTATGCTCAGTCAATACGGAGAAACATTTTTGTAAGTAATTTAACGGCCAGGGTTGGAAGAAAATCATTCTCTTGAGCAACTTTTTCTTTAAACGTCTTTGGTAGCGGCCATTCAATTCTTTCACCAATGGAAAGTTAGAATATCCCTGAATAACATAGGCTATATAGGTGAAACCGCGCAGAACGGCTTCAACGCTTTGAGTATTAAACCAACCGGAGACACCACTAACAGGCGTTCCCCTCTGCCAAAAAAGTTCGGTCAACGCTCATACCTGATAAATTCAACTAGTTTTTTTGAGTTCACGGAGTGCTCGTATTGGTTGTTTCTGTGTGTGAATGTATTTATGGGCGTGTGCATCTAGTTCAAGCTAGTGTTTAATTGTTTTGTCAAAAAAATGCGTTTGTGTTAACATTATTTGTGTGCGTTTCCTCGTCCCCCTCACAGAAATTGGCAGACTTTTGCAAAGAAACTAGTGCGCGTGACGCCTCCTGTTGGTTTAATACTCAAAGCTTGAACGTCATTAATAAAAAAAGTTAATAGTAGGGACTGTACTAACCTGAGCATGCATGTTAGCTGTACGTCGTTTTGGTAGCGGCTGAGCGCGGCGCCACCTTCTACGCGAACCGCATTCACTTTGTCCCGCAGCGCGCCATTGCAACCGCCGCAGCGCTCGCGCAGGATCGACATTATGTTCGGTTGCCGGAGAAACGCGACCACCTGATCCAGAAAAATAAGCATTTAACAACTCTTTATTACACACTAATAAAAATATGCAATAAGTGACACAATGATATAAAACAAAAGAAAAAGAAAGAAATGAAATAATCTCACGCCTTTTATCAGCGAGGGGGTAGGGGTATTCCATTACTGGATGTACCCACATTTCACGAGATATATTGGACCCCTAAACGTGATAGGTGGTGAGCCCATCGCTGGACCGGGTCTATTTGCACATGTCTCAGAATTAATTCTTAGACCTGCGGGTTTCCTCACGATGTTTTCCTTCACCGTCGAGCTAGTGATAAATATGTAGTACGTAAGTTTTTGAAAAACTAATTGGTACATGCCAGGATTCGATCCCGAGCCTCACTGATTTTCGGTCGGCTCTTTAACCGTAAGTCTATCAGTGCTCTCGATATAAAACAAGTACAATGGGAGGTCTTATCGCTTTAAACGATTTCATCCAGACAACCTTAGGATGAATGTAACTGGACAATAATAATTGACACTATCTAGTACAAGTCAGTTGCTATCGCAGTTATGTGGTAAACATCATTGAATAAACTACATAAAGGAAGTATAAACTGTCAAAAACTATACATGGTGTGAATGATTTAGTAGCTTACCTTGTCGTTATATGCAACGGGTATCTCTGTGTGTATGTTATGCGCGTGCGCTTCGGCGGCTGTCACGGGAGGCCGCGGTGGGGGTGTTGGCGCCTGCGCAAACGACACCGTTATTAGAAATGCTTGTATACTTTATAATTAAAAAAACAATAAATATAAAAACACAAAGTTAAAAAAAAACTAATATCTAGTAAGTTACTAAATCAAAGAAAACACAGATATCAAGAACAAATAAGGTCTAACACAAGTGCTTTACCTACGTAAAGTGAATTATAAGTGACCTGAATATAAGCAGACGTTTTGATCCCAGTATCTCGCTGGTACAGTCTGATCGCAAGCGCTGTACCGCGCCTTTCGTAGGTTGCACCTTGAGTAGTAGGTAAGGAAGGAAGGGGTGAGGTAAGCGTGAGGGCTCCCACACGTTTTCCTCACCTCTCTGTCTCGCACGTCTGACGCCACCTAAGGCGCGGTACAGAGCTAGCGGTCAAGCTATAAAACGGTATCTCACAACTCAACCAGACACCGCAAAGATAGTAAATGACAACACAAAAACAAACAGCGCACACACAAGCTGTCAACAACAAAAACATGCAAAAAGAAACCAAGATCACCCTGTATAACGCACGAATACATGCCAGGACACAACCAACAAAATTAAAAAGAAAACCAACCAGCCATTTGACATTTGACAGCACAAAACAAAAGAGAACTAATAAGAACACATTCAAAATCGAAAGGTAAACCTGGTCGACGATGGGGCGGCGACGTTGAGGCAGGAGGGGCGAGAAGGGGCCGGCTTGAGGCACACGGGGGAGGCGGGGGTCGATAAACGTCGTCCGACGCATCACGTGGTCCACGAAGAAGGGCTATGAAACGAAGATTCTAATGTTCGTACATCTCATACTCTGCTGCCACATTGTCGCAATAGGTTATTTGACTGTATCGAAATTAAATATCGAGTGACGATTTACTAATAAGATTATCCCATAAGTGCTGATTTTACAATAGTCAGTTAAAAGTTATCTAAAGAATAAACATCACCTGTCACTTTTTCTTTCTATTGTGTCAGACAGTGACAGCATCAATATGTTCTCCAGATAAGATTTATCTGAAAAATCTGCCCTAAGATACTAAAACTATATGTCAATTTTCATTTTACAATTATACCAATTTATAAAATAATAAAACAAGCAAAAAACTGTCGCTATTCAAACGATGATTTTAGATGATGACGTCACACCTCAATACTCAGTACTGTCAAATACCCTGTCCGTCGAAGGTACGCGCTGTCGCTGCAATTGTTCGACAAATCATTCGGGCCAACCCGAATGGTTTTCGGAGTTCATTCTGTTTCCTCTGCACATCAAAAGGGTTTTTGCCAAAGATTAAAATATAATAGGGCATAGAGGGGGCATTGGGAATATTTTCATACAAAACTTTGAAGCCTAAGCGTCATGTCCTTGTCATGTCAGATAGTATGAACGCGAGCTGTTATTCGGTCGAAATTGTACTAGACTTATTCCACTTGGAATAACTTTTGACTTCAAATTTTCCTCGCTTTGTCCCCTCCATGCCCTATTATATTTAAATCTCTTTGGTTTTTGCCGACAGCGCAAATCTTCGACGAATCTCAACAAAGTGGTCGCATGTAGTTCGCCGTAGAACGAACACAAAGTTTTTATCGACATGAACCACGGCACTACAGTAATAAACTTAAGTATTTTGTCTCAAAATCTTATAAAAATACCAATTCTGTAGTGTGCTGCTACCGATAAAGACCTGTTAATGTCAGTATATACGAGTATACGTCAATTCCTTGTTTACTATATTAAGTTACATATTATAAATGAGAAAGTAACTCTATCTGTCGCCTACCTTTTCACGGCACAAGCTAGTACATAAATAAATTTACATTAAATTTTCTGGACGCGTGGGATGAACCTGCTTGGGAGATTTTAAAAGAATGAATTAAAATATAGAAGATACCTCGAGTATATTATTATATAAGTACCTTGCCATTCCTATCGAGTTTGGTGTCCCAGCCGAGAGGCAAGTCCCTGTCGGTTTCCCCGAACATGTTGACGAGGGCAACCAGGTCACGGTTGTGCTGGTAGCGGTCAAAAGATGACGTGTCGCGGCGTATTTTCGATATCATATGCTTCAGCGTCGAGTTGCCATTGTATAGCGCTGACGCTTCCTGTAGAGGTAAGATTTTATATTATCTTTACAAGATAGTAGTGAGTGTTGTACAAAGTGTTACTAATATTATTTGAATTTGAATAGTGCCTTTTTACTCGACTACAACACCTTTAAACTAAAGATTATATGTAATTCCGTGCATTCCTGAAAGCTGTAATTTCAGTTACAAACCATTATTGTATATTTATTTTTCTATCTTTTTTCTATAGAGAATATTCTGTTCGCAAAAAAAGCTTTTGAAACTTCAGAATTTCGAGTAGTGCGTCGTGTCAATGGTAGTTAAGTATGTATGAAAGCGACTTATATTGTATTTACAGTAAAAATAATGTTATGAGTTTTTCATAAACCTACGTAGGTACATATTTATCACTAACTCGACCATGTAGGAAAACATCATAAGGAAACCCTCAGATCGTAGAATTGAGTTGGGGGCTTTAGGGGCCCCATTAATGCTGGTAAAAAGAGGGTGAATAAATAATCTCACGCCTTTCATCCCCGAGGGGGTAGGCAGAGGTTATTTCATTTCTGGACATACCCACTTTTCACGAGATATTCTTTGGATCTCTAAACGTGATAGGTGGTGAGCCCATCGCCGGACCGGGTCTGTTACACATGCCTCGGAATTAAGTCTGGCACCTGTGGGTTTCCTCACGTTTTCCTTCACCGTCGAGCTAGTGATAAATACGTGCGTAAGTTTTTGAAAAACTCATTGGTACACGCCAGGATCCGAACCCGAGCCTCACTGATTATCATCATGAGAAGCGGGCTCTTTAACCGTAAGGCTATCACTGCACTGAAAAGAGAGTATTTCCATCAAATTTCCTCTCCCACTCCCGCGGGTACCAGGACATATGGAGTGAGCGTGTATTCATTCTGTACCTGGTTCATGTGCAGGATGGAGTAGAAGTCTGGCCTGGCGAGGAACTCTGCGGCGGGGTGCGGCGCGGGGGCGGGGGGAGGGGGCCGCGAGGAGCCCGCAGAGGGGGGGGAAGCGCGAGCCATCGCCTCTTCCTCCGCGAGCTGCGTGCGCGTCATCGTGCGGCGGATCGACTGGTACCTGACCAAAGAGATTAAAATATAATAGGGCATAGAGGGGACAAAGCGAGGAAAATTTGAAGTCAAAAGTTATTCCAAGTGGAAAAAGTTTAGTACAATTTCGACCGAATGACAGCTCGCGTTCATACTAACTGACATGACAAGGACATGACGCTTAGGCTTCAAAGTTTTGTATGAAAATATTCCCAATGCCCCCTCTATGCCCTATTATATTTAAATCTCTTTGATTTTACTATTGTTTTCTATATCTGTTGTGCTGTATTTATAAATCCGCAACGAAGTTATAGGGGGTCGAAAATGGCGTGAATTGCTTCGAGAAAAGGATGGTACGGCCGTGCCGCTTTTTGCTCGACTGATCTGTAGTCGTAGATAAGTTATTACAAACAAGCTCTTTATGTTAACGTCTAACTTTGTTATAAACTGAGAGTGAACTCGATTCAGTTGACCAGCTAGAATTCCTGATTTTAAGTTAGCCTATCCTTCTTCTTCTTCTTTTATCTCGATCGCGTTAAATGGAGGGATATAGTTCTTGGTCACGATGCTCAGTCATGAGGTAACGACGAAGAAGAAGAAGATATCTTTCTCCATAGAATACGGAAGAAAAAGGACAGAAACAAACCATAGATTGAAGTGTAATGTCAAACATTTCACATGTTCAATCAACTAATTTGAACCTTATGAACGTGCTTATCTGTCACTTTTATCCATGACCTTGTTACATCGTCGCTAAAATTGCTAAACACGTGTATTGATAAACATCAGCTGTTCCCAGCGATTTCACCCGCGCACATCAACCATAATATGAACCGTCTCAGTTGAGCGGTAGACCTGTAGCTCATGGATACTAACATTATAAAGGTGAAATGTTTCTTAGTAGGTTTGTAGGTGATACAAAGCTACTCTATTCCCGAGCATTTAGGCCTGGATCTCTTACGTTTATGGCTGCTCTAAGATTATTGGAGAGGCTCATACCTTCGGTCCAGCTGCCGCCTCTGCACTTCAGGGGCTGGTGAGCGCGGACTGGAGCCGTTCACGCCTGGCCGCTGCCAAGTAGTCGTCCGGTTGATGTGATCGATGTAGAACACGCGGCCGTGACTGTCCATTCGGGCCTCCCATCCTGGAAATACAAATATACATTTTACATAATGAAATCACTAGGACCGCACGGTTGAACAAGGCTAGAAACAAAAAGTACTGCAAAGAAATGGGGATCAAATACGCCATTTATTTAAATTTTACGAAGCTTATGTTGGAAAATAATTGGTTTTTTAAAATAAGAATTAAAATGTTTCTGGTTGCTCCGAACATTTACAAGATTTTTTAAAATCTATTTTCCTTTATCAAACTTTACTAGTGGCATTATATCACGAATGTATATGTATTTTTACATAAAAATTGTTGGAGGATCGGATAGTGACATTGGCTACTTTTTATCAAGGACGAAAACATAGACAAAAACTAATAAGTAAAAAAATACACACCTGCAGGTAAAGGCTCTTCACACTCAATGATCCCACCAATCATATTGGCGGGAAAATCGCCTGTCAGAGCCATCTGCCGGGAAGCCCTCTCAGGAATAGAAGGCAGTCTGATTCCAGCCATGTGCCTTAGCGGGGTTGGCGACGCCAGAGCATTATCATTGTCATCGTTTTCTTCCAACCTTGGCCTCCTCAAGACTACGTCGTCCGGTGGTCCAGCGTGGACGATCGTAAAGTGATTACTGTTCACAAACTCTAGGTTTGGAGATCTGATCTCCGACGTCCGCAGTTCGTTTGTGAATTCCATCATTTCAAAGTTATCGTGGTTTCTGCTCTCGGCGTTGATTGGTGGAGGGTGCAGGTCGGGAGGGGGGACGGGGCGTGGCCTCCTAGCGTGATGAGTGGGGGTTGGCGGACATTGGGGGACAGCTGATCCGGCTAACGCGGCCACTCGGGTCAATACCCTCGGGTGAGGTCGAATTGGGCTCTCAGGGTTGTTTTTACTCGGAGAATGCTTAGGCGTGCTCTCACATCCAAGGTTCTTTAATAAATGGCGGGGTAAGCTGGAGTGCTTTGGTGTCGAACTTTCGCAATTACATTTCCTGTTCATTATCATGGTTCCTACGCTTGGCATGGTTTTGTTAATGTCTTCTACGGGTGACGTGGAATGCGAAGAGTTGCACGAGCTAGGGGCGTTTGAACTGTCCTCCATCCCTGGCGCCTCAATGTGCGACGAATTCAGAAAAGCCGTCATCATCGTCGGCGTATGAGCGCGACCGGAATTCTGTCGCGTCAGAGGTTTATGACCTTTCAACGTCGAGATCTCCTTCTCCTCAATCTGATTCCTATTGTCATCCTCAAATTCCGAATGATTACTAATATCGTTCAGAAACGTGTTTTGAGCTTTCTCTTCAGACTTTGCGTGATTTGGAGTGACGTTGACACCGTCCACAACGTCGCCTAACGGTGTTCTGTCTTTCCTTGCGAATGTTGTCGTAATATAATTATCGGGACCTATTTCTTTTATAAACATAAGCTTATTCCTACTAATACTAGGCGAGCCATCAGGTACATCGGTCTTCTTCTCATTAATGAACCTAGGTAATTTCATGTTGGAAATCGTGGATTCACATAAGCTGCCGTCGGTTTCGGGAGTAGCTAGAGGAGCAACGTTAGGTCCTCCTCTCCAAAAACTAGCTGTCGAAGACATAGCTGCCTGATTCCCCGAATAAAACTCACCCGGCTTAAAATCATTTATCTCGCCTTGCAAAGCAGCCGAGTTGGTGATGTTGTTCTCCGTAAAGAACTGTTCGTCTGTGTCTATCAGTTCGAAAGTGAACGCGTCTTCGGGTTTCGACAGTTTTTTTGGTTTTCTGTGTCTGGGTACCTGCGGCGGAGATAAAGCGTGCATTCTCTCTAGTGGCTTGTGCGATTGTCTCGGCGGTAGCGGCGGCACGGGCGATTTCTCCGCATCATTTGGCACGTTTGCACTTTCAACATCGTATACGAACTTCATGATCTTGCAGGGGTTCTGTGGGGACCATATTTTGTAGTACTCCGTACCTGGAGAGGTCGGCGAATCGAATCCACTGTTTCCTTTGGCCTTCTTCTTGCTTCCGTTGAGCACCATTCCGCCGCCAGTGTCCACGGGCGGCGGACATTTTTTCTTCACTCCAGACGAGGTCGGTTTATTTGTAGCACTCTGAGATTCACTATGTACATGAGATTCGTTATTTAAACTACTAACTACGGATTTGCTAGGATCACATTTTGTTTGTTCGAGATTCAGATTGTTCCCGTTACTCTCTAAAGCACTAATTGAGCATTTGTTGACGTTTTCGCTGAGGTGTTTGATTTCTTGGCTGGTGCCTGGGACGAATTCGACTCTTGGGTTTTCGGAGTTCATCTCAAAGCTCTCGTTGTTGTAGGAGAAGGGCGAGAGGTCCTGGTCACCGCTCCTCTTCCTGGAGACGCCTTCCTTGAGCCGATGTGGCAGCTTCTTGAGGTCGACCTTGAACCGTTGAGGGATCGGAGAGGACTCAGCCACGTATTCCTCGCTGTCAGCATTGTAGTAGCGGAAGCATAGAAGCTGCTCACAATCTGGAAATCATAAGAACTATTATGGGTATTGAGATTTATTAATCAATTACAAAAATAAGGGGTCCAAAAAACGGCTTGCTATCTATGATATTATTTGGTTTTATTGCAAAATTCATGACGCTATCCCCAAGAATATTATAATTGCGAAAGTCGATAAAGTAGTCTGAGAAGAGAAGTAGTCTGTTTCATCATTTCCTGGCTGTATTGCTGAATTTTTCTAAAATTAGTAAGGGAGACAGTAGTAAGTTGCTTACATTTTGAAAAAATTCGGACAATCTCGCGTATTTTATATTTTAATTAAAACAATAAAACAAAAAAAGATTCAGCCAGATCTATGCAGCAGTCATTAAAAATTGGACCTCTCGGATTCGTGCCACCATACGAAGCCACGGCGGACATTTGAACGATGTCATATTCAATCCACAATGGCATAAATGACCCTTTCAAATAAAAAATAAATTTCGTTAATATCTCACACACATCTTGTTTTATTCAATTTTAACATCGACCCGTCCTTGTTGAAAGACCCTTTAGTACGGGTTCCATAGGTAGCCCTAAATTCAGTTATGCTAATTATTTTTTCGGAAAAAATTTGCAAATATAAAAATAGCTAAAATCGATACTGAAGAAACTAATTTATTGTGTTCTATTCTATTCTTATTCTGTTACATATTGTAGGTATATTTCGAGTAACTAGTGCCTACAATGATCCAGTATGCCCGTACCACATGCTGAGTAATAAACAAGGGGTCACCTTCATAAGGCTGATTAGGCTCATCAAGCAGCCACATTATGTCGCCGATGGCGCATCCGGTGGTGCGCACGCATCCGACGCGGCTGACGTTTCCCGCCGATCCTGCAATGAGACAAACTTAAATTTAAATTCATAATAAAACAATGAAGTCGACTTTGTCACAATTAAATTGCATTCTTCAAATTTATTTCGAGTTTCATTTTACAAATATTTTACATTTAAAAATTATAACGCAATAAAAAGTGACATTGAAATTATGAAGTCTCCGTTAAGCATCCAGATGGACAGACGGAGGAGGCTAGTAATAGAATCTCGTTGCCATCCTTTGAGTACACTGCTGTCACACCAACAATAATAAATAATAATAATAAAATCGTTTATTCAGGATAAATAAACCCAATTTTACAATAAATTTCTTCTGCCAAACTGCAATACAGTTTGTTGGCAGAGGGACTCCCTTAAAACATAGATGGGTAATTGGCTAGTTACTTTTAAGTACATCTAATATAGATCTAGTTGATAGGAGTAAAAGTAAATATAATAAGGAGATTCTAAAACAAATATGTAATCAAGTTATTAATATGGAATACGGTGATTATTATAAAATATTTACCGATGGATCAAAAGTAAACTCAAAAGTAGGGGCGGCATTCTTGGATTTTCAGAACGAGTTGACTCTGATGTATCTGTAATGCACGCGGAATTAATAGCAATCCTGGAAGCGTTATCATACGTTGATTAAATTGATTATAATAAATTCATAATATTTTCAGACTCCAAAAGTGCATTACAGCATGTGACTCGTTGCACCCCGAATTTTCGAGGAGCACCGATAGCATACCGTATTTTAGAGTTAATTCTGGAATTGTTCAGGAAAAACAAGAATGTTATTCTGCAATGGGTGCCTGCTCATATTGGATTGGATGGAAATGAACGAGCCGATGCGTTAGCAAAAGAAGCAGTTGACAGTGGTATTGTTTTCCATTGCCTACCATAGTTTTCAGAAGTCCTGTATATTGGAAAGGAACGCTGTATTAATAGCTGGAGGGAGTACTTTGACGAAAGGTCACTAACGAAGGGTATTTGGTATAAGACCATTCAACCAAACCTATGCAGAACTCCGTGGTTTACAGATACTAGGATGAGCAGACGCGACATTGTATTGGCTCTTGGGCTTCGTTCGGGACATATTCCATTGAACAGCTTTGGTTATTTAATGAAAAAAAGCATATCTCCAAACTGCAATGCATGCGATGTTGTTGAAGATGTTTACCATGTGCTGATGGAATGCGTCCGGAACGAGGCAGAGAGACATCAATTCATGTTGATGATCGGTTATGGTTTAGAAGTTGGTCTTTGTAATAGTGTTTTGGCCTTTTCTTTATAGGCAAGGGCCAGAGCACTGTACAAAATGGTCTCCACAGCCATTAGAAGTAGACTGTAAATTTAATATTGTGTTAGTAAGTTTAATGTGTATATTCTTTTTCTTTGTTAACTTTATGAGGGTGACATTCTCTGTATAGAGAAAACCCTCTTTCAATAAATAGAAATAAAAAAATAAAAAGTATTATTATTATAAATGCAAAAGTAGTATAACTGTCGGGTGCTTGATGGCTATAAAAAAGTTTAACCAATCTCTATGAAATTGGGGGACAGCTTGGGTCTTGGCAAGAAAGTTTTATCCGGAATTTGGACGAAGTATAGCAGGCAATCTCTGACCACAGTATGTAATATTATGTTTAATATTTGTTTATCCATGAACGCATACGGTTGCTCACAAAGAGGAAATCATCAAGGTTTACGCGAGGGAGAAACAAAAGCAAGTAATACGAATCGCAAAATCCCATTTAGTTGCACTGCACCGGGGGGAACGGAGAACAAAACGTGCGCAGACGCAGAACGCAGGTGCAAAAGACTGGAAAAACAAACAAGTGAGCAAAGCGCAGTCTGCAGACCACGGTGTAACCCTCCGTTTTTTATCTAACAAAAATCAAGTGCGGGCCGATCGACGCGGCCCAGCGGCGCAGGCGCATCACAAATTATGCGCCGGCGTAATTACCGGATGCGGGAGTCGCCCGCACATTTTACGCAAAATAATCGAAGCCACCGAATTGCCAGTTAATTGGGGAACACGGTCATAACTTGCGCGGGCGCAAATTGATTCCTCGGGTAGAAACATCCGGATTCATCGATGTGCATAAGAGATAGATATGCCCAAATAAATTACAAGGGAGTAAATTGGAGTTCCTTTTTTTTATGAGCTTGTACAGATTTTTTTTGATAATTTCCGAATACGTACGAATTTATGTTAGGCAAAGCAAAGGGGCGTGGCGTCTGAAAATATGCTTTTAGGTTCATATTATAAATAAATGGTGACGCCTTGTCCGAGAAGGGGATTGACAGAGGTATTCCATTTTTGGAAATTCCAGTTTTTGTCAGTGTATATTTCGGACCTCTAGACGTTACCGCTTGTGTGACTATCGCCGGACCGGGGCTGTTATGCTTTGAGTGCCTACTTCCCAATGCATCAACTAGGGCAATAATTTATTAATGTTCATTTTTATGAGCACACACTTTATTACACTATAACGGTAGGTACAGAGATGAGGAGGTAAAAGGGTTTATCTGTTTGGCATTGACAGATAAGTACTCCAGGGTTACCACAGGGGAATGTTACACAAGCCGCAACACCACTTCTGTTTCGAATCAAATCAAATGTTTTTATTCATTGACCTTTTATTGAAAGTCATTGCGACTCCACAGCTTCGGTATGTATAGGTTCGTTTTATCTTCTCCGTCGATCTAGTGACGAACATGTTCTAACAGTCTTCAGACTTCAGACAATCTTTAAACAACGCACCCATTAAACATGTCTAGTGAGACCAAAACCATCCCATTCGATGGCCGGATCCACTGCGCATTAGCATATTTTGATTGGATTAAAATATGGCGGACGTTTTACATCTTCTTGCTTGATTAAGTGTTCGATTCGGTCATAAATATTTTGAGCTCAGTAGATGTTTACGCCGACTTTATTTCTGATCGGGAGAGACAATAAAAATATTAAGTCTCAAGTTATTAAATCGCAGTTTTGTACAGAGCGAAGAGACTTTCAACAACACCATACTCACCATAGTGACAAGCCACAAGTGCTCAAGTCTGCCAAGTGGCCACAGAATATGAATACATACATACATACATATGCTCACGCCTTTTTTCCGAAGGGGTAGGCAGAGAAAACAGAATATGAATGTTGACTTATAATATACCTAAAGTATGTGCCGGCGCTACACCTACTATTAAATAAATAAATGATATACGTGAATAGCATAACCTACCTAAAGTGCCCGTCAAAAGCGCTGTAAATTATGTAAAAACACATTCAGTTGTTTGCAACATTTGGAATAATTTTTATTTTTGCATCATGCATCTACTTCAAAGTCGCCGACCGAATTGTTTAATACAAAACATTGGATGACAGCGCTTTATATCGTTAAAGTATAATCCGACAAATAAAAATGTCTTTTTAGTTTCGTATTATCCATATTTAAATTTAAGTTGATTTGATTAACTTTATAACTGTCGACTTACTTAATTTATACGTTTTGTTTAGACCTGCTGCAGACAGCATCTTAGAGCAGTGGATGTTTACATCGAGCTCTTGACTTTAATTTAGACTCGGGAGCGACGATAAAAAATATTTACGAGATCTCCTTGCGGAAAGGGCGAACGGATACACGTAGCGGATAAATCGCGGCATTATCTTCGAGCTGTTTCCGTTCGGAAATAATTAGCCGTCAGAGACAACAGCGAAATCGATCGGACCCTTTACTTTTTGTAGCACATTTAGCGTTTAGGGGTATTTGCTACTGAGAACGTAATCTCGCCTGGAATTGTTTAATTATAACAATTTCTTGATATTGGCTTTTGTTTTTTATTTTTAGAATGGCTTCTTTATTTAATGTAAAAAAACCTACAAATACAAATCTGATAAATTACCTTTAATGCTTCTTCAATGACTGTGACATCCACCGTGATTCAATATTTTTATTGTAAGTGTATAAAATAATTATACCTATACTTTTTTATATGCGAAGGAAATGGAACAAATAATCAAACGTGAAATCGTAAAAGAAGTGCTTCGTATTTCTAAATTTAGTAAGGAAAACTAAAAACCTTACCAAATTAAATCAATTACGCTATGATACACATTTCGAAGGCTAACGGTATCCTGAATCAGTATACCAGTGTATGACGAATATGACGATGCTATGACGACGGCTATGACACAGAGGGCGTCTATTTCCGGCGCTGACGCAACTTCCGCCAGTTCCGCAGGATGCTGGGTGCCGCTGTGCGGATCAGGCGAGATCCGTCGGGGTCAATTGAGATAAATCTTATCTGTGAAACTTACTTCCGTATAATCTTTCTAGGGCAGCACGAGGTGGTGGTGGGGCGTACAAAAATTGCCAAAATAATTTCCAGTAAGGCGTCGTCCATCAATCACGTGAGGTTCGAAAGGGGGCGGGGGGGCGGGGGTTCGGAAAAAATCACGAAATATCACAAGGAGGGGGGGCGTAATGAGATATCACGTGTATTTATTTTTTATTGACCGCGCGATTTCTAAACCAAACAATAAGTAGCACGGGACTTTTTATTGATGCTTAATTTTCCAAAACTTTATCATTTCGTCATCGAAAATTTCAATATACTGTCTACCAAAAAATACACGTGATTTCGGTACGGGGGGAGGGGGGGATAGTCTAAAACCTCACCACACATCCCCAAGGAGGGGGGGGGGGCGTCAAAAGTTGCTAAAAACATCACGTGATTAATGGACGACCCCTAATGGTGCGTGCCCCAAATAATGGAGTGGCGTAGGTAACCAAAGGCTCCTGGTGCAATAATAAAATAGGGGACCTGCCTAAACGGGCTAAGTTGTATCAACGAACATACATATGCTCACCCCCATTTCCCGACGGGTGCGGCAGAGACAATAGATCACCACCTACTACGAACCTGATACACCTCTCATGATTCATCCATAACCATCGATCGTCTCATACAATATGCTCGTCGAAAATTGAGCACTTGAGACAGACTGCACTCGTAAATCAGAATCTAATTCGTCAAAATGTTATTTTAACTCGTATGTTTATATTCTGAAGGAGGGAGACATTTGCGCATCTTCAGTTTCTTTGACGTTTGTAGGGTCCGAAGAACTGAGCTTGAGGTCCCCGGTGCACGGTACCGCCACAGTAAATAAATAAGCTAATATATAATATGTACTTATTAACGTATATATCTACATAATTATACAAACACTTTACATATTACCACCGCCAATTCAAGTTTAACTCGCCAAAATACTACGACATCCAGTTATATTCGCTGTGTTTACTTACTATCTGTTGCTTATTGGAACAAACAACCGAGAACTTAGTAATTTATCCTGATTAAGTTTCTTACATAAAACTGTTGATATTGTTTGCCATTTCGACGCCTTAAAGATAGTATATTATCATTACTCATGTAAGTGAATTTACTTTTTATGCAAGAGAAAATAAAGTTTCTTTCACCATACTGCGGTGTCACCTAGCCCTCCGATAGCTACGCCTTCGGTGGAGACTTAGGCCCATATTACATAATAAACTCAGCTCGTGAATATCAGAAAGAGATGCCCATATATGAGTCTGATAAACCTGTCCTCTTTTAAGCTCAGCTTCACTTTCAGAAGTCCAGGCATGGATTAATTGATAGTTCAGACGGTCAGTCAGTCGTTTTTTTTTTAATTTACAATTTTTTTTAGTCTCATGTGCGATACTAATACAATAGACCTTTGTATATTGTTATTAGTTCCAACGTGAACCCCGTTTAAAACTTTTTGCTGGTAAGTAAATAACAAAATTGTATTTTACAATTTAATGAACAAAGTAAAAAAAATCTTCATCAAAATCCCTTATAGTTCTGAGAAACTTATATTTCTACAAACGCTCCATATTTATTTTAGAGAACCGTTTGATCAGATTAAAAATAGTTTGAAACACAGCATCAGTCCAGGAGTGTTCAGGAAAATTCAAACAAGAATTAACAAAAAATATAGAGTATTATTCAACTTCACGGAATAAATTAGCGCCACCATTATCAACCACTAAAAGCAGAACAACATCAATTTTCCAAGAGTTTCAGCAAATGACGAAGATGAGAGGAATTTCTGCGCATTGGACGGTTTCCGCTTCATTTCTTAGACAAATGGGGAACTATTTAATAAAAAGCTGTCAAGGAAGTGCGTATAACACGCATCGGAGTTCCGTAGACGAGTTTTTAAAGCCGTCAACCGTATTTCTGAAAAAAAAAACTCCGACAACAATCGAGTATGGTTTCATATTTTCGTAATTACATCAATTTGTTTACACTAATACTCGTATTATAAAGAGGTAAAGTTGTTCGTAAGTTTTTATGCTTATAGGAGATAATCTTTGAACTACCCACTTACATAAAACAACTATATTCCAGAGTTACAAAAGCTGTGGTTGTTTACATTAATAATAAAAAACACCAAGCACTTTTTCAAATACCTGACGTTTTTTGATTTCTTGCTTTATTAGCTCTATCAAATCAATGAATAGACACGCAAATGGTTTATTTACCCGGGTATGAGTAAAAACAAGATAGCTGAAAAAAGAAACAGAACAAAATTCATAATTATCAAAACGTTGCACTCGATCGAACAAAACGAAAATGATTGCATAAAACTAAAAAAAGACTACCAAGGGATATCGCAATTCGATATCAAATCAAAATAAAACGAATTAAGATTAAGACAAATAAGCCAGCGAAGTTTTTTGCTCAAGTCCCAAAAGTTTTTATGCAAATCATTCTAAAGTATATAAGTATATTGTATGTTCTTCCTCATAATACTATTAAAAACCTTTTCGGAACACAAATATATTTTCGTCATCCGTTCTGAGGAAGCTACTGTGAGCATATGTTTCCTCTAGTTTATCAGACATTTAGATATTTTTTAGATGAGGAAGATAGAATTTAATATTTTCATATTCAATTCAATTCTTATAATATTCAAATCTTGGTGAGTCTTGAGTAGATCGAAAATGTAATAGATGTACAGTAATTATTAAGTGCGAATAAGCATTTTTTTTCCAAAGGCGTGTATTGTGTCGTTCCGAGTTTTATCAATCTACTGGAAATGCTAATAATCGGTATGTGAAACTCCTCATAGTGAAGTGGTAGTAGCTGCAAATGACTTTAAATAAATTGACTTATAAGCCAAAACATTGAATAAACACATTTTGATCTTGAATAACCTAGATATAGGGGTCCAATATATCTCGTGAAATGTGGGTATATCCAGTAATGGAATACCTCTGCCTACCCCCTCGGGGATAAAAAAGGCGTAAGATTATATTTATATATTTTTATAAGATTTTCTATTTGAGCTAGCGATCAACATGCTGTCGTTAATGCATCTATAATTACACCAATAAAAGGTCATTCCAGAGGCAATGTGTCACCAGATTATCCTAACCGGCGGAAGCTAGCAGTTAAACTAAACTACGGTCAACTCAACGCATCTGTCTGACGCCTACGCCTGGTTAAAAAGATACAAGTTGGTAAAAAGCTGAGTTAAGGTGTCACCACATGGGTGATCGACACGATTAAGGTAGTGTGAAATAGATATCGTTGAATACGGATTAAAAAAAAATAGTTACAGTGTTTTACAAGTATGTCATTTAATTTAAAAGTGACTGACGAAGAGACGACGCCGTTTTATTAATGTAGCGTGAAGTAGATATCGATGAAAATGGATAAAAAACAAAATAATATGAAAGTAAATGATATAGTTACTAAATACGGCTTATCAAAGTGACCCAATTTACATTTTTAGTAGTAACTAGCAACCTAGCAAACTTCATAAGTTGTCGCAGTCGAGTCAGAGTTTTTACTTCTGGTTTCAGAGATTAAGTAAGTAAGACTGGATCTAACATAGATCGACGCCGATAGACTTGGTGTGGAAACAGCCTAACATTTTTTTAAGATCATGCCTTTTTACGTACCCCTCTGTTTCACACGAGATGTCTCGCTAACGACACCTCGTATCCTCACAGGAGGTAAACAATGTCAGCTGTCAATGATGACGAGTGTGTAATGTACACTCCACTTTTTGTGTATATTTGTAGAGTGAGATAATCCGTGGGCAGATTTTGTGATTTGTTGACAAAGAGAACAAATATATGAAGGCAGAAGACTTTTAAAGGTCAAGTGTAGTGACCGGTGTAAAAATAAAGAAGCGAATCCAATTTGAATAAAAAATATTTTAAACATTTTAAACGTTCATTCGTATTGTCAAAAACACGCATTTAACACTGATTGAATGAGTGAATATAAAGTCGAAATGAAACACCAGCTTTCTGCCACTTGAGACGAAAATAGAATCGACAAAAAACAGCAAATTGCGGCCGCGACGAAATTACAACGCCTAACCTGTATCCGCTTTTAAACAAATGACATGGAGGAAACGAATGTTTAAGGGGGTCGAAACAGCCCGATTACCGAAGTGACGATTTGACAGTCCCATGGTTGACGTCAGGATGCGATGACGTGTGAGTAAACCCAACTCCCACCGCCATCCGACCAGCTTTCAACGCATTTACAACCCCTGACAGTTCTGTCGATGGAAAAGCTACATCGTTACTTCTAAATCTTCCTTCAGCACTTTCGGATGGGCAATAAAAACTGTACTCAGGAGTCACAGGTTAATTCTCTGTAGTAAAACTGCTCGATTTTAAGTTCGTAAATTAATTCTGGAATGTTCTTTCAAGACGTGTCGATAAAAGAGCGTTTGGGAGGCCACAATTTAGTTTAATATGATAGAATAGATGACTTAAAATTGGCAATACGTTTATTGTTTCCACCCTGGGAACAATTGCAGAAACAATTGTACCTACTTAATCAAAACTTGTTCTAAATCATAAATGTAACAGGCGTTCAATGCTGGAACAGGGCGGTCCAGCGATGAACTCTCAAAGTCATGTTTACATTAAAAAGGAAGATCTCATCCTCGGGGAAAAGGTGTGTGATATTGTAGCCATTTGCTGTTTTAACGCTTACAACAATATCTCAGAACAATTATAGAAGATATGACAAGTGAACAAAAACAGTAAAATACAGTTGCATCATGTCGATTCCACTTCTAGTATATGTCTAATCACTAACGCGTTTTTGGGCATTGGCCGAAAACCGGTACATTTTACGACAGCGCAATTCTCAAAAACTCTAAACTACCGGACCGGTGAAATTGCGCCGGATATTGGAAGTTGTACAAACTACAATGTAGCGACAACCATTAGCACCTAAGATAACAAGGTGACACTTATCGTCTCGAGTGTCAATAGTTGATGATGAATGCGTTTATGGCGGAAAGAGGAAATGACTGGCCACTTGACGTTTGGTTGTTGTTAAAAGGGGGGCAACGACCTACAGTGCAATTTGACGCTTCCTCATAGAAATGCGACGTCAGCTACTTATTCGGTTCATACCAAAGCGATTTTCAATTTGTTCAATTCTATGGTCTAGGCACGACATACTCGTATGTATAACGATAACGGTAGGTGTTCTTGGTATAGTGAGATAAAATTTCTGGACCCTTTTTAGTTAAGTTGTAGTTGCTGCATTAGGTAGCAATTCAACGTCACCTACCAAGCAAACAAGATGTGTATAATTGACTGGTAGCAGGAGTCTTGCAAATGATCGCGTGATTTCTCAGAACACTCCCTGTGAGTGAGCCCGACCTTGCTTCTTTTCCACAGCGAGTATGTAAATCCGGCGTGACTCATTAGCCGCTAATCGTAATTTTATTCTAGTGTGCGCGCGCGCAGGCCCCCGGGACACGCTACGACACTATTAGATGAAGTGATTCATTGGATTACGTTGTAACACCGATCATTCATGTCTTGCGCTCTGATTCAAATGATATAATAATCATATATCACGAATCGATTAAAACTTTTGCTTGAGTAAGGACTATGACATACAAGTTTACTGTAAGTAGGTGCCTACCTCAATGCACTTACTGTGCACTGTGTTTGCACTAAGTACGCAAGTTCATCTACTCTTTGCAACCATCGATTTAACTTCACAATGGTTTAAATCATCATCAGAAAGCACAGTACTTATTCCCGAGTAATATGAGCTATGTTTTATTGACGCGGGCACAGATATTAGAATACTATGCGGGTGAATCCACGGGGCACAGATAGACGTTGCAGTATCTGTTACCTACTTATTAATTATATATATATTAATTGGTAAAATAGAAAATATTTCAGTTCATACAATACAAAAAAAAAAACCATCGCGTCTTTGAGACGTTTTAAAGTCAATGAATTCAAGCATTGATATTTCTCTCCCAAACCAATGGTCACTGTTGCAACCTTATGTCACCTCTACCCACCTAAACAAGGCGTGATATTCTCTGCCCATTATTTCTGTCACCACATATGGTCCATCCAATATGGCATCTAAGCACTGCACCCATGCGTTAACCATGGCTCGCCCGTAAACGGACGACTGCGCTAGTTTCCGTATACGGTCAGCAGTGGAGACGCCGTTATTGCCATCTACGGCTGTGCTAATATGGTATGCCAATAACGCCTGTTATGACTGGAAGAGATTGTCGCTGATATTGGTATGTAACGGGATTTGGAAACTGAAATGCTATTCAAGAACGTAGTGGATAAGACCTCATCGGTAATGTTTGGTGAATAGAAGATGTAGGCGCAGAACGTCCCATTCGCAAAACGTGCCATTCTCAAAAGTTCCCATTCGCATAAAGTCCTACTCGCACAATGTCTCATTACGCATGATACCAGTAAACTGTAGGAGAAATAAAATCTTAGTCTTAATTATTTCAAAAAGTAGTTTTTTTTTATAATAATAAACTTTCAATTCTAAAAGGTAATTTTTAATTTTACACAGAATATTAATCGAATATTTTTTTGCGTAAAATTATTTTCTTGCAATTCACAATTTTTTGTAATAATTAAGAGTAACATTTTATTTCTCCTACAGTTTACTGGTATCATGCTTAATGGGACATTGTTCAAATAGGACTTTAAGCGAATGGGACTTTATAGTGGGACCTTTAGCGAATGGGACAATATGCGAATAGGACTTTTTGCTAATGGGACTTTGTGCGAATAGGACCTTTTGAGAATGGGACATTCTTCGAATAGGACGTTTTGCGAATAGTTCGTTTCGCGAATAGGATTTTTTTTTTCGGTGAGAAGTTTTGCGAATGGGAGGTTCTGCGCCTAAGACGAAAAGAATTTTTGCCCATCGTTCGATCCGTATCCGAGAAAACATGAGTCAAGAGCACGTGGAACTTGACACTTTGGACTTTGTAACTTTCATTTTACATTCGCATTAGAGGTCAGACTCGTACAGTCAAGAGCATGCTAAGCTTGACACTTTGGACTTTGAACCGGCCCTGTATTCTATAGAGCGCAATATAAATCAGAGCTCAGCTTAAACTGGTGGTGTAAAGCTTGACTTGCTCTTGACTGTACTACAAGTGTAAAGCTTCATATACTCTCGACTGTACAAAGTCGATCGATCGAGGACCGAACGAAGTGCTAACATTCTAAAAGTGGAATCCCGTGTGTGCTCACCTCTTTTGATGACTCGTTTTTAAAAAGAACAAACAGGCTGTGGAACAGAAAGGTGATTATTTCTGTCAGTCCTTGCCTTACTAAACTTTATGTAGCCATATACGCTGGAAGTTCAGTCAGGACATTCAGTTTTGCGTGATAAGTAAATACTTAGAATGGTCTAAGAAGTAATACACTGCTTGCCCCGCGAGTGGATAAAGTTGCAGTATGTGTTTGGTTGTAGTAGTATAATAAAATTTCTCTTTGTGTTTTTTACATCGTGCCAAAAGTTTGCTGAACCCGCGATTCTCGCACTATAATATGAGACCAATAATAACATTTGATTAAATCTAAATTAAGTCCTGCATTAACTCTACATCCGGATCGATCCCTACCAATCTTCTAGGCTAGTCATAAATATGATTCAAAGATGTTAAGGAAGCGCACACACGTCAGACAATGGACAACAAAAAAAATCGGAGCTATAAACCCACCCATGCGATCCGACTCGACTAAATTCAATTTTCTAATGTATTAGACTATCCATTCTTTCAAATACATTAACATACGCTGCAAACTTTGCAATTTCATTGCATGTTCTTCAAAAGAGTTCCCCGTTACACCGAAAATAGAATACCGACTCCCACCGACAAAAAGCGATCATTGTCAGCTTCGATCACTTATACAAAACCAAATATAAATGGCAGAAAAAAATAAACTACGTCGAAGATTTGAGTGCACATTGATTTTGTTACCTACCAGTTATGTACTTTTATTTCGAGTATTTGGTTTGTTTTATTAGGCGCCCTGGCACGATTTACCGACGACCAAAAGAAGGTGGCCTGGTGGAACAGATCATTGGCCAAGTAGCCTTATAATGGAAGTAAAAAAATAAAATAATATTGATTGAAGTTTCTTTTCGGCAACAATTCCGACAGATTTTAATCGGCAGTCTGCCTCGCGTGTGCACCCTGCTCATTGAACACATTCATGAATGGATGCGGGAGCGTGGGCGACGCGGCACTATCATAGCTATCTCGGACCACTCAATTATACCGGCCACTAATAGGTCATTTTAGCTGTCAATTATTGGGTGACCGACCTGGCTGCTGATAATAATAACCCAAGATAATAATAGACAATGCTCAATAACAATGGTTAAGTAACAAATGTACTCGTTGATTTGGTTGGTTGCATTAAATCAGAGTAAGCAAATTAGAGTGGATGTTGACATAATTTCTAATGCCTAGGCTGGTGTTAAAACTCTGCAACTGTTGAAGTGCGCACTTACACAAAATCTCCGAAACTATAACTATCAAGTCTAGGATATTTGGCAAATAGGTTTCACGATCTAGACATCTGTTAAGAAAGGATTTAGAGTAATTTCTAAGGGAATAGAAAAAAACGGACCTGCACTCAAGTTTAGTTTATATCTAGTTACAATAACATTCTCTTAGAAATACAACTTCATATTAAAAATCCTAAGTCCACATAGTTTCCAAAACCAGTTTAATATAAATTCGACAAAACCTGTCACAATAAAACTCCATCTGTTCTCCGCAATCCAATTTAAATACCATTGATTGCCACGTGCGGTCCATTGATCGCGGCGAGGGGGCGGAGTGGGGGCTCGTTCATTCATATTGCGCGCGCGCATAGCGCGACCTCGCCGCGGCCGCCAGCGCATGCCGGGCGACCGCAAAACGCATGTTTCACATTACCTCTGCCATCATCATAAATTTATTCTGACGCGTCGTTCCAAACTAAATATAGTTCAACGAACTGCGCTTTTGTTATGATTACGATATTTACGATTATGAAACGACTCTTTGTGATGTCAGTTAATCGTTGAATTCCTTAATCCCCTATCGATTCCCATCGACAGGTTCCATACGAAACGTCCATTCTCTGTCAATCGCGTGTCACATCACTTAACGCCTACGGGACAATCACGAATGGAACGCAGGGCCGGCTTAGGTGACAACTAAAATATTAAATGAAGCTGTTAGGTAATAAAGTAAACATGTTTCTGGTAGTAAATTAAGCATGAGCTAATATTTGCGGACACCTACATCCGCCAGCTAAGAAGAACACTTAAATAAACTTCCACTGTATTTTTATACTAGCCTAGCATATGTTTCGAGGCTTTGCCCGCACGGAACACGTTTTCTTTCTCAATTTCAGACACCTACAATTTCTTACCCCCGGGTTGCGAAAGGCTGACAGACTGTTAAATCTCATGTCAACTATTCTGATTGGTTGTTGAAAAGCGTTATGATTTTATTCAACCAATCAAAACAGCTAACATGAGATTTAATAGTCTGTCAGCTAATTTCATTTTAGTTTGGAAAGCGGGGGTTAGTCCACCGCAGACAGTCAATATTAGTTTGATGTTTTTGGTTAAATTCTATTACTATTCTGCTTAAATATTTCAGACAGTCAGTCAGACGTCTCTTTAAATATCCATAGTAACTAGGGATGCCCCGATACGCCTTTTTGCCGATACAATACCGATACTCTTATAAAAATATCGGCCATACTGATACCGATACGCTTATTGAATTCAAAAAGAAAGGTAGAATAAATCAAACACAATTAATTAATTGTTTTAGTAATCAAAATTAACATTTATAAATATAACGCGCGAGGTTTCCCCGAGCATAGTTAGTTCGTGCGTTGTTTGCAACGAAATAGATGGGACAACACGCGCGTTTACATTACATTTTTAAAGCGCGAAATTTGAAAACTATCGTTGAATCTGCCATGAAAATATCGCCGATACCGATATATCGGCAACCCCGAAGTATCGCAGATATATCGGTATCGGATGCATCCCTAATAGTAACAGAAAATACCACAAAATGAAGTAACATAAAAGCCATGTAGTATGAAAATCATCCAAATGTCACGCTGGCAATGAAGAGCTCTGTTATTACGACATTTGTACGACCCACATTCTTTGGTACATGTAAAGAGGAAATTACTTGACGATTGCTGGCGATAGAGATTTACAATGGTGGAATATAAACGAGAAGTAAAACATTTATGTATGAAAGTTGAGTGCCTAACTTGAAATAAGATAGGCAAGATGCGAAACCAAATACATATTCCGGTATGTATGTAAAGTATGTACAAGACAGAAATACAAAAAGTCTAATATTCAAAATACATAAAGGTAACTTTGTATAGTGATTTTGTACTTATAAAATTATTTTGTTATGATAAAGTAAGTACGTAGCATATAATTTGAAAATTAGTATATATAGTTTCATCACGAATAACAATCAATCATTGTATGGAATAAATATTTGGTATAATAATGATATTATTATATCATATGAGATTCTAGTCAGCGAATGGTAGCGTCCAAAAAAATACATCCTAATATTTAACGTAAACTAAACCTTATGAACGTTATTAAAATGAAAATATACCAAGTGTTATATCAAACTATTCGGGTACATTATGAAATCTGAGAAAATAGACAAGTTAGTACACCTTGAATAATTATTGAAAGGGCTTGCACATGTCAATAAGAATAAAGCAAAGTTACACAAGCAAGCAAAAGGTAAATTAAATATCACGACTACGACGGCTATGTAAAGTGCAATTTATGCAAATCCGGGAGACAACACCTAGCTGCTAATGGACTGCAAATGTGGTGTCCAAAGTTCAAGGGTGCTTGCAGCGTTTAAAGGAAATGCGGAATAGACGTCACACTGATAGTAAAAGACGGTGTGAAGGTTCTTTAATTTATTTTGATGATAGATTTTGTTATTAAAAAAGATGTAGCTTGTCCTCGTAATGCATGAAATAGTATATTAATCAGTGGAATAATATATTATTAGTATATTAATTAATAGTATACTTTTTTTCTTATCGACGGAGGCGGAAAGCGGCAACTTTGTTTAGCGCAGCGGGCCGAAAGTCGCTTTCCGCCCGGAGAGATGAAAAATATTATGTCTTTGTAGCTACTATTAATTTTTATCTACACTAATATTAATTTTTATCTACACTAATAGAATAATTCGATTTTTTATTTGTTTGTTTGTATGGAATGGGCTCCGAAACTACTGGACCGATTTAAATAATCCTTACACGAATGGAATGCTTAGTTTACTGGAAGTAGCATAGGTTATAATATATATTTATTCCATGGGAATGGAACTTACACGGGTGAAATCGCGGGGAGCAGCTAGTCTGTCATAAAGGATTTTTAAAACAAAGAGGGTAATGTTTTCGGGTGTACTCGTAGGTATGTATGTATCCTACACGGTTGGATGGATTGTGAAAAGCAAAGTATCCTAAGATTAGTTTTCAGCCCCGGAAGCTACATTTCACTAGACTGTTCAAGAAAGAGCGTAATTTAAATGTATTTTACTCGTATTCGGATTTTTAGTGTTACTAATGACTGTACTTGCATACTAAACGAAACTGTAACTTACTGGTTAGCATTTATAGTCTGCACTTTAAGGTCCAGGCCATTACGTTCCGCTAGAACCCTGAACCACACTAAATCTACCACAAAGAGATACAATCTAAGTTATAGTAGATGTTGCTGATCATCTAAATTTCACACGCGCGGAGCCGTGCGCGTCACGTAGCGTCGAAGAGATTAAAATATAATAGGACATAGAGGGGGCATTGGGAATATTTTCATACAAAACTTTGAAGCATGTTTGAAGCTCAAGCGTCATGTCAGTTAGCATGAACGCGAGCTGTCATTCGGTCGAAATTGTACTAGACTTATTCCACTTGGAATAACTTTTGGCTTCAAATTTTCCTCGCTTTGTCCCATCTATGCCCTTTTATATTTTAGTCTCTTTGAGTAGCGTGCTCTCAGCATTCGCGCCGCGCCCACCGTACGCGCCGCCATTGAGAATCGACAATACGGCGGCAAACAGAATTTATGGGAGCGTTGCCAGCGACATCCTAGATCGGAATCGATTGATATATTTGCTTGCGAAACTGGAAATTCTACTCGGATAATTGGACACGCCTATTAACTTCACTTACATGGTATTGAGACGATGATGATAAAATTACTGGACTCAATTACGAGTAATACTATTGGACATTACTTTTACTTGATTTATTTAGACAGATAGACGCGGGTTGTAAAGAAACACATAACATTTAAATAAATAGCTTTATCTGTGACAGCAGAACCTTAAAAAGATTCAGAGAAGCTCATTTAAAGCAATAGTATAAAATATTCATAGAGCGTAGTGCTTTCAAATGTGCTAATACAGATACGCCTACGGAATCCTTCAAGACGACATGCGGTATGTAAAAGAATATATCTTATGCTCTATTCACATTCAACTATGGCTCGCCATTTGCCATGCTAAGGATTAGGTGAACTAAAAATAGAAAATAAATGAATAATAATCTCACGCCTTTTATCCCCGAGGGGGTAGGCAGAGAGAAGTATTCCATTTCTGGATATTATACAGACTTTTCACGAGATATTCTTTGGACCCGTAAACGTGATAAGTGGTGAGCGCATCGCCCGCGCCGGACCGGGTCTGTTATACATGCCTCAGAACTAATTCTGGGACCTGCGAGTTTTCTCACGATGTTTTCCTTCACCGTCAAGCCAGTGATAAAAATGTACGTAAGTTGAACTAAAAACATCTGCAAAAGCAAAATATGTGCGGTCAACTTCGATTGCGATTGCTTTTGCAGACACCCGAATTATGAAACCGATATGTCTCCATGGTTAGATAGTTTAAATCCAAACGGCAGTTAAAATACATTGTGAGCGTCATACCATACAAGATATATGTAAAGGCCTTTACGCAAGAACCGGGACGAACGACCTCGAAGACTGCAAAGCGAATACAAATTTCCGACCGAATGTGCGACCAGACAAAGGTAATAAATCAGGAGAAAAGAAAATTACCCTTCATTGCGATGACCCCGCAAATACTTGTATGAACGTTCTGCAAAGTATTTTAGTAATGGTGCATGGTCGCGGAAAGTTGAGGGCAGGTCACGTTTGCAGTAAAATTACTGCAGACTATTACAAAGGTGTTGTAAAAGGTAACACCGTAGTTACATATGCAAATAATTCGGGAAATAACGATGACATCGAACTTGGTAACGCAAAGGTAACGATTAATCTCTTTTAATGTTCAAGGTTCTTTATCTCTCCGATACAATCTGTGGCAGGGTTGCTGTTAAGGTTCAACTTAAGATTTTAAATAATACTTTCAAACAGAATGTTTCGTGTAGTCATAAAGTGGGATTCACGTAAGAACACTAACAAAACTACATTATAATGAGCTGCAGTTGATTATGGAGGCAGTCGAGCTGAAATGACGTCAGTATTCTATTGACTCGTTTCATTTTCAGCAAAGATTTGGTTTTAAAGTTGTTAAAAATAGTCGATTTTATAAATATTGTTTGCAAAAGGGCACACAATTGAAATTTAGCAAGGCAACCATTGATTGTAACTGTTCGTAGTATGCCTAAAGCTTCGACACAATTGGCGCCTTCGGCCTTTCGGCGTCCGAATACTTGCACGCACTTCCTGTTTAAGTAGAACCGACGAAAAACATGATTGCTGTTTACCGATGAGTATTCGCTATCTAAATTATATGTGTAACTAGCTTTTACCCGCGGCTTCGCTGCTTGCTAGATGCCTATACTGTATAGGCTATATACGAGTATGTGAGTAATTTCAAATCTCTAGACCAAGCGGTTTAGGCTGTGCGTTGATACATCACCAATCAGTCAGTCAGTTTATCATTTTATATATATAACTATAAGTTAAAAAAAATTACAAATCATCATAATATTATGCTCTAGAGAGGTGTCACGTATAAACGATACAGGTAAAAAAACACCGGAAAACCGTAATATATAGGTTTTTGTAAAAATGATACTGAATTTTAAAACGTATAGCAAAAAGCATAACTTCATTAAAACAGATTTACTATAGTCCAAAAAAAACACTTCAACCGATTGCCGGCATTATGATAAACACGATATTCCAACGTATAAATATCAAGACATGTTCTCTTCAACGGCATTTGTTATTGACCAAGGATCCCCTTGAAATGTCAAAGTTCAACTTGGAGGATTTCCGCCTCTTAAAATTCTATTCAAAATCGTATTATTAACATAACGTACACATTTTTCTTCACAAACTGAGACAGATTATTTTGGAGCTTCGGAACAATGTGATGTCAGATTCTTTTTTGTGGATACAGAAAACAATAGATGCGCAAAAACTGAATTCACAGGCTATTTCTTCGTTATCGGAGATTTTTTAAATTTAGTTGCAATGGGAACTGCCGAACAAAGCCTTTTGTTTCACTATTTTGAAGTATAAAATATTTTTATGGTCGAGAAAATCAAGTAATTGGACTATTCAAACATACTGGGTATAGTCTTAATGAGACACATCAATCATCATTCTTCTTAGAACAAATCGACAACCCACACATTATTACAATTAGTAGGTAATAAAATCCATGTTTTAAGCTGTTTCAATAGAATTTTATAATATACCTATCCAATATGCAGCCTAACGGTATACATTACTAATCTAAGTATCCTTTAACAGAAACAAAAAAAATAAAAGAGTTTTTTACACTTAATATCGAAAGGTAGACAGAGCCATTACTGGGCATCAACCATCGACAGCATTCCTGGACCAGCTTTATCGCATAGCCTTGGGGCAGCCTTCACCAATCCGCCATTAACAACTACAAGTGCTAGTAAAATATGCGTACGAAATTACTTTAAGTTACTTCTAATCAGCTTTCCTTTAAGATGTTAATAATTCTGCTTGCGGGGTTTCCTTTAAGAATTCGTTAAAAAATGCACCGTAATAACCACTCCTCTTATATCTAAGATGCGGCTAGGAATAATACTAGAGGACAGACAGACGGACAACAGCTATCCAAGGGTTGGCGTCAGGGAGTTAGTGTGCCGACTCCAAATAACGACAAAGGGCAAGAGTGTGATGATAGGGGACAGTAGCGCTAATCTGAGAACTGAGCTCACAGAGTCAATCACATATTGTGACCAATATCCTTTTATGAGAGGAACGTGTCTATTGTAAAGATGAGTTGGGACTTATCGTTCTAAGAGACATTTTGATGAGGCTAGACATAAATTCGATAAGTAGAAGCAGGCTTTTGCTCAACACTAAACATCAACTAACAAAAAAAAACATTAATGACATTAACATCATTGTGAGTTTGTGAAGAGATAGAAGGAAGGAAATAGTTACGATCAAACAATTCCGCGTTCCACGTCGACATGTATGAATCGGCTTTATGTGGGAATGCAACGCTCTATTTACTGTCTTAACTAATCCGTTACCTGAACTGATCTGAACTAAAAGTAGGTACTAAACTTGATCTACCGACCGGACTTATTTTACCCGGACTTAAACTTTGGTGATAAATAAAGTTTGTACTTAGCGAGGTAAGCAAAGTTAAATTAAATCGGTATCTTGACGTAGTACAAAGCTTGGAACTTAAAACTTGTTTCTGTTTCAAAAGTAAGCAACTTTGGACGCTAAGTTGGATCTTATGCCGAAGCTAGGTTAGGTTATAACTAACCTGCAGTTAAGAAAGTGATAATGGTAATATAATATGAAATAGCCCTACTATACTCTTATCTGAAGTTTTTCTTTCATTTCATCGTAATCACTACATAGTATAAAATAAAGTCGCTTTCTCTGTCTCTATATCCATATGTCTTTATGGCCCTTTGTATGCTTAAATCTTCAAAACTACGCAATTTTTAATAGATAGACTGATTCAAGAGGAAGGTTTTAGTATAAGCATTGCACCCGTGCGAAGTCGGGGCGGGTCGCTAGTTTCCTATGAATCAGTAACATCGACTAACGTGTCATGAATATGTTTAGAGTATAGGTTTTAGGTAGGTACTCTTTATTTGGCTCTGCTTGAATACTTTGTCGATCTGTCTCTGATTCTCGATCATTCGATCAGATTTCTTAGTGTATAACTATAAGTACATAGATTTAGCTGTCTTGTAGATTTAATACAGAGAAAAGCGACATGGCACTACAGATAGGCATCTTATGGAAATGTCGTATCGAAAGAACGAGAATAGATTGGCTTGTCAATATAAGTACCTAGGCCATTTTCTATGCATTCTCCCGCTCAATATGAACAAACCACCTCAGCGTTACTTTTTCAATTCCAGTCACTCTATTCTGTATGAAGACAACGCTTCGAATTACATTTTTCCAAACTGTAAGCAATGATAGCTTTAAATTTATCTAAAACACATAATAAGTGTTTAACACTAAATTAGATTCAATAGTAGTTCTAACATTTAGCTCAATAATCGATATCCTGTGGTCCCACGCGCGGTTTGCGGAAGTTCATATCTTTCTGTGAGTGTAGGCTTGACTGCAACGACTGCAGTTGCAAAACTGTGGCTAATTGGAATCAATTATATATATAGCGTATGTATCATGCCATGAGATCCATGAAAAGTTAGACCACCTTTTGAAAATCATACGTTTCTGATATCTAAGTCAGGGTTTAAGAGAGAAGCTGGCGAACTAGCAAAACAAATAAACAACATTAGCAAATGCAGAGACTGTATTGAAAAGTATCACTGCGAAGAAAAGCATCACATCGAAGCTTTATAACAAAAAAAAATCCATATTATTCTTGAAAAACTTAGATACACTAGACGATACATTACAAGCAATCGCTTTTCCACCTTCTTATAGTTCGGTGGTCGTATCGAGAGTTCCCACACAAACCTGACGTAGAAGATCAGGTTTTTGCAATTATACGGACGTCAAAATCAAAGAGGTAGGTAAGTACTGCTGTGTTAAAGCTTTTACATTGATAATGTCGTGCTTGACGCGAGATACGGTTATGAAATGATGAAATAAAAGTGACTATACATTCGTGATATTATGTTTTAAATTTGTGTGAATTTTAAAACGGCTTAAATTATCTCATACGTTGACAATGTAGTCGTTGTTTTTTTATTTTAATACTAATTTACGAAAAGGTTGATTATTTCCCATATTTTGTATTTAAAGTTGTAGTTCAAGCAAAATTGCAATAATTTTGGTGCAATTATTCTAGAATGGGCAAACATTAAAGCATGTTGCAATTTTATAATGACATGAGAAACAGACTACCTATTGTCAACGAACACAATTACAGTTAACTATTTTTTTCTTCAGTTAACCAGACACAGCCTAGTTTTCTAGATTGCTGAACAATCTAGAAAGAAAAAAAAGATGAGTTTTGCCATGATTTGCTCTCTGCAAAAGCTCTTATATCTTGTATGCATGATGTACTTGGCAAACGTGAAGAATTTGGACTCCTGAACCAATTCATTAATGTGCTAGACTGGGCACAAAGAATACAAGCTTATGGTATAATACCACTTAAGCTGGCTTACAGTAGTTTAATTCAACCAGAAGGTCATTTGAAGCGACAACATCAATTAACGTTAATCACTTATGTTCATAAACCTGTCAACTTAGCCCCTTACCGTAACGGTCCAGTCCCTTTTAAAATTACCGACACCGTATACCCTCTACATCTAACCTTATCAGGTGGGCTTAAGTTCCAGAGATATAACACCTCGCAACCGTAAGTTTGCTGATATAATAACGTAAATTAAAAGCTGTTCCTTATTAAATCCTGCACATTCTCGTACATACTCGACTTCGATTTAGCTTCTGACTCTAGAATTTTCGATGTCTATTAAGTTTAGCATAATATATATGAGTGACTTAATTGCTTGTAAATATCACTAGACGTAGGTTTCATGTAGTTGGCAAGGTGACAGTTCGCAAATGCATTTACATAATCGCTATATAACGCCCGGATAAATCCATGTTTATAATCAAATGATTTCATGTCAAAAGCAACAAATTTCTCTCACTAGTTTGCCTTCGTCCTTAATGTCTAATTGAATTTTGTATAACATGTTTTAATTTAAACGATTCCATGTAAAAAAGGAATTAAACGTCAAAAGAATATTAAAATCAATTTAGCAGCAATCAAAACAAAGTTGATTTATGTTCTACGCGGCTTGAACAACGAACATAAGACAAGAGTATCATATTCAATCTTTCCGGATGTTCTGAGAAATTCAATTACAAGAATACAATGCAAATGAAGATTTGAGCGGCGGTGGTGGATGTAATAATGTTGTAAACGAAATGCAGTGTTGCAAAGAGCATATGGGCCGATGAACTGAAGATAGCGATGCGCCGAATGCCGGCATCATGCGGGAATGAATAATCGTTCTGAGGTAAGACTTGCGGATTCCGACTAGAATATTCCTTCGAGTTACTAATGAACTCATCGCTTTTAAACTTGGATATGTTCTAGAATAATCTGATATAAGTATAACAGTGTTCCTTTGAAGAATAGGTACCATACGCGGCCAATGCTATGCACACTGTGAGTGTGTTATAAAATCATAAAACCTACCCGATCCAATCGCAAAAGATATTTATTATTGTATAGGAGTTTATAAGACGCTGTGCGATGTTACCCCCCAGTTTTACCGTTTTTCCTGTGTAAATTTTTTGGACTTTGGAGATGTTAATGAGAAAGTGAATTATATTTTTAATCATATAAATATATATTTTACATCCTGCACCACACATCACACTCACACACATTTAAATGCCACAATCGAAACCCTTATTTAACTGCTTTTATTGTATCAAACACGTCCAAGGTCGGCTGTACAATCGCACTCCGAATGAGGCTGTCATTTACATAGCCTGCGACCGGATGTCCACCTTCGTTGGTCCAACGTGCAATGCATGTAGTACATACCGCGGCCCATATTGTATGGACATGAACGTTTCAAGGCTGATGGACCACCCAGTGCAACGTCAACTAGTGAAGGGGTGTCTGACTGTTTGAATTAGAAATATATTCTCCCCGAGGGAATAGGTACAGGTTTTTCTGAAAATACCCACTTTTACCAGTAGTAGTGACTATTACCGGACTGGGAGTGCTTTGACACTGGCCTGAAATTTGTGGGTTTGTTTAATAATTCCTTCACCGTTGAGCTAGTGATAAACAAATGTATGTTATTTTTTGTAAAACTCATTAGTACATGCTCTATCATCACAGCTCTTACTAGTATAATATACTTGCATCTATACACTTCCGTACGGTCACGGTACCATCACAAATGTAGGTACACGTAGTTCTTTGGACGGCAGCAACGACGAAGAATCTTACTTGATTCTGTCGTTTATCGCTTTGCCCTTCGATCTCCGAATGATGATGGCTGTTTAATCACCAAGAACAGCATTTTCAAGAAGAGTTGGCGGCAGACAGGCCCGATTGCAAAAAATACCAAAACCTCGTGCAATGGATCAACTGTGCCGACCCTAAAAGGAAAGGGCAAGAGGATGAGAATTTCCCATAAGCAGCACCGCACCTTCTTTGTCGGATAGATACAATATTTTTTCATCTCGCCCCATTTCACCCAGTAGACATTTGTAAAGAAATATAAAGAAATAAAGATTTATTATTATTATTATTTCACCCAGTAGACATTTAGGCACACAATTTTGAGTTACATCTACGTCATCAGCATCACATCCGGCATAAGAACGCGGGTTGCGCAAACGCCAATGTGCATTGTATGCAAAGCGGTGCGCCTGCGCACCCGTCGCCAAATACCGAGTCAACGGTACTAACGGTACCTGTTATCCTGCCCGTGAGAAGTGGAATGCAAGCTATTGTTCTAACATGGTCATTTAAAACAGCAATTTAAGTTGTGTAAATAAATAATAATGAACTAACATTTGCCCACGACCTCGACCCCCCATTGAAATAGATGTCATATTAAAATACTTAACATTATACTTTTAGCGAGACGGCTATACGAATAATAAAAAAGAATAATACAAACATATCTTCTCATAATGTACAAAGCCAAATGTAGAAAGGCAAAATAAAATTACCAATATTATTTTCTGAAATGTTCGATGACCTAACCTACTATGTTTAAACAGAGGGATTAAAACAAATAGGAATGAATAATAGTTAGGGAGGCAAGGTAGCTAAATGGCGTAATTCAACGGCGCCGTCGAGACCTATCAAAATCGAAAGATAAAATAATTTCGAAAAGAAAAGCTCGTATGGTAAAAACCATTTTAGCGGTGGGTTTGGCGTGTACGGTTTTTCAAAAATGTTAAAAAAAACAGTTACTTGGGCATTCTCGAGCGCGTCAGATATTTATACTACGTATGCCCCAAGTGCCTCTGATAACAACGGTATACTAATCTGCCGGTTTGCGTGGTGGGGGTAGGCATATAAAGCAGTCAAAAATGCAAAAAAAATTTTTTTTCTCGAGCGCTTCAGATTTTCGGAAGGGGTGTTAAGTAGGCCCCAAGGAAGCTCCCTTTAAAAAAAACTGACGATTTCGGCGTGACGATAAGTTACGATGAATTGTTGAAAATGCAAAAAAAAATAGTTATTTTGAAATACTCGAGCGCGTCAGATTTTCATAGGGGAGGTTTATCTCGGTATCCTGAAAGTATATTTTCTTAATCTGACAAAAATGTTGGTGGGTTCTCTTAATCTGACCGAAAAAGGTTTTTTGGTTTCTTTTTTTTTCTTTCTCCTTGATAAAACGGGGATTTATATTTATTAGGGTGTACCGAAAATTCCCTTCTACCGCTTCTTTCCCCACCATCAATGTTGCGAAATAAAGGAAAAATACTGGTAGGACGGCATATTTCCGCGAAGCGCTCAGTCTGTATTACATGTTTATGGCAAATTCCTCTTTTTTGCTTCAATTCTTCACTTCGTTTTGCTTACGATACGTCCAAAAAACAATTTGAGGATCAACAGGCTATTGAATAATATACATACATGAAACTGTACATGTTAATAATACTTTTGTATACAGATACGCGTAACTTTTTCCGAGTCCACGAAAATTGTCGATCTTTAAAAAAAAAATTGAGATATAATAAAAGTCACATAATTTCTTTCTTCTGATTTAATCATCGTTATTTCATATCAATTTTTTTTAACACCCTCAGTTTTCGAGCTCTCTACGCACAATGACCAATACGCAAAATTACAACTTCATTTCTAGCTTTGAATACGCAGAATGACCATACGCAAAATGACTACATAAAAAACCGGGAGTTTGAGTTTTTATGACGCTTCAAGTCAAAAAGTTTTAACTTTAGACAAAAATGTAAAGAGACCTTTTTTGTGTAAAATAAAATTCCCTTTTTTGGTTATTTAAACTTTTTTTTTGTAAAATGTATCGTTCGCGACATAGATGCCGCAACGCGTTTTTCGGAAGACGAAATGGCTCCTCCACACTTCCGGTCATTCGGAAACCGGCAGATTTTGTATTTTTAGTAAGTTTTAGATAATATTCTTCAAAATAAAAGAAATAAAAATCGCGCTCGAGAATGCCGGATTAACGTTTTTTTTTTACAAGTTCGCAACCCTATAACTTGGCGGCGTCAAGGACTTATCGTCAGATTACTTAAATTTAGTCTTAAAACACTAAAATCAACCCCCAATATCTTAATCTGATGCGCTCGAGTATTTCAGACTATCGATTTTTTTTTACTAATCTGATCGTCTATCCTAGGCGCGCGTTACTACATATAGAGCTAAATACTTTACAAGGTTGTTCTATTAGGTCTAAGGTATCTCTCATATCTTAAACTGCCACGCTCGAGTATTACCGAAAATTCCCCTATTCGCCTCCCTAACTATAATCAAATCATTGAAGTGCATTTGAATTAACATTTGTAAAATGTCTGTCAAGTTTAACTTTTTTGCCCTTCTAAACTAATATTATCTTCATCCGATTATGTCTTTTAACATAAACAAACAAAGCCACTATTTCTAATTCCGCTTTTCTAACAGGACTTCCGGATCCCGGTAATAGGATTAAAACGGACGAAACGGATACAAACACAAAAAGCAGAAATCACGGACTACAAATGGTATTTACTTAAACGCACACGCAAACAGCCCTTTGAAAGAGCCGTCGACCAATCCGCGTCAAAAGCACCGGAAGGATCTCTGTCCAACTACCCTCCGATGCGCATGAGCGATGGCACGGAAGACTTAATTTTTTGAGCAAACATCGTTTTCTTTGGACTAAAGGGGGAAGTTGTGGATTCTCATGGGAGTCTTAAATGGTAGATGATACTTTACAATATTATGGTAACAAAGGTTGCAATATCAATCCGTACGGAACCTAATAAAGCTAATTATTGGTTATTGCTACGTTAAATGGCCAGAGGCAAATCTAGCAAATTCATAATGTAATAATTCTAAGCTTGCGTAGTACATCACAACGGTAGCAATTTTTTTTATTATCTATTTGTACTATACGATAGGCTCACTTTAAAACTATCAGCCCAGATCATGAGATGACAAACGTCAGGAGGTTGAAAGACAGACGCTTTCCTATAAAAAGGTTGTTCATTTAAATCCGACAGAGATAAAAAGCAACACAAACAAGGAACTTAGATGACAACTAACTTATTGTTTTGAAAAAGGCATGTTATGATGTTACGTAATAAAGAAACTAAAAAATGTCTTTAGTAGAAACATATTCTTTTATTACCAAACAAACTGTTAAAGCGCCAAAAAATTGGATCGTTGTGGGAAGCATCAGAATTGTGAAATTTGATATTGTTCTGAATTTAAACTTCATTAAATTGGAGCCCGAGGAGTCGCTGCTCGTGTGAAACAAATCCTGACCGGCACCGGACGTCCGTCTTTGTCGATACTCCCGTTCTACATCAAAGGGAACCATTCACTCCACACACCAAACAACATTCGACTTTAAAGCAAAGGTTAGACAAACCACAATGGTTTGTCATAAACGCTGACCGTAAACCGGCCCTAATACATCTTGTCACTTGAAGAGATGATTAAATTGCAGTGGACACTACAATAGCGGATGCGGAAATATGTCGTAGTGTTACAAAATTGCGCTGTGCGTACTAAACGGTGAATGGTTACAATTGCCATTCATTATTAATACCTGTTCATTGGCAAATCTGGCCTTCAATAGCTCGATGAAGCTAACAAACAATATTGTAATACCACGACTAAATTAGGAAACCTGCGATCGTTGAGATGCAGATATAATTACACGGTTATATCTACCATAGCATTAAATATGACCTTGCGGAGATCATGACGGCAGTAATGAGCAGAATTACCTGGAACAAGAAATAAAACGGTTTTTAACAAGCCGAGCAGCATTACAGAAATAGCTAATGAAATTAAATTTGTCACTCGGGATTTGAGAGCGGTCAGCCGTGCGCGCCGTAGGCGTCGCCCACGTCCTATCCATTTCCGTTGTACTTTGAGGACGAGACTCTTCCCTTGAAATACCACGTTTTTATTATATCTGGTCAGACTGCCTCACATCAGACGAGCAGAATATTTTTTTCTACCGATCACAGCGGGCTGTCAATTTAGAATTCCAATCGATGCATCGGCTGATTGGTTATACGACTTATAAGAAACATCGACCTTGGACGAGGTCCCCGAGCGGACGTGGACGGTCGTAAAATAAAAACGGCCCTCACTGCCGCCAAGACAGACGTCAAACAAAAGTCAGACGGTCAAACGATTGACGGCTGATAGCTCCTCGGAACGCAGCGACTGGCGTTCAAGGTGACACTGTACATCCTTGCTGAGCCGGTCATCGTCAGCCCACTACTACTATCGTCATAAAAAAACATTAATTGGTGTAATATGATCTATCTATTCAGTAGCTAACAATGAAAACATGATTAAGCCTGTCTGCTCACCAATGATAAATATAAATTCCAAGAAATATGATACCTTGACGTAAAACGCCACTTATTCGTTACTTTATGTCTAAGTTTATAATGGACAACCATTCAGGTTAAATCAAACTGTTTGCCGTAATAATACAAAGCCATTACTCAACAATACAACTTGAAATCAAAATCTCGTATATCGCCGAGGTAATCTGTAGAGTTACGTTACTGTAAGGAAGCCCAACGTGAAACATCTTTGTCTATTGTTGGAATGCTTATAAATTTACTGTCGATGCTGCAATCGGACATCAAACGCTTAAGAAGAAGCAAATATTAATAATGTCGCTTTATTCCCGAGAGTTTTTGCAAAAGTTAGATAGAGAAATAAAATATTTCTAGAAATCTCCCCACTAGAAATCAGTGTACTCTGCAGACCCTTCAGCGTAACAGGTGCTGAAGGCATCTCTTGACCCTCGTATAAGTATCGTCCGAGTCAACAGGTGATCTGAGTGTATGCCGGCAACCAATCTGACATTTGATCGACTTGAGATCTGACGAATGACTCATACGATAGGACTACATCCGAGCGCGCTCGTATTATAAAAACGAGATTGAAAGTTTGCTCCTAATACGAGTATTAGCCGTGGGCAGCGTAGTCCCCAATGTTGTGTAACGAGTAATAACATCGGTGACAAGCTGATTGGCCGTGTGCGGTGGATTGTCGTCGAATTAAATTAGACCGCACCACCGGCAGCGCCCGCGCAGTTCGACGACCGATCGCCCACTACGTTCACTTTGCTCATTGATACCATTCAATCGATCCTTCGTGATTGATAAATCCCGGCGTGGGAGGGACAGGACATTACGCATGCGTAATTTAAAAAGTTTACGTGTCTACTGTCTATAAAGGTGATGTTTTCAACGTCAAATTACTGATAACTGTATATTAGAAAAACTTATTGCACAAATCCCGAATTGAGCACGCGCGTCATTCATGTAATGTTGGTTTATATCCAGAGCTAAAATTTCCATAATAATGATCGTGGTGACGATGAGTGATATTAATTCAGGAGGCTTCGGAGAACTGTAACGCACACTGAAATATAATACTGTATTACAAATTACAACTACAGTTGTGAAAATTGAAACAGTTCCTAACAGACTGTATACAAATTTACTTGCATGTACCATAAAACCAATAGGCAACCCGTGGGGAATAGTTATTTATATCAAAATGTCAAAGGTGGGATGTATAAAATGGGAAGAGAACCTTAAGAGCCATATCCACAGAGAACGCAGCGTGGGTATGTCTTCTGAGGGCGGGAAAAAGGCTTAGATACTCTCGTCGCTACCCACTATATTGCTTGTTGAAATTTCTTTACTTACAATGTTTTTTACTGCACTTAAAATGCATATCTAATAGTGAAAGAAGACAGAATGGTCCTTACCCTTAATCGGATATACGACAAATAATATTCCAAGGATTATGTTCTATTAAATCAGTTGGTAGAAGGAATTGCGATCCTAGGTTTTTTGGGTGATTTTAAAACCTATGTTTCATATACTGCTCGAACCAAACTAAATCAGTAGGTAGGTTACCTACCTACACAAGAGAAAAAAGCAGCTGTCCCATACTAAAACTCTACGATTACTATGTACAGTACAATAACTTTTGGTTGTACACCAAAAACAATACAGATGAGACACAAACATGAAGTACAATGGGTGGACTTATCGATTTTAGCAATCACTCTGAATCATCGCAATACCATAACATCATACAGATTCAACCATTTCAATTTCTAAGTAGTGAATTACCACCGCCTATAAGCTCCTTAAAACTTTCGCCTCTGGGCAGACTTCGGGCTCAGTTCATCAATCGAATATTAACCAAGCGAACCATGCAATATTATAATAATATTTAAAGTGGGTAGCATTTTAGTAGGCAATTTAAGATGATAGAACTGGAACTATTGCTGGTCTTAGTGGTGGTGGGTATATACTATAAATTATGATATTTTACTGTTCGTTTTAACCGACTGACAGACAACGAATAGCCTAAACCAAACAAACTCATCTATAAATTTCATGTTTCTCGACTCGCTGGCATGCAAGCACGCAATTTATAGGTACAAGTTTCTTATAAACGGTAGGTGAGGCTTGTCGTAGGTGAGCACTAAGAAATTCATCTCATCTCTCAAGCTCATCTGTTTATCTAAGTCATATTACTCCTAAGGTTGTATGGAAGCGATAAGACCGCCCATTGTACTTACTTTCTTAAGTCATTGTGTCACTTATTGCATATTTTACTGGTGTACAATAAATAGTAGAAATAGTTGTTACTTACTTTAGAAAGATTTTTTAAATTCATTACCTAAAGGGGTTCAAAATAGGATTACAGTTAACAAGACATTCGAATTTTTTCCAAATTGTTACCATTTGTTTTTTTTTTGGGTCCTCACCTGTCCAAAAAAGTATAGGTAAAATGTAGGTATATCCAGAAATGGAATACTGACGCCCTCGGAAAGCAAATAACATTGGTAATCGTTTTTGGTATTAGATAGGAATAGATCTCGGAAATATTATGTGGGAGTGCATTTTTTTATATCAATGTACAAAATAAACAGTTGGTTTAGTTACTTGTTTTGAAGATGCCCTATGTGTGCATGCCTTGAAAAATCATCTAGGTTTGAGTCATAAGTAACATTGAACATGGGTATAGAAAATAGGCCATCGACCACACGGAACTGTTACTTTCACCGTACACCATATTAGTTACAGCTTGTGTCATTTGCATTGCCTTAACTAACTTGGTAGCGATGACGTCACAACTTCCACTTAGTTTCATTACATGGATTCGGTTAAGCGTTTTCCAAATGAAATGTAATGGGAAAAGGCAAATGTAAGTACAACTCCTTACTGTTTACCAATATGTGCAATGATATGATAATGAAATCCGATAAATAACAACGAATTAATTACAATAATGATGACTTTAAATAATGGTTATTTTTCTTGGTAGTAAACAATTTGTAGTAATTCTATCATCTACAGTAATAATATCATCTACCTATGGTATAAATAAACCAATTGTCTCATACTTTATTAGGTTCCTTCGTATCCATAGTTCTATCTTTACTAAATCTTTGAAGTGTAACGTTCAATTTAAAGTTGTAAACTATTTATAACATAGTCCTAAGTTTATTTGTTACCTACTAATATTTCAAAATAAATCATCATTTACTTGCCCTTTTCCCATTATTCGGGGTCGGCGCAGTATGTTTTTTCCTTACATTTAGATCTATCATACATCATATCTACATTCACTTCCATCCAATATGTCAATGTGGATGCTAAGCTCAAAATAAAGTTCATTATTATTATTAACTGGCATTTACCCGCGGCTTCGCTCGCACACGTTTATTTCTCGCCTTTAGGGGTTGAATTTTGGAAAATCCTTTCTTAGTGGATGCCTACACTGTATAAGCTATCTATGTGCAAAATTTCAAGTCTCTAGACCCAGTGGCTTAGGCTGTGCATTGATACATAACCAATCAGTCAGTTTATCATTTTATAAATATAGATAAATCATAAATTTATTTGGCGTCTACATAATATTCTGATAAAATAGATGCAAATAAACATTCAGTACATTGGTGTCCGCCTACCTTGGCTGACATTTATAACTTAATCTCGAAAGTTATTTAACAAATATTGAATTTATAATAATTCTGGCCGCTCTTCCGAATGTCCGAACATTTAATGACATAAGCCTGAGCAATGATCAATAAAAAAAATCAAAACCCACGCTACGGCCCAGGATGTTTTGGAAGGGCGCTATTATATTGGTTACTCAATACAGGAACTAACTGACTTCTGTCATTGACTTACGTACAAGGAATATTTCATAAACAACTTGTAAACCAAAAGTAGAATGTTTTTAAAAACAACAAAATAAGTATTGAAGCTGACCTTTACAAACGCAATAAATGTTCCAATGAAAAAATTCCCTACATAAAAAAATGTGTTTATTCAATTTAGGGGCTTATAATAAGTCCCCTTACTGAAAGTCATTGCTACTCCAACGCTTTGGTATGTATAGTTGAGGAGAACCGGGGCAAGAAAGTCCTCAACACTTTATTCTTTTAAACAATACAATACAAAGTACAAGTTACATGGTTTAGTGCGTGCTGAGCTGAAGAAAATTAACACCAAACATAATTGTCATTCAAATACTCTTTTTACTTATAATATGCCATTTTACATAAAACCTTTTATATGGGAGTTAAATTAGGATCTTTGCATAGTGCACAACACGTTTATAGTTGCTAATTAGATCATAAACTAACTTAAGAACAAGATAATGTGTTAGTGCCTTAAATAAGTCCTTGGTAATGCTATTGGGGCAGAAATAAAATGACTTGTAAAATATGTCCGCGTCGGAGACCGGTATCTTAACGACTTTAAGCGGGCGGAGGGTGGAAGGGGATGCTATAATCCGACGGCCAGATGGATGAGCACGTGTCAGCATCCAAAAAGCGGTATCCCATATCACACTTCCTCCCCACAAAGACACCGATCAATCATAATCATAACCAGCATTCTCGGAGTACTCTACGATTGCAAGACTGAAAGTGTGTTTATAGCATCCGCTTTCCTGCCGTAGACCGACGAAAATACCGTTACGCCCCCACATCCAAACTCCATTGATTTACATACGCAAATCATGACGAATTGTCTACAATGCACGTCCGAAATATGCCAGAACTCTTCCAGTGCACGTTACGTTGTGATTCATTACCAATTTCCTCCCACATAAGACCCATAATTGAAGTGAAGACGTTATCCTTTGAGCGTTTTAGATATTAGCACGGCGAAGGTTTCTGGGGTTCATTAATATTTCATTGCAGTGGGCAGTGTAAGGAATGCAGTGCTCATAAAATACACCCAAACCAGCGAGTTTTCAAGATGCCACATCTATACATACCTATAATAACATTTTCACTAGTCGATGTCTGTATTATATAGAGGATATTTAAGAAAACGTATTGCGAGGGAAAATAACATCTATAGAAGCCAACACAATTAATTTATGAAACATGGTGTTTCTCAGAATCAGTTTTTACGCAAAAACCACTGCAAATTAGATGTGGTTCTCACAGTTGTGTTGTAGCAGGTCTAACTTATGTTTCATCTTGATACGCCTCCTAAAAGTTCAGTATTTTATATTACCTATCAAATTTTTTAAACTGTGTCAGTACAGGAAAGAAAAGCGGACAAAAGCTAGTCCTACATAAAGCAATATTCATTTCTTAGTAAACAGCGTTCTTTGAATGTGACGCGAGTACTATTCAGATCAAAGAGTGTTTATTAAAGTCTATTCAGGCGAAGCTAGGCAGCAGGAACTTGCAAACAAGTATGTACTCCTGCTTTACGTTTATTACCTTCATTCATGAATTGAATAAATGATTTAGAACTTGAAGCTAAGTTATAGCTTGTTTACTTGGAAAGAGCGCGTCGAATCTTCACCCATCAATATGTCAAAATACACCATATAACTAGTTGGGTAGCGGAAGCAATGACTTATTTAAACTAGTTAAGTTACACGATATCGTATACAGCTGCCGGAATCGATTGCAAATTGACCGACACTGCCGTAAAATAGGGTATTTCACTGTATCCATGAGTAATAAATAAATAATTAATTACTTACTAAAAAGCTTATCCCAAAATATATGCAAAAATGTATTTCACTTTTTATTTTACAATTATATCAATTTTTAAAATAATAAAACAATAAAAAAAAATCAAGAAATAGAGTACTGAAAATGATGACGTCACAAAGTCAGTACTCAGTACATTTTCACACGTAAGTATGTTAATCTATATTTCCGTGAAATCGAAGGGATTTCGAATTTTTTTTTTCGTATGGTCGGAGTACCTCAAGCGAGCATATACTTTAGGTGCAAAACGGAACTCCTCAACGGATTTAGCAAATCACTCGCTATCGGCGTAATAGGTTTAGAACAGTAGGTAAGGATGTTGAATATGCAATCAATACTAGTCTTTGATATTATTGTTTATTTATTATTTATTAGTTATTATTTGATTATTTTAAATCCGTACGGCACCCATTACCTCATAAAATACATGGATAATGGATATAAGTATAACGCTAGCGGAAACAGTCTTTAACAAAAACAAACTATTGCACCGAGTCTTAAAAAATGTACACTCGTTAGTGCATCCGGTGAATTGCGTTTGCGCGTGGAGCCTTTTTGCCGATTCGATTCTAAAACTAGCGAGATCAATCGTCCGGCAAGAGTATCCTGTCGCGGGACTGCGGGGGTGGGCAGAGGCGAAGGGACGCGCCTCCATGAATGGTCCTAACGAACCTGATGGCCTTGGCAGGCCGGCCCTCTAGTTCAGGCATAATGCATCTCGGCTATAGAAAATCCGTGTGGATTCGTCTTATTCATGTCTTTAATCCGTAGAAGAGACGGTATTACACGTAGTTATTACTAAATTTCGCACGTGTGTCTTCTGTTAAAACAGCACAATATTAATTTTATTGATGCCTATTTGAACTTTTATATTATCTAACTAGCGACCCGCCCCGGCTTCGCACGGGTGCAGTGCTGAATTTTCTTTGCTATAAACCCTGCGGAGCCCTAGACCTTTCCAACGAATGCAAAACCATGGAAATCGGTTCGTCAGTTCTGGAGTTAAATCGTCAGGAAGGAAAACCCGACTTATTTTTATATAGTAGATTTCTAATGAATGAGATTACTATTTACAAATATATTTTAAGCAGTGCGAGTTTGTAAATCTCAATAAGAAAACATAAGCCACTGGCAAGTAACAAGTTGATAGTCGTATCGTAACTTACTTGTAACATAAATTATTGATTACATCGCTCATAATATCCTTGATATAGTAGCTTAATAACAGGAAGCGGCTATACCAACGCAAACTTATTATTATAGGGCACGTTGCGTTCACATACGCAGCAAACATCTCATTCACAGTCCTTTGATTGATTCTTCGACTGACGTGCTCGGTGTATACAATTCGCATCGCTACAGGAAGTTAAACAAATCCAATTTTATCAAGGACGTCAAGATCTGGCTTCGGAATTTCTTATCCGTCGAAATCTGACTTTACCTGACTTTCGTTCAAACATTTTCAAACTAATTCATATGCAAATAGCACCTTACCTTATGGCCTTGAGTTGGGCCTGAGTCGACATGCTAACCCACTTAACTTTCGTGCTTCAGCGCACTATCTAGAGATTACGAAGTGAGCTATCGCTTACTAGTCTAGGCAATAAAGGTAGTGGACCCCAACATTAATTCCTCAGTCGATGAAACTTGGCAGGATTGTATTATAGTATGAGACCATACTTGCATAAAAAAATCCAAAAAAAAAACCTAACCGAAGTTAGGTTTTTATACTAAAAAAAATTTTTTTTTTGTTGATAATTTGATAATTTATAAAAATAATGTAGCCAGAAGGTTTTTATTTTGGATTTTCCTATTGTAAGTCCACAGCGACCATTGAATGACATTCCAGTTAAAAAAATGGACTGAGCAATTTTCTCGAGCAAGGTACATAAATACGTCTGAGTTTTGTTGTTTCTACCAGGAGATTTTTTTGGATATTTTGCATATAGCTTTCTCAACACACATGAATATTGCTGGAGAAGAAAATTTTGACTGAGCATTTTTCCCAACAAAAATATCAAATAAATAAGTATTTCAGTAAAAATACCTAACTTCGGTTAGGTTTTTTTTTTGGATTTTTTTATGCAAGTATTGTCTCATACTATACTACAATCCTGCAAAGTTTCATCGACTGAGGAATTAATGTTGGGGTCTTCATACAAAAATCCGCTTCATTGCCTAGACTATACAACATCTGATGCAGCGCTTTTATTTCTCGTCTATTTAACACTATTAAGTTTCTAATAATTAAACATATTGAGCTAAACTGCTGGTGTAATTAAATTCTATTTAAGTTTAGATACGTAGTTACTGCCCATGTTGTTTCTCGATTACCAATGATTTCGACCTTTCAAAAACCTATTATAGTTCAGGAAATTTTTGCTTTAAGCTTAAAACAAAATTACTCAGATTCGTACCATAACTTCTTAAAACAATATTGTTTTATTTTTGTGATGAAAAGAACGAATGGCTACCTCATTATTGTCTATTCCTTGCTAAAAGGAAACGAGTTGCTGCCTCATTTTCAAATTTCACATAACGTGATCACTTTCGCACCGTCTTCCAAAACAAGGTTAAATACAGTAAATTATTCGATTTGAAACAAAACAATATTAAAACAAGGTTACTTTACAATGACGTCATGGCACGAAGATAGCAAAATTAAAACAATACTGTTTTAACCCTTTGACAGTGCAGGACCTGTTGCATGTAGTAGTCACCGCATATTGGAACCAGCCGGAAGCCGGTCCCCGCACTGACAAAGACTAGATAATGGTGTTCCTTAAGCTGCTGAACTTGTAACAATCTCACAGATTCCAATTAGCAACACAGCAAGTTCTCAGGCGCAGTGCGGAACGCGGAAACTCCGGATGGGACCATTTAAGTTGTCAGAACAAACATCGAAATCTAAACTTTATTTGTAGAAGCACAAATACTTTTTAAAGTATTTTATAGTCCACCGTAAATCAAACCGTATCTCCGGTTGTCTTAATGACTGGTCAGAAACGGTGCCCAACGTGGAGGGCCCAACTCGTGATCTATGATTGACTACGGCATACCGACCTACGAAATGTTAAGCACGAATTTCAATTCATAGCGTTAATGCCACAGACTTTATCATTTTGTGTCGGTTGAATCGCTGTTGCAGATCCGTGAACGAACATTGACCTGGATCCGTAAATACAAAGTGCACGTGTTTCATTGCACTTCAATTATCATGTTATGTTAGGTATTATCCATATGCGTGGGCATTTCATGAAAGGTTCCAGAAGATTTTATTGTTATATTCAGTTTGCCAGGTAACAGCTTTTTTATGGAATCGTTGAAGCACAGAAAAACATCCACGATCTGCGTGAAAGATGGGGAGACTTCTTGACATGCAGAAACAATACCTCATTATAGCCCGATAACTGAACTGAGGAAGTCGATATCTATTAGCTCAGCACAATAGGTGAGCGACATCCGAAGCTCATTACTGGCACTCGTTTCCGTTGGCGATTTGCAACACGCCTCGCCGCAGGTTTATTAAACTATCGGGGGTTTACGAGGCAGCACCAAATACTACTCCCGATGATCATCACACCGTATACACTGGTGTGGATATTAGCACTAGCTGAAGTGTAAACACCGCCGGTCTTGCTATTTTGTTTACGGATACCACGTTTGGAAAATGAACTCTACGATCATAGCAATTTAATGCTATTGACTTTTATTTAGATAGTTACAAACTTCGATACGCTTGACCTTAAAAATGGCGTTTGTTTATTTTATAGCTTCCTTTACAACAAGTAGGTATGCGTAATACCTTTTAAAGTAATGAAATCGAGTACATAGTGGGGCGGTCATGTAACACTCGGCGATATTGATCTATTGCAACATCAAATACATGACCATAAGCCAATGCAAATAGAACGTGAGCGCGCATCCAACGCCGCGCTAGTGATCCATGCGACCAATCCATTGGACATAAAGTAGGCAAACATGATTTGTTATATACAAACAGTGTAGTTATCTTGCGGTTTAGGCCTGAGGCTTTATCTGGGCACGCCACCGCACCACCTACATGGAGCAGGAGACGAGTCGGCTGTGCTCTCTAAATATTTGTACAGTCAATATTTGTCGCATGCCCCCGCGAGTGTTGCAAGGGACCGCGGTGTCTGAGGCACGGACCATTGGCAATTACTTATCTACCCTTAAACAGTAAAAAGCAATATAAAATGGGTAATTTGTGACGCGATGACCGAATTATGGTTTATCATCGAATATACAGAATTTATGAAACTTGGGAAAACATTTTAAAACAATTAATACTTATAGCCTACGTATACTAGCTTCAGAAGCCAGATTGCGCGGGATCGTTGACAGTTTTTTGTGACGTCACGCGTAGAGACTTAGCTCCAGTCAAAGAGATTAAAATATAATATGAGGGGGCATTGGGAATATTTTCATACAAAAACTTTGAAGACGTCATGTCATTTAGTATGAACGCGAGCTGTCATTCGGTCGAAATTGTACTAGACTTTTTCCATTTGTAATAACTTTTGGCTTAAAATTTTCCTCGCTTTGTCCCCTCTATGCCTTATTATATTTTAATCTCTTTCCCTCCAGTAGGTAGGCTCCCGTGTTTCGTATCCAATAACAATATAGATAACAATCAAGTTTATATTTTGTACATGTAACTTGCCTTAGTCACACCTGCAGTACCTATTTTGAATATTGGTATAAAATATGTAGTTATCGAACATCAGAGGAGAAACTCGACGAATGAACTTGTGATCACTGATTTAATGAATATATTTTACAAGGTAGCAATACGGCCCGCGGCGCAAAACGCATAATGACTTCCGTTCGTCGGCGAAAAACATCGAAAACAAATCAACTCGCCATTCCAACCGAATTGAAAGTGGACATCTGCAATTTCGATCCTAAGTTTTTGTAAAAGAAATGGATAAATTGGGAAGGATTTTATTATTAGCTGTATTGTAGGATTATTCAGAACGCTCAGTTTGCTAGCATCGATTCTCTTCGTATTTGTCCTTATGAGTATCATACACTTACTCGTCATTTCACGAGTAGCAGGTGAAAAATCATATGAAATATTTTTTATACTTCGCAGCTAGTGCTTCTTTACTGCTACTTATAAAATGTCTGTGAAATCACAAATCATGTGAATTTCATTTCATTTTCAATCGAGTAATAAGTAAGTTCATATATTAATCACTAGCTCGACAGTGAAGGAAAACATCGTGAGGAAACCCGTAGGTCCCAGAATTAATTCTGAGGCATGTAACAGACCTGGTCCGAGGATGGGCTCACCCACCACCTATCACGTTTAGGGGTCGAATATACTCGTGAAAAGTTGATATTTCCAGAAATGGAACACCTCTGCTTACCCCCTTGGGATAACCGTGAATTTTTTTAAATTATTTCTTTCATATAACAATGATTTATAAGTAGCAAACATAATAGGTAGCGTAACTAAACTGTCAGAGTTAAGCACATCATAATTCATAGTAAAGCTGATAACTAAATGTACGCAAATTAAACCAATCAACTGATACATAGTAGAATATTCATCATCCATATCTAACAGCTTTGATAGACAAGTGAGGGAAGTGCGCTCGACATACTGCAAGTGGTCCACCGTCCATCGGCTCGCGATTCTAATCTGATATATCCTGCGGGTTTCCTGCGCACACGCCGGTCCCGACCGGAACCGGGGCCACTCTCCACCCGTAATAAATAAATCATGCGAGTTTCCATCTAACTAAACCCACACAGCTCGAGCGAGATTAAACAAGCTCATTACATAAACTGAACCCAGACTAATTCTATTCAAAAGGCGTAAAAACATTCGATCACGCCATTTTCCAACTCGTTTGATGTAAAATACCACACAATAACTAATCATCCATTCATAGCTTCCTCACATTATTACGCACTTCTAAACGTGTGAGCCGCAATGATAACAATACCATTTAATAACAAAAACAAACTGCTTTATATCGGAACTACAAGAGCATGTTTACTTGCGATGTGGCAGATAAACACAGGCCGGCAACCTATCATCAAGTCCATACATTCATTGCGAATAGACGAAGCAAACAATGGCAATGGTATTTTATTATTAGATACGTTGCTAACTAGAAAACGCGAGAGCCTAGTCAATAATCAGTTCGCATCCGTTTTTCAAACTACTAAATGCGCGAGTTAACACCTATTGTTTCCGTCGATGAGTACGGCCTTTTGATTCACCACACCTGCCCATTGAGGGCTTCTAGGAACCTCCGCGATTGTTCGATTCTCAGGACGGCACCTTTGCCACTACTGGAACCTGGAATATCTTTAAGTCGCTTCTCTGAAAGATCGTTGGGAGCTGTTTACGACTCTGAAATTGAGGAAAATTGCAGAGATATAACATGGTTGGCAATCGCACTTGTATAATTCACTTATGTTAACGTATGTGTTTATAAACACGTTATTGCTTTGATTTCATTCATAGAAGTAGCTAGAATGATGTACTGCGTAGTTAACTCTACATGCTAAGTTGAGCATGAGCTTGAATGACTGTGGAGTCACAGTCCAGAAACCCGTCATGGGAACATGACATTCTCTTCAGTCAGATTACAAATAGCAATGAAGATACGTACTACGCCACGCTTTATGATTCCAGAGGTAAAATAATTGCAGACTCGTGGGAAGACTTACAGGACTCAAATACAATAAACTATACTCAAATAAAATAAGCAAATGACGTATATTGAATACAAATTACAAAGTGCTCGATTATCCGACGCTAACATATCATAAGAATTAAAAATAAAGCATGTGCGCGTTAAACGTGACACAGAATCCCACAACCTATGTACCCACTAAAAAAAAATTGTATTGAAAATAGAACAAAAACAAACGTAATCGCTACAGAGATAATTGAAGCGGACCTGTTTATTACGGAGAAAAACAACGTCCATAAAAGATACAAAAACGTTCTGGGAACAGATTATCTATACTTATACACCTGTCATTGGCAAATCACATTATAATCTCGTCAAGAAAATATCTTGAGATCAATGAAGTTAACAACAAATCGCTGTTCATAATAAACGTTCAAGAAACGTGACTGACGATCGAAGACAAAACGCAGCAGGAGGGATGCCCCGACGTTTAATTGGACAACTTACCTTTAAAGGGGGCTTTCTTTAAAGTGACCGAACATCACGACTCCGACCTGTCGCCTGATGCCACAGGAAGCAGAGACAGGGGGCGTGGGGAGCACGCTACACGATATCCCTTTTACGCGGACCAATTAACGGACCCCGTCGGACCGGATGTGCGTACACAGATGCATTAGCACCTCTACCCTGCACTAATCTTTTTATGGACACAGAAACAGTCTGGGAAAATATACTCGGCAAAAATCTTTTGTCACGTCCGAGTGACTTGTGTGGACGATTCTTCTGAAACGTGACTCCATTGACCGGATTACGCTAGCAATCGTCCTTGGTGCGACTTCTCAGGTCCAACATCTATGGCATATGGGCCAATAAAACTGATTGAGCATATTATGTATTCTAACATGCTCATCAATACAGTTACATTCGGTTCACGTCCTGCTATATTAAACCGGGGACACATGATTGAATTCCACATTTAAAAATGTTTGTAACACCCTCTGTCTCTTGACGTAAAACGTATAAGACCTATTTGTAAACGTATACACGTGTTGGAAATCTGACATTGTTGTGAACGAAAATAGGCCAAGGGCAAGTGTGAATTTCCTAAATTCCTACCGGTAGAGACACATTAAATTATGCAGTTTGTGTTGAAAAGATTATGCTTTGCTTGCAACAAAGTGTGACCAGTTTGTTTCTCGAAGCTAAACAGAGCATGGAGAGGAAGCCAAGCAATCAACAAAATATATAAAATTTTATTTTTAAGTCCACTTATGCAAATTCTTATCTAAAATCTCCGCGACGTTAATTGTAAGAAAACATGCCTATTATTAGAGTCCCTAAAGAAACCGGAAATGCAGCCCGTGCCACCAATTACGGAACCAAGGTATGGCGGACGTATGCTACTTCCGTTTTCGCCTGAGCGGGTTCCACCCTCTGACAAGGGCTGTTCCGGAAGGGACAAATATTAATAAACGCTCAAAAGTCAACCAATCCTTTGTTCCGGTCTTAGGGCTTCCGCTTTTTTGTTGAGCCGTTGTGATTTCAACCGTTGGCAACGTCAATGCTTAAATGATTTAATTACCCCATAAACATAATTCTATTTTTAAAGTCGGGACTTTGTACTTTACTGTCTGAGAAAACTTCGTTCAGTAGGTCTAAAATGGCCACTTTGAGCAATTCCTCCTTTTATGAATTCCCAGCAAATCCTAAGCAATTCCTCTAAATTTCGTAAAATGGTCCCTCATTTTAATGATTCACTGACAATTCAATTCATTAGCAGATTCGTATTTGGTGAAAATTTCGAATATGAATCGAAATAGGATCCTATTATGATTCACCCGAAACGGTCTTTTTAGACCCCCTGGTGTTGAAACTTACGTTTTTTTTTGTTTTGTTATTTATACCCTTATTACACAAGAATCTTTAAATAAGGAACTTAAGGACAGTCAATAAAGAGTAAAAAAACCGACTTCAATCTTCAACTTATATGGTTTTCTCATAGATATTGTTGTCAGAACTGAACTAAAATGGGACAAATCTGGAAGCACCAGCTTTCAAATAAAAAAAGAATCATCCAAATCGGTTCATCCAGTCGAAAGTTCTGAGATAACAAACATAAAAAACAGACGAATTGATAACTTCCCCTTTCTGAAGTCGGTTAAAAAGCGATCGCATTGCCGCTATAAGTGCTCGATTGTCCTTTATTAGGTATTTATATTTGTCATTTACAGACATCCTACCTCCTACTAATATAAACGCGAAAGTTTGTGAGCATGGATGGATGGATGATTGTTGCTCGTTCTCGCCAAAACTACTGAACGAATATACAGAATAATGAATAACTTGATTTAGAGTATAATTTATAAAGATATTGGGTGAATAAAATCCTCTATTATTTACGTAAGTATGAACGCCATTATGTGAAAGATTCCCTGTTCATGATCAGTTATATGTAAATAAGACCTAAGATGCATTTAAGCTGCGCGAGCGGCGATCCCGCGCATTCCCCATTACCGGGCGATCGTATAAACTTCGAACATAATTTATCGTTTCCTCTCAGTGTTTTTCACTCGGCAACAATACCCCTCCTCTTTAAGTGTGAAGTTAATGTCTTTACGACGTGTCGAGGAGTAATTTGCTTTAACGAGTGGATTCAACGGAAGACAGTTACATATTATCGCAGTTAGAATAACGCATCATTGAATCATGTGAGTTCACATTTCTAAATATTTAGACCGGAATTCGTCGACATAGGCTGCTTGCTTTGACAGTGGTCAAAAATTAAGTAGGTATTATTTGTTTTGAAAGCAAAATTAATTTAAATTGAGAAAAAATAATGAGTATAGGTATAGGGTGGTATAAATTATTATTCAAAAACTTTAATTCTCTTTTTAAGTTTCCTCAAGTGAACAACAATGGTCTGGATTGGCTGGAAGGTCACGTAGTAGTAGTTTTGTCCGAAATGGATTGCAGTTCATTTCAATTCTTGGTTATATGGCTTCAGCGATGTAATTGCAATTCCGCCAGTATCACAAAGTCAAGAAAATCCTTGGTGTCTCCACTTGATGGTGACGTCGCCGAAGGCAGTGCGCCCAAAATTTTTATTGCCGATTTGTCACAACTTAAGAGTAGGATTGAGAATGTCAACTTTTATGGGGGGAGATGATTTCCAAAACTGTTAAATAGCTTAAGTCAAAACCCTATATAGAAGCCGAAGTTAACATATAAATCTAACGACTTTAGAACGTAATTAATAATCTAAGATCTAGCGAAGCCGTTTGTAAGCCCGTGAGAAACGCTCTCACAGTTTCTTTCTCTCCGCAACACAGCACTTGACTAATGGCAACTTGAATCCCCGACGAAACTCCGTGAGAACCGACCTCCCAATCATACAATACCAGTGCAAAGTTCAACGAAATCTTTGTGAACAAAAAGTAGAACCAGCGCTGCTGCATTGCTCCACGGGCATTCTGCTAATTAATTAATGATTCACTTGGCTCCTCAAAACAAAGAGGCTCTTGTTGGTTTTATATTCTTTGCAAATTTTATGTTCTTGACTCAGTTTTATACGTTCTCTGCATTCGATCTTTAAAAAATCTGAATTTAAAATTACATAAAAAAGTACAATCTGAATAGCTACTTAGCAAAACTTTAAGACTAACTGACAGACAACGAAAAACGTAAGCCAGTGGGTATAGAAGCATGACATTTTGCACAGGAGTTCCTCATATAACGAAGGTAAGCACTAAGAAACAATATATCAGAATTTATAAACGGGATGAAAGTTTGTATTCCATTCGTCATTTTTCCAATAATATCGGGCACACGACTATTTACGAATACACTAGCAGCTGCCTGAACGGTGGACCTAATTAATATTGGTAGTGAATAAGAATGCTTAAATAAACGCTAAAGGAGTAAAGCAGAAGCATCGGCGAGAAACGAGGGCGTGTCCATTTAATTTCCGCTGGCGATGGCGTCCGCCGGTCGAGGGCTTTCGGTTTCATAACATGTTACATGATAACGTGAACCGAGCAATTTAATTTTAAAAATGTACGTAGCCGCAATATACTCTAGTCTCCATTACGATTACTGCGAGTCGTGAGTATAATAGGATAGGATAACTGAAATCCATACTTCATAGTTGCGCATGCATTGCGATTCATGTCTGGGGCCATGGCTCCCCTATAGGAAAAATCCCTTGCTACGTCAATGGTCGTGATATACTCGATCAAACGGAAATGGTTAATTACATTTAGATATATGCGGTGGTTTTCCAATCTTCAGAAAACACCAGACATCTAATTTTAAATTCAAAGCGACCACATTTCTGCATTGCGATTGAATTAGGTTCAACGAATGGAGAATTTGGAACGGAATCGTCCCGATATGTTAACTGCAATGGCAAACCGCAATGAATACTCATACGATCCCAATCCCATTTGCGATTACTCTCAATTCTGAGAGTTTCATGTTTCTGTAGCGATTTAGTTTATACAACATCAGTTCAGTTATTTTCGGATCTCAAGAAATGTTAAATAGTACTTTTAAAGACGGAATCTTTCGCTTAAAAATTTGTCAATTTTTTTCCAAACTTTGTTGATCTTGGAAACAGTTTATTTCAATATTACTCTGGCTAGACTGGGACCAAATACCCGTGTGTGCATTTTGTCCCACGATTATGATAGTTATAGTAAGCAGATATCGGACTTAACGATAGTGTATCATTATCATAACGATATCTTAGCAAAAAACCCTCATCACTGGAACAGTAATACCAACTTAATGGAACGAGGAGGCGCGTCAATTTAATATCCGCTGGTGGGCTGATGTATGGCCGTTTTATTAACCCCTTGCCGGCAACGGAAGAAAAATACTACTGGCCAGTACATCATAAAAAGAATCATTTAAGAAAGGTCAATGTTTTAAATTAAGTACTAATATGTTCTATTTCTTCGCTGGGTGGCCTGTAGCAGCTGGATGAGAGTTGGCGAGAATCGAGCTGAATGGCTTCCAATTGGAGAGGCCTATATGGGTCCGGTATTGGACTGCTATAGGCTGATGATGATGTATGATGATACCAGTTGTTTAGTATCTATAGACAGTCTGGTTTGGCGAATGCGGGTTCGCAAATAGTTTTTATATCCGATTTATTCATTAACTATCTTTTTCGTCATTTAGAGATCTACTTACTCATTTTGCTGTTTTCATATTAGGCGACTATCCGATAAAGAAGCAACAACATTAAGATTTTGAAGGTAGACAAGAATTCAACAAAATAAAAAGGTGTTAAATAAAATTTCTCGATCGATATCAATAAGAAAACAATAGGGGCTCATCAATCTCTTAGACACACAACTTGAAAAGCATTGTAAAAAAAATTGCAGATATCAGATCCAGGTAAAGACCGTTTAGCGCCTCACTGGAGATGCTATTGTGCGCCGGCGCCTAAAATCGGACCATTTACAAAACAAAAACTAGGCGCACCTGTCCCGTTCGATTAGAGGACATAGTTCTTATGACTATCTTGAATCATAAAACTAAAGGTAGATAAGCATTTGTAGTAGTTTTTGGTATACATTTGGGTAATTATGCATTACAAAACTCCTACAATGATAAACTATTGCTAAACAAATTGTGCTAGTTAGGAGGATGTCATGATGGCGTTCTACACCTACCATATTAAAATTACGTGGGCACCACCTACTACCCAACCCACTGTCGTATTTTTCGTTCAATACCCACCGAGCCTACGTGTCACAAAGCTAGGTGGCCTAGCCCTCCTTCGTAATGAAATGAATGAAATTTAAATTTGCTTTAATCACTCACCGTTTACGCCAACCGGTGTCTGCCGATCGCGGCTTTCCCAAAGTAAGGTTTCTTCAATTCCAACAAAACGTCTCAGTGCGGATATTGCATCGCACAGCGACAACAGATCGATTTAACACTCAAATGTTAATTGTTTTAAAAGAAAGCACACACTCGCACGAATTTCAAATTTCGAAACGTCAAAATTCGAAAATGGACCATGCGCTCGCGTGTTGGCGCGTTGATCGTCGACGCGACTGAGCGTGAGCGGCGAGGAGGCGGCACGCGCCGGTGGGGGCTTCATTCACAAATCGAGTGGCGGGGGGAAGCGCGGTGCAAGGGGGAAGGGTCTGCCTGGCCGATCGGCTCATTCATGCGAGCGATTGCTGCCACGTTTGGTGACCCGCAGTACGCGAATACCACCACCACAGTTTTAGTGTGATGCAGCCTTCCATTTTTAGCGACAAATCTATTTTTGCAATAAAAACGCTGGTTAGCTTCCTTTTTGCAGCAATTTAGGTAATTAAGTCGCCGCGCAAGGTCATCTCGCAAACTTTACATAACGATATTTACCCTCGATAATGATCTGACACACAAAAGAATACAAGATCTGGTGAAAGTCCGGAGAAATTCGAGAGTCAGACTCGAGGATAATCTGCATATTTCAGATTACAATCGACTTTTCATTTTCCATTCAACAACTGACATTTATCAGTTCGCAATTTCTACGACCCTACTTTCCCTATCTTTATGAGAAGGATCCCGTTGTACGGCAGACAGCGGTTTTCCATCGCTAATGATAGCTCGAGCTAGAAAATTACAAGGCCCGGTGAAAGGCTCTATAATGGTGCAGCGGTTTATGTAACAGTTGCTTGCATAGCACGTGCCGCACTTTGCATTGCTCAACGCTATTAAAATATGCGGTTCTGATGCGGTTGTGTTTCAACCGATCCATTTTCTAGTTTACATCATCAATTGTTTTGTGCATCCCATCTTAATTTTTCCATGTGAAGGTACCGGTCTTTTTTTTTCTTTAAAGATGACATTAGACTTGCCGAAACGCAACTTTCCCTGCCTATTTATTTGTGGAAATGAATCATGCAAAAATAAGACGTCCGGTATAGGTACGAAGGAGACTTATTTAACGTATTTATTTTTAACCGTTTAATCAAAATAAAAATATCCATAACAAAACGAACTATTTGATTACACTAACAGTTGTTTTTGTTCAGTAGCTCTTTTAATTTCCCACAACTTGGAAAACAAACTAATTCCGCTGCATTTTTGCGGTATCTTTGAAACTCAACGGCAAAGACGTTTAAACAAAAAAAATATCTGAATGATTTTCTTCCAACCTCTTTGCTCAACGGTCTCAGGCGGGACAAAGAGGCGGTATTGATTCGCAAATGGACGAACACTTTAGCAGGTTGCAAAACGCCACAATTAAAGACGTGGGCGAACGTCTGCGAAATACATCCCTAAAGGGGATAATTGTTACTTTCTTATTTTTAATACGTAACGACATTTGACAGGGTCTTACCCAAAAACCGTTTTTGTATTCGGTGTCTCTGAGGTTATTTTTTAACAACATTGACCAGATGTTGCCAGTAATAGCTTTAGACATCAACAGTTCGAATACGAAATTAAAGCAGCTCGTCATTCTGAGACTCGCCGTTTTAGATTAGACACACAGGACACACACAAGCAGTTTTTTTAAATATGAAAAAAAAACTTTAGAAAGGATAAAATGCCCTCAGCTTAATTATTAAAGCTACCTAACTCCACTGATAGCAGTGATAGCCCGGACGGTTAAAGAGCCGGCCGAAAATCAGTGAGGCTCGGGTTCGAATCCTGGCATGTACCAATGAGTTTTTCAAAACTTACGTACATATTTATCACTAGCTCGACGGTGAAGGAAAACATCGTGAGGAAACCCGCAGGTCTCAGAATTAATTCTGAGACATGTGTAAACTGACCCGGTCCGGCGATGGGCTCACCACCTATCACGTTTAGGGGTCCAATATATCTCGTGAAATGTGGGTATATCCAGTAATGGAATACCTCTGCCTACCCCCTCGGGGATAAAAAAAAAGGCGTGAGATTTTATATTAACTCCACTGATTCACCATGAAATTTCCAAAACTGCAACACCTACAAACTTGAAATGTATCTGGCGGATTTCTTATACGATGTAGGAATCTGCTAAGAAAGGATTTTCTAAAATCCCTTTGGTACGAGAAAAAACGGAATCCACGCGGCCAACGCCAATGGGATCTCCTACTATCCTATAAATTGATTAAACTTTTCAACTACCCGCATTGAAGAGAGTGCCGTCGATAAAGGGGTGTTCCAAGACACATTTCCTGTTGTTAATTAATGGAATAAACCGACTGGTACCGTAACCGAGGGTACAGTTATAACATCACTCGAGCCATTGCGAGATGGGGGGAATGCTACGGAACTGCAAAAAGTGTTTTATTGTGCCATATGGATTCATTCATAAATCATACTAACGGTTTTAGTTACGTTATTGCATTAAGAATGGACATGGCTAGTAACATGAACTTATCGGTTTTTGCTGACCGAAGACAGCTTAACCTAGCATCTCCTTTGACCAGTTACCTGACCAAAACGCCTATCAGTAAGTGATGAGGAACGATTGCTATTGGTTGTCGAAGCGTGCTACCGCGAATATGTAGACGGTAGACGAGACAAAAAGTTAGACAGTAGACATGAAAGTTAAATCTAAAGGTAAACATCTTGATTAATCCATCAATTATAGACCTAGAAGTACGAATGATAGACCGTATAGACTGTGGCAAAATGAGCGCGATGGAGTACTATCAGAATATTGACTAGACAAATTTTTACTCTTTAAGATAATGAATGAACTATTCCGGTAAGTAGAGACAGTATAGTATAAAACTCAAAAAACTTTGGCCTACGTTCAGCGAGGCTAGCGAAGACAACTATATGGTCCATTCGTGCAATATTCATTGATTTGGCAAATAACTGATTTTAGGGTCGTATTCTCGCATTACGTAATTGTCAGTATTGACTACAGTAGTAAACTACAGGGATACTGCGACATTTGCTCAAACTTAGACATTGTAAGTGTTCAAGAACAACGAGATAATAAAATAATAATACCTACTGAATATTTCACAATATAGATAACTAGGTATACCCGACGTAAAAGACAATACTAACGTTAAAAATACTTGCAATAGCTATACTTATATGTTGCTCGTAGGGATACATATATATGGTAACGGGATTTATCACCAAGAGGTATAGCAGTGGTATTAAAATCCTCTGTTTTTCCTTTCCTTTTTTTGATTGATGAACCATTTATCTCATTAGTATTATTGATGAAGGAAGACCCAGTCACATAGCTTGAAGGGAGTGGTAATCTACACAAATATTATAAAGAGAAAGGATTTTTGTATGTTTGTAATGTAACTAATAAACTCAAAAACTACTGGACCGATTTTAAACATTCTTTCTTCAATGGAAAGCTTACTTTTCAGGAAGTAATACGCGACGCGATGAAAATTTCAATACAAAAATGGGAAATTTAAATTGCAATTTTTACGATGCGACGACGCATCGCAGTTTTGTGTACAAGCCCTTATCCCCGAGGGTGTTGGCAAAGGTATTCTATTGATTTGAGCTATTCGATTGATTGAACCCTAACGAGACCGAGGTGCTGCAAAAGGCCTCAGAATCAATTCTGGAGCCTACACGTTTCTTTACGATACTTATGTAAATAATACAATATTATTTTGTTATTTTATTTTACAATATGCAAGCTATCTACCAAGCCTTAACATCTTCAGTGTAACTCAACATCAGATACAAACAGAAACATTGGCAGATAGATAGACAATAAGATTCGTTTCGCTTGTAATATATAAATAGAGATTTTATAATGTAACTTACCTGTCTGGCACAGAACGATGCGATCCCCCCGCGAAGAACATTCTTCCGGAACAGTCCATTTCAATTGAAACTCTTTTCCGTCGATGGACCAATCGAGAGTCCCTCTAACACCGTATACTACATTCTTTTCGTCTTTGTCGTTATTCAAAGTTTCCTTATTGGTTATGGCACTGTCTTCCTTGGCACTAGTTTCTGCGTTCTCTCCACATCCACTGTCCTCACACTGTTCAAGATTTTGTTTGTCACTTTCATCACTGTCATGTTCCTTTGACATGACTCTCTGGTCTGGTTAAAACATATTTTGCATCCACTGGACCATTCTAAACATTAGGTTTACTATAGTTTACTATTTGGTTAGGCTTAACAAATATTTGTTTAGTAAGAGCAACAAACGTGGTAATAAAGTTAAATTTGTCTAAGAAACATTGAAAACAGAATAAGAAACTATTATCAAGGAAAGCGAGTTAGTTTTTGCAACGTTTATTTTAACAAAAACTCATTACAGAAGCTTACGAGAAAGCCATCTTTCATCTAGCAATAATTTTTTTATTGAAATTAAATCCAAACCGCTCACAGCAGAAGTTTTCCGACCATTATTTTGTACACCTGCATCTAAAAACTCACTGAACTAAGTTCCGCCAGACGTTGTATGCGCCATTAAAACTTAAAACGACTACAATTCGCAAAGGAAAATTCCGCAGCGCGCTAAAGGATGCTACTTAAGCTACTAGGGTAGTAGGGGGTTGGAGGCAGACTGGGATCCATCAGGTTGCGGAAAGGGGGTTCGGGGAGGGGTGGCGACGTCGCGACGCCAGCCCCGGCGGCGCCCGTCGCACCGACGCCTAATGCGTCCTATTCACTTGTCTGATGCAAGTGGACAAATTGAAAGGGGGTGTTAGGACTATAGGATAGGTACATGGCAAAGTAAGGCGTTTTTGTTAGATAATGCTTCAATACATTCTCCGTTTAGTAAATAGGTATTTTTTGCTATCACCATCTAATTATAACTTTTTATTTAATTAAAACATTTATTTGCTAAAACATTGTGTTATTCACTGCTTACCATTGCTTTAATAATAGGGAGTTTATCTACAGTAATATTATAAAGAGGAAAGATTTGTATTTTTGTATGTTTGTAACAAATTGGACAGATTTCAAAAAAATCTGTCACCATTAGAATGCTACAATACACCTGAGTGGCTATATTTTATCTCCATATTCCCACGGGAACGGGAACTACGTGAAACCGCGCGGAACAGCTAGTTTATAAATAAAGCAATGGAAAGCGCTAATAACACAACAATTTTTAAGAAAGAAAATTATACAAAATAATTTAATTAATTAGTTTTTTAATTATTAAACAAAATTGTGTAAGTGACTTTAGCTAAATAAAAATTTTATATACTACCCTAATTGTAAATTCATCAACATTAACATCTATACATATAATAAAACTCTAACGGGGCCGTGTCTGTACATGAAATATTTTTTGAAAATTTTAACGGTAGTGTATATAGTTATCGATATAGATACCGAAACACCAATTTTTGGAATTTTTGTATGTCTGTCTGTCTGTCTGTCTGTCTGGTTGTGCACGCATCACTCAAAAACTACTGGACGGATTTTGATGAAATTTGGTATGGAGATAACTGAGTACCCGGGTCAACATCTAGGGTACTTTTTATTCCAGGAAAATATCTCATTCCCACGGGAAAATATAAAAACTGGTTAAAAAGAGAAATACGTACTACTCCGAAACGATAACACCTAGAAACTTGAAAAATGGTATGAAGGTGTCTGATATGTCATAGAAAATTGGTATGAAGGGATTTTTGGAAATTCCCACGGGAACGGGAATAAACTAAATCCAAGCGGGAAAACGCCGGTGGGCACCCGATATTTGAAATATGGTATGAAGGTGTCTTAATTATGTCGTAGGCAACCAATATGAAGGGATTTTCTGAAATTCCCACGGGAACGGGAATAAACGGAATCCGCGCGGGCAACGCCGCTGGGCATCCGCTAGTAAATCTATAAAGTAGTTCTTTCTTCTACTATTGCTGTGCCCTGTACAGGGTCCATAAATTGATCTCACTTAGTTAAGGCCACTTTATATGTAAACTTATGGGATGCAATAAATGATCAACTATTGAGCTAATAATATGTGCTCTCATATTTTGCTATAGGTATGACATGTCTGGGCTCTAATTTAAAATATTGTCAATACTTGCCAAGATAAGCAAATGAAGATTTGGATTATTTAGGTATAAAATCATTGACGTTGTTTTTTCTTTGTTGATCTTGTATAAGGTTTCTGTTTCAAAACTAGTTTCGTTTTCCAATATAAACCAAAAGTATGCAGCATCAAGAAACAACAAAACGATATACTGCTGTAAAAACTATTAGATGTGAAAATAATAATGAAATATAGTTCATCATCATCATCAATCTCTTTCCCTATTTCCATTCATTGGGGGTTTATACTAAAAGGGTTAAAATTCTAATTTTTGGTCAGCAATAATAATAAAATAAATTTAGTTGTCACATAATTTGTATTGTAATAGTTAATTTTTGAGTAAATAATAATAAATCAACTCATCTACTAATAAATTAAATCGAATCGAATGGGAACCAAATGGATGAAACCACGCGGAACAGCTAGTTCCTTATATTCAGAAACATAGATATTATTAGCTAGCAAATCAATTTATATTGATATGTTATGACCAACCATATTTTTTTAAGTTATTGACATATAAGATAATATAATTTAATTCTTAAGAAAAATTATTGGTATTTTGTCTGGTACACGTACCATTGTATTTTATTAAATGTCAATGCTTTTTGTTGAAAGAAATGGTACAAATACAAATAAAAAATAGAATAATAATAATAATAATAGGAAATTGTGGGACACAATTTACACACAGTTATTCAGTCCCAAACTAGGCAGAGCCTGTACTATGGGTACTAAATAGCTGATAGACATACTTTAATAAATATTAAACACCCCGACACGAAGCCAACAGACATGTTCATGCACACAACTGTTGGCCCCGAGCGGGGATCGAACCTGCGACCTCCGACTCAGAAGGCAGGGTCACTACCAACAGTACCAACTGAGCCAACAGGCCTGTCAAAAAAATAAAAAATAAACTTAAATTGAATGGTGTGTAAGAGATAAATCTAATAGTTTCCTAATTGAACAACATTAATTTAAATCTCAATAAATATGTGATAATATAATATGTGATGAGTGATGACCAAATATAGCTAAAAATTTTCAGAATTCTGAGTAAAATCTAATGTAATTTTATACTCTTGGATTGGGGAGTGCGGAGTATCTTATGAAGAATTTAGCCACGGAGGATATACACAGAAATGATATGAAGAACACGCGCGTAAATATACACAATTAAAGAGCTTTACTACAGAATTGTTACCACTTTTTGTTTAATCAATAAAACTATGAAAACCGAAAGTTATTGGTATTGGTTTTACTAGAACAATACGGCGTAAAAGCAATTATCACAAACACTTATCGCAAAAATACTATACTCTTTTTACATCACATTCACCAACAATAAGAGTTACGTTATTTTTCCGAAAAACACGGAAAAATAATGGATTTCATCGACTCGAACAGTGCAGACAACCGACAACTTTTGACAAGATTGTCAGCAACGTTCAGAAATTTCATGTCTTCTATTCATGTTGATATAAACAAATACCTATGTATTAAATAATACCTACCCAATCACATTGATTTATTGATATACATAGATATGAGTAAAAATGTTTTGAATTTTGATATGTTAAAAATATGGAATTCCTGGGTCGCATGAAGTTTATGAACGCACCGCACCGTCGTCCTCGAAATTCGTTCGGAAATAATTTAAGTATAGAGTAAATCCTTTTGTTCCATAATACATACTGTCAATAAGAAGACAAATTTTTGAAGTGAAAACTTCTTTAGCGGAGTTGAGCACTTTTGTGGGATGGGTAAAAGCTGTGAAACTCGCGTCAGGTCACGTGTGCTGATCGAAAAACCGTAAGACGGTTGGAGAGTAGTGTTGTAACATCGAAATCGATATCAAGTTTTCACTTCTTCCCGGAGTGCAACCCGTGTTTTTTTTATTTGAATATGTACTAAGATTAGTAGATTCGAAAACGTTTTCCCTGGTTCTACATATTATACATAGGTACATAACATACATAGTGTGCTTTTATTATATCTGTAGACACTACAAAAGAATGAATGAAATGAAATGTCAAAAAATTAAAGAACGAAAACATCAATGTCCTCTCCACCCATATCAGATTTTTAAATTGTATCGTTTTCTGGCTGGATAAATTCATTATAATCTGAAAATACTACGAAATAGAAGCGTAGTACCTACATAATTGTATCTAAAATGACATCCATGCCATCAGATTCTGAGTCGAATGTCAGTGGTTTCATCCGCTACAGTGACAAAAATTTCAAGCATCTTTACATGTCTATGTTAGAGGTGAGTTTTATTGATCATAAAATTACTTATTCAATACCTAAAACGTTGTATTAATATCCCGAAGGTGAATATACAATAAAATATTGAATTCTTTATGTGATAAAGGGCTATCTACCAAGTAATGGTAAGCAATGTCATAGTCAAACATAATGCATATTTCTACTTTTATTCTTTTCAAAAGTTTATTTATATTGTGTATATTTAGATTTTCTACTTAATAGGTTTTTCACTCGCAGTACAAAACATTGTAACTTGTAATTACCTGACTGTCAGAAAATATCAGAGTAAACGCGCGAGCATGTTGTAAATAAAAAAAATTTTAAATAAAAAATGTGTACATAGGCCTTATAGTAGTAGGCCGCCTTATTGGTCTTACTTTATTGTGCTTGACACAACTTTTTTTTAAATTAGCAAATTCATAAGCTACATTTTTCTCTATTTAGAACATGGAAATCATAAACCAAGACCTGCTGCAAGTGGAAAAGAACATGAAGAATATAGTGAATCAGTCTGGTCCCATGGAGAACCAGCTGAACGCTCTGCTCCAGACTATGCCCAAACCGAATCTCAGCACATCAATGGAGACTGAATAACTTATTGTAAAAAATATATAACCTTTGTTTATAAATGTAAATTTCTATCTAATTTAAGTTAAAACTATTTTGTAGGTTAATTTAAGTTCAAAGTTAATGTTTCACACATTAGAGATTATGTTTTAATGTGAATATTGTAGCCAATTGTTTGTGATAATTTGAAAACGCACCTCATGTGTTCATTTTAAATGAAAAAATAAAAACAGAAAATGTATAAAGAAGATGGAATCATGGGAAGGCTGCAATATTTCGATGATTGTACTACACTACATACTCACTTTTTGTTTATATACTCAGTATAAAAACTGGTGTTGTTTTATTTTATTATGTTGGTTTAACAATTGCAAGATAGAGACAATCGGATTTACCTTTTCTGCTTATAGGCTTGGATAGACATATTTTTTTCATACTAGAATACTGGATAGGTAGATACCGTGTCATCATTTATATTCTATGAACTATCTACACTAATATTAAAAAGAGGAAAGATTTGTGTTTTTGTATGTTTGTATCCTTGTAACAAATAAACTCAAAAACTACTGGACCAATTTTAGAATTTCTTTCTCATATGGAAAGCTAGTGCTCATGGGAACTATCCTGGTGAAACCGCGGAAAAGCTAGTTAATTAGAATTTTAAAAGTAAGGTGAGTTTAAAATAATGCCGTAATCGAATTAATATGCCGACATTCTGCTTGATGTGGCTGTAATTCTGTCTGTAGATTTTTAGTACTTTTTTATGGTAGTACTGGTCAAAAAAGTATCCTGACGTTGTCAATGATCCAGATGTTAAATTTATTGACATTTAGTGCTTTTGTAAACAAACTCAACATCCAAGTTCATTAATCTTTTATTTTATAAATATTACTTTCTTCATTCCTTTCCGTGGTACGATCGCTATATTACAAATAACAATGGCTGGATTGACTAATTTACGGCCGAAGTCTCCTACTCGCGCCGCAGCGATACACCTAGCTCTAAGACCTACGCCAATTTATAACACAGGAGTTCTTTTGGGTATGTTTTACAACAGATGAAACCACAGAACAGTATTACTCCTAGCGGGGTTAGTGATTGGTTGAGTGGAGCACAGAACACTTTTACTCCTAGCGGAGTGGAGTCATTAGGGTTGATTTACAGTCATGTAGTGTCATAGAATTTATTTGTAGATCAGAAACTGACTGGCTGATGGGCTGACTGACCATGAATGATAAAAGCACAGCCGAAACCGGTTGGTCTACTAAAATGAAATGTTGCACAAAATCTCCTTAAAATATGTAAGTGAGCACTAAGAAGGGATTTTAGGAAATTCTCACAGGAACAAGAATAAACAGGATCCGGGCGACCCCCTAGATATGTAGAATTTGTTAAAGAACGCCGCTAAGCGCCTGCTACCTATTTGTTATATAAAAATAATAGTATTATGAATATTTGCTATTATTTTATCTTCAGGTAACTGGGTAGAAGACAGAATTGAGTGCCCAAAAACAGGAACGCTGTACTTCCCACCTAAAGAAAAGATCGACTATGAGAAAATGAAACGAGAATCCAGGGCATCCGATTTTAGATTGAACAAATTGAATAGTACACAGGTTCACTCACTCTCTGCCATACATAAGGATTTTGTTAGAGATTAGATTCATGGTTGACCCCATTGATTGGTGCCATAAACGTATAGGTACATAGGATGTTATTTATAGTACGAGATCTGGCTGCAGAATTAGTGTAAGGATCGAGTATATGCTACAAACCAATTTTTTTTTCTTGATTTTTGGGACGAAATTTCATTCACTTGTTATTTTACATAAAATATCATCCACTTTACGGCAACATACACAATACATAAAGGGGAAGCAATATATATATACACTAATTCTGCGGCCGGGTCTTAGGCTATCATATTTTTGCATTAATTTTGGACTGGTCGATGTCGTCGGCCCTATTCCCAGAGGCGGATTTGCTCTAAGGCCCAGTAGAACAGGGCGGCCAATAAAGTCAGTCATGATAACTATAACTCAGAGTACCTACTTACCTAAATATTCTAAAGGCTAGAGCACATTATGGCGGGCCGCAGTGCACTGCATCTCATAAGAGATTCAATCAGCAATAAAAAAGAGCTATTTTCAGTATTAATACTTAGTACTTTCTCTCCCGCTACAGTTCAAAAACTCCATTATGTAAGTAGTACCTAGTGCTCTAATCATCATAAGTTGACACTTATGTTATGGAGATGAGCGGTGTTAGGTATAATTTATGGGCACCTGATTATTATTTAATAGTTGTTTAAGTAGTTTAGTGTAGGTGCATTTAGCAGTACCTACAGGGTTCTTTAATAACTCGCATCAGCACCGACCGTTTTGGGTTTAAATTGAATAATATTAATTTAAAGTAATCCATAAGGGCAGTGTTTACGCAATCATTGGACACGACAGCCACGATGCGTGCAAGAACTACGCGTCCACCAATGACGTGGTGTATGGCCACCTGCCGAAACCTCTCTGCGGGCCAAATATGAGGTATTACAAGAGGAGTGCGCATCAATTTTATCCGCAGCCTGATTTGACTGAATGTTTTGTAAGTAGAATTTTTTCTTTAGTTATTTACGAAGTGCCTCAACAAAAAAATAGTTTGTAGTCAGTCGGATTAGGCCACGGAACAATAATTTAGAGCAAGGATACTTAGCCCAGTGTTTTAAGAGCCCGCTTTTCATTCGTTAGGCTCGGGTTCGAATCCTGGTGAATTCGAATAAGTTTTTCAAAAAGTTTAAGTGATCGAAGATGTTACGCGAATTATGTTTTATTAATAAAAAGTAGCTTGATGTCACTTTCCGGCACAAAATCACGTCTATATCCGTTGCTTTCTGATCAGAACAAAACAAAAACCAACTTTCGTAGGTATTTCTACTTATTAGGGTTCCCAAGAGGTCTACTGGAGCGTTTAAGTACCTATTTTCAAAATAACTGAGTTTCCGCTGCTTTGCAGAAAGCCAAATCAAGTTTAGTTTCTACTTATTGTTAGTTACTTTTGCAAGATAGTGCATACCAAAGATATTGGTCGAAACCCCACAAATACTTGTCAAGGAGTTTCTATTGATAACACTGCACATATGTACCAGGGCAACATAACCGAATGGGGTCTCCGAAAGTACAAGCAGTATGAGTGGAAGTGTACAGACGTGTCGGATTATACGTCGACGTTGTACGAGGATACGTACGTGCCACCGAGGTCCGACCAGTACCTGGATCGGCGCGAGCGGAGGGCGAAGAACTCGTGAGTTTCTAGATGCATCTGGTTTAGAGGTCTATAGGTATGTGCAGTCAGGAGCACGTGGAGCTTGACACATTGGACTTTGTGATGATCTTATTACAATCGCCTTAGAGGTCAGACTCGCACTACAAGTGTAAAGCTTCATGTCCTCTTGACTGTACAGAGTGCGTTACTCATGCGGAAAGTTGTCGAATATCGGCATTTGAGGGATACAGATTGTAGGTACCCACCTACAGGGTTTACTAAAATGTGTCTACCCTCCTTATTTATGTACACAGCTTGTATAAATAGAGGTAGCCCATTAAAGGAGGTCAGATCCGATCACCGATCACATTCGATCTCGACTCTCGACACGAGCAACATCTCTTATTTCGCAACCCTCATCACCCTCGACCTCGCTTAGTGGCAGTCACCCTCGCTGCCCCTAAAAGATAATTAGAAGTCCGGCTTCTGTAAATGTAGTGCAGATTTAAAAATTTGTAACGTTACTCCAGCGGCAACTGTTTTTCTTGAATTACTAAAAAACTATCAGCAATACAAATTTTTAATTCAATTTAATTTTTAATTCCTAAATTCCTAGACTTCTAATTATCTGTATCCCTCAAATGCCGATATTCGAAAACTTTTCACTGGAGTAACGTACTCGACTGTACATATCAACTCGGAAACAGATCGTTACTGGACTCACTGGCTCGCCTATCTTGCTCGAGCTTGTCCCAAGGCGAAGCGATGCCGATTAATAAATTATGCGATAATTCACACATGGTTAGGTATTTAGTGGTCTACTATGGTTACTAAATCACTACATAGTATAAAACAAAGTCGCTTTCTCTGTCCCTATATACCTATTATGTATGCTTAAATCTTTAAAACTACGCAACGGATTTTGATGCGGTTTTTTGAATAGATTGAAGAGGAAGGTTTTAGTGTTAGCATTGTACCCGTGGGAAACCGGGGCGGGTCGCTAGTAACTAATAAATAACCCCAACACACGAAGCCAACAGATCAGGGATGTTGCGGATGCCGATTTTTTCACATCCGCGGATGCGAATGCGGATTTTTGAAGGCTCACATCCGCGGATGCGGATGTTTTGGATCCTATATAAATATAGTATATGAAGAATTATCTTACTATAGGTAAAGGTATCATCCTATGGGGCAACAGTAAAAACGTAGGTAGGTAGAGCATTCATTTCGTAGAAAAAAAATATTAGAACAATAACGGGAATATCTCGCTTTGACTCTTGCAGATCATTCTTTAAAGACCTTAATGGCTTATTGACATTATCATCTAACATGAATGAGATTTGCGTTTTTGCCAAACAGCATGGGGAATTGTTTAAAAAAATTTGTAACATAAACCCTCGTAGTCACAGAGACCCAAACACTCTTGTCTTGGAAACAATTCCAAAAAATATTAAATTATGATAAAATTGGCTTTGAGTATTAGAATATATTATTATTATGCACTATAAAATCCCGAATGACATTAAAGACTTACCCGTTAAAATTATTAAAAGAAAATTGTATAAATTGCTCAATGAACGTATTTTTTACAATATTAATTAATTTATTAAAAAATAAAATAAAATAAGTGTGTCCATTATGTCAAAGGTGTTTGCATGTTTTTTAATTATAGTGAACATGTATGCACTGCCAAAACTGTATTTTTTCATCTGTACCCAAGTTTGACGCAAATAAAGAAATATTCTATTCTACTCAATCAATAACAGGAACCTCACTGAAAAAATTAAGAATGCTGTAATAAAACTATAAACTTTACCTACAATAAAACGTAGGTTTTACCGGTATAACATAATGGCATTTTCCTGGCGATTTTAATTTAATAAGCTGAGCTAAGACTAATATAAAGATTTCCCAATACTCAATTATCTACACACAATGATCACTGATCACAATAACACTCAAAATATATATCTTCACGATAAGTAACCCACAGCGCAAACAAACACGTAATAATTTAGTTACAAGAAACAAAGGATGTACCACAACAAATGCGTCGGATCTTGTCACCAATTTTTTCGTTCCCATTGGTCATTGTCTCATTCGAACGGCACGTGCTATTTGCGGGTCGCGCCCAATTTCTTTCTTGTCACAACTTGTATTACATCCGTATCCGCATAAATATCCGCATTGATTAATGCGGATGCGGATGCAGATGTCTAAATCTATGCGGAAGCTCCGCTTTTGCGGATGCGGATGCGAATATTCGCAACATCCCTGCAACAGATATGTTCAAGCACACAAATATACAGGAATCGAACCCGCGACCTTCGACTCAAAAGCAGCGTTACTTCACGACAAACTGAACCAACAGGCCCGGTGAAAATGAATGTGCCTTCCTTGTAGCAGGGAATTTCCTGGACGCGTTTGTTCAGTGTATTCGGTGTGTCAAGTGCGCGAGTGAAATATAGTGTATTTCTAAGTATTTTCATTTTCCATAATGCGAGTAGGGTTTTCATTGCTTCCAAAAAAACACTAAATTCCCTTTACATTTTTATTGCAGGAGCTTCACTAAAAGCTTCCGATTTAAGATGACAAAATCAAAAACATGATAACATCAAGAATCATTTTCTTCTATTTTTGCAAAAAATTACTAGTCTTTAAAATATCACATTTGTTCGACGAGGACAGTGACGTCCGTATAAAAATTACAATAATTCTTAATGCTTTCATCACCTGGCACCACACGAGATCAGCAGCTTACAAGTTACAACCTTACGTTGAGTCTCAAACTTTAATGACTTATAACCACTTACAGCTAGCGATATAACTTAACAAACATTCCTTAAATTAATGGCAGTTCACAGAACTATTAAAAGAGAAAAAAATATACGTATGTGTCAAGTGTTAGAAACTTATTGAAACAAATGACTAGCGGGCGAGCATTAGTGAGGGAAGTTGGTTTGAGGCAGCCTGATAAGGCCAGAACTACCAGGAGCCTTGAACATGTTCTGACCGAACACATTCTGACCATTCTGAGGGAACCGTGCCTGGGGTATATGAACATGCCCGTTGTATTGCATTTGAGGAAAAACGAGCGAATTTACTGTTGAGAAGTTCTGCGGATTCTGGAAGTTTCCATAATTGCTCATATTGCAGTTCTGAAACCGATCTAGAAGGATGGACGATCTGTCAGGCTCACCACAAATGGACTCCTCCCGAGACGGAGGCTGAGAAAACACATTTCTTTGATTCATACTAGAAGCCTGAGACTCAAACCCTGAACTCTGACTCGAGGAACGACTACCGTTTATGTTAAATATCTGACCGGACTCAGATCCCCAGTAACCACCTGCCACCCATGATGTGCTGTGCCCCAACTTACTCGGCGATATCAGAGGCCGAGCGCGGTTCAAAGGCGTTGGAACTAGAAAATTGGGAGTGGCTGTGAACTTCCGTAGCGAGAACACAGAATTAGTTTTTTTACTCTTCTTTGGGCTCCCTATACACAGAGAACTAATACTTTCATCTAAGTCAGAGTCGGAATCATCCTTAGCCAGCTTCTGATATTCGTTGAATGTTGGCTTAGCAAATACAGTCTCAGAAACTGAACTTGGGCTTTTACAATGGACAGAGTTAACACAGAAAGTCGAATTAAGCTTTGGCTTTGTCCATAGACTTTCTTGACTTCGCGGAGTAAATGATCTTCCATTCATTATTGTATTATTCAATGGACCAATAGTTTCATTGGAAGAGTCAGTATAATTATGCAAACCGTATTTACTAAGTGATACGTCATCATCTGTTTCAACTGTCGGCATATCTTCATCATCATCTATCATTGAATTTGCTGTTTTATTAGCATTGCTGAGGTTCTTCAACTTTTTTGGAGTTACTGGTTTCCTTATCACCGACTTGCCAGTCTTTGTCTTCATGCTTCTATATACCATAAGAACTGCTCCGGCACTTGTAAACTGTAATAGGAAACATAATGTATTTTTCATAAGAATATAATTTACAAATTGAATACAAAATCTGCATTATTTATACATACCTTAACTAAACTCATGATAATCGGATCTACAGCCAGGGAGTGGTGTGCTATAGACGTTATTACGAATACTGACCACAGTAAGTCAATTAATATTGCATGTTTCAATTTGTTAATATTCCAAATATGTCCAATAATTTGTATTAGACATACAAATCCCCCTAAAGCTTTTTGAGTCAACAAATTCATATGATCATACTGCTTAATTCCATTTAAGTGTTTTGGCAACATGTCTAAATATAAATAGTTATTTACATCAATGAGGTAATTTTCTAACGATGGAAATGTCATTAATGTCTTCATTTTGACAATGGACACTACTCTTTCAAGAATACCCATAAATAAGTCTTTTAAGTTAACTATTGTGCTATATAAATGCTTGTGTTTTGTCAAATGTCGGTGACATTCAAGAGACACAAGTATAAAAATTATTCCAGCGACATACATTGAGGTATTGTTTATGAAGCACTGTAATTTTTTTACTTGTGTCTCTTGGTCCTGGTGATTCCTATCAGGAGATCTAGTTTCTAATAGTTTAGTTCCTAGAAGTGTTTCTTTTTCTCTATGCAGTTTCGTTTGGACAACTTTTTTGCATGGGCTACAAAGTTTGTATGCCTTTTCTAGTTGCATTCTGAAACAAAACAAAAAAAAAATAGTATTAAGCTTTAGTTAATAACTTAAATTATATTTGAGACATATATGATATGTAACAGAATAAGCGCATGATAAACTGACTGACTGATTCGTGATGTATCAACGCACAGCCTAAACCGCTGGGTCTAGAGACTTGAAATTTTGCACATGGATAGCTTATACAGTGTAGGCATCCACTAAGAAAGGTTTTTGCAAGATTCAACCCCTAAAGGGGATACATAAATACGCGAGATTTCCAAAAAATAATCTGGTGAAAAGAGATTATTTCCAGGAATGATACCACCCAGTGAGCATTTTTATTTTTGATTTACATAAAAGCTGTAAGAACTTAATTATGTAGGATTTTTTCATATCCCAAATATTAGGGCCAAACCACAAACTACGCCAACTAGTATAGCCCCTGTTGCTGTAAGTCTTCAAGTCCACCAACTACGAAAGCATTGCTTAAAGCTCTGTAGTTCCTGATGCGAGTTGAAGTATGAAAACTCACCACAAATATGTAAGTAAGTTAAGCTGTACATATTTTTACCTTTTTTAAAATAGATTTTTGTGTTTTTCCTATCTATTTATTGACAAGAAATTCCTTTGTGATGCTTGTAATTGTATTGTTTGCATGGGCGTGCGGTCCATAGATGCTGATAAGCGCCGCATGCCCTGGGTATTTTTCCAAAATACATGCAATATATTCAGTACTTTACTATTCTTAAAAATTGGCAAATCTACTAATAACGCCACCTTTTGTTTCTAAATCAAACTATTTTTGCTTCCTACTAGCCCTGTAGCGCCGCCACTAGATAGCCATATACGGTTTGCGGCGTAAGCGGGTACTACACCAGCCTACTTCATCGCCATTTTCTCTCTATTCCTACACGCAAATATTAGATGTCAGTGTGGGAATGTTTCGGAGTGTGCGTGAAATTTTGTATGGGAAATAAGCTCCGCTTTTTCTCAGCCAACCCGATTAGAGGAGTACGGCATAATACGCATCTCTATGTAACGAAAGAGACAGCTGCCCACAGTCGGGTGAGTTCGGCGACGTTCGTTAGTTGACGAAGTTCTTTCATTTCGAATAGACCGGAAGTCTAGAATGGGTTATCAATTCATTATCTATTCAATTGTTTATAAGCAGTTCATAATAAATAAACAACTATCTCTATTTCAAAATAACATTTTTCTAATGCAATATTTATTCATTTACACTAAGTGCATTTTTACAGTATTGCTTGTTTGTTTTTTCAATAAAAAGCGTTTTGTCATTTCCTGTCTTCCTGGTTATTGGTCTGTGCTGTCTTGCACTTAAAGTTTTTGGCCATATTGTTTTTGTTTTGATACAAGTTACGAAATAGTTTGATGAAATACTTTTTTATATATTGTGAATTATTTACGAACGAAAGTGAAATAATGGAAAGTTTACGTAGTGATCGATGATAGTGATAGTTTGTATGCAAAGATTTAGAAACTAACCAGTTTTCGTTAGTGCAACAGGATTAGGTACCAATTCGATTGAAATTGCACTAAGAATGCAAAAACGGAGGTCACTTCGAATATCCATTATCTGACTTGTTTGTGAATATCAATCATTTACTGAGATGTTTGATGTGGCTGCCCAAATAATTTTGCTTTCTGCATTCAGTGTGAGCATACTTGGAAATAATTACAGTAGGAAAGGTACAGTAGGTACCTACACTACAGTAACCCGCAAGGAAACCTCGATGTAATACCTGTTAGCTGTATGGTAAGGTCTCTTAAATAATTTTAGTTACGATTTATTAAAACTACCTATAAATAAACATCTGCGCGGATAATGCCGCTGGCGGCGTGCTGGTGTTGCATAGGTATTCTAAGCAGATCAAATTCTAATAGCATGACCGGTACTATCAACCAGTGCACGCCCCTGATTGTTTGTGTATGTATTATCTAGAAATATTGATTTATATATCTATAATTATCTAATCTAATGAACATAATAATAAAATTATGTAACATGTTGGGCAACAAACAGCAAATAATGAGCCATTGATGAGTGTCAAAGAGCTTTCAAGAAATCATAGAAATATATCAATAAACATATTATTATTTTGTGGATGTATGTGACCTACGACCTTTAATTAGCTGCTACTTCCTAGTGTAAGAAGGAGTTTCTTACCTGTAATTTTCTATTTCATCGTCAAAGTTCCTCTCGTTCATCGGAACGAAGTTCGCCAGCTGAGCCACTTTGAGCTGCTGGTTGATATTACACATCTTACACAGACCATTCTTAGGAGGGCTACTGTGGAACACTTTTGGAGACTTAAGGGACTGTTCGGCAGTAAACAGAGGCCTGTTGTAATCACCATCCTAAAAAAAACATAACGTCACGTTACTTTGCATGGTTGCACTGATATTCACAATTTAAACAGAAGATAACCTCACCTTATTAAATCCGTTGTATTGCTCGCATTTTGGGCAATTCCAACAGTTGCGTTGAATAAATTTCACCCAAAAGTAGTTGTTACAAAACCAACAATTAACACGCCAAGGCAGCGCTGACCTAAAAACACCAATAGATTATGATTTTCACGAATTTCTGTCGGGCGGGAAAACTGGTCTTATAACCTCACAAAACACTCACCGTAGACTGTACAGTAACTTAAAAAGTAATATTGTACACAAAACACCAGTTATTGCTGTCAGTACTGATTCCATTTCATAAATAGGTTTCATTTCATTTGGAATTCTGTTAGATTTTTCATAAAATCATTTCTAACCTAAAAATACACGATCTCCCACCCACCATGACATTATCCAAGCGAGAATGAATGAATGAAATGAATGACAATCTAGCTAGAGTTAGCGTAAGTTTTTTTTAGGAATAGCAACACGCAATCTTACGTCAATCAATCAAACGAAATTATGAACGAAATGTGTGGCGGGAATCTGAAGAAGGACGTCATGTTTTTTTTTTTGAAGAAACGTATTTTTGTGCATAGCTCTGAAGCAGAGCTGAAAATCTTAAATTTCGTGTCGTGTTTAGTGCTGATGGCTAAAATGCCAATGCCTTAAAATAAGAAAAAAAAAAAAAATGAACGAAATGTAAACAAGAGGTGGCTTTTTGGCGGGAATCCGAAGAGGGCCGTCATGTTTTTTGTTTAATTTTCATTTTGCTGTGTATTTCGGGTTTTGACTCATAATAGTGATAGTTTATTATGTGGCAAGTGTCCGTGAAAGTGTGCAGTGAATGGGAAATTCGATAAAATGCGAGATAAGGACATTTTTGGATTGCCTCAAAAAATCACAATAAAGTCGTCAGTAAAAGTCATTTTACTGATAACCAAGTTAGGGCACGTTAGGGTTGTAGAAAGTGTTAAAGACACTGTATTTTTGTGCATGGACTCTGAAGCAGAGCCGTTTACATAAGGATATCATTAACTAATGACGAGGCTGCATGGCGTAATGCCTTTGCCTACCCTGTAAGGGGTGAAACAACAAAAAAAAAATGTAAACAAGAGGTTAGAAAAGAAAGTGTCAAAAACACGTTACATATTTTACGTGATAAAACTTGATGAAAGCGCACTTCATTCTTGTTCTTCAACCCCAAAAATGTCGTCATATTGTGCAAGTATGGTTTCGGAGAAAGATTTTGCGGTTTACTTGTGTAATTACGATGATCATCTCAACCACTCAGGTACTCGTAGCTCTTACTCTAACAGACCTATTTTTTAATTAATATTTTGTTCTATGCTACATTTTTGTACGTACACATTCTGTTTCAGGCAATGACATAGTTAAAAAGTTATGGTCAGGTAACTGGTCTATAGAAAACCAAGATCTATGCAAAGAGTTAATATCAACGGGGTTTGATGGAGAACTTCTTAAAAAGGTGCTAAAACAGTACCAAGAAGACGATATTAAAATGGTTAACATTCTCCAGATAGCTATCAATACGTTATTAACCTTCTGCAACCACAACTGGAATCCTCACCCAGAGGAATTAAATTTAGAAGAATTTCTGGGAACAGAATGGCCTCAAAATATTCATGTAAATGAAAAATTGCAGCGAGATTCAGAGCCTTTGTACACCAACATTGTGTACCCGGAGATGTTGTATATGGCCACTGAAATTTTCTCAGCACTATATTCTGTTGAATCCAACTTGGTAAGGAAAACTTATATTTCTCTTTCTTGTTTGTTAATTTGTCCTTCTGAGCATTAGACAACATGATTTTTAGTATAGAGGTATTACACAGACAAAGTTCAATGAAATAGCTAGTGTTAGGTAATCCTTAGAGTGTGTTTGTGATAATAAAAAAAAAACTGGCCAAGTACCTATGAGTCGGACAAAAATTTCAACTGTCTAGCTAATGCGGTTCTTATACAAGCCTGGTGACAGACAGATGGAAGGACAGCGAAGTCTTAGTTATAGGGTCCCGTTTTTACCCTTTTATAGTAAATAATTATTTTCTTGCTCTTCTACCATAATTTATCCAGGGTGCTCAAGGCTCAGGGTGGTCTTGATAAAAATAAGAATTAAAAAAACATAATTGGATTAACTCAGTGTATCTAACTAAATTCACTTCTTTCTGTTTTAAGTGTCGTCATGCAAAGACATCTAAATTTAATGTTAGAGGAAAGCATTCAGTAATGCAACAACATTAGCAAAGACCTTTGAAAAGTTTCTTTGTCCAGAAAGTCATTTTTATTCTTACTTCTTTGAGAATTAGTTTCTACAAAAAATCACAGTAATTTCAAGTCTCCCGTTTCCAGTTGCATCTGTGGTGGTGTTTCCGCAGCAAAGTGGCTCATCAAAGAGCTTTGGAGGATACCAGTGCGACCTTATACTCAGAACTGGAGCTGATGATGGCTAAGCTGTCGAATGAGCTGCAGGCACTCCAAGATAAGCCAAGACTCGGAATCCTGTTGTGTTTAGAGATGGCACAGGCGTTTCTCATGTATGGGAGGGTGCAGAAAGTTGAAGAGTACCTATTGAGAGCTAGGGAGATGGCCGGATTGAAGTTGGAGTTGACAGGTTTGTTTATGTTGAACTGTCTGTACTTGTACAGTCAAGAGCAAGTCAAGCTTGACACTACCAGTTTAAGCTGAGCTCTGATTTGTACTGCGCGCCATAGAATACAGGGCCGGGACAAAGTCCAAAGTGTCAAGCTTAGCGTGCTCTTGACTGTACAGTCAAGAGGACATGAAGCTTTACACTTGTATTGCGAGTCTGACCCCTAAGGCTATTGTAATAAGAATGTTACAAAGTCCAATATGTCAAGCTCAACAGTCATGCTCTTGACTGTAGATACTTTTCCACATAACATGGGCATTAAGCATGCTATTTAGCCAATTTTTAGAGGAAGAGAGGAGGTAAAGAATCATGTTAAAACACTGAAAACTTAATTGTTTGTATAAACATAAGTATGTATTCATGAAGGTTATATGATAGCCTCCTATTAAGTCTCCCTGAAGGAGCTGGAATGGCAATAATACAGACTTCACACCATCATGCAAAATTGGCTCAATTTGAGGTGCAGATAACCACTAATTAACAACATGAGTAGCTCCTACTATATTTGATAGGTAGCTGGTAGGTGCTCACTTGATAATTGCCTGTGATCATGCTTATTCCCGCTCCTTTGGGAGTTTCTTAACCTAGCTGCCATTTTTTAAAAAGCCATGCTTTTCATCTGAGTAAAATACATTGTTCCTAGGCGACGCGATAACCATCACGAGGATAGAGTTGAGTAAAATGTCTAGTATTTATAAATGTCTTACGTTTCAGGTATCCTTGGCAAAAGAACAAAATTTCAACAAACGTCGCTACCTCAATTAGCTCTGTCCAGTGAGCTGGACTCCAGTATGGACCGTCCCTCGGCGGAAGAGAGCCACGGCACGTCAGACCTGCCAACAGAGGTGGAACTCGACGATGACGTGAGGCTTAACAAGATCCAGTACAGCGAGAAGATTGCTCAGGCTGAGCTGCCAAGCTTGGAGCAGACGTTGTGCTTGTTGACTGTGTTAGTATTCTTTATAATTTTAAAATGAGTTTGTGTATTTAGGTACTTGAGGTATTGTATGTAACCTGTTTTATTTAAGGTCGTCAACAGAGTGTACTCGATACATATGTAGCTGATGACTTTGTGTTGAAAGATATCAAAGTAAAATGTTTTATTGTTTATTTCAGTCAATACCTTCAAAAATCACAACCCAAAGACGACCTTATGATGGAGGAACTACAACCGTACATAGAAGCAATCCTCTCTCAGAAGAAGGGGCCCTGGTCTACTAGAGTGACAGCTCTACTCATCCGGTGCAAGATAGAGGCGTCCCACAAACGGACCGTGGAGCGCGCTATGCAACAGTGCGAGAGCATTGTCAATGATAAGACTGGAGTTTCCGCTACTACCAGGTGAGACATAGAAATATTTAATTTTATTGCAGTATTCTTTAGATGCTTATGTTACTACGGGCTACTCATATCTTATCTGACTGATTTTTTTAGCAACAAGTGATGGGCATTGTGCTGGTAATTTGGAAAGCTACGTAATTTTCACGGAAGAAGAAGAAGATACTTTATCATTTTACAGTCAATACCAAGTAACAAAAAGAGTGTTGCAAAAAATATTTTTATGCATGGAATTTGTTGTTATTTGTTAGATTAGATGATGATGATGATGATGATTAGATGTTATTATTATGTAAGGCCAAATTAAGCTGTATAATTTAACATTTGTCCCTGACTGAAGAACTGGTATCCATGGTCATGGATTATAAAAAAAACATTGAAATATCCGCCTTCTACCTATGGTTCTACGTACCTTTACGGTCATGTAGACACTTGAACACTTCTAAGATTTTCATCTACACTTGTCTTCCCAGACTATCGTACCTGTGGGCAACGGGCCTACAGCCCTCTTGGACCTGGCGGCAACAGTTGGCAGACTTGTACTTGAGCCTTGGTCTGGTAAAGTCTGCTCTAGAAGAATACTTGGCTCTTCAGCTCTGGGAAGACGTTATTGTGTGCTACACCTGCTTGCAGCTTAGGCATAAGGTATTTTCTTAGAAAAATATTTTTATTTCGATTCTTAAATTGCACGTGGCGTTATTAAATACACTTTCAATTTTTTTTCAAGGCTGCAGAAGTTATTAGACAACAGTTAGAAATCAACCCATCTGTGAAGTTATACTGTCTTCTTGGTGATGCTACAGGTAAGAGGAATGGTGTTGCTACTTTAATAATGTATCAAAAAAACAACCGACTTTGAAGTATTCATACCTAGTTTTGTGATGATGATTGATGATTTATGAGTGTCACTTTACAAAATTGTATATTCTGAATGCAAATGCTCGAAATGTTGCTGAAAATATCAAAATGTATGCCCACAAAATTGGAGGAGTTCCCTCTATTAAGCATTCCACAGGAAATTTTGATAAAAACCTGATCTGAAAGTATATTGTTTCAAACCCAAAAATGTTTTTTTAATCTGTTTTTAGGGTTCCGTACCTCAAAAGGAAAAAACGGAACCCTTATAGGATCACTTTGTTGTCCGTCCGTCCGTCCGTCTGTCAAGACCCTTTTTCTCAGGAACGCGTGGAGGTATGAAGCTGAAATTTATATCAATTACTCAGGTCTACTGTCCCTTGAAGCTGTGAAAAAATCAAACTTCTAAGCCAACGCAATCAAAAGATACAGCCGTTTATGCCGCAAATTTTCGACACTTGCAAGGGAATCAAAACCTACAGGGTGCTTCCCGTGAACTCAGAATCTTGAAATTTGGTACGAAGCAACGTCTTATAGCATAGATAAAGGAAAAATTACGAAAACCATAAATTTGCAAGGTTGTACGGAACCCTCGGTGCGCGAGTCCGACTCGCACTTGGCCGGTTTTTTATAAATGGCGGAGTTTGGAGGTAAAAAACATTAAAAATAAACTGAATTGAGAATGTCCTCCTTCCTTCTGTTATATTTTTATTTGAATGTTGCCATATTAAGATTCCAATTATTATTACTGTTTTAGATAAGTGTTGCTACTCTAAAAATATTTTTTGTCTTAGTGTTGCCAAATTATTATTAAATTTTATAAAATTTTTTACTATTGTATTTTAGATGATATATCATGCTATGAAAAGGCATGGGAATTCTCGGGTTGCAAGAGCAGTCGAGCACAACGACATTGGGGAAACTTCTTTTTCGACCATAAGAAGTACGAAGAATGCATACCGCACTACGAAAAATCTGTAGAGATAAATTCAATCCAAGAGAGTGTTTGGTTGAGACTTGGGTATGTTATTAAATAAAAAAAGATTTTACTAGTAAAATTACTATGGCGTGAAAGTTTTCGTATATAAAAATTCGATAGTGTAAAATTTTGATTACATACAAACTGCATTAATTGACATTCTATGTTATAGATTCACCATAACCATCACGATTTTTAAGTGACGTGAGATCATAATATTTTGATACAAATAAATAATTTTATATACTCAATTTTTTATTATCTTGTATTTAGTTTCGCCGCCCTTATGACCGAGAAATGGGAGGCATCGGCAAAAGCGTACCGGCGGTATACATATCTCCAGCCTAACTCATTCGAAGCGTGGAATAATTTGGCCAAAGTTTACGTTCAACAAGGAGACAAGAATCGGGCTTATAGAGCTCTTATGGAGGCGTTGAGGTTCAACTACGATAATTGGAAGGTAGGTTATACTATCGCGCCTAAATTGGTTGTGGTCGCAATAGAAGATAATCAGTCTTTCGGATTTTGATTCATAATGTTGATAGTGTATTAGTGGCAAGTGCCCGTGAAAGTGTACAGTTTGACAGTACGATAAAATACAAGGAAATTCTCTCATTGCTCACTCCAGTAAAAGTACACTAACATTTAATATCGATGACAGAAAAATAATTTTTGAAAGCACTATTCTTTTGCATGGACTTATTCTATTATTTGACCATTTAACTGAGAATACAGAATAAATATTGAGTTGTTCAAAAGGGCTTGAACATAGAGCCAATAAAAGAAATAGAAAAAAGTTATGTGTAATATCGAATCCAATACTGCCGTATGTCGTTCCCAATTTATTAAATCATTTATACTTTTCCAGCTATGGGAGAATGTTATAACGGTGAGCATGGATACTGGTCACTTCGAGGATGTGATCCGAGGCTGCCATCGGCTGTTAGACTTGCAACAAAAGTTCCAAGATGTTGAGGTGCTCTCGTTACTCGTTCGCGCCATTATACAAGACACGAAGGATGCCGATGGGAACAGTGCTGCCAGGTGAGAATATTTTTATGGGAAAAATATATTTGATTGTCATTATAGTAGTCATTATACAAAATAACAGCAAATTTGGTACAGATTTTTTGAGTAGGTATTACATATTTTTACAGTTTAGTTAAGAGCATATTTTTATTTTTAGACTGAGGAAACGTGTCCTTGAGCTATTTGGAAGGATAACATCAATCCATCAGAATAAACCTGAAATCTGGCAGCTGTATTCTGACTTAAGCCCTACATATTTGCTGAAGGCCCAGAGACTCCTGAAAGCGTACAGGGGATATACACAGGTGATTATTTATTTAATTCTTTATTAATCCTGATCTAGCTCGACGGTAAAGGAGAACATTGTGATCCCGCTGGCAACGGGCTCAGCATCTGTCACGTTTATGAGTTCGAAAATGTACTTTAAGGAATGGAGTACCTCTGATGACCACCAATTTCATACATTTTCAGAATGGCAACTGGACGAACAGTCCTCAAACATGTCAGAAAGTGATAGAGCTGGCAATGCTACTTTTAGAATGTAGCTTGAAAGCACGGGAAGAGGCAGAAGAGAAAGAGAAATTACAGGCAGATCAGCAGTTGTTTTCTGCGAGATTGACAGGGCAGGCGGTTATCAGGGCCGTGGAGAAACAGGATTGGCCCGAGACGCGAGCCGGCCTTGAAAATTTACAAACGCAATTTACTAATGTTACGGAATACATAAAATCGATTATGTAGAAATGTGTTTTATTGTTTTTTTTTCCAATAAGTTATAAAGATACTCATTGTATTATAAGTTAAAAATATTCTATTTCGTGTACTTAGGCTGATGGCTAAATTACCAATGCCACAAAAAAAAATAGTCTGACAATGACAGAGAGCTACTGGTGGTGTCTGCTGTAGCTGTGTGAAAAATAGTGCGGTCCGTTTTGTGCAAATGGTAAATACGTTCGTGAGCACGCACACGACTGTTCATAATGATTACGATTGTTAGCATGCAAACAATTTGAACAGGTTTTCGTTTGTTCTTTTAATATTCTAATATTGTTAAGTAGTTTTCAAATAAAGTAGTTTTTACATTCTAATAGGTATTTTAAATGTTAGTACAAACCAATTGCTACTCGTTAATATTGTTCTGAAGTTAAATTCAGTCATATAGAATCCCCCGAAGCTTCGCAATGTACTTCTATTAATATCAATGACGGACGACATACCTAATTTTAATTAAAACTTAATCAAAAAGTAAAGGTTCGCGGGGCGGGAAAAAACAGAACAATCAAAAAACGAAAAAACACCATGCACATTGAAGTTTGACAGTTCCGGAGACATTGCACTACCTCCTCGGTGTTGGCACTGTTCGCACCAATCGATGACGTCATCGATGAAGTCACAATGCTCATGTCAGCGTACCACAGCGCAATTTGAACAGTTGTTTGCATGAATATAGCGCACACGAGCGCAGAAAGTGCTATTTGGACCGCACCAAAAGTGAAAAAAAAGGGAGTAAAAACAGGAGTAAAAGTGTTCTGTGGTAAAAACACACATTGTGTATGTACTTTGTCCTGGTTTTCTCTATTAAATGAGCCATAATTAATTAAATAAGAATGTGGTGAGCTAGAGATCTTTGTAAAACTATGGCGACAGCAAACGACGATGAAATTTTAGAGGGCTTCCTCTGTCCAATTTGCAAGGCAGACTTGAAATCCGCGAGTCAGCTAACGAGCCATTTCGAGAGTCAACATCAAGAGGACCAGGACGTTTTGCGCTCCTTAAAGGATATATTGGGTAAAGCTAAGAAGATAATACTAAATAATGATGACACGGAGCTCAGAGAGACGTTTGATCGCGCTCTGAAGTTTAACTATCAGCAATATCCCGACGAGAATCAAACAGTAGGTGTGTCTCGAAGTTCCACGGAGTATTTTAAACGGGTGAGAGCAGCTAGACTGGAACGTTACGCTACAGAGACCAATAAGCTGCTAATAAGGCTTGATAAGTTAGTATGCAACATGCCCAGTGACCCAAATCAGAGAAAACAGTATGAACAACAAGTGAGTACCTACCTATATTTTGTTTTGTCTTTAGTTAAATAAACAGGTACCTACCTTCCCTTTAAAAGTTTAAGTACACTTGATTTGGGAAAAAGTTTAGTGTCACTTGGAGTAGTTATCAGAAAGAAATAAGTAAGTATGCGTGTGTTACCCACGGTACAGTTGCGTAGTCCGGCCAATCGGACTATGGAAAATTTGTTTTTTCGATAGTTCGGTGAAGATACTGTGTGGTCGAGTGTAAATCTGGAAACTGTAACATGGTCCGGTTGCAGACAACAACCCGACAGACAGACTCGAATACAGGCTGTTTCTTTAAAAAAAAATTGTACACAGTTTCTTTTCTCTTTATAGCTTGGTGCTTCTAGGTGTGTGGATTGTGCCCCACAATTTATATAATATTATATTCCTCAAGATCCTTCCTGGGGAATATCTATTTCTTTGTTATGAATAAACTTAAAAACTACTTGACTGAAACTGAGCAACATAAGCTATATTTTATTCCAGTATTCCCACAGGAATGGGAACTTTGCTGGTGAAATCTCGTAGAACCACTAGTTATTAAATAAATTAGGCAGGTTTAGTATGGGATCCAACTGTGGGGTAGCGCCAGTGATTCCAATATCATGATACTGCAACGAATGCAGAATATTATTCTCAGAACAATATCTCAAGCACCATGGCTAGTTACCAACAACGAGATCCATAGGCACCTACAAATGGATACTGTAAAAGAGGAAATTCAAGCCTTCACCAACAAATACCAGAAACGACTGGAAAAGCACCCGAATGCACTTGCGACTGAACTCTCCCGACAGAGCTGTGCTAAGCGTCTGAAACGGAAACACATATTCCAAATGCACCCAACAAACTGACACAGTTGGCTCCTGAGTAGATGTCCTCATTGGAAGACACACTCGACCTGACTCCAACCACATCTTCTAACAAACCTGCTTATAGTAGATTACTGATTGCAGATAAACATTAAAAAAAAAAAAAAAAAAAAAAAAGATTTAGGTTTCGATGTTTCATTTTGTAAGTAAAATATTGAGTGATACAAAAGTCTTTGTATATTGTAATTAAATTCCCAGGTAGTCCCGTGGCTAGATGGAACTTCAGTGAAGCTATGTCCGAACTGTGCGAAAGCGTTCAACCTGACAAGGCGGAAACACCACTGTAGGCTATGCGGGGCCATTCTTTGTCATGACTGCTCTGTCTTCTTAGATATTAATGTAGCTAGTGAGTATTTAATTATTCTATTCCTGTTACTACTTTCCCTTCAATGCACCAATCTTTTCCACTACTGGTCTATCCATAATTCTTGAACTCTTTCACTAGCCACTACATTATGATTAGGAAGGACTTTAGAACAAGGAACCACCCCGATTTTCGCGGGGGGCGGAGGGGGAGGGGGGCTAGAGGCTACCTACCTTCCCCACCCCCTCCCAGAGCGCGGAGATGCCTAGTTTAAGAGATATTTGAAAAATAAGTTTGTATGAAAATCGCTACCGCCTGTTAAAAAAAAAGCTCATCAGTTGAAATCGGCGTAAAAATCGCTACCGCCTATTAAAAAAAATAGTTTTTGTTTGGTAGAATTTGTTTTTGGGACAGACTACATAACAGGGGCAAATTGGGTTCTGGCACGCGCCGACCGCTGCCGCGGTACGCTCGCTCCGCTCGCTCGGCGCGTGCGTTGTGGTTAGCATACTAACCTAACCTAGATCTTAGGTGTGAGTTATTGGGACAGACTACTTAAAAGGGGCCAATTCGGTTCTGGTTAACATGCTAACCTAACCTAATGAATTTGACATGGATAGTTGTCTTTTTCGTGCAGTTTGAGAATAATTTACTGTTTTTTCACCAATATAAAAAAAAATATATCTTAAAAACTAAAAGTTTCCGCGTGTTGAAATTTTGGGAATTAATATGTCTTGGCCAGGTCTATTATAGAAAAAAATATGAAGTCAATCGGCGTGGTTCCTTGTTCTAAAGTCGAGCCTATGTTACTAAACCTTCACTAACTAAAACATCATTTAAAAATTCCAGAATCAATAGTAGACCCGTCAACATCACTACCACAATTGTCCCAAGACCACGAGGTGTCAGAGAAGACTGGTCTTCGGCTATGTGAACACTGCTACAACCTGATCGAACTACGGAAACAAGTGCAGGAGAGTCGGAATGCTAAGACGGTGCTCGTGACAGCTTATGAGCAGATGCGGAGTCTGATGGATCAAGCTAGTCCGGCTGTTGCTATGTATGAGAAGGTAAACACTAAATTTAATCATTAGATTGTTTATAGCAGTGAGAGTAGTGATAGCCTTCTCATGATGATAATCAGTGAGGCTTGGGTTCAAATCCTGGCATGTACCAATGAGTTTTTCAAAAACTTATGTACATATTCATCACTAGCTCGAAGGTGAAGGCCGAAACCCGCGAAAGGTCCGAGAATTAATTCTGAGGAATGTGTAACAGACCCAGACCGGCGATTGGCTCACCACCTATCATGTTTAGGTTAATATACTCATGAAAAGTCGGTATTTAAAGAAATGGAATAACTCTGCCTAACTCTCGGGGATTAAAGGTGTGAGATTATTTATTTTTATTGATGGCATGTCAAGATTTAGTGATAATGAAATTTTTTAATTTTTATTGTTCAAAACTTAATACTATGCAACATCTTAATCTACAGTAAATCAGAAAATCAAATATCTTTTTTTTACTTTAACACAGTTCCAACGTCTTTCAAAATCTTCTTCGTTACCTCTAACTGATAAATTTTCCCTCCTATTTCCCCCACAGATGTGTCAGAGCCTCTTCAACGGGGAGACGACGTACAACCTGTCAGATGTCAACGCGATGCGTGGAAAGATTGGAAAGCTAGCGGAGGGCATTGACCTGCTGAGCAAACAGATTGGCACATTCCCTGCAGAGCCTGGCACTAGACAGGCGAAACTCCAGAACTATATACGGCAGGCTGCCGCGCATTATATTAAGGTAACTAGTGTTAATAGTCCTTTTTTTCAGGACAAAAAGTATTTTGCGTAGTTACCGAATTATTATTTTTTTATAAAATACTCCATATGATGTTGTGTAGCAGAAAAGTAACCTAGTGTTAGGTATAAGCGAGACGTTGCATTTATTTTAACTCTATACAATAGGGAACATTAAGGAACACAGACTGTAAACAAACTGCCATGGTGCACATCGTAACTATTCTGTGAAAACGTATGATATTTAAAAAAGTACCGTAACTATATATTATGGCATCATCCATTTAAAAGTGGATGATCTATCTATCTATCACTACTCGCGAAGTTACTCGACGAAGTACTCGGGAAAGTTGACCAAAGTCCAAAGTAAAACAGAAAACCAGCGTAAAGCAATGCATTGCGTTTCGTTGAGTGAGTGAGGTAACCGGAGGCCTCAATCCCCCCTCCCCTCCCCCTACTCCCACCTCCTAAGGCCGGCAACGCAGTTGTAACTCTTGAGTTGCAGGTGTCCATAGGCGACGGACGTCATTTACCATCAGGTGACCTATCTGCCCCCTTTTTTATCATAAAAAAAAAAAAAAAAGTAAGTAACAAGTAACAGGCGAAACTCATTCACGGTATCGTCCTTTGACTCGGGCGCAAAACCGATAACAAGTGGAAGTCGCCCGAGGCGAGCCGAGGGTGGGCGAAGTAGTACGAATAGTTTCTTCACACTATCGTATTCGCCTAACCTCGTTAAACTTCGCGAGCAGTGTGGAGGCCCGGTAAAGAAACTGTTCAGTCTGTCAACTAACTTGACAAATTGCAATATTACTTCCTATTGAAGAGAGTCAATTATTGTTATTTGTAATCATCTCGTTTTTCTCTCGAACCCTGTCCATACAAACTTTGTTGTTGGGATTTTAATCACTACATAGTATAAAACAAAGTCGCTTTCTCTGTCCCTATAGCCCTTTATCCCTGTCCCTTTGTATGCTTAAATCTTTAAAACTACGTAACGAATTTTGATGCGCTTTTTTTATTAGATAGTGATTTAAGAGGAAGGTTTTAGTGTTAGCATTGCACCCGTGCGAAGCTGGGGCGGGTCGCAGGTTAAAAATAAAATAAATAAATAAATTACCGGTTTTACAGGAGGATCTCCTCTCCCTCCGAAAGCTGCCAACAGAGGCTCAGCTGGAGGAGATGCGAGCTCAGCGCTACGAGAGAGCACAGAGGCAGATCGAACGCGAGCGTCGCCGGGCACTCGAACACGAGGCTCGCCACGGCCACGAACAAGACCGCCCCACCACGCACCGGCAGGATGATGATGATGATGACCACCCCATTTTGGAACAGATGAACATCATCAGGGAGTACATCAAGGAGGCAAGGAAGGAGCTGAAGTTTGAGGAGGTGAGCTTTAAAGATTTTGCACACATATCAACTCGGTTAAGCAAAAGGAGCGGTCAGTGGCATACCAGGAGCACTTCCATTTGTTTTCGTTGTGTTTACACACAATGACTTCTCTTGCTGAAATATTTTTTTAAATCTGTCTAATAGTGTCGCCTATTGATTACAAACAAACATACAAAAGTACAAAGCTTTTGTATTTATAATATTAGTGTACAGTCCCTGTCACGAGAAGGTATAAATTTAGTAAATAATGTACTTCAACTGAGTACATAACATAGTGACAGTTATCAGTTAACCAAATCCAATCAATTTAAATGTATATCCGGGTAATTAGAAACTAACATGCAATTTGAATTCGTCGGATTATGATTTAGCGTATGTAAGTAGGTACAGGGACTCAGAATTGTAAATATTCATTCTAAAAAAAATATATTAAGACGGAAATAGTATTTATAATTAATAATAATAAATTGTGGGACACAATTCACACACGGTTATTTAGTCCCAAACTAGGCAGGGCCTGTACTATGGGTACTAAACAACTGATAAACATACTTAAATAAATATTAAACGACCAGACATGAAGCCAACAGACATATACATGCACACAAATGTTGGCCCCGAGCGGGGATCGAGCCCGCGACCTCTGACTCAGAAGGCAGGGTCACTACCAACTGAGCCAACAGGCCCGTCATAATAATCTATATATATAAAACAAAGACGGGTTTGTTACAACACTTATAACTCGAGATCGGCTGGATCAATTTTCATGGTTTTTGTTTCGTTGGATTTGTCTCCGCCCTGAATAGCAGAATACATTTTAAAAACAATGAAAACTTGACGAATACATAATTATAAAATAATATTCCCACGGGAACGGGAACTACGCGGGAACGGGAATGGGAACGAGAACGGGAACGCGGGTGAAACCGCGCGGGGACAGCTAGTTGAATATAAATGTTGCAAACCACTGAGTGTTTGTTTACATAATTTATAACTCTCGTAACGGGGACTTTAAACGACGATATTTCTTCCCTAAATTGTTTATTTTTTTCAGGTGGCAATACTAGAGGCTAATTTAAAGGAATTGAAAAAAGAATACCAATTGCAAAAACTCTCAAAAACAAAGTCATTCGAAATGGTTTAAACTAAATTAGAAAATTAGTTACATTACAATCTGTATGTAAAACGCTTGTTATGTACATAATTAATTCTTTTATTTATCAAATATTTAATTTAACTGTTGATATTAAAATTTGTATTTAAATTATATTTAGTTTGTAAGTATAAATACAAAGCACCTTACTCATTAGTTTTTCTTTTTCGCTAATGTGAAGGATCCTTAAAAATTCTAGACTATTTTAGTAAAATTTTCCTGAGTACCTAAGTTCTTGTACCTTTTTGTGAAGCAAGGCCCACATGTTAAAAGCTATACCTACGCCCGTTCATGTACAGTCAAGAGCACATAAAGCTTGACACTTGTAGTACAAGTCTGACCTCTAAGGCGATTGTAATAAGAACGTTACAAAGTCCAATGTGTCAAGCTCCATGTGCTCTTAACTTCACCAATATTTGTTTCTTTTCTGACCTATCAACCCACTGAAATCGGACTAGGCGGGTAATTCTCTACCAATTCATACACCAGTGGTAAAGTCCAATAGCGGGACCAGTTGAGAACAAATTTTTGGAAACTAATGTATTTTTGTCTCCAAGTCCCCTTGACCCTATTGACAACAGAACTCTGAGTGTAAATTAAAAGTAAAAAAAAAAACTTTTGTATTTAGAGTGACGTCACTTTATTTTTCGAGGTATTCTCAGCACTTTCATTTGATACCCATTTGTAGGAGGGCATTAAAAATAACTAGGCCGCCATGTTGAATTTAGAATAACGTCACAGACATGCATTGTCATCTAAACTAAATGTGTATACAAAATTTCAGCTCAATCGATGAAGATATCTGCTTCAAAATTGAGTAGCAAGATTCCACCGGAAAAATTTTTTTGCAGGTTTAATAAAGGCTGCTAGTACCCACTTCTCATCAGTTACTGATGTATATTTGTGGTTACTCGAGCGTTCGGAAGTGAGCCATCTTATATAGTCAACTTATTTCGTTGACCACTTACTTCCCTTGACTCCCCTCAAACTTCTCTATCTTCTCCAGCTGCCTCAACATTTGCGGCCGCGTGCACAAGGCCCGTTTCAAAGCCTCCTCTAGCATGCGGCACTGGTAGTAAGGAGGAATAGGTGTGTCTTCCAAATGGAAAGTGTGGACGCGTCCTGTAGTGTCCGCCACGAACAAATTGTCCCCAGAAGGGGAAAACTTTATGTACGTCAACACAACATTCGAGGCGAAAGTGTATTCTGCGCACGGCATATGCGTTTTTCTCCGAAGGTCCCATATGGACAACACGTTGCCGCTGACAGAAATTATAATGGTCGAGTTGATGGGGCAGTATGCGACACCGTACACAGCCGCCGGGCAGTTCAAGGTTATAATAGCATCCCCTAACCCCGCTATCCATAGTCGGATCGCGCTATCAGCTCCGCACGTCACCAGCAGCCTTGGAAGGAACGGCGATCTCTCCATGTTGTATACTGGCCCCATATGTGCCTTAAACACGTCCATATGCTGGTTCAGGTAATGTGTCGAGCAAGTGTGTATGCAACCCTCGTCGGTCCCCACGTAGTATATATGGTTGATGGAAGGATTCCAGTTCATGCAAAGAACGGCCGGGTACCTCACGATTGGCACGTCAACCTTTAGGCACTGCTTCGTCACCTCCAATCCTTTCATCTTGCCTTCGACAGCTGATACCCGCATCATGGGGTGACATATGAACTCGTGAGTTTTAGTGCTTGTGAACCGGTTGATTCTGCCGTCCTGACCGGCGGTGATTACGTACTCGTGCTCTTTGTCGATTGCCGAGGACCATCTTGTCACCCAGACAGGTTCGAAACTGGGGTTGGTGTCGCGTTTGCTCATCGCCACCAATTTCTTAGTATGAGAGGTTATGTCCAGTATGCACACGTCTCCGTTAGCGAATCCGCAAGCCAGCCAGTTTGGTTTCCTCTCCGAAAACCCTACAGACGTCAGAGGCGCCTCGAAGCGATACAGCCGCTCGGGCGTGAGGGGATTCTTTGTACACCAGATGCATACGATACCGGTAAATTTCTCAGCGTAACTGAATCTTCCATGAGCAACGGCCAATAAGTTTGGATTCTTCAAATTGAAAGAAATGGAAATAATCGGCCGACCAGCAGTCTCGCTACATTCGAAAACCCACAACGGCTTTAACGTGTAAACGTACACAAGATCTGGAGATAAAGGATCCATGCTCACCAGTCCTCGGAACATTTTTTGCGCCGAGCTGTAATCTTTCGACGCCAGCACGCGTTCCGTTAGCATTACAGCATCGTAAAATTGCGGCAGTTTGCCTATGACCTCGAACGTCTTATTTTTTTTGCCTCCCGGCCCTTTGAGTCGCTTCTTCCTCAACAAGTAAGCGGCTGCGGACTGGAACATGACCATTTCGTCTTCCTCCTCGACTTCCTGGCTCTGTGCGAGTGCCGCATACGTGTCGTACATGTCCCATAATGAAGCGAAAGATATCGCGTTTTTCTTCTTCGGCCGAGTGGCGAGGGTGTGCCGCGTCTGGCTCACGGTCTGCCTCGTCTGCGTCTCCTCGAATACCATTTTCCTGTTCCTGCCTTTCCCGACTGTGATGTACTGGTAGTACTCGTTTTCCTCCTCTATCAAGTTGCCAATAGGCGTTCCTTTTTCGAAAGAGTAGCATGGTTGTTCGAAGAGGTAGATGGTCTCGGTTTCCTTGAGGGTAACGAAGATTTTTGGAGGGTACTTCATGGGTGGGTAAAGTTTTGGCAAATAAAATGCGGAGGGAGCCTGCTCTACGTCTATGTCTACGGGCGGGTATCCCTCCTCGGTGTCGATTGTGTGATCGATATGAATGTCGTCAAGGTTTATTGTCGTTGCGTAGACTTTCATTCCCATGTCCTCCCCGCTGGATTTGGTGCCGACTTTGAGAGCGGCTTCTTGCTGCCTGTTTTTGGTTTCGAAGGCGGCGTGAGTGAAGGTGTCTTCCATGGTGACGAAATCAGAGTCGGTGATGTTTTCTGGTGTTACGTCGACGCCATCGACGATGATTTGATACGCAGTCCGCCGGTCCATAAAGGAGAACTTGCTCGTCTTGGAGGTCCAGGAACCGGAGAAGCTGATTTTTGAGTGCTGGGAGGGTCCTCCGCCCATGCTGACGCTGACCTTGGAGCCATGAGAATGGATGTGGCTTGGAGAATGCGGTTGAGATACGACATCTGCCGCCGACATTATCAGGTAGATTTCCTGCTTATTTATTGTAATAAGATTTAAATATTATGAAGCTCTTATAAATGACAGCTTCGATGATACTGACATGACAATAAAGTCTATTCTACAATATTTTTCGTCTTACCAAAAAGTTTTTATAATAATTTTAGTACACCTACATATTTTTTCAGCAAAAAAAAAAATTGATCTAGTAAATACGTAACAATACTTAAACTTACAAACATACTTACTTAAAGTTTCTCTGGATAGGGTCAAAGAACCCAGCCCCCATTTTACAAGATCCCGTAGAGCATATCGCACGCCGCACTCACGCTTGGCCGAGCACACTTCCTCTGCAGACAGATGCAGATTTAACCCATAGAAATCCGTAACAAAGGCATCGTAACGTTGGCAGCACATTAGTTGTTTCGTTTAAGACTAACGGTTCTGCGTGGTTTCACCCGCGTAGCTCCCGTTCCCGTAGGAATACGGGAATAAAATATAGCCTATGTTACTCACGGATATTATAGCTTTCCATTGGTGAAAGAATTTTTAAAATCGGTCCAGTACAAAGAGATTAAAATAAAATAAGGCATAGAGGGGACAAATCGAGGAAAATTTGAAGTCAAAACTTATTCCAAGTGGAATAAGTCAAGTACAATTTCGACCGAATGACAGCTCGCGTTCATACTAACTGACATGACAAGGACATGACGCTTAGGCTTCAAAGTTTTGTATGAAAATATTCCCAATGCCCCCTCTATGCCCTATTATATTTAAATCTCTTTGGTCCAGTAGTTTTTGAGTTTATTCGTTACAAACATATTAAAATCCAAATCTTTTCTCTTTATAAATTAGTGTAGATAAACAACAAATTCACATTTACACTCTAAGTGTACTTAGAACGAAGTTGCACGTGTGTGCTTTTAGAAACGGAATATTTCTGCCAACCCCTCGGGGGCAAGACGTAAGTATATTTTTATTCGACGGTAGTACGCCTACGCTATTTTTATGTATTTGTTAAAACAACTGTATTTATGTATTATTTCTATTTATTCTTCACATAGCCATGAAAATGTATTCTACAGAAAACGCGCCATAATTCCGTCTGCCCACGTCACTTTGACAAGTTACTTTTTATTTTTAATTATAAAGGCGAATATACATCATTCGTCCCCCCTTTAATTAGCATCAGATAAGGCTAAATTAAAATATTACAAAATAATCATTACACGACTATCATAAAAAACTATAGATAAATTATAAATCTAAACGTTGAGGAGTCCTTCTGACTCTCGTAGACCTTCTCAGACCAGGACTATGTATTTGTAATTCTGGCGGCCTTTCTTCAACACCCTCATTTCGAAATGGTGCCTGTCGCTCTACTCCCACTTCGTTCCTTTCAGCGCCTTGATTGTTTTCTGACCCTCCTTCATCGTTTCTTAAACTTCTGTTCATTTCTTGTTCTGGTGTAATCACAGGAACAGGTGGTATAATCACTGGTGGTGGAGAAAGCACTGTTGGTCTAAGATCATTTTCGTCTTGAGTCTGAGGTTTATCCAAACATGGTCGCAAATCAGAAACATGATAATATTTTTGGTTCCCATTTACATCAATAATGTATCTAATTGGACTTAAAAACTTAATAACTACTGCCTTGGTCCATCCTTTTCCTTCTTTTAAATTTTTACACCAAACTTTATCTCCTTCTTTATACTTAATTACTTGTACTTCTTGCTTGTTATTTGTTAGAATTTTGTTTGATAATACATTGGACGGCTTTATTAATTCAAACCGAGTTCTGGGTTTGTATTTAAACAACATCTCATTTGGTGACATACCAGTGGAATTTGGACTGTTTCTGTATGTAAACAAAAAGTTCTGTAACAAAAGTTCTTTAGAGAATCTCGAATTTTGTTCTTCTAATCTGCTCAAAGCTTGTTTAATAGTGTGAACAGTCCTTTCCGCCATGCCGTTTGATTCTGAATGATATGGAGGACTCTTTAAAGGCACACATCCATTGTTCTTTAGAAACTTTATAAACTCTGCAGAAGAAAAGGGTGGACCATTGTCACTAACTAAGTATACCGGTATACCAATAACTGCAAACGTTTTACACATTTTTTCAATAACTTGTGAGGCTGATGTGCCTTGCATTATGTGCACATCAAGCCACTTTGACTTTGAATCCGCAATTAACAAATAGGTCACAGAGTTTTTCATAAAAAAATCCACATGAACCCTTTCAAAGCTGTTATCGCACTTCTTCCAGTTAACAGGCTGACTTAATTTTACAAAATTTCTCGATGATTGACACGTGTCACAACCATTTACTAAATTCTCAATTTCTTCGTTTATATTTGGCCACCAACAAAATCCTCTTATAAACATTTTAGTTTGCACAATACCTTGATGCGATTCATGAAACAAGTTTAGTACTTTACTTCTTAATTGGCTAGGAATAATAACTCTGTTTCCCCAAAGTACACACTTTTGTTCAGTCCCTAACTCAGCCCTTTTATTAAAGTATGATTTTAAATTTTCATCATTTATTGAATTTGGCCATCCTGACAAAACATATTCATACACTTTGCTCAAAATAGGATCTTTTTGAGTACATTTGGCCACTTCTTGAAAATCAATTGGTATCTCATCCTTGAAATTGAAATAATTTATACAATCTGCCACATCAACTTTTTCAGGTAATGGCAATCGTGACAGAGCATCAGCATTTCCTAGTAATGTACCCTTTCTATAAGTTATTTGATATTTGTAACCAGACAATATTAAAGCCCATCTTTGCAATCTTGCATTAGCTGTAACAGGAATTTTCTTGAGGGGGTCAAATATAAACTTTAGTGGCTGATGATCTGTCACAAGCACAAAGCTCCTACCATAAATATACTTATGAAATTTTTGTACTGCAAAAATTATCGCCAAAGCCTCTTTTTCCACTTGAGAATAATTCTTTTGTGCGTTATTTAATGTAGCTGATGCAAAACATATAGGTTCACTGTCTATTTGATGGCTTAACACTGAGCCAAGGCCATATTTGCTTGCATCAGCTGTCACATACAATTCCTTTTTACAATCAAAATGTACTAATAATCCGTATTCACTAATCAATTTCTTACTGTTTTGAAAAGACTCATTACATTCCTTTGTCCAATTAAAAGCTACACCTTTTCTTAATAAAGCATGCAAGGGTACAAAGTGATCTGAAAGTCTTGGTAAAAATCTCCCATAATAATTTAAAAGTCCTAAATATGCTTGTAATTGGGTAACAGATGTTGGTGCTGGTGCCTTAGCAATGGCTTCAATTTTTTCTGGCAGTGGCTTAACTCCTTTTTCACAAAGTAAATGTCCCAAAAACTTAATTTCACTACAAAAGAACTGACACTTATCTAAATTTACTTTTACTCTGTACTCATATAGTTTTTGCAATACATTTTCTAAATTTTTGTAACAATCCTCTAAGCTAGCACCTGTTATAATCAAATCATCTATATATGCTCTTACATTATTAACACCCTGCAATATCTGATCCATAACGCTTTGGAATACTGATGGACCTGATGATACTCCAAACTGTAAGCGTGTTGGTCTAAATAAACCTAAATGTGTGTTGATTGTCATATATTCTCGTGACTCTTCATCTAATAATAGCTGTTGGTAGGCTCCGCTAAGATCAAGTACACAAAATACGCTAGCTCCTGCCACTTCAGCAAATATATCTTCCGGTAAAGGCAAAGGGTAATGTTCCGTGTCTAATCTCTTATTTAAGGTTACTTTATAATCTACACACACCCTAATTTTCTTATCACTTTTTTGAACTACTACAATAGGACTGGCCCATTCACTATGTGTAACCCTCTCAATAATACCTGCTTTTTCTAGACTTAGCAACTCCTCTTCAACTTCTTTCTTTTTTGCAAAAGGAATGGAATATGCTTTATGAAAAATAGGTGTTGCCCCATCTTTGAGCTTCAACTTTGCCTGCATGTTAATAATATGAGATGACCGATCTTTACAAAATACCTGTCTATACTTGGTTTTAATGTGATCAACCATTTTATGTTTGTCTTGAACTAGCTCCTCTATCTGAACATCACCCACTCCATTTACCTTGAACATTTTTTGCCATTTAGGAAATAACACTCTCAACCAATTTCTGCCAATCAATGGACTAAAATAATGACCACTCTCAATCACTATTAAAAATAACTGTTGTTTCACATTTTTTGGTTTTATTTTAATGGCTCCCAGCACCGACAACATGTCTCCTGAAACAGATTTTAATTTTACACAACATTTTCTTAAGTCATACTGATTTAGATAATTATCATAATCTTTTTTGTGTATAACCGACTTACAAGCTCCCGTATCTACCTGCATTTTTAGTACTCTACTACCACCTTCTAGTCACAACGGAATTGTTGCATTTTCTTCTTCAGAAATGCCCATTATGCTACCGAGCACAATATCCTCCTCTGGCATCTGATTTTTATTGTTTTCCTGTGTCTTGTTTTCCTCCTGGCCTTGTTCCATGTTCTTAATGTTGTTTCTTCCACTCGTCGTGTCTCTAAAACGGCACTTAATTGCCAGATGTCCCGGCTTCTTGCACACAAAGCATCCCCAATCTTTCTTCAAACATCTATCTGTGAAATGTGCCCCCCCACAGCACCTGCATTCCAATCTACTTGAATTTGTGTACCTTTTGCTTCTCACATCCATATACGCTTTACTTTGTCCACTGTTTCCAGGTTTCCTGTTGACCAGATGAATATTCGGATCGAACTCTGGTTGGATACTTCTTGTGTCTTTCTCCGCACTTTCCAAAGCCGTGGCTAATCTTACTGCATTGTCAAATGATAAAGTGTCAGGTTCTGATAACAATTTGCTGGTAATTTGCTCATTTCTTAGGCCACATACCAGTTTATCTCGTAATGCTTCTAACAAAAAAGTGTCAAATGCACAGGTTGCTGCCATCTTCTTTATTTCGACTACAAACTCGTTTATAGTTTGGTTTTCTCTCTGTTTACATTTATAAAAGTCATACCTTGAAGCTATTGTAGATTTTCTTGCCACATAATGACCTTTGAGAGTGGCTACTAATTCCGTATATTTTTTGGTGTTCGGCAACACCGGAGACAGTAAACTCTTTAAGACCTCATAGCTTTCAGACCCAATTAGTGTAATAAATAAGGCCACTTGTTTTTTATCTTCTGTTATATCATTCACAACAAAAAATTGTTCCATGCGCTCCACATATGCACTAAAATCCTGTCCAGGACGATAACTTTCCATGGATCCGATCATTTTTCCTCTTTATTCTCGTCGCCAATTTTATGTATTTGTTAAAACAACTGTATTTATGTATTATTTCTATTTATTCTTCACATAGCCATGAAAATGTATTCTACAGAAAACGCGCCATAATTCCGTCTGCCCACGTCACTTTGACAAGTTACTTTTTATTTTTAATTATAAAGGCGAATATACATCAGCTATGTCATCTACATCGACATGTACTATATAAAAATAAGTCGGGTTTTCCTTCCTGACGCTATAACTCCAGAACGCACCAACCGATTTCCACGGTTTTGCATTCGTTGGAAAGGTCTCAGGCTCCGTGAGGTTTATAGCAAAAAAAATTCAGGAAAAATATCAACAGAAAAGCAGGAAAATCTTATATGCATTGCACCCGTGCGAAGCCGGGGCGGGTCGCTAGTTATTTATAATTCTTAACGTTTTGTTTGGTTTTAGTAGTTCCTAAAAAGGCTGTAAATTAAGACTGACTCATTAAAGATATGAGTCAACCATTGTTTGAACAAAGCTGAAGTAATACTCAAAGTTTAAACATAGGTCATCGTCCTGCGATGCGACTGTGTATTGTGTACTGTGGGCGCAGTCAGTCAGTGAATGGGTGATCGCTCAGCTCCTCGCTTCGGACTTTAAGCCGTTGCACTAAAAAAGCGTTAAACCATGTCAGTTACCCTCTTGTGAAGAGAGTTGAATTTTTAAGTAAGTAGTAATATCAGATTAGAAGGCTTGAATAGTTCTAATAAGGTAAGGATACCAAATAGACCCAAAGCCCAGCAGTGGGCTATTGTGACCATAAATAAAATATCACTGCACCTTGAGTGAGCTGCGTATATCCCCGTAGTTAAAAAGCCCACTTCTCATCCGTGAGCCTTGAGTTCGACGGCATTAGGCATAGGAGTTTTAAAGTTTTTGACGTGACAACGTCTTTTAATTCGATGGAGCCGGCTGCATGCACGAAAAAGTATGACGTATGCGGCGTTCCAGTGCAAGCGAGAGCGCGCAACGAGCGACAAAGAGGCACAATCCATTCCATCAGTATTTACGAAAAAGTATGACGTTGTCACGTTCAACTATCGTCAGTAAACCGACTTTACAGACAACCGATTTTTTTTTCACTTTTTAGTGCGTTTTAGATTTAAGTAATTTTGTAATATAATACTTACAGTTTATGTCTCATTGATCCAAAACAATTTTTTCTACTTTCTTAAAAAAAACTTGCGTGCACTAGCTCGACGGTGAAGGATAACATCGTCATCGAAGTTATTCTGAAGCAAGTGTAAGCACCCCGGTCCGGTTGATGGGCTCACCACCGAACGTGATAGTTTAGGGGTCCAAAGAATATGCTGGTGAAACGTAGGTATTTACAGAAATGGAAAGCCTCTACCTACCCCCTCGGGGATTTTTATCCCCGAGGGGGTAGGTAGAGGCTTTTGCCGTGAGCATATTTATTTTTTATTCGCACTGCATCTTTTTGTATACCATCAAACCCATATCAGTGCAGGGTTTATCAACCTCACGTTCATACTGGCCCGCAGTGGAGCGTGACGCGGACCGCGCGGTGGCTTTTTCCGCGGACATTAGTAGCGCGCGCGTGCCGGGCAACACCTGCCTTGGCCATCCCTGGATTATTGTCATGAAGAGGATATATAGGCTGTTTAGAGAGAGTGAGTACTTTGTACGCTAATTTTTGTGCCCGGTGACGTCAGCTGCCGCAAGATTCTGAGAAAGAACAAACTACTAACATTTATGTCTCAGCCAGTAGCAGATTTGAAGTCTTGGCTGCCCTAGGCCTCAGGCAGTACCAGCCGCCCCTTCTCAGTACCCATCACATAGGCAACGCAATGAATTTATCTTATTGCCAACTTTTAATTTATTTCTGCAGAAAATGTAGAAAGTGCAGCACACCGTAATGTGTTCTAGCCTTTAGAATATACTCCGAGTAATTTTTTGTTACTATTGCCGACTTTTTTGGTCACGATTTGCCTAATATCTGGCCGCCCTAGGCCTGATCCTCTTGGGCCTTAGGTCAAATCTGCCATTGGTCTCAGCCCAACCTATAGTCTACAGCGCAAGCCTCAGATAGCATCATCGCCACAATGACCGCTTGTATCTACTTCTCGCATCCAGCGTGTAGTGTATACCTTTGACTTTCACGTCATCGGTCTACCTATAGCGTGGTAATACCTATAGGGTACTATCTTTTTGTAATGTTGTCGAAGCTACCCTTATAGTTTCGTTGTGTCCATCTGTCTTTGGTCATTGCTACAGAGATGTATAAAACTCTATGAACACCATAATTATTATTATTATATCAACATTCAATATTTGTATTTTGCATGCAATTATATTGATTTGAAGGTAAGAATTTATATAATAAGTACTAGCTGTTCTGCGCGTTATATTATATTGGAATGAAATATACTTAGCCTATGTTACTCAGGGGTATTGTAACATTCTAATGATGAAAGAATTTTTAAAATCGATCTGTTAGATAGTGTTTTAGTTTATTCGTTACAAACATACAAAAATACAAACCTTTCGTCTTTACAATAAGTATTATATTATATTAATATTATTAGAGTAGGTAGATGTATACAATGAATGCAAAGTCGCGAAACACAAGCCTAGATATTTATTTCGTCTATTTAAAGACTAAATTCGATTAAGCACTCGTTGTACAATTGACTACATTGTGGTTACCATAACCTAACAAGTTTACCGTCGTGTGTTCTCATATAAAGCGAAATAGTTTGTACAGGGTGCGCCAAAAAATAGATTTAGACTTAAGTAGGTACGTAGCGTAGCTGCCATCGCGCACGCGCCGAAGGCGCGCCGTGGCCGTTTGCATTATTATTGTCGTTTTAATATCCAGAGTTTACGTTACTTCCTTAATATACCTATACTGGTTTTTTCTTTATATAATATTGTATTCTCAAGCAGCTAAAATTTTTTCGACAGCTAATACTGAGAACACAATATTTAAAAAAAAACTTTTATCTTCGAGATACAGTCAATACAGTAACCTGACGACGGGATGTCTAAGAATAATAATAAGAGCATACACGCCGACACGAGATTCTTTGTGTCATTGTGTCACATATCTTAATACTTATAAGTGTGATCTATCTGTAGGTACTGTTAGTGTAAGTTAGTAAATAAATTACAAAAATCAAAAATATTTCAGCTAACTACATCATAAAAAAAGCATGCATAATTTTATTAATAATATTTTTTATAAATTTTGAATGGAGTAAGCATTCAACGGCGACTTCTTCAGCATTCCGGAATAAAAAGTAGATTGCCGCGTGAAACAAGGGCAAACCGACAAAACAATTTGACATTTAGGTATAATATCAAGGTTACAAAAGTATGACCCTATTTTACATACATACTCTCACGCCTTTTTCTCATTGGGGTAGAAAGAGAAAACAGACCTGTTGCTTTGCTACGAACCTGGCAGAACGTTTGTGCTTTATCCGCACCCATAAAACGACTTAGGCATGCTCGTCTATTCATTTCATTTCTACCTATAGTATTTGTGAAAAAAATATTTCTATACCTATTTCTTAAACCTCAAACGTTAATTAAACAAACGTTTATCTTTTACTAGCGACGGGTGCATCGCTGATACTAATACCTTCCTCTTGAATCATCGCATCAAAATCCGTTGCGTAGTTTTAAATATCTAAGCATACCTACATAGGGACAGACAGGCAGTGGGAAGCGACTTCGTTTTATACTATAGCTATGTAGTGAAATACTAACTTACCTACCTACTGCATAATTTTGCGTGTTGTAACACCCTGTAGCGGTCGTGCTCGTGCTGCACCTATCACATTTCCTACTAAACATGCTGGAATATTGCCTCTGGAACATGAGATTTAAAAACATTATCCTCCTTCTGAGGCAGTCGGGTAAAAAGTTGACTACTAGGTATATTCCACGTTGTACAGTCAAGAGCACGCTTGTAGTGCGAGTCTGACATCTAGGTACGATTGTTATAAGAACTTTACAAAGTCCAATGTGTCACGCTCCACGTAGGTACTCTTGACTACACCAAATACAAATACTTATCCTAGTTGTGCGCCTACAGTCCAGGTAGACAAATTCTAGATAAGCAAGCACTTATTTGGTAAAAAACTTTATCAAACGTTCATCAAAGATGGTTTTCAGAATAATATAAAAAAAATATAGCGGTTTTATTTATCAGTTCGCAAATGCTTGAAATGTCGCTAAAAATATCAAAGTCACTGTATGTTACCTATTTTTCCTATATATCGGGGAAAAATATTATCAAAGACACGTTTTGTAGTGAAATATATTTATTATAAAAAAAGTTACCTATTATAAGTATGGCAAAGTTCAAGAACCCAAAATGTTTATAATTCTTTTTAATTACAACCCTTATTCTTTTCTTGAAGTACCTAATTAAAATTAAAACTATGTTGTTTATTGTATTGACACTTAAATCTCTTACATAAAGAGCGTTTCATTTTAACATTTGAAACGGATAATAAAGTTGGCATTGCCGAGCTATACCTACAAAGTTGTGTTACACCCACACGCATGCCACATAAAATACGAAATTATGTTGTTTTTGAACTGTAACTAAACAAATCTATTGAAATAAGTACGGCCTATCTCTATTGAATCTTTCCAGATTGTATCTTATGTAGCTTTAGTTCAACCATATAAGTGTGTACTTACCTAAATTGTAATCACAAAATTAGCATATATCTACCTACATGGCAGAACTTTTTTTAACATTATTAGTATGGAAACAGATTTCTTTCAAGTGCATTAAAGGTTTTGTTAGGCGGGCGCTTGAAAATATACCTACACAATAGATAATCCTATTTTGTCTCTATTCCTTTACGTGACGAGGTAGGTATCCCGTTAGAGAGGTCTTATTGAAAGTTTTGATTACGCATGACTTTTGTACCGCGAAACTAATAGGTAGGTAGGTAATAGAATAATTATAATTAGTATTTTTCGTTGAATTATTAGTTTTTTCCGGAAGGGTTTTCCAGATTATTTGAGGTACCTACTACTGTGCACACACCTTGCCGACAATGAAATTTCTTTTTCCATACCGAAGGCTAGTGCTGTACCAACAGCGAATTATAGTGACGTGTAGCCTATTACGGGCGGCCAATAGCCATGTATCACACAAATTAATCACCCTCAATAGCATGCCGGCCTGTGCCTTGCAAAAGGAGAACAACGCGGAACGAGGCACAGGGACGGATTCAGTGAAGTACTCTGGGGGCCATAAAGTATTCGTTGTATGGATACTACTAACACAAGTACTTCGGGGTGTAGTAAGAGGCGACTCCTGTTTTTGCTGGCGAGTTAACCAACAAGAACAGAATTCAAGTTTTCTAGACTTCATAGTATATAGAAAAAGTGAAATTAGGTATTATATGACAATTATAAAAACATATTTGCTGACAGCTACATTAGCAACGACCACTCGCTATCTCCAAAAAAGATAAAGAACATATTACAGGCTTACTATCTAAGAAAATCTTTGATCCGATGAAATGGCATTTGGATACCATTTAATGTTTCATTTGACGTCAACGATTTGAATTGGGACAGGATGTCATCGCAGTTACTTCTGTTTTATAATTGTCTATCCTTGCTGAATAAAGCCGCGTCAAATTAAATATCTCGAAATGAAACTTAGGTGGTAGGGATACTGATTGTAACTGCGACGATGTGACTACAAACAACCCCCCAAACTCCCCCCTGCGTGCGTCCCTGTCAAAGAATCAGATACTCGCGGGTTAATCTCCCCCCGCCTACATTTCGTCGGTGCGCATGCGTGCGCGACTGCGCCCGCACCGATACGCCGTGTATCGGTAATTGCATCTTCCAGGAATGTAATAATAGTAAGTGACCATCACTGTTTTAGACTATGGTTCTGGTAGTTTTTTTAATCATTAATTCCGTATACTGTAGGTAATAGACAGTGGCAGATCCAGTATTTTGGTTTGGGAGGAGCTTGACACAACTGAGGGTAGATTTTATCAAGCTTAACACTAGTAAAGCACGGTTAGTAATAGGATACGAAGTACTTACTCGGACTCGCATAATATGTAGATATCTACTAAGGTAGGATAATATCAAGTTTAATCTGAGATTTATCAGGGCTAGACCCAGAAGCTTAGGGGGGCATGAGCCATTCCCTCTGAATCCGCTACTGGTTCCTAGGGGACGCTATAACCTAAAGTTCACGTGGACGGAGCTTGCATCTTGTCTTAAAGACGATGTAGGCTAATTTTAAACTATAAGGTATTTACTGAATTAATTTTTTAAATACAGAATATTACAGAACCAAAAACACCGGTCATAAATTACCAATTTAATTTTAACTGCATTCAATCCGAGATTTAACTTGATTTAAGGCGATGCAATTTCGAAATTCTTGGCGAGCCGTCACCGCCGGCCGGCGCGAGCGCAGGTCGAGAGGTCGCGCGCAGACGCGGTCCGCCCCCCTAATTGCCGCGCCCCACGCAAATAAATAATTTTTATCCACCAAGTCGCGGTCAATATAGTGACGTGTGTAGTTTCTACGGGACTGACGAGAAAAATGTAGGACAGCATTATTGCGAGCTCAGCTGTCATATAGTTAAAGAATACTAAGACTTATCGACCTCAAAAGGTCGTCCGAGTGAGGTGGTGGTGAGTGATTGTATGTCGCCACAATACCTATACATATAGCTTTCAGGATGACGAAAGCCCCAAACGATTTTGTTTTCAACATAGGTACTTTATGTAGATATTAGAAATGTAGTAAATTAATAGACATGTTTTGAAACCTATACAGGGTGACTTTTTTTACCGTCTAGAAAAAAATGTGGTGTGATAGGTACGTGTAGGTAATAGATTCATTTGGCAACGTTACTTAAAAAAAAAAAATTTTTTTTCTCAAAAATTTTTTTACTTACTTATATTAATATACATTACTCAATTGTAGTCAATAATACACACTGAGATATTTGAAATAGTATTTTAAAAAGAAACAGGCTCGTAGCTCCCATTTATGCCCAATCTACCTACAGCTGCCAGCTGCGCGTAGTACCTACCTACTGTGCGTAGTTTTCTAGATTTTGTAAATTGCACTAAACATGATTATATTTAACAATTAATCTCGTGTATAACTTCTACGTCATATTTTTTTCCAGACGGTAAAAAAAAACATCCAGTATATATGGTAAGCCGTTCTCGGAAGCATCCTTACTTTAAGTAAACTAAACCTAAAATATGCAAAATAAGTCTTGATGGTTATTGCGGTTGCATTGCATTCCGAATTCCGATATATCGCATAAACTTGGTACTTTTAGATGCATACGCGCATACGGTAACATGCATAAAACTATCCTACAAATTAGCAACAGTGCTTATTTCAGAATTAATAAATGCCTTTCTTTACGCGATAGCGGGACATTTAGCTATGCAAAACGGGACGTCCCGTAAACAAGAGACTCGAGTACCACTCACCTTCTTGACCTTAAATTATCATCTGCAAAGCTCTTTTTTGTGAAATTATAATCGGTTTCCCGAATGCCGGCTCGGTATTCGCGTCGAAAGCAGCCGACGCATGCGCATGGCCACCGATACTATCGGACGGCGAATTGTTAATGATACGCCTGAATTTTGCGCAGATGCAATAATTAATCTGGATTATTATCGAAAGTGGTGAAGGAAAAATAATATTCCAACTCCTTGTAAAGATCAAAACATTTTTTTTTTATTTATGTTATCATTTTAAGTTATTGCATAGCTTCTATCGAGGGCCTTGAGCGCGGGGACCGAATCCAGAAATTCCATAACGAAAAAAAACCTCACGCTCCCCACTCCGACGGGCACGGAGGTGTGGCTTGAAGGCCGTGCATTGTCTATTATTTAGGTGATTGGTAGACCTGTTGGATCTGAGTGGTTCCATGCGTGAGACTCGGATTCCAAACCTCGTGAGGCATATCGCACTATCGACAAACGTAAGCCTGATACATTTGAAAGAATTGTCGTTTGAAAGCTCAAGTTTTCAGTACCCCGATCCTAATTAGCGTTTAACAATCAGAAGCCAGTAACACCGTATTTTTTAATTCTGCATGGCTATCATCGGCACGGAATGTTCATAAACATGAAAGAGACCCTTTTTCTATTGTCATTGCAGAAGAGATTTTGTCGTCTGATTTCTATACCGATGTGGAAAAAAATAGTTGCACGCGAAAAACCCTTAGGTGTATCAGGCGGAACTTTTTTCGATAATAAATAGATAGGATATGTATCACTAGTTTAATGTCGCGAGGAAACGCGCAGGCTTCAGAATTGATTCTGGGCTATGTGTAACTAACAAGCGCGAGGTCCGGCTATCAAAAGTGGGTATTTATATTTATTTATTTTAACATCTTTGGAAAACTTACAGCTATATTATTTTAATGTAACAGAAAAGATATGATTAACTTTAAGCCATTTACAAAGTTTTCGCATCTAAAAATTAAATGTACTTAACACTCAAAAGAAAGAAATTTTAAGTATTTTCCGACATACAGTGCCTACACCCTCGGGATAAAGTCGTGAGCATAATGCTTGTATGTTTGTTTATTTGTCTGCACTTCCGATTACAGTTAGGTAAAGCAATGGACAAACGGTACATATATTGAGGCAGTAAAACGTCCATCTAGTAATAAAATGTTGGTGAGAGTCATTATTGTGGAGACATCATCATTTTTGCCGGCCCATGTTATTTTAACAGTATCTATTCTAGAGTGTATTGCATTTGCGGTCCTAACCGCAGTCTTCCGTTTTATCACTTTTTACTTCGACAAAAACGGTAACATTAAAATTTATGGAAAACTAGCGACAGCTATAGCTTCTTCGCTTCTGTTTATACATTTTTATGTAGGTATCTCTTAAAGTTTAGCCTATGTAGGTAAGCCACAAAAATTTATTTTCCGGCGCCTTGGGTGCAAAATATACTTACGTGGAAAGCGAAATAATTTTTAATTTCTCCGGGTGGAAAGCGGCACATTTTGTCCAGCTGCGCTAAACGGTTGCCCCTTTCCGCCTCCGTCGAAATGAAAAAAAGTATAGGTACACACCTTGGGAAATAAATAAGAAAGCCCCAGATCACACGTTTGTATAGACCTCGGCTTCGCCTTGGTCGACAATTACATGTGATATGAGACATTTCTTATTTTACTTCCCTAGGTGTGTAATATAAGTACCTACTAGATATATACTTATACTACTTACCTATGTAGAGATAATATGGATGAATCCTTATTTTGAAGAACGAAATAAAACACATATTTTTAATGAGTTGAGCCCGGTTGGATAAACATGATAATTAGTTAGGAATTAAAATTGGTTTTTATTTATAATAAAAAATATATTTAAAAATAATATTTCACCCATCCTTACCATCTAAACATGAGTAAAGAAACCATCTAGGTAGGTACCCAATAAAGAAAGATAAATGATTAAAATTAATGAATTGAAAAAGACAGCCAATTAAATTCCTATTAATAAACTGCCTGCGGATAAATATAGTAAACAAGCAATAAAAATAACTATAAAATAAACGAAATTCATTATTTCTGTGTCACGCGCTAAGTAATGGCATTGAAAGCTATAAAAAGCGAAAGCTACAATCATTTGATCAAATAAATTAGAGAACGAAGCGAATTTGCATACATACTGGTTTTAACTTATAGTGGTGTTAAAATTCTGTCAGTCCAGTGCTACTATTACTACTACAATTCACAATGGAATCACGTTCAAACACCTTTGCGTATTATTTTGGTTTTTTTTTTACCGTCCTTAAAAAAGAATTCGACTGTATATATATTTTTTTTTAAGTTTTCTTCAGAACTTTCGACTGGGTGAACCGATTTTGAAAATTCTTTTTTTATTTGAAAGCTGGTGCTTTCAGATTGGTCTCATTTTAATGGCATCTATGAGAAAACCCTATAAGTCTTATATTTGCATTAAGCGCGACAAATGGTCCAATAACTCAATATCACCAACCGATTTGGACATTTCTTTTTTTAATCGACTTTAAAAAAGGAAGAGGTTTTCAATTCGACTGTATATTTTAATATTATTCGTTGAAATCGGTATTTATTTATTATCATTGTCAGTAAAAGAAAGCGACAACAGGGCACTAGAACGCATTCGCGAATCACAAGTGTAGCGGATTGGTAATCTTGACTTGAGAGGCGACATAGCGAGGATTACGACATTTTACGACACGGCTTATAGCCAATTCGGCACGGCATGGCTTGACTACCAGCCGGCTTGAGACAGGGAAAGTGGATAAATTATTTAGATTTATGACTGTTGTTAAGTTGTAGCTCGCGGCTCTTGCGCTAAATCTTGAGAGTTTGATGATTGTTTTCTTTCACATGTTTGATAATCTTATTGTGTCTGCATCCTTTACGCGAGGTGTACCTACCTAATTCGTAAATAGACTAATTCGCCTAATTCCTAAATGTCATTTGCAATTCGCTTTTAGCAAAACTCTTTGTTTGCCTAAATTAGATTTTTGTCTATATCACGCGGGATATATAAAATACCTATAACGTTTTAAGATGTTTATTCCTTATTAAAGAATACAATTCACTTATTCTAAATAGTCTAAAATGGGCATGGTAAGAACGGTAAGGCACTGACGTACAAGACGGGTAGTGACTAAATAGTCTAAAATATAGGACCATGGTAAGAACGGTAACGTACACTGACGCACAAGACGGGCTCAGTTGGTAGTGACCCTTGTCTTCTGAGTCGGAGGTCGCGAGTTCGATTCCCGCTCGGGGCCAACATTTGAGTGCATGAACATGTCTGTTGGTTTCGTGTCTGGGTGTTTAATATTTATTTAAGTATGTTTATCAGTTGTTTAGTACTTACACATAGTAGAGGCTCTGCCTAGTTTGGGACTGAATAACCGTGTAAATAAAAAAAAAACACTTTATGCTAATAAACATTACATAGGTTGGAATTACAAATCAAGGTAGGTAGTAAGAGACATACGCTCACGAATCATCTTTGAAGGGGATGACAGAGATTTTTTAAGGTCAACAATGGAACGAGCTCACCCTCAAGTAGGGTTGCCATCTCTAAAATTTGGCAAGACAAGATGCGTGAAAACCTCGGATTTTAGAGCCCAGAACCAGGACATGTTAACAGGCTTTTTTAAACATAGTCAGTGTAATAAAAAAAACAGTTGAAAATGTCATAAATCACATTTTTATTTATTGTTAGAAGATAAAATTAAATTTAGTCATATTTTCGGTGAATTTAGCTAGTCGGTTAATCGCCGGGCGGCCCATGAACTAAAATTTTAAATCCCGGACTACAAATGAAGCCCGGCCCGGACGCTCCCCGGATGTCCTTTATTCTAGGACATATCCCGGGAAACCCGGACCAATGGGAACCCTATCCACAAAAGCCGATAGGTATCAGATAAAACAAGGCTTTACGAGACCGTCAAGTTAGAAGCCTCACCATGGAATTGAGCTGTTCTGATAATGTCAAACAACTCTTCCTAAATAGTGCCAAATAGTGCCCGAAGCATATAAATAGTGCTATCATACTTTCGGAGATATTCAGGTCGTTCAGTGAGGCTGCTATCTTGACGTCAAGATAGCAGCCTCATCTCAGTACACAAAAACCACAGCACTGTTCTTGAAGAACTATATACCAAAAAACTCTTCTTAAATAGTGCCTTGGATTTGCAAAGTTTCAGAATTAGTGCTTCAAAGGAACCGAAGATATTAGGGTACATTGATGAGGCTTCCAACTTGACGTCAAGCTGGAAGTCACATCATCAACGAGGAAGAATTTCGAATCGAGACTAATGCCAAAAATCTCTTCCTAAATAGTGCCTCCGGAATCAAAACAAAGCGGAACGATTTAACTTGTATTTTAGTCAATAAATGATGATAAACTTCCACGTACATTTTCGATTCGGTACAGATAGGAATAAACCAACTAGATCAAAATGGAGGCTCAGCTTTATAAAGAGCAAGATCTCAGAATGTTTTTTTTTTAGATAGGTGTACAAATTGGGATCATTTATCAAGTATCAGGATGCGGACTGATTTAGTTTTTGAGATATAATTTTTTGAAGAATTATAACTTAATCATTTATAACATCAAGAAAACGCAATGTCCAATGTCAAACTTCAAAAAGGCGTTTTAAAAAAATTTAGTTCATTGATAAAAATCTATTGGTTATTTATATTAAAACCTGTTTTTATTTAATAGTTAATGTTTTGTTACGGAATACATTTATTAAAATATTTAAATTTTCTTTCATCGCCGTGTCCTAAACATGTTTAAACAATATTGTTTTATCTTAGGATGAATGTCAACAGGTCCATTAAAATCTGCATTTCCGTGGAGTTTTTATCTTTAGTTTTTCAAACAAAATCGAGTTTTTTTATAATGTATACTTGCTTAATATCTAGCAGATGAGGGTGTATTTCAACAGGCCCATAAAAATCTTCATTTCCGTGGTTTTTTTATCCTTAATTTTTTTTTTAAACATCGCTTTTATTAAAATTTTCTTTATATTGTTTGTATTCTTGCTAAATATGTAGCAGATAACTTAAAAAAGTAACGAGATATACAAGATTAAAAATTTTGTGCCACGGCGATGAAACATACGTGCACGGCAATGAAACAAGCGTTCACGGCAATGAAAGAACTGTGCCACAGGATTGAAAGAATCAAACAACGGAAATGAAAATCCATATAAAACATAATATTTTATATACTTACCTGAGTATTATACTCACATAAAATATATACATGCCTGTCTCCGAGAGGGAAAGGCATACCCAGACTGTCTCTCCATCGGATCCTTTAAATTCCTACCAGTCCACAAACAATGGCTTGGTTCTACCCAAAGTTTGTGTTTGGGAGAAAGATTTGGATATAATCTTTGATTTTTTTTATCTTGTGTCTGCTACTTCACGCCGCAGAACTTATAGTCGTAGTTTTTTTTTATAATTTAATTATTCAGTGGCACGCACGAGCATCAATGTGTTATACCTTTTTATATTTATTTGTATAAAACCGTAATGGCCAATCGTATAGCTCCACTTGTACGCATTATGCACATTACTTAATTCTTATGCTATTTTAGCTTAGTAGCACATTGTAATTAGGGCGATAGTTCTATATTTTAATTGGTAACCCTTTCACTAAGACCGGTTAAAGAAGCCATCTTGTCTTTTCAATTGCCTTAGACACGCTCGGTTCCACGCTCGTGCATTGTATGTATTTTATACTTTAGATTTCTAATAATTAATTGCTCAAACCACAAAAATAGAGCTTTTTTATTTCTCTTGTTCCTGTATCGAACATCTTGTACATCTCATTAGTTTTTTAAGTTATCTGCTACATATTCAGCAAGAATACATACAATATAAAGAAAACGTAAATAAAAATGATGTTTTAAAAAAAAAAACTTAAGTTTTTTTTTTACCTATTAATGAACACAATTTTTTTAAAACGTTTTTTTGAAGTTTGAGATTGGAAATTGCGTTTTCTTTGATATTTGATAAATGATTAAGTTATAATTCTTCAAAAAATTCTATCTCAAAAACTAAACCAATCCGCATCCTGATACTTTTTTTTTTTTTTTTTTTTATGATAAAAAAGGGGGCAAACGAGCAGACGGGTCACCTGATGGTAAGTGACGTCCGTCGCCCATGGACACCTGCAACTCGAGAGTGACAACTGCGTTGCCGACCTTTGAGGTGGGAGTAGGGGGAGGGGAGGGGAGGGGAGGGGTGGGGGATTTGGGCCTCCGGTTACCTCACTCACTCAACGAAACGCAATGCATTGCTTTACGCTGGTTTTCTGTGAGACCGTGGTATCACTCCGGTCGAGCCGGCCCAAGCGTGCCGAAGCGTGGCTCTCCCACGAAAAAATCAATTGATAAAGCATTCCAATTTGTACCCCTATCTACAAAAAAAAAACAATAAAAAAACATTCTGAGATGTTGCTCTTTATAAAGCTGAGCCTCCATTTTGATCTAGTTGGTTTATTCCTATCTGTACCGAATCGAAAATGTACGTGGAAGTTTATCATCATTTATTGACTAAAATACAAGTTATATCGTTCCGCTTTGTTTTGATTCCAGAGGCACTATTTAGAAAGAGATTTTTGGCATTAGTCTCGATTCGAAATTCTTCGTCGTTGATGATGTGACTTCCAGCTTGACGTCAAGTTGGAAGCCTCATCAATGTACCCTAATATCTTCAGTTCCTTTGAAGCACTAATTCTGAAACTTTGCAAATCCAAGGCACTATTTAAGAAGAGTTTTTTGGTATATAGTTCTTCAAGAACAGTGCTGTGGTTTTTGTGTACTGAGATGAGGCTGCTATCTTGACGTCAAGATAGCAGCCTCACTGAACGACCTGAATATCTCCGAAAGTATGATAGCACTATTTATATGCTTCGGGCACTATTTGGCACTATTTAGGAAGAGTTGTTTGACATTATCAGAACAGCTCAATTCCATGGTGAGGCTTCTAACTTGACGATCTCGGCTTTACTCGTTTGATACTCCATAACTTTAAAGAACATATCGGCAACACGATAGTACCTACGTCCAACATTTATGGAGCATCAAAAATACTCCGAAACGACTCAAGATAACCACATGTTGTTTATAACCATATGCGGGAATCGAACCCCGAACCTCGCTAATACTACGACTCAAATGAGTTATTCGTGCGCAAACGCATACCAACTATTCTACACTCGGCGTGTTCGCATCGTAATGCGCTGCAATTTTGCCTTTTCGCCGACTGATGCGTGCAGCGCGCGCGCATGGAGGGTCAGCAGAATCGCATACTTAATGACTATTTGATTATTATGATAGCTATAGTGCTTGGTTTTATTGAGTTTATGTTGATGACCGAATAGCTGGAGCTCGGGATGGGTAGTAATTCCTTGAGTTAAAAATCATTTTCAAGGGTCTGGGCACAAATCAACAACTTACAATAGGTGCTGAATATTTATATCTTACTATAAAATGGTTTTAAAACAAAGAGATTAAAATATAATAAGGCATAGAGGGGACAAAACGAGAAAAATTTTATGCCCCAAAGTTATTACAAGTGGAATAAATCTAGTAGCTACCTACTATTTCGACCGAATGACAGCTCGCGTTCATACAAACTAACTGACATGACGCTTGAGCTTCAAAGTTTTGTGTGAAAATATTCCCAATGCCCCATTTGAATCTCTGTGTTTTAAATAAATGGCATATTATGTTTAGTTAGATAGTTATTTAAATGACAATGATTTGTTGTGCCAATTTTCAAATTATCGCATTTTCAAACTGTAACGTTCATATTACAATCGCCTTAGAGGTCAGACTCGCACTACAAGTCTAAAGCTGCATAATTTTAAAATACATAAAACTGTTTTTTTAATTCTGTTTACAAAAAGACAATCTGGAGTCGTTACGTCATAGTTGTGCTCGCTCACCTACTTTCACTATTAAAACAAAATCGCGCATGTTTTATGCTGACGGCTGCGCAGGAGCGTTCTCACGGTGCAATTATCGGTTGCCTACACTTACCCTTGATTCCATGCTTCCTACCATTTCCGAGTGGATTCTGGATACATTTCGATGAACTTAAAAGTCGAAAGGGGAAACAGTTATAACAATATTGCCACTACCCTAACACCATCTAACAATTCGAGGATGACACGCGAGATTAAAAAGAGCTGCCCTTGAGTATCTTGCTGGCTCTTCTCGGGGTACTGCATTTGGAACCAGCAACTCGTCGGTGGTTTACATTTAGCCAATCTTCATGGACGAGTTTAGTTAGAGTGCCTTGTTATTATAAACTATTAACTTTTCTAAGTGTTCAATACCTACTGAAAATAAATGCATTTGACTTGACTTTGACTGGCGTGGGAGATTATATGGTGTGAGGAAAGTCCCTTAGCTCAGCAGTGGGCTGTTGTGGGTTGATGATGATGATGATGATAACTCAGTTCAACTCAGTTCTGAAAGCTATTCCACACGCTGACCTTCTAAGTCTAATACTTTTACTACTTTTAGGAAATTATATGCAATAGATTTTGAAGCCTCTTAATTATGTTATTAACAACTAAGTTTATAGTGATTTGGCTAACTGCTACTAACTATATATGTAAATGTAAATAACAATATTGAGATAGGAATTGTCATTTCCCGCGTCCCATCCCGTAGTGGGCCCGTTTGGGCCTAACTTAAACATCCATTTATGTGAAAGAAAAGAAAGGCCAGCTGTCGAGTGTCACAGAATATTGATTCGGCATTAGACCGACTCAATTGTATCGAAAAAAAAAGCGATTGAATTTAATTGGCTGATTGACATTCATGCTCTTTACAAGATGCTATACGTAATACCTATCTATTTCTTAGTTATCAATTTGTGTTAGGCTAACAAAAGAAATAGGCTACTTTGCAGACTGATAATTTAATCTAATGTATCTAAACAATTGCCTGAACGCCTTGAAAGGAGTAATTGATATTTAGGATTTACGAAATAGGTACCCATCTTATTTGATACTCATGGCCGGACCGTGAGTTTAGGGGGCCCTGGGCTAATAGTAGTAGTTGGTACTTCGAACTGAACTGAGTAATTAGGTGGACCCCTAAGTAGTTAGGGGTCCCCCTAATTACTCAGTTCAGTTCGAAGTACCAACACAACAGTACACTTGAATTAAATGAATTGAATGGGTTTCATTAATCGCAGGATTCGCAGGGCTGTAAACCTTACGATCAGTTTAATTTAATAATATTATAGATTTTTTCGCATTATCGTCTATTTTTACTTTGACTTGAGTTAGCTGGGGGCCCCTGGAATCCGCGGGGCCCTAGGCTTAAGCCCAAAAGGCCATATTATGATAGATCCGGCCCTGTTGATACTCAAACTATACCTATACCTGTCAGCGGCGTTACGCCCAGGTTTTTCCAGTTCCCGTGGGAATTTCCTACAACTTTTTTCTATACCCTTTCCGTAGGTACTTCCGCTGAACAATTAGCCAAAGTTTCATCGTAATCGGATGCATGTAGTATCGAACAAACCAACTAGCGTTATTTTTTTTATATTAGAATAATAATTATACTAAAGTTAAGTACCTACTAGTTAAGTAGGTACAGTCAAGAGCACGCTAAGCTTGACACTTTGGACTTTGACCCGGCCCTGTATTCTATGGCGCGCAGTATAAATCAGAGCTCAGCTTAAACTGGTAGTGTAAAGCTTGACTTGCTCTTGACTGTACATGCTAGATATGAAATCGTGCATGCAAAGAAGATAAATAAAATTTAATCTAATCGAACGGGTCCTTTTTATAAACTTTCGAGAATTCATTTTGGAACAGGCGTTACCGCACGATTCGACCATCTATTATTTTAGGTTTATTATTACGTGATCATTATCGATAAGTCATTATGTCCATCCCACATACTACTCGGAAATGCGTAGACGCCGCAGATCCGCTGGCCAAGCTTAAGCTGTATAATTACATAATTGCCAGCCGCTCAATCTTATTTCATTCTTTTGCTTTTGTCTTTAAAATACACAACCGCGGACAATTTATCATATAGCTGAGATAAGATACTTTCTATTCGTATTAACTGGAATGCTAGTAGGCAAAATAGAATGGTGAGTAGGATTGATGAAGTCTTTAAAAACGTTATATTTGTGAACTTTTGTTAGGATACCAAGCAACAGCACAAATAAGTTTAGTGACTGCAAGTTGCAACTTAGTTTTTAGTAATCTAGTCGTTTTTAGTAGTCTAGTCTTTACCTAGAAACGGAATAGTAGTTTCGTTTGCTACTTGTTTAGAGGACTAGCGCTTTTCGTTGCGCTCCATCTACCTACATCGTCATCCTTTGCAACAAAATTTGCCTAAGCCAAGTCTATCGTATTGGTAGGTTGTCTGAGGTTCGTCCACAAACTATTCTTATAACGCCCACTTGGATTAAACATTATGATTATCTACGAATGTTTAATATCCACTAGTAAAGGCGATGCGAATGAGATACTAACTTTCTCAGGAGACTCCGTAAGGGATATAAAGCAGTAAAGAGAGAACAGGATAATAAAGAGATGAGAAAGAGAGAGAATGAAGAGACTCAGATCATAGCGTTCATAGGCTTTAAAAATGCCTAAAATTCATTGAAATTAAATTAACTTATTATTAACCTCACTGCTACTAAGTATATTTTTTCATTCTAAACAACTTTAAACAAGTCATAATAATAATAATGGCAGATCATCATTTAGGTACTTGCCCTTTTCCCATTATTTGGGGTCGGCGCAGTATGTTTTTTCCCTTCATTTAGATCTATCTTACGTCATATCTACATTCACTTCCATCTTGCACATATCATCCTTCACAAAATCCATCCATATTTTCTTTGGTCTACCCCTCTTCTTATAACCACATTCATTCAAGCACTCGCCTTACAACATTACTCTCATCTCTCCTCATTATATGTCCAAACCACGACAAACGATTACCTCTCAACTTCTCCATCACGGGTGCTATAATATACTTTCAGACCTCCTCTTAGGTATGTACTCATTCCTAATTTTATCCATTCTACTGCCAGATACTGAAATCAAAATAACTCCAATCGAAAACACGAAGTTATTCCAAAAATCCATGCGTTTGACAACAAAAGCGGTGCGCGTCACGGTGGGCTGCGTATGCGCACGTTTTCGGCAGTCGTGTCCTACAGGATACATTCCCCTCATAGCGATATGCTCGTGAGTCCCACTTAGTATTGTCTTCCGTTTACACGCTCGTACAAAAAAAAAAGGTTTGTAACCTTTTTTGGTCCAGAGTTACGTTTTAAAGCAGATAACTACCGATTCGTTCCAACTTCTATGGTGCATGTGGTAGGAATTATCAAGTGACGGGCCTGTTGGCTCAGTTGGTAGTGACCCTGCCTTCTGAGTCGGAGGTCGCGGGTTCGATCCCCGCTCGGGGCCAACATTTGTGTGCATGAACATGTCTGTTGGCTTCGTGTCTGGGTGTTTAGTATTTATTTAAGTATGTTTATCAGTTGTCTAGTACACAGTACAGGCCGTGCCTAGTTTGGGACTAAATAACCGTGTGTGACTTGTTTCCCACAATTATTGTTATTATTATTGTTTTTTTTTATTATAAAGTAGCAGACGAGCCTTTACGCCTTTTAAACTTGTGCCTTACAATAACTTCTCTGAATCTGAGCCATCTGATGGTGAATGGTTATCGTCGCCCATGGACATCTGCAACACCAGGCAAGCCACAACCTTTGACAAATAAGTCCATTACGCCTAATTTTGAAGAACATGCCAGAGTGCAAACCTCAGTATACCTAGCCCATTCTACATGATAGATGCGGGAAAAAGACACCTACATTACATCGTCAGACCTTTTCTTTCGTATTTTTTAAATATCGGTGTTGTATATGAGAGTCTATGCTGACACTTTAGAGAGTCTATGGTGTGGGTGTGAGGGAGTGTCTTTGGTAGAACGAATAATGGCGGCCAGGGAATAAGAGATTGTGTTCTACTAAAATATCTATTATACAGATTGAACTACATAAATGGTATTTGATTAACAATACAATCTGCTGTCTTTATTTGGTGTACAAAAAAGGCCTTATCATCAACCCGTAACCTGCTGAGCTAAGGGTCTTTCCTCACACATGGAAGTATATACGGGCTATAATCTCCCACGCGAGCTAACCGCGAATTGGGAGATGGTGTTAAGTTAGTGGCCACTTAACAGTCAGAATTTTTCAAGCCACCCAAGGGTATCTGACTGACATGGCTTAACGACTTCCATTGTGCGTAAACCCAACGAAAACCGGGACCAACAATTTAAGGTGCCTTCCGAAACACGAAGAAAGGGTATTGCTGCCGTCTTTATTTGGTGTACAGGAAAGGGTAAAAACAGAAAGACAAATTCATCAGTAAAAATCCAAAGACATTAGGATAATGAAACCGTGAAATGGCGCCAGAGCACCGCAAATTGACGGGAAAGATCGCGACAGACACGGCCGAACGACCGACGCACTTTCCAATTTTGAGGCATGTAAATTATCACGCGAAACTCATTTTATCTGTAGTATTTTCTGTATAATGATCTTGATGACATACCTACTCGCTTTTGCTCATGTCGTAACCGCAATGCATGTTTTGGTAATGTTTGGTAGCTACGATCAGGCGCGGTCACAGCCTGAAATTTTGAAGGGGGTCACTTATTACACTAATAAAAAATAGGTATCTGGAATAAAATAAACATTATTGCACAAAGCACAATTTTATTCTATACATTACCTATAAAACAAATGGAAGTCGTCTTTTTGTATTTGCGAATCGGGTGATAATATCTGAGACGTCTGGTACTATTTCCGGGTGAATGATTAGAAGAGCGAAACCTGTTAATCGCTCTTCTAACATGTTAGCTCTCAACCTCTTTTTTAAGCGAAGAAATTCCTTTTATTATTTCCGCGCCTGGGTGCGATACATACCTAACTACATAGCTGTGAAGTTGAGCAAATGTCTGCGCAATATAACATTTTTAGCGACTATTTGTACGAGGGGGTTTGCGCAGGCGAAGCCTATGTTCAGAGGAGTTAAGTCAAGTTAAAACAACCGTCGATGCATACTTACATGATGTTATACTTAAATAAGGATATAGAGCAGAAAGTGAATGTACCTATGAAAGAGATAAAAAAAGAGAAAAAATACCACGAAGTCCCATATAGACCGGTCAGCTAATCACTGTTTACAGATCTTTTACTACTTCAGTTCGATATATAAATTAAGTTTTAGAGTAAGGAGTTAAAGATTAAAATAAATAAATCGTGGGACACAATCCACACACTATTTAAACTAAGCAGGACCTGTACTATGGGTACTAAACAACTTATAAACATCTTAAATAAATATTAAACGACCAGACACGAAGCCAACAGACATGTTCACGCACACAAATGTTGGCCCCGAGCGGGGATCGAACCCGCGACCTCTGTCTCAGAAGGCAGAGTCCCTACCAATTATCAACTAAACCAACAGGTCCGTCCGAATGATATAAGAAAAATATTTTGTATTATAAAACTACACAAGTCGATATGCGAAATTCAAGGAACAATTTGAGAGTGCAATTTTGTACACGATGCAGTGCGCACGCGCAAGCGCGTCATTAACCACGTGTTGATGAATAGCGCAGAGGTGCGTGTAGGCCGCGTCGGTAATGTCCGAGTCTTGCGTGCACAACCTTTTATTGTTTTGAATAAATAAGATTAATTAAATTGAATTAATTTAAATATACTTACTTACTAAAAATGATCATTTGCAAGTTTTTTCATTCTACTAATATTGAACGCGAAAGTTTGAAAGACGGATGGATGTTTGTTACCTACTTTTTCACACAAAAACTACAGAACGGATTTTGATAACACTTTACAGTACCTAATACAGCTTATACATCAGAATAAATTCTAGGCTACTTTTTATCCCGGTACACGGGCGGAGTCATGAGCAAAAGCTAGTTCTAAAGTTATTTTAAATACCTTTTTAAAAGAGCGGCTGTCGTATTGTAAATAAAATTCTCTCTTACAACTTAGATAAGTAAGTTCTGTTTCGTGCGTAATCGTGTGCAATTAACCTTCTTTAGCTAACAATTTCATCTAGATTTGGTCTAAACGCAAAGACGTCATGCAATTTCCGCATTTCTATCTAGCTTGCACATTCGTTTAAGGCTATAACGTCATCCTTAAACTAAGTAGTGCATTAATTAGACAACCAAAAATAACTATCGAAAAAAGGGCACTGAGAATGTTTAAGAGTATTACCTCTCTTCTAAAAACTACCTCATGAAGACGAATTGAGTGACACTTTGTACTTCTAAGTCCATCAATATAAAGACTCAGATACTTAGGTACCTACATACCCGGAAAACATTCGGGCAATTAAGTAAAAGCTTTCACGACGAAACAAAGTTTCGTTTCCGAAGATTCCGTCAACAGGAACAAAAAACCGCAATTAGCTTAATTATCTGCTAACAGATCTAACGAAATGCAAACACAGCTGTTGAAACACGGGTCTAATTCAAAAGCGTGAGAAGCCCAAACCGGCTACACCCCATTGTTAATTTTCACACCTCCGCTTAAGTCGCGTTATCGATATACCTACTTACTTACGTGTTACGCAAAAGAATGCGTAATCGTGACCGAGGGTTTGCGTCCGCTGCGAATCGTGGCCCGCAGCGTATTTGGCGTAGCTAGCCCGCGCGTGAGTGGGCCCGTGAGAATGCGCAGAGATTTTTTAGTGGCTCCGTCGATAGTGTATCAGTGAGGGCCGGCAGAGCAGGCCGCGAGGTCGGGTGTCGTGGGCGGTGCTCCCCAGAAGCATTGCGCGGGAGTGAGCCCTCCGGATCCCATTGTTTCGCCTCCATTGTGATAAATCGCGCATTCATTGCATCGTCTGATTAAAGATTTATGCCAATTTCTTCCAGAGCTCGCCCCGAAGGATCCCCCGCCGCCGTACGAAGAGACCGATGCAAACGAAACGCGCGATTCGGTAATTTCAATTCTAAATTCAATTTAATTTTGTGAAGTGGTATCAATGATATAAATATACTCGTAAATATGTTGTAGGACCCCAATCTGCCATGCGACGTTCTGGATTTACTGGCGAATTGTAAGATCACTGATGCTGAATCGGAAGTTGAGTACGCGGAAATCCAAGACATGGGTCTATGGCACTCGACTCCATTGGCTCAGCGGCACAAATCGAAGATATCCCTCACGTGGGTCCTGAAGGAGAACTTGGAGAAACCGGAGAAGAAAGAGGAAGCAAAGCATATAAAAAGTGATGTGGATAGATATAAACGGTTGAACGAAACCGAGCGCGTTCGAAAGTGCAAGTCGGTGTCTGAGAGAGTTGTGGGTCGGAATGAATACTACCATAATCTTAGGTTTAGGACGGCCTGTGAGGAGTTTGTGAATGGTGCTTCCTATTCGGATGACACTAGTGTTGGGACAGAGGAGTATGCGAGGAGAAAACACAGGCACCGGCACAGAAGGAAGAAGAGGAATCAGACCGGGAAGTTTGGATACGATATCCGGGATTTGGACAGCTTTCTGAGTGAGGTGAGTGAAGTAGATAAGCCTGCCTGTATGTAACATCTTGTTTACATTTTTCATTTACAAAATACTTTATATTGTGTAGGTACAACCGTAACCGTAACCCGCTACGTAAATTTCTGGAACATAGTGATCATAAATTGTACGTAAACGTAGTAGTTTTAATGATAGCAACTGTGCACTGTGTGCACGCCGATGCACTGGCCGGTATGGTACATAGTTTTAATGTTTTAAATTCAGAATTAGATTGACGTGGGTTCGGCTTGTCCTAGGATCTTTGTTTTTGGTTTTAGATTTTGTGTGAACCAATGATGTGTTTTTTACTGTATATTATATAAATAAAATTATGTTTAAGGCCTAATAGCCTTTCCCTGAGATCGCAGAGCTCACAGCAACAAAAATAATCTTACGCGTCTTAGCCCAAAAGGGGGTATGCAGAGATATTCCATTTGTGGAAATACCCAAGTTTTACCAGTATATTCCTTGGACCCCTAAACGTGATAGGTGGTGAGAAAATCGATTTTTTTGCAATGTAAACAAAAACACGTTTAATCAAATGGGATTGACACAATTTTAAATGGTTAGTGTGTTTCTCGGTTTATTGTAATCAATTATTGAAAATAAAAAACAGTTGTCAAAGAAAATCTGAGTTCATTGATAGCGACCATTCGTTCGGAATATAAGAGTTTTTAAGAGCATGATGTTGATGACGTCAAATTGATCGTCTCTCGTAATCATAATTGGTTCCGCCATTTTGCTTGTGGTATACTGTATTAATTGGGTACTCAATAGATTTATATTATGTAGTAAACAATGCACAGTATGAGTAACAAGCAATTTTTGGACTCCTAAACGTGACAGGGGTGACCCCGCGCCGGACCGGCAGGCGTATTTACGGAGCTTCGATATTCGATATTGGACTCGTAATCGGAAAATCTGTCGAACACTTTCGAGATGGGCTGATGTTGGTGTCGAAAACTAATGTCTTATGTGACATAAGGATTCGGAAAATTTTTCACTCGATCTGAATCGAACGGAAACGGTATCGAGCCTCCGTGAATACGCCTGCTGGTTTCTGTTACACACACCTCAGAATAATAATAATAAATTGTGGGAATTCACACACGGTTTATCAGTCCCAAACTAGGCAGAGCCTGTACTATGGGTACTAAATAACTGATACACATACCTAAATAAATATTAAACACTCAGACACGAAGCCAACAGACATGTTCATGCACACAAATGTCAGGCCCGAGCGGGAATCGAACCCGCGAATCGTCTCAGAAGGCAGGGCCACTACCAACTGAGCCAACAGGCCCGTCACCCGTCAGAATAAATTCTGGGACCGGCAGGTTTCGTCAAACTGTTTTTCGACGGAGACGTCGAGACAGTAATAAATATGTAGTCTACAAGATAATGGTCGTAATGTAGCACTTATATGTTAGATAATTCTCACGTTAGATAAGAGCGTGGTTTAAAAGTGAAATCCGCTTAAAATCAATGCAATCGTAGCGTGACGCGGAAACGTAATATGTTTAACAGCAACATTTTATTATATAGTCTGCTTTAGATAAGTAGGTATCGATTTAAATATTGAAAGTGTAATAAATCAAGGGCCTTGCCTATAAGTCAGCTTATAAGATCGAGTAAAATACTTGGTTGTGTAATTTAACGTGCAATTAAACTTAAAAATGCAAAAGCTGTAACTGCAAAAATTAAAAAATTTTTTATATCAAAATCGTTTATTTTCTATAGGTATTAAATATACACTTAGAAACGTCAATATTTTATAATAACAAGGCACTCTAAACTCGTCCATGAAGATTGGCTAAATGCAAACAGCAGCCCATCTCCACCGACGAGTTGCTGGTTCCGAATGCAGTACCCCGAGAAGATCCAGCAAGAAACTCAAGGGCAGCTCTTTTTAATCTCATGTCTATATATTAGTCTTCTAGTTAAGAGACTTTTGAGACCTCAATATCAAATCGTTATAATTATTACAAAGAGAGAGAGATGCAGGTATGTGGTGTCAATGCTAATTATCCGTGAAGTCGCACAGGTATTTTATTTTTTTAAATATTCATTCCTTTGACAAGATACATAGTTGATATGATTAGGGTATGTTGAGGTATTATATTATGATTGGAGTATGGCGCTGTGCTGGAATCGACGCCATTTTACTATACATATAGGTAACTACTATATATACACGCACACACGCACAGTACTTGACCGTTACTAGGAAAATAAACAAAACGATCTTTATTGTAAAATGTATACAAAACCGCTTCGAAGAATTGTGCGTGTTCCAAAATATTAAAAAAGATTTCAATTTTCATACGTACACTGTCCAAAAAGGTATAAAAACCAAACCTTTTAAGTCAAAAATAATTAAGAACTTATTGAGCTGAGTATTAATTTACTGAAAAAGTAATCCATCATTTCCGTCGGTCGACTCGATCGTGAGTTCTGACAAAGGAATTTAAAAAAAAAAAAAAAAAGCTTTCCTTCCCTTGTAAATCTGACCATTACTCACGTTGCAATATTATGACATTACTGCGCAGTACAATGTGCATTCGCTTTTTGCAAGCTCAACAATGTAAGCCACAAAATTGGCGGGAAATTGGACACGGCATAAAACCGTTCAATTACAAATTTCGAATCTTTCCAAAGGGTTCATAATTTCGTTGAGAGCCCAATTTCGTACGTTCATATATGAAATTGCTCCCTATAAACATGGTGATTAAGATTGATTTTGGCGTACAGATGAAAGTAAAGGATAATCTTTCGCAGACATGGTCATTTATCAGTACGGTTTATTTAAAACAACAATACAGGATGTTGTGCTTTTTACCAATTTGCTGTGATTGGGTAGGTATCTGTTTCGATGGAAACCTATTGCCAGCAGCGGGCATTTAGGTTGATGTTGATCAAACGTAAATGTGTAGGTGCATATTATTATTAGATATTATGATATATTTAGAGCGCAAAAATAATTATTATTTGACTGAATAATAAATAGTGGAAGACAATTCACACACGGTTATTTAGTGCCACACTATCAAGAGGAAGTACTATGAGTACTAAACATATAATAAAGATATTAATTAATAGAGAACGTCGAGAATAGATAGAAGTCTGTTTTTATGTTACTATTCCACATCTAAACCGCTGAACAGACCTTGATCAAATTTGCCTTGCATCTTAGGAAGAACATACGCCTTTTCACAGGAAAAATAAGGTCTTCTCTATATTTACGCCTAAAGGACGCACCCTGTAGGTACATGCCGGAGTAGCTCGACTGGTAATTGCGCCAGTTTATTCGGTACGTCTCTCATGGGAATTCGAAATAATTTGTTTGTGACCTTTGACCATTACTCGTGCGTTAAAAGCGTGAAATTAAATACTTTATAAGATGTATCGGCTCCGGAGCTATCTTTTGGCTCGAGAGACACGAATTAATGTTGAGTATTTTTAATTTATTTCATTAATTTAAAAGGTACTGATAGCCCTGATAGAAGTGAGACTCTCAAGAGACCCAGGTGCGATCCCGGGTGAAACTATGTATCAATAAGTGTTTAAAACAAATATTTTATCACTAGCAGTTGAAGTTTCCCTAGAAATTATGTGCTTTTGAAAAGTAACAAAATCACTTTCGCAGTTTTAAGAAAATCTATCTTGCCGCTAGACCTCTAAAGGTGGCTTTTGGATTGACATTTTAATTACTCAGTTTCAATCAATCTGACTCATTTAGGGGTCAAGTAGTAGGCAATATAGATAAAATTTATGATATCGAAATAGAAAAATAAAGTTTCGAAATCGAATTTACATTTTCACTTTACACACCGAATTGTTTGTTGCTCTGCATAAATAAAATAGGGTAGTGTCCTGCCTAGTCAAATCAGTTACATATTATGATCTGTAAAAACGAAATTTTACTTTATGAAATGTAGTGAAATAGCAAGGTGTGACGTCATAGTTTTTAGTACTCAATTGCAACACCTGTTTTGATAATTTTATTATTTTTAAATTTGCTATAATTGTAAAGTGAAAACCGAAATACATGTTTAAAGGTGTTTTGGGATCGCAATTTAATTTCGATGCTGTCAACTACCCCGTTAAAATTAAATATGTATTTGATATTTACAGGCGTCAATCGACCGGCCAGGCAACATCCCCGTAGTAATCGCGTATCCTACCACGCTCTACGAGACCCACAAGGACGCGCAGCGGGAAGTCCCCCTGCCTTTAGGGACGGTGGTGAACGCCGTGTTCAAGAACCAACAGTGGTTGTATGCGCAAACGCCGCACGGCGACGAAGGCTACGTGCTGTACAGCGCGTGTCTCCCGTTGGGCATCCTGCCTAATAGGTAAAATACTTAATAATCATCATCAACCCGTATCCCACTGCTGAGCTAAGGGTCTTTTCCTCACACATGAAGAAGTAGGGGTAAAATAATACTTACTCCATATCCTCGAAGAAGGGTTTGACAGGGATATTAAATTTCTGGAAATGCTTACTTTTCAACGTGAGAGTTGGAAAGACTATCGCCGGACCGGCATGCTGTTTCATTTGCCTGTCAATCAAGAGTGGGGCCTGCGGGTTAACTCATAATATTTTTCTTCACCGTCGATATAGTGATAAATTTGTATACGGTAGGGAAAAACTCGGGCAAGCATATTGCCATAGTTTGATCTACCTCAGTTTATCTACATTTATATTATAAAGAGGAAAGATTAGTTTTTTGTATGTTTGTAATTAATAGTCTCCGAAACTATAAGAACGATTTCAAAAATTCTTTTACAAATGTGAAGCTTACTTTTCTGAGAATAGGATGGGCTATAACTTTCGCACGGCAACGGGATTTAGGCGGGGAAAACGCGGAGAACACCACATTTCATAAGTCCCCTTATTGAAAATCATTGATAATATATTTATTGCTAGTAATTAATAATGTTGTCCAATATTCCAGGACACCCCAAAAGAAGACGCCATGTTGGGAAAGCAGCACAGACATCTACCCTCGGCCCTGTGGAAACCTCACCGACACCGAAAAGGAACAACTTCGCGGTCGAACGCGCTCCGAATCCCGCTACAAGCCACGCGAGCGGCGAAAACCGCGCTGCGCAGAAAAAGACTTTGACAGTCTATACTTAAAAACCAAATCCGCTTGCTCCATAGACAAGGAGAACCGGGCGGGTCAAAGACAAACTTTGTTAGTCGTTAATAGTGATTATAAAGGCAGTGTTTTGAATAAGACGTTGACAGTGAATCAGGGGGACGTTGTTGTGTTGCTGCAAGGCGGAGCGGGAGAGACTGATGTTGATGCCGAGTGGTTCTACGTGAGAAAAAGAGATGGCAGTCACGGGTTCATACCCGCCGTTATAGCGGGGCACGGATACATATGAGTGTGTGCTTTATCCTTTATGTTCTTGGCAAAATTGTGTGATTTTTCAGACTTTATTATAAGGGTATTGAATTGTTCTGTACTTAGATTCCAAATTCAAATGTGATATTTTGGACTGATGGCAACACCAATAAGGTACCAATTATATTCGAAAAACTAAGTAGTAAGTACTTAAATACTGTGCCTCTCAAAACTACTTTACAAATGCATTTAAATTGTATAATATCTTAGGTTTTTTGATAAATAATTCTAATATTATCGTTCGTTTCTGATAATAACACGGTGACTTATATGGTTTCCTGTCTGTTTTCTTAAATTGGAATAAACTTTATTTATTTAAGCTTCAAGGGTGTTCCCGCCCAACTTGCATTTAACAAGTTAATACAGACTGTTCAAAAAATATACTTTATATTCATTTACCAAACTTTTAATACACAATATTACAGTTAGAACTTAAAAAATACAAAACATAGTCAGACACTCACCGAAAATGCAACAGTTGGTCTCTATAATTAAATGTTGTGCTCAAATCTATCTCCGGGCTCGAACCAGCAATCGATAACAACTTATTCGGACTCGTCCTCAATACTGCTGAGTATACTGTTGTGGATGATACTGGGACTTCGACCTTGATTTCTCCAGAGTAGCTCAGCTGGTACAAGTGTGGGGCTGCTCCCCCGGCCACTACACAGTCGTCGTGGAAGTAGGATACGTGGATTCCATGGTCGGGGATATCGAAGACTGTTACGGCATCGAGGGAGCGTAGGTGCCACAGAGCAAGCCGAGGACCGCCACCACAGACCTGAGATAAAAAAAAAACTTTTTCATCTCTCCGGACGGAAAGCAGCAAATTTCGACCCGCTAGACGAAGTTGCCGCTTTCCGCCTCCGTCGAGAAGAAAAAAAAGTATAAACATCCAAGGTGTTATACATTTTTTTCGCCTCGGCTTCGCCTCGGTCGACAATTACACGTGATCTGAGAAATTTCTTATTTTACTTCTATAGATGTATAATATACTAATGTGCTTTAAATGAAAAATCATATAATAAAATGAATGTTCATGTTGCACCTGCATTATGTGAATTTCATTGCACTTTTCATACTTCATTTCAATGTGTAGTTTTTCGTCAAATGAAAATGATTTAAAACTTGTACTTAATAATAATATAATCTCACACCTTTTTTATCCCCGAGGGGGTAGGCAGAGGTATTCCATTACTGGATATACCCACATTTCACGAGATATATTGGACCCCTAAACGTGATAGGTAGTGAGCCCATCGCCGGACCGGGTCTGTTTATACATGTCTCAGAATTAATTCTCAGACCTGCGGGTTTCCACACGATGTTTTCCTTCACCGTCGAGCTAGTGATAAATATGTAACTAATAAATAAACTTGTACTTACAATCCAATCATCTCCCAGAGACACAGAGCCGATCCATTTCCCTATATCAGAACGGCTGACTTTACTGTTTTTATGGGGCTCCAATTTATTGTGACACTTGCCGGTCCTCACATCCCACAGCATGACGGCTCCATCTTCACCGGCTGATATCACCTGGTGGCATCTGTCAAAAAAAGAAATGTTAACTCATACAAAAATTATATTTCTGCCTTCGTGTCCGAACCGAGTCCTAAATTTACTTATAGATATATGTGTCTCTAGTGATCGTCATTCACACGGATTTCAAAGCTTAGTATTATTTTAAAAAATAAAAGCATTTTTCAGTCTGGCAACACATATGTCACCCGTTTCCGTCAAAGTCCGCCATATGTCATTTACGTGTTTCCGTGTTCGTTGTTCACTACGGTAAATTTTATAAAATTGTTTTTTCAGGTTTTAAAAGACTTCAAGATGCTGAAATGGAAAAATGAAGACTTGCAGGAACTCCGTGAGGATATTGAAACGTTACTCAAGACATTAAAAGAGAGGACAGATGCTGATCAGCACGATTTCGTGCGATAGAAATTATTGATGGGCTTGTACCATCCTCGTCGTCTAAGCTGTCGAGAGTCAGTCACAAGTTGTGTAGAAGATAACAAGAGATAGAAATGAGAGAATATCCAGACGAGAATAATTTTCTGAAAATAACACAAACTGCTTCACATAAATTCACATGTTACACAACTGTCTACAAGAGGTTGTCGAATTGCATTCTCACTTCTGCTAATTGGGTGCTACGCATTGCCTGCAGGGCTCCAGCTCTCACCCTTGACACCTCGATCACGCGTTACGCACTGCCTTAGGGGTTGTTGCTATCGCTGATCAGAGCACCATAGCTCTTCCTGCTGCGGAGTTAACCTCGTTAACACCACAGTTCAGGAGGTAGGGTTAGCCTACGGGGCCTCGTCCCTACGGCGACACTCTGACCGACATTTTGAATCATGGATCTGTATCACTATTACTGGAGCCACAGTTCAACAGGTAGTGTTAGCCCAAGGGGCATCGTCCCTAGGGCGACACTGACCGAAATCCTGCACCAGGGTGCTGTATCACCATCACTGGGGTCACAGCTGAGAAGATAAAGTTAACCTAAGGGGCATCGTCCCTAAGGCGACACTTTGACGCAACTTCTGCGTCATGGAGCCGAATCATAATTACTGGAGATGCATGAAGATGAAACTAAACTAAAAAGTTGCCTACAAGTTGAAACTGACTATGTATGTACCTACTTGGTTAATAAGTTTGAGTATGTGGCGGTTATAACTATAGTTACTCATAATGTATACTGTACTTCCATTAGGAGTATGGTGAGAGATTCTGTAAAGGCAGGATGTTATTTTGCTGATGCTGGAAACAACAATTATTATTTTGGAAAAATAATAACAATCTCACGCCTTTTATCCGCGATGGGGTAGGTAAAGGTATTCCATTTCTGGATATACTTACCCACTTTTCACAAGATATTCTTTGGACCCTTATTTATTTCGAAAAGAAATAAAATATTAATAATATATATATATATATATATCTATATATATATATATAGGTATGTAGATGTCTAGAAGTCGAAACAAAATACTTGGGTAATATTGCAAAATCCATAAGTGCATTATTTTTACAAGGATTAACAGCTGCTGTGAAACAATACAGGCCCGGTGCTGGCTAATGTTTTAAAGACAGCGAAAGAAACTATCCTTGAGGCAAAGGACAAAGACAAGAAAGTTCTTGTTCGGTGATACCTAATTTATTTGAAAGTATAAAACCACAAATAAAATAAGCAAAAACAGCTAAAAATTGCGATATCAGACACCACAACAGATGATCTTCAAAGTAAGATTTATCAACAACAAACCCAAATCAGATACTTTAAACTGAAGGGGCCGCCTCCACAGCCACAGCAGATGAGACTACAAGTTGAGTGGCAGCTGGTGGGCAAAGACCTCAGCAGCAGCAGACAAATACACAAAAATCATCGCTAAAGGTCAATTTGTCACTGTGGAGGACTTGAACTATTCATTATAACTGGAGGAAAACACTCAGGATAAAGTGAATCTGTCTTACATTTCGGGATACAGCATTCCTTTAGGAAAGCCTCCGAAACAATGACTATATATAGGTATATAATCAATCAGGTAATTCATACTATAACCAGATGCATACTATACCTACAGAGATCTTGAGACTCTTAGAATGTGAAGGAATCTCACGTAGTGGCCCACATTCTAATCAATTTATTTCTAAGGTATTTCTAGTACATACCAAAACCAAATAACTTTTTCAAAGTCATAATTAACCTCAAAAAATTGAAAAAATAAATAAATACATACAAAACCATTTCAAGTTGGAAGATGTAAGATCTATCATTAGTTTAATGAATCCAGTGATGTCCAGCATTTATTTAAAGGTTACATATTTCTTAATAGGTAACTACTTATTCATGAAGATGACATACAATAAAATCTTCGATTTGTTTTTTGGGATGGTTTGTATTATATAAATTAACTAGGACCCGCCCCGGCTTCGCACGGGTGCAATGCTGAATTTTCTTTGCTATAAACCATCCTTGGACCCACTCAAACCCACACAAAAAGTTTCATTGAAATCGGTCCGGCCGTTCTCGAGTTAAATCGTCAGGAAGGAAAACCCGACTTATTTTTATATAGTAGATGTTCACCCATTGGGCCTGAACACAGTACTATATCTGATAATCAAGTTAATAAAACAAGCAAGATTTGCAAATTTTTAGGATTCTTAATTCTGATGGATTTTCTATAAGAATGTTTGACTCAAGAAAATTATTAGGTATATTAAAATATAAATTAATTTTGTTCAAACAACTATTACGACATTGTAAGACAAGAGTGATTGTTAAAATTTTTGCTACCCTTACAACAGCATACCCAGCCATTCAGTACGACTGGCTGTTGGGAAATCAGAAATATTGGGCGATCGAAATATCTTGCATTATTTAAATAATGGTGATAATGATAACGGTAAGGTGAGAATATAATCGAATAAGATCAATACAGTCTCGTAATTAACAAAATGTTAAAGGAGAGTAGAATATAGAAGAAACTAACATAATTACCTGGAACTAATGGTGATAGCGTTTTTTGAGTTCTTTTTCAGAAGAGCAAAGACTATCATCATTCTGAAATACTTTTTAGAATAAATAAGACAACTGCTGAATTAGACAAATAATATGGGTATTACTCAATTTGCTCACTTACGCTTACGTACGACCATGGATGTAGTAGGTATATTTGTATACATTCCTGCTTATGACGTACTTATAGTAGGAATGTCTCTAGAGAGGAAATCTTGTTCCAGATTTCTCAGGTGCGAATAAAATTAAAAGATATGAATATGAAAATATACATATGTCTACAAATAAAAACTACTATGTACATGCATAGTTAGAATTTAAAAATGAGTATATTTTCAAATATGCTTGCGTCATATATTACCTCTAAAGAAAATTACAAGGAATCTAGAAAGCTTTTTGTTTATGCAAAAAAGGATTTTAGCTAAGTATAAATACTTTGGAACAATCAACAATTTATTTATTTGCAAGAACCTAGATTAAACCTGTTACAGGTATTTTTATTGGTTTATTAATGGATTTGCAGTAGTATTCGCACAGTTGTAAGACTCATTCTATGAATAGGAAAAATATTGGATATTGATAGTGTTAGATAAAATTGTTTTGATCTAAGTTGATAGTCCAAGAAGAATTTTGGTGTACCAAAATTTCCTCGATTTCCAATGTTTAGGTCCCACTAAACTATTGGCTTACCCTTTCAGGAACTCACACTCTCTAGCTATACAAGCAGCTTACTCTGGTGGCAGGGTGACGCCAGGCAGGCATGTATGTACATCAAGGTATTGTAAAAGTGTTCTGTGTTTCAGAGTATTGACATTTATGAAAGCAATATGATCCTGTAATGTATATACTGGTATATATTTTTTTCAAAAATATATATATAAAAAAAAAAAAAAACATATATTATTTGTACCTACAGTATTGTAATATCTGTGCCTAGGTATACCTAAAACGTTAGTGGTTATATTCTCTTTGGGTATACCTATATGTTGAAACTTCTGTCTAGGATATCAGTATGAAATTTTTCGCCATTTCTAAATTCAGTTAACAATTTGTGCCACACCAAACTCAGGCAGATCGGCCCTTCGTTTTATAAATTAACAAGTTAAGTCACTATTACAAGAATGTGATAATTTTACAATTGATGACAATTATGACCTAATCTGTCTAAATGCCATACTATGGGGATCATTTTTTTTTTTGTTCGGACCATCTGAAGAGAATGTTTCAAAAAGAATAAGTTAGTATATTATTATAACCATAATAAATATACAGTTCTTTACCTTTAGTGTTAGCTACTGGACAATGGGTTGACTCCTACTCTGTCTTCTATATATGATAACATAAATAATATTGATATTAACACACAAAATATATTTAGCACTATAGTGTGCACGATAAAAAAGAGCACATATTTCATCAAATCTCTGATCTGAAGTTTGAAATAGTTTTTAAAGTCATGTTTGCACAACTTTAATAAAATCCAGAAAGAATAAAAACTGCTTCATAAAAAAGTTTTCTGATTAATTGGGATTCTGCCTGTCTATTTCAAGTTCAATCCTGAAATATGTCCACTGTCCAGCCTGCACCTTGCTCGATTATTTATTTAAAATTGACTAAAAATTTACGTTCCAGTAATACTTCTTTGTTCCAAAGCTTCATAAAACCTTATTCAGAAAATATTCAGCACAAACTTAGAGTAGATAGCTCAAAACAATCCTAGCTGATTGAGGGATTTATACGTATTTATGTATAGGCTGCAACACTTGCTACCCAAAATGTAGGCCTATAAGAAAAAGGCTCTATAATAGACCCAATAGCTAAAAGAAAGATGATTTGCTTAATTTGTAAGGTTTCATTTGGCTGTAGATATATCTCTACGTTCTTTACACCTTTTCATAGTTATCTTACACCTATTTACCCGACTGCGTAGGGTACTTTTAATGTGTTTATTTTATTATTATTGTAGTACATACAGTGTAAGAGTTACTGATTATTTATTATTCTTTAAGATACCTTCCTACTATATGGAAATAAAAAATATATTTACTTAGACAGGGAAGTATAATTTAGTAATATTATACTTTTTATTGTTTTATAAATAAAACAGCTTTGAACATCTATCTATAAGTAAATTTAGGACTCGGTTTGGACACGAAGGCAGAAATATAATTGATGGTCAAACGAACTTACCTTAAGTGAAGTTCGACCCATAATTATATGAGGCCTTCGTGTCCGAACCGAGTCCAGCCCTCCCGACCCTGGATCTAAAGTTTGGATCTACCCCTAAAATATTAAACTTTAAACTTAAATGACATATGGCGGACTTTGACGGAAACGGGTGACATATGTGTTGCCAGACTGAAAAATGCTTTTATTTTTTAAAATAATACTAAGCTTTGAAATCCGTGTGAATGACGATCACTAGAGACACATATATCTATAAGTAAATTTAGGACTCGGTTCGGACACGAAGGCCTCATATAATTATGGGTCGAACTTCACTTAAGGTAAGTTCGTTTGACCATCAATAAATTAACATTAAGTAGGTTGTGTGATTATTATTAATCTAAACAGTTTAATGATCAACAGCAAATAAAGAAATATTCTAATTATGTAATTGAGTTGATTTTGATCATACATTCATCCATAATTTCATCCCTTTATCCCATTGGTGTAGGCAGACACAATAAACTGCCACTTGCTTTAAACCTGGCAGATCTCTCGAGCTTCATTGACATCCATCAAGTGAGACTCATATGTATATAAGCAAGAAACTTAAAATACTCACTTTCCATGCACTGAATGGATGTAATCTGTATGACCTTCATAAGCAGATAAGAATCTCCCATCTTCCATATTGAAGACATAAACCTTATTATCTCCACACCCTGCATATAACTTCGCTTCGTCTTCTCCCAACCAGAGGCTGTTGACATCAGTCTGTTCAACGGCAGACTGCGAAGGAATCTTGATCACCCACGATGGTTTCCCCAATTTTGAAGACGTGACCGCTTTCCAATCCCATCCTGATATCTTATCGACAGTGCCAACGATGAGGAACTTATTGGTAGCAGCCAAACTGCATATCTGCCCTTGTTCGAATGTGTGGATAACTTTTGGCTTATTGTAATCATTTGTTAATAGTTCGACTACAGGATTCAGAACACGATCTAGGCTGAAAAAAAATACTTTTATGAAACTTTCAGGCAACTGTTGTGATAATAATTAAATGGTGAGATGGTAAGGAGCATAAACAAAACATACAGCATTGCATGAAAAGTTTCCTCAGACTTAATGGAGGAATAACTTGTAGGAGCATTTTTGATTTGTTTATTTATAAATAACTAGCTGTTCTATGCGGTTTCACCCGCATAGTTCTAGTTCCCGTGTGAATATAGGAATATAGAAAATATAGGGGAATATAGAAAACTTTCTACCTGATATATTTTGAAGAATTGTTGCATGAAAGCTGAACTCTTTAGTAAGTACCTAGACCTTAATTAATCAATTGGAAGACAGCAACTTTTTTTCCATTCTGTTGCTTTTATCTGCATGAAATGCTCATATGAAAGAAATACTTTTGTGTAATTCTCATTCCTACTATAAGTGAGGGCTGTGTCGCCACGGGGTGCCTCAACGATATTGGTCACTATACAGATGTAGAAGAAATTGTCCCTTTGGTATACCAGGCGGATCTTTTGGTGACAGGACAAAGAAAACATTGTGAGCCAAAGCCATTAGGCCCCCGAGCTCATTCTGGGGCATGTTTATCAGCACTCATAGCAGTAGATAGGTTAGTATTACTTAGTATATTTTTTAAAGTGGCAAATGGCTGGCGATCCGATGTAATTGCCTCGCCTATTATAGAAAAATTATCAACTGATAAACCACAGAAGTCAGTCACACCCACACACACAGTTGGTGTGCCATAACTTTACTTTTCACAACATACATAAGTAGGTACAGTTAACTATCTGTACTAGAAGGTATGAAATATCGGTAAACAGTCAAATCTTGGGGTACTTACTCAAATACAGCAATTTGTCCATATATGTTCCCGGCAACCAAATACTTTCCACATGGAGAAAATGTCTGACACAAAACTGTGTTGTACAAAATTTTATCAAGCATTTTAGCGAATTTAATTAAACGCAGGTCACGTAAGGACTTTCAGGATTTCGAAAAGTAAAATGAAATACAAACAAACAACCTCATAACCTCAACTCAACAATCAACAACACATCTGGTACGGTCCAAATTGCACTTTCTGCGCTCGTGTGCGCTATATTCATGCAAACAACTGTTCAAATTGCGCTGTGGTACGCTGACATGAGCATTGTGACTTCATCGATGACGTCATCGATTGGTGCAAATTGTCAAACTTCAATGTGCGTGGTGTTTTTTTTGTCCCGCGAACTTTTTTCTTATTCGTTAAGTAATCGATTAATTAAAATTAGGTATGTCGTCATTAATATTCGACCTCGAAATTAAAGTACGACAGTGTCATATGTCTTGGCCCAAAGATCTTTAATAAATTACCTTTAAAAATAAAACAAGAAAATAATTTATATACCTTCAAATCTTTGATACATAAGATTTTAGCAAAGAGATCCTATTACACTATCAAAGAATTTTTAAGCGATAAAGATATTGATAAATTGATGTAATTAAAATATGCATGATGACTGTTAATGACTAATTTATAGATTGAATATCACTGACATGTAACTACTTAGTTTTATTAAATAATTTTGCACGCCAGCTAAGGCAGATTTTGGTAGAACAAATTTAATTTTAAGACCCAATGTACCCAAAATGCTAGCAAATAAATTATTATTATTATTAAGAGAAGCATTACATTGTGAAGCTTCGGGGGACACTATACGACTCAAATACGACTGAATTTAACTTCAGAACAGTGGACTCGATTCTACCAGCACGTCGCTTAAAATGCCTAAAGCTAAATTTCTTAAATTTAAAATTAAATTTAGTGAGTCTTAAAAACAACTCTATTCCAGGAACATCAAACTTAGTCAGTTTAGAAGGTATTTTAGCATGAACTAAATTGTTTAAATTGAATTGATCTTGTGTTGCAACATAAAAAATTTATAATTGAAGGAATAAACGATATTAATAAAAACGTTAAAAATAATTAAATTTATAACTTGTTTGAAATAATTGTTTTTCATTTGTTAATTTATAACAAATTCGTACATTTTAAAGCGTAATTTTATATTAAAAAAAATCGGTTGTCTGTAAAGTCTGTTTACTTTACTTTTACTGACGATAGTTGAACGTGACAACGTCATAAGAAAATACTGATGGAATGGATTGTGCCTCTTTGTCGCTCGTTGCGCGCTCTCGCTTGCACTGGAACGACGCATACGTCACACTTTTTCGGGAATGCCGCCGGCTACGCGGCTCCATCAATTTATAAGACGTTGTCACGTCAAAAATACTTCTTATTTAACTTTTTTTATATAGTGATAGTGTATTATGTGGCAAATGTCAAACGTAATAGTGTACCTACAGTGAAATAGGGATATTCGATAAAAAGCGTAGGATGGACATTTTCGAGTTACCTCAAGAACTAGCCGCTTTAATCTTCAGTAAAAGTGTACTATCGTGAAATGACATTTCAATAAATTTTGATGAATCTGATTATATTTTTGTGCATAGACTCTGAGGCAGAGCTAAGCTGATGGCAAAATTGCCAATGCCTTAAAATAAGATAAAAATTGCAAGATTTCTCCCAAAAAACGGGAGGGGGAGGGAGGGGCGGGGGCGGGGAGGAAATAATTTGAAGAAAAAACTGTGTTTGGAGAGTTTTGCGGTTTTTTATTTTTAAACAAAACTACAGATTCATAAAAATGTGTTTATTAAAACATAACTGCTTAATTTACTCCAAAGCTCTGAACCTACCCCTCAGACATTTGCAATATGATGCTCCATTATATATAGGACACCCTAAACATTTTTCTAAATTATCTTTCGGACCTATGCAATGGATCCGATGCGTTTCCTAGTCTTCTAAGATATATTTTTTCGGTCTCACTATGTTCTCTGGAAAGAAAGTTGAAACATAACCTAAGAGCCATCTTGGATGAATATATTTAGAATTGTAATACACAAACAAAAAAATATATCTTTTGACTGCACACTATACGGCGGCACCCACAACAAAATTTTCGTCCTGGCTCATTTTTTCTTCTAAACTTCCTTTGGATTTTGGATAATTAGTTTTTTCCACCTCAACTTGCACATAAAATCACTGTTATGGCCGATTTTAGAAGTAACTTAATTTTAGGAGGGACCTTTTTACTCGCCGCTAAATTTACGCAGTTTAGGCGTTTGACAAGTCTAAATTCTTTTTTTTCTGGTTAAAATGACACACAAGGAATAGCGTTTAAGCCGCTAAAGCTAAGTTGAGTTGACCGGCTAAATTTAGAATTTTTAGAAACGTCAAATTCAAATTTAATCATGTCATTTGAATTTGACAGATAGCGTAGAATAGCAAAATCGTTTTTAAGAGGTTTAGCAATATTAGGAGCTTTAGGTGGTCAGCCAGAATCGAGTCCAGTATCAACCTAAATATTAAAAGAACTGTCATTTTTGACAAACGAAAACCTGTTCAAATTGTTTGCATGCTAACAATCGTAATCATTTTGAACAGTCGTGTGCGTGCTTACGAACGTATTTACTATTTGCACAAAACGGACCGCAGCCAACATCAACTAGGTATGGATGGGCAAAAACCCAGTGCCAACTAGTTTTAGCAAAAACGCGCTGTCAGCGCTGTAAAAAAGCGCTAGAAAGCGCTAAATGACAATTTTTTTAAAAGCGCTATATTTCGCACCAACCCCAAATGGTTTTACAGAATCAGAATCAGAAAAAAGTACACAAGATCAAATTATTTTTTATAATGAAATAATTTGGAAGTAACAATGACAAACCTACTTATGAAACATTATTTTTGATTAAGAATCAAGCCGGGTTAGGTAAGTCTTCATCATTGTCGGATTCTTGGATTTCTTCTTCTTTTATATTTATTCCAGCCAGAAACGATCTTAGTAAAGTTCGCTACGGAGGAATACAAAATAATACGCGGGGAATCCCCGAGACATAATCGTTCTCATAGCATACATGATGACTCTATGATGAAAATATAGACTTCGATTTTTAGTTTTTCAATGTTGTTAGTGGGTAGTAATTAGTACATAATTTTAATTAGAACTAGTAATTTATTATGTTTTACGATGTAATAAGTAATATAGTTTCATATTTAAAAAAGCGCTAGATTTGGCGCGGAACGCGCTAAGTTGGCAGCACTGTACGAATATAATATCGATATTTTCGGTTTTTGCCAAAAACCAAAAATATCGATATTATATTCGTATTAATTTTGATAGTTATATTTTTAACGAAACTCTGGTTTCGCATTTCATGTTACTAGATACTCCTTGTCTGCTCCTCGCCTATTATTCAACTTTAAGCTATCGCAATAATCTTTATAAATTGACATTAAGACTACCGGCTGCATGCATGAAATTATTAATAACATTAAACCATCAGTGTTATGTCCATATCTCACACTAATAATCTACGGGTTTGATTAAAAAAAAACTAAACTAAGGGTTTGACTAATTTGTAAAAAAATGTTTAAGCACAAGCATAAAAAAATCCTAGTTTCGTCGTTCTTTTTTACGAATTTTAAATGCTCTCTATAATTTTATCGATACTGTTTCAAAATTTCGATATTTTTTTTTTCACTTGCGCATCCAATGATGTTAAATATAAAAAGACATCATTGTGCGCATCCCTAAGACCTAACACCAACCAACTTTTTTCTTAATTCTTTTAACGACTCTGGAGTAAAGTACATTTTATCTGCTCTGCTTCAGTGGTCATGTACAAAAATACAGTGATTTTAACACTTCCATTTTTGTGGTCATAGAAGTACAGAAAGGACTTTTTGAAGAAACATGAAAATATTCATCTGACGTATTTTCGACTTTCGTGAACTGTGTGAACGGGAAGTGTCCCGTTCATGCAATGCATAGCATGCAAAGAGATTAAAATATAATAGGGCATTACATGACATGTCCTATTAAATTTTAATCTCTTTGATAGCATGCAAGTTGCAGATTATTCACAAGTCCGTATTTTGTACGCAAATGTAACGAATGGTGACGCGAAAACTGCTTGCTACACAGTGGAAACGCGACATAGGTACATGAAAATGATATGTAGTATGCAGGTAGATGGCAGGTGTCAACCACTATAATTATTCAAACTGGTCGAACAAAATTTATTTGCAACGACCAAAGGCTGTTGGTCATGTTGACAGATTTTATTTGTCATTTTGTAATTTATTTCTAAATTTCTCGTTTTTGGGAATTTCATTTCAAATAAGAACCTATAAACCGCAATTATGTAATTTAGTACATACAAAAGCTATGTTTATTTATATAAAATAAAAATAAAAACAAATATGGCCGTCAAAAATGCTATGTTCATCTTTGAGGTGGTTGTAGAAAGCGTAAAAAGTTTGGTTGAAAGTAGGTTCTTGGTCATAAAATGCGAATTCGCTGACATTTTTGCTCTTGAGCTCAAAGATCCTAAACAAATGCATATAGTGATGCCGGAGCCGCTTCCCCTGCCACCGGAACCTCCGGGTAAAAAAGGGAAGAAAAAGAAGGCCAAACCTAAACCAAAGAAAGGCAAAAAAGGTAAAAAAGGCGCAGTTGAGTTGCCACCGCCTGAACCAATAATTCAATCAGGTCAGTCTGTATTATTCACGAGCAGTGCTGAATTTCTTTTACAAAATATGAAAGAATCTCCAATGGTAATATCTCTTTGGTCGAAAGAAGAAGATTTAGTATTCATTGGCGCAGCGTACGTGCCGTGGGACCCTGTATTTTTGACTTACTTGGAGAGGATCTTTAACTGTGAGAATCCCCCTCCTCCGCTGGTGAGGGATGACTACAACATATTCCAGGAAGGTTCAGCCAAGATGATGGCACAACTGGGTATTCAGGTTAAACTGACGTATCTGACAGACAAAATCCTCGCTTCTTTCCGTACGCTTTCTGAAGACCCCATTATAAAGAAAGTTTTGTACACTGGCATGAATTCTAAAACGACATCCTATATGTGCACTATGAAGACAACAGATGAAGATTTCGAACAGAATTGCAATAAGATTGAAAATAATTATATTAAAGATAAGCCAGCTGTATTTGCTGACTACAAGAACGCACCAGGGGTCAACTTGGCCTTCTTCTCCGACGGCGACTATTGCTGCATGAGGCACGCCGACAAGCCTCCCGACTCCAAATACAAATCACCGGAGACCTGCCCTGACATCGACTTCATCGCCGACTATGTTAGGAAGGTCATCAACTCCTGCAACGATAACATGAGAATGTTGACGCCTCGTCCTACCATAAGGCCTAGAATAAAAGCTACGGATATCGACAAACTTTGCTACTGCAGAGAGACGAGTTGGCCGCAGGGTAAACTAGTCGAAAGATTTAGAAAAGAAGTACAAGGGGGACCTTGTCCAGTTTGTATAGATGCCGGTAAAGACAAGAGAGGAGAAGGCAAAAATGTTGGCACATTCGATTTAGCGAACATAAGAGGCCCTTGTGGAAAACACGATTGCAGAATAGCGAGGCAAATGCGTGCGTACATTGAAAATCTAGTCACCGAAGATAACCAAGAAATAGACCTTAACGAGATCATAGGTCCGTGTGGCAGCAAGTCTTGTACTTTGGCTGAGAGGATACAAGATTTCATCCGCCATAAAGGACCGTTTGCGGCTGGTATAACCGAACAGGGATTGTCGACTCAATGCACATGTATCCAGCTTATGCAAGATGCGCTAACGAAGCGGCAATCGTGCGCGTCTATATGCAGCAAGGACTGCTCGACAAGCGACAGTGAAGCATCGCGATGTGGCGGCAAAGGCTGTCCTTACCACAGCATCCTCGAGCAGAAACAAGTTTACCAAATTTACTATTGCACGGTAGAATATGCTTTCGAGAAAACATCTCCTACTGAAAGTTCCGGAACCCTTAAAACACAGCCATCACAGGGCAACGTCTCACAAGGTAACAGCCCGTCACATGGCAACAGCTCATCGCATGGCAACAGCCCACCTCGCGGCAACAGCCCGTCACATGGCAACATTGGCAACAGCCCACAACTTAGCAAGAGCCCATCACATGGCAACAGCCCACAACATAACAAGAGCCCATCACATGGCAACAGCCCATCTCATAGCAAGAGCCCATCACATGGTGACAGTCCAAAACATAGCAAGAGCCCGTCACATGGCAACAGCCCAAAACATAGCAAGAGCTCATCTCATACCAACATGACATCACATAGCACTAGTGCTACACATTCTAAAACACATGTACCACCCACTACTTCAAATCCTGCATATAGATATTGTTCGAAAGAATGCCCGAGTAAGAGCGAAGACGTTGTCACGTGCTCGAAAAGTGCTTGCGCAACAACTATTCGCGACGATGCGACGAAACTCGAAATTGCTAAGTTAAAATGTGTGAATCCAGTCTGTCCGAGTAAATCGGAGACCAAGCTGTTGTATAGCCCAGCAGATAGCGATTACATAATTCATTTCGATGACATTCACAACCCGTGCTGCGTGAAAACTTGCGAGATGGCTGATAAGGTAAAAGATTTTATTGCGGATGTTTATATCAAGAAAAGTAAATCGAAATTACCGACAGAGAGCGATGCTCCATGCTTCTGCGATTGTGATTGTACGTTCAAATTTTCTGGGAAAACAACATACTGTGCTGTTTGTGGCGGGTATGAATGCTTGGGGGAAAATGTACGTATGCAACCGGAGTACGCTAAGCCGCATCCATGCCCTATTTATCACAAATTATATGACAAGAAATATATTAAGGTACAAAGCGCTTGGCCGGACGAGCAGAGGGGGGACAAGCAGGCAGCAGATGTTATAAGCATTAAAAGCGTTAAAACTGCTGTGGCTAAAGCACCACAATTCGATGATTTTGAGGATGACACCGATCAGGCTGAGGCACCACAATCTTGCAAGTCCCGTAAAAAGGGCAGGGCGTCGCGCAAGTCTTCCGCCAAACGAAAAAGCAAATCGAAAGGGAGTAGATCAAGGAGCAGGGGGAAGAAAGAAAAGAAGGTAGATAAATCAGGTACATATTGAACGAATCTTACCAGGTACCTAGCTTGCATTTTTGTTTAACTATGCTGTGCCGAACACTAAGACTTTTCAGTGAAGGTATTTAATACATGAAATCAACGATATTTTTCGTGATTGTGCTTTCACAGATTCGGAAAAAAAAGGAAAAAAGAAGAAGGGGAAAAAGAGAAACGAGTATCAAACCTCTGTTCCCAATCGTATGGGTTGGCTGTGGACTGCTCAGGACATCCCCGGGATGAAGGTGACATTATCAAAACTATTTTAGATAGCCTTACGGTTAAAGAGCCTGCTACACATGATGAAAATCAGTGAAGCTCGAGTTCGAATCCCGGCATGTCAGTCAAGAGCACGTAGAGCTTGACACATTGGACTTTGTAACATTATTTTTACAATCGCTTTAGAGGTCAGACTCGCACTACAAGTGTAAAGTTTCATGTGCTCTTGACTGTACCAACGACTTTTTCAAAAATAACGTAGGTACATATTTATGTATGACTAACTCGACGGTGAAGGAAGACATCGTGAAACCCGCAGGACTCAGAATTAATTCTGAGACATATGTAAACAGACCCGTCCGGCGATGGGCTTACCAACTATCACGTATAAATAATGGGTCCTAAGAATATCTCGTGAGAAGTGGGTATATTCAGAAATGGAATACCTCTGCCTACCCCCTCGGGGATATAAGGCGTGAGTTTTTTTTTAATTTTTGTTTTTATTTTAGATAGGTACACCACGTCCACCTACCGACAGAATAACATACTAAAGTGTTTTTTTCCCACTCGAACGGGACTGACGCGGGTGAAACCGGGGGAGCTGCTAGTTTCCCATAATCCCTAAGCACAAAAATATCAAAAATCCATTTCATGATGCATCTACGTAACCGTAACGTCGTTTGGGATGTGTAAAAAAAAAATTCCCAGTAGGTGCCTACATTATTATTCTTGTATTTTTATATGATTTTTCAGTTTTACGTGTGTGGTGAGTTTTTATTTTTTCCTTTTTATAGATACCTGCTACCTACTACTAATAGTACAGTCAAGCACGATCATGTGGAACTTGACACATTGGACTTTGTAACATTCTTAATACAATCGCCTTAGACGGCAAACTCGCACTACAAGTGTAAAGCTTTATGTACTCTTGACTGTCCAACATGTTTTTATTTTTATCTGTGTTTGAAAATAAAATAAAATAAGTTTTTTATTTTTTACAGGACCCGGGAGTACTCAACCTTGAAATGAAATCATAGATATTATTCAGTGCCTTATTAAGATCACAATTTTTAATACTTTCTTACAGTTACATACAGATTTAATTTTATTATTAAATTTACTTAACAATAAAATACTGCAAATAACTAAAGATTTTTCTTTCTTTTAAAATAAGCTACCTTCCTATGGGTCTTGGTATTAATGTTTAAATAATCTTGTGTTTCAGTTTCGCCCAAATTGGAAACCTGGTGCTGCCAACAGAATCCTTGTAAGACGGTACAGAGCCATGAGGGAGGGAGTTGAGAACATCTTGAAAAAAAAGCGAGCCCTGATGCAACGGAAGAAAAAGATTGAAATGAGACCCACTCTGGTGGTCACGAAGACTGATGGCGAATACACTGTTGCAATGGAAATCTTTAGAAAATACTCGAAAGATCGACTGTTGTACCAATATCCTTACGAAGAGAAACTGCCACTAACTTATACGATAGGTAAGACGCCGGAGGAAAAACGTAGAATACAGATGCAGCGAGAAAGAAAAGAGCGCAGAATAATGAGGAGAAAGAGCCGGTTACTGCAATCTACTTTTAGAGATAAATGCCAAGAGATATGTGTGAAAGCCTACAATCAAGCAATAGGTTTACTCCCACTGCCAAATGCCAATCTTCCAGAATGCCCCTGCGAAACGGAACCTGTCCCGCACACCTCACCTCCTATAGACTCTTGTTCATGTTCAGAGGATGGATCTATTTCTAGCAGTGACACAGATGGCGACGACTGGATCATCGAATTCACTCCTCCCTTGGCACGATGGGATCCCAAGGCTAAACATCCAGTAGTCATTACGGAGAGTGAAACTCAATACACTTACTTAGATTACAAGGTGAAGCTGGTAGACAAGCAAGGTAATCCGGTCCCCAGATTCTTCAAGGGCCCCGACGGGAAACAGGAGTGTAGTGATTTGGGCGGGTTCTGGAGTCCTGAACATATATGGCTAGAAATCAATAAAGACGGCTTTATTGGACCCGACTGTCGCTGGGTGCCATTGAATTTCATCGGCCCAGATGGCATGAATTATTCATCTGAAGAGGGCACTTTTACAGACGCCAATGGTGGAGTTTGGAAGATAGGCGTCGATGGCTATATAGATAAAGATGGAAAATGGGCGTGGTACTCACGGAGGCCTGGGCCTAGGTCGACGATATCAACGGCAACAGCGACAGCAAGCACTATGAAACCAAAAGCACACAAAACAGATTTGCCAAAATCTGCGTTACCAACAAAACCCAAATTTGATACGAAAGCACCGTTAACCGGGAAAATAGATAAAACGACTAAAGCTACAGGCACTACTGGTAAAGAAAAGCATGTTACGTTACCTGGGTTAAAAAATAAGAAGAGTCCTTTAGTTATGAATGTTTCATTGAATTATGATAGACGGTCACCTGTACAAACAAAAGACCACATGAAGCCTATGGATCCGAAGAAAGCAGCTTGTTACAAGGAGATCATGGAAGGTCTTCAGATGTACGATGATTTAGTGGAGCTCAAGCCAACTATTAAGACTAATAGAGCCTCAAATACTCCAAAAAGAAAGCTGACGGGCCAAGCACAAACTCTGATGACGGTCAATTCGTCGGTTTCTAGTCGAGCATACGGAAGCCTGGGTTCTCCGATACCTAATTTAAAACCATTTTCAAGAGTTTTCGGGTAAAAAAAAAGATTGTATATAATTAATGTGTATTAAAATTAATAATAAAAATTCACAAAATTGCAGTCTAGAATTTATTTAAAAAAAAAAACATTTGATGAAGACGAAATTTTGATGACCTGTAGCCTAGCAGCAAATAGAAGGCTAAAATTGGGGTTTACACTACGAATAAGGAATAATTAAGTAGGTATGTAGGTACATGTTGAAATATTTTTTTTCGAAATTACAAATACTAAAATCAAAGAGGTTGGAAGAAAATCATTTTCTTTATACGTCTTTGACTAAAATATTAACTTAAAAAGGTTTCCATAAAACCTTTTGTCAATTACCATATCATAGTAAATAAAATTTGAAAAAGGAACTATCATGAAATCCCCTAAGAATAATTTTGACACTTCACTTTTGGCTAAACTGTAAATTGCAAGTTTTCTTATTCGAAACAAAATAATGAATAAACTATTGTAACAATATTCTATTCTAACGTATTCTCTCTGTAACTTATAAAAATGGCTCATTCTGATTCAATGTTCTTATTTGAAATGGCTATTGAGGAGCTAAAGAGCTTTACGGATAGCAAGAAATTTCGCATAAGATGCAAGTTCGCGGACGTCTTCACACTTCATCTAAGGGACCCCAACGAGGCGTTAGAAGCCTCTCTGAATCGACAAATAAAATACAAATCCAAGAAAAAGAAACCAAAAAGACTACTCTCGAAAATGACTGTGCCTTCAAGTCAGGCAATATTAATTGCTAGCCCTATTGAGACGCTAATTATGACTATGAAAAAATATCCGATTGAATTATGGGTTTGGAGCAACGCAAACCCATATATCGTAGGTTCATCGCATAACCCTTGGAGTCCAGAGTTCATTGAATACCTGGAAAAACTGCAAAATAACCAGAATGTGCAACTTGTAAACATTACAAAAAAATATCACGTGTTTGATGAATATTCTTCAAAAAGAATGGCTATCCTCAAGATGAGGATAAAATTGAGTAAGCTGGAAAATAACGCTCCAAGTAGTTTTGTTGCCATACCTAAAGGACACCAATACGCATCTTATGGTATTAAATCAGATCCTGTTACTGCTATCGAACAGGATTTTAAGGAAGTAATAGAAAACCCTGGTGTAATTAAAACTATATATAATGGTAGAAAACGAAAATTCAAGAAATTTTACCATAGAAATAACGATAGCAGTAAAAATAAATCGAAAGATTCTCATATCGAAGAAGAATTGGAAGAACTGAGTAATCTAAATAGAAATACAATCGATAAAAGCTTATCAAGCCTGGTTAGAAGCCACACCGATATATTTATATCTAAAAGTAAGCAAGTAGCTTTAGTATCAACTAAATCCGATCCTACAATCGATATCAAAGAGAGCTTAAACCCATTAAATTACATTTTTGGTAATAACACTGGGCCCTTCGGAAATAAGGTGTACTGCGTAAGTTATTTTACTGTTGAAACAGATTCGCCTAAAGCCTCAGTTTCTTCTAAACCAACGCCTAGTCAATCCAAAACTTCACACAGCCCAGAAAGGGTACAACCGGTAAGTTCGCCTATGCCCGTGAAAAAAGTGCAACTACCACCCACTGCAAGCTCATTGTTAGAAAGCTCTGCAAAAGAAGACTCATCATCACAATTTCAATTCAAAGTCTGTGGAAGCGAATGTAACATGGGGAAGGCAACTGGCTCTTGTTTCGAAAACATATGCTCATTAGACCTACCTGAGGCTCCTTTCATTAGTGTTGGAAAATGTGCTAAAGTAGTCGATTGTGACTACAAAAGAAATATGTTCGCCAGGACTCCGTCAGAGGAGGGCATAAAATTAGATTTGTTGAGCGTTCAAAAGGATTGTTGTCAAAAAGTTGAACAAGTAGTGGGAGGGGTGCAAGCAAAAATGAAAATTGAAGGCGACCCGTGCTACTGCACTTGTGAGTGCACTTTTGGATTTACTAAGAAGACCACATACTGCAATATTTGTGGGGGCTACGAAGCACCTGGTGAAGACATCACAGGGAAAGCAGGACAGCTACCATTCCCCTGTCCGATTTATCATAAGTTAGTGGATAAAAGTAAGTTGAAGGTTTTCAGTACATCTGGAAGCGACAGCAAGAAAAAAGTCGATAAAATTGATAAGCTAGATACCGTTGAAGCCGTTGAAGCTACCGAAAAAGGTAAAGTTAGCGCCAAAAGTAAAAAGGGTGCGAAGAGTACAAAAAGTGATAAGGGATCAAAGGCTTCGAAAGTTGACAAACCTGTGAAGGCACCAAAACGCTCAAAGACACCAACAACAGCAGAAAAGAACGTTGAATCCGAAAAGGATTCTAAAAAAGGAAAAAAGAAAAAGCGTGATAACAGATTCAAGTTTAATTATGGTTACCAAGGTATACGTATGTATTTTTAAGAGGTTGTTTTTTTAATATCATTTTATTGTGCCTAAACTGATGGGTTTTAAAGAATTTGCAAGGGTATTAATTTGGAAAATTTTATTTCAGCGCCCATGATTGGACACGACAGATGCATATTGCCACCCACTGGTCCGTATATTTCCATTAATCATGGTGGTCCTCATTCAGGTTTTATAACACAGGTACCCAAACACATGGGCTGGTTGTGGACAGCTCAAAATGTGCCGGGTATGCAGGTAATTTAATTTTTATCTACTGAGCAGATGGTTTTTTTAAGAATGGTTTCCCATCCGTCTAAAAAAGTTTTTTAATTTTTTTTATTTTTTTTAGTTTCGTCCAAATTGGAGACCTGGCGCATCAAATAAACACGTGGTTAGGTTACTGAGGACGGCAAGATACCCTGAGGAAGCACAAGCGAAGAGGAGAAGAAAAGAGACAGGCAAGCCGAAGCGACCACTTCAACGACCTCTGCTTACTGTAGCAAAGAAAGAGGGTGAATACTTAGTCACTATGGAAACAATGAAAGTCTTCAATAGGCAAAGAGCTCCGAACCAGTACCCGTATGAGGACAAACCACTTGTAACATATACAATAGGAAGAACAGATGCGGAAAATAAGGAACGAACGAAGAGAAGAGCTCGTGCGGCCAGGCGACTTGAGCGTGAAAAACGTGCATTCATACAGAGTACTTTCCGGGACATGTGCCAGGAAATATGTATGAAAACTTATCAGCAGGCTCTTGGGATACTACCTCACGCTGAAGATCCATTATGTCCCTGCTACCCTGCAGAGCCCGGCGCTGATAAAGTGGACCTTGAGCATTCCTGTTCGTGCTCCCAGACATCGAAGTCCACAATGGGATCGACCACTGATTCTGATGAGTGGGTCGTAGAGTTTACACCTCCTAATGCCTTATTCAATCCAAAATACGTTGCAAAGAAGGTTATGAAGGTCGACAATTCCACTCAGTATACTTATTTAGATTACAGAGTCAAACTCCTTGACAGATTTGGAAATCCAGTACCAAGGTTCTTTATAGGTCCTGATGGTAAACAGCAGTGCAGTGATTTGGGAGGATTTTGGAGTCCTGAACACAAATGGTTAGAGATAAACTATGATGGATATATAGCACCAGATGGGCGGTGGGCTCCGAATTACTTCATAGGACCTAATGGCGACCAAATTGAAGCAGAAGCTGGCAAGTTTCAGATAGCTAATGGTGAGTGGATCATTGTTGGTGTTGACGGTTATGTAGATTGTCAAGGAAAATGGCGATTCTATCCTAGATCTAGAAATAAGGAAAGGAAAAAAAGCTTAAAGAAGAGTGGTGTTGGTCCCGGTGGAGGTGCTGGTGGAGACAGGCGGGATCGTGCTGACAATAAACAATCAGAAGGCACGTTTAGTTGCTTTGGAGATGCTACTCTTGATACATTATCTAAAATGGGAATCGTGGGACACGGGCATGATAGAAAGCTGCTGTTGTCTACGCTAAAAACAGTAATGACGCAAGGAGCTGTTGGTGGGCCTCAACCATCAAGAGGTTTCGCTGGCGGTGGCGGGGGTGGTAAGCAAAAGAAAGGCAAGAAACAAGTCGATCAGGGGAAATTGACACAGTTTATGGATAGGTTCAAGTGCCGGCATCTCGCGCCTTCTGATAAGGGCATAGTAGCGGTGGACGACCACGGTAATAAAACTTATTTTAGATTAAGAGATTACAAAAACCCACGACCGAAAGAAAGAGTTGTTGCTTTAGGCGATAAAGGTATTAGCCTAAGTTCATTCCACGTGCCATGTTTAAGCTCGTTCATAAGTACCGAGATGATGCGCCAGCAGCAATACGAGCACATCTTGCAGCATAATGCCAAGCATATGAAGAGCACTGCGGCTCAAGCCATGTTATAAGTCGCCTTGTGTCCAGTTTTTTTTTAGTTTCGGTGTAATAATTTGTGGTGTACAAAGTCTAGCAACCTAGATCCGAGATAAGTAAATTGTTTGGATCGATGTTAAGTAAAATGTTACGTAACATGCTACATGATAAAGGGAAAATGAATTAAAATATTTAAATGTAACTTTAAGTAAAGTAAAACATGTATTTAAATCTTTTATATTGTTTTAATAACTTAGTAGGTATGTACTAACTAGGTACCGACGCCCCGTCTTTTGAAAGTAAGATATTTTTTGTTTTTATTTTCTTGAAAACTTTGTTGCTGCTCTATCTAGTGCTAATGCTAATAATTGTAATTTCAGGCTATAGCCAGTGGTTGGCGTCCGGGCGCTATAACCAAAAGAATGCTCCATAAGTTAAGGACAACGGAGAACCTAGCTTCCACTGTGGTACACGCCCGGCCTCAGAAGAAGTCGAAGAAACGTGTCGAGGACAAGCCAACCCTCATGGTGACCAAGAAGAACGGAGAGTATCATATCGAGATGCAAGTCAATGAAGAAAAGAATGGACACGTCGACTACTACAATCCTTTAATATATAAAATAGCCAGTGCCAATAACGAGGAAAAGATCAAGAAGCGGGAAAGGAAAACCGACCGTCTTATCAAGGCGAAAGTCAAGGAAGTCTGGCAAGACCCATATCATCCTGACGCGTGTGAAAAAACTTGCATGAAGGCTTACAAGCAAGCGATAGGACTGCTACACTTTGACCCTAATAACCCTGACTGCCCATGCGAGGAAGAAGAGGACATGGAAGAGCTAGCAAGCTGCTCAGACACAGAAAGTTCCGACTGCAGCTCCCTAGATCTTGATTGGGAGTTACAATTTACTCCACCAATTGACTGCCGCAATTGATTGAAAATGGGTAAACATTTCGTGATGAATTTGTGCAATAAAAGTCTGTTTGCAATTTAGCTATTTTTATTGCTTAAAAGTATATTGTTAAGCATGTCCCATATGACGAGAGACAGTGTTGTGTGGGGTGCTATTCTGAAGTACAGAGGAGCGATGCCCTTGAAGAGGCCGTGGGTGCCTTCTGTTACGTATATCTTCCGCAGGCAGTCGAAGACGCCGTTGTACATCTTTTCACCGTTAGGTAATTGACCTGAAAAGAAAGTTTGTTTTAATTTCGTTTATTCGCGTCTCCGTTTCATGTGTTGCCATGAAATCTCATGCCATTTGCCCCTCGATTCAATAAATGAGTCGATCGTAAACAGGTGGATTTTTGAGATGGGTCAGTGAGGGCAGGTACCTTAATCGTTATAGTTACAGGAAAACGTTCCTAGGAGACCATCCCTAACTTTTTCAGATATTATGAACTTCATAGATTTTGGAGAAAATGTACAGTCAGCGAAAAAAATGCTAAAATACAAAAAAATATTTTTTTTTCCAATCGATCCTTTTTCGTGTGGGGATCAAAAGACTATGGGACCATTTGACGTAGTGTACCTCTACGCAGCGGGACCCTCGGCCCTGGAGAGATATGGTTGGTATATACCTATAGTACCCTCACCCAAACTTACCGAACGTGTATTGAAATAATTTGTACCCCGATGGTTCTAGAGTAAATTAAAAAATAAGAAAGTCTATCCAGCGGGGCCCTCCGTAAGTATGCATTCAATGGTTTTTTCAATTGCATTTAAGTATAGTACCCCAAGACCCGTTTTCAATATAACAATTACTTTTCATCTAAGAGATATCATTTTTACATAAAATCAAGTGGAAGTTCTAATCGATCCAGCGGGGCCCTCCCTGGATTGGCATTGAACAGCCGTTTTGTATTTTTTTTCGTTTAGTACCCTTAGTAAAAATAACTTTTAACAAATAATATGTTTAAAAATATATACTAAAAAAATAATATGAACAAAATAAAATGACGCGCCTCTCCATACTATTTTATAGATTTTTTTAACTGTCCTACGTATGCTAAAGTGATTTTGTGGTTTCTAAAATATGTTATTTAGATTTAAAATAAAAGCCTATACTTAGTTAGAAGCCTAACAATAAGTCTAGTTTTATTTGATTCTAAAACCATCCCTAGATTTATTTTTCAAAATCACGCTAATCGTATGGAGAGGCGCGTCATTTTATTTTGTTCATATTATTTTTTTAGTATGTATTTTTAAACATATTATTTGTTAAAAGTTATTTTTACTAAGGGTACTAAACGAAAAAAAATACAAAACGGCTGTTCAATGCCAATCCAGGGAGGGCCCCGCTGGATCGATTAGAACTTCCACTTGATTTTATGTAAAAACTATATCTCTTAGATCAAAAGTAATTGTTATATTGAAAACGGGTCAAGCTTGACACTACCAGTTTAAGCTGAGCTCTTATTTATACTGCGCGCTATAGAATACAATGTCAGGTCCAAGTCCAAAGTGTCAAGCTTAGCGTGCTCTTGACTGTACCAAATAACTCAATATAATACTCGTTGCATAACCCCGCCTTTGACGGACTCACTATATTTTGTAGAAGAGGTACATATTTTAAATGCCCCATGAAATTACCTTCCCTTAACAAAAAAAAAATCTAATGTCTACCTCCATAAATTTATCTGATTATATTATGATTTTATAAACCTTGCCTATGCAAGTGATGGTAGGTCCACTATACTTACCTTACAGGATGGATTTATGAGATGGGTCAGTGAGGGCAGGTACCCTCAGGTGACTTAGCGTAGTTTTTGTACCTATTTAAATTTCGGTTGGACTTAAATAATTTTTTGATCACAATAAAAAATATGATTGCCAAAATAACGAATAATTTCGAGTTGCTTTTCGATTTTCAGTACAAAATGTATGAAAAAAGTTCATTTCTAGTACTCATACGTCAAAGTGTACCTCTACGCAGCGGGACCCTCGGCCCTAGAGAGATATGGTTAGTATATATCTATAGTACCCTCGCCCAAACTTACTGAACGTGTATTGAAATAATTTGTACCCCGATGGTTTTAGAGTAAATTAAAAAATAAGAAAGTCTCTATCCAGCGGGGCCCTCCCGCTTATAAAATCATAATATAATCAGATAAATTTATGGAGGTAGACATTAGATTTTTTTTTTGTTAAGGGAAGGTAATTTCATGGGGCATTTAAAATATGTACCTCTTCTACAAAATATAGTGAGTCCGTCAAAGGCGGGGTTATGCAACGAGTATTATATTGAGTTATTTGGTACAGTCAAGAGCACGCTAAGCTTGACACTTTGGACTTGGACCTGACCCTGTATTCTATAGCGCGCAGTATAAATCAGAGCTCAGCTTAAACTGGTAGTGTCAAGCTTGACTTGCTCTTGACTGTACTATATTTTTTCAGCGAAGCTCAGCTTATAAAGTGTAGGTAGGTGTAAAAAAGAAAAAGGAATTAAGATTAACCCTTTCAGACCTACCGTGCGCAATTGAGGACATAACGTTTTTGTATAACTATCCTAATAAAATAAAATTTTACTTAACTAAAAACTAGTGTTATCGTTTGCGAACATTATAAATCTCTAAAAAACATACCCCCAACGCCATCTATTAGTACGTGTAGGAAATAATTAGTCTGTTTCGATCATTCGCCGGCGAAAGTTTAAAGTGTGTAGGTAAGTGATTTATTTGCTTTATAATTTTCAAGTTATTTAGTAAGGTAGGCCTTGAAATAAATATATATCGATAAGTTATGTTACAAAGGCAAAGAACATCGTATTTTACAAACAATTATTTAGTGTTTTGTATAATAAATTGCGAATATACGTTATGTCTACAAACGCGGACAATAGGTTTTGTTTGGATATTTTTTTCCAAATATTCATAGACATTTAGTGAATACCAACCTAAAGTTATATTTATTTTCAAAAAGCTTATTATTTGATAAATGTGTAATAATATTCATATAATAAATTTTGCATCTTATAAAGTTTTTTTACAGGCGTATTTATGATAAAAAATCATGTTCTCGAGGGACGCTTTGAAACTTTTGGAACATGGACACCTGTCGGACTTGGAGTTGTCTTCGGATGATGAGGAAGTAGGAAATAATACTAATATCCCGTGTATGAGACATGTTCGATTGGGTGCTGATGTGATAACACAGAACCAAAGAGAGTAGGTACCTACACCCCACCTGACCCCACCCAAAAAAAACTCAAAACTCAAAATTAATTTATTTTAGTAGGTATACAAAATACACTTTGAAATGTCAATAACAAGGCACACTAAACTCGTCCATGAAGATTGGCTAATGACCACCTTTGCTAATAAGCACCTGATTCCATCGATGAACATCAAGACGAAAATGAAGACGAAGGTATGTTAGCTTTCGATTTTGAGCTTGAGACCGAAGAGTCAGAGGAGCTGGCTATTGAAGAGAGCGAGCAAGAGCTAGCTACATCGAATGGTGGGAATTTCGATTGTCTTACACCAAAACCGAACATCAAGTGGAGGCACAGACAAATAAAGAACACTATACCGACAGATTTCTAGACACCAATAGCATTTGATCCAGTTGTGCAAGACCCTCTTGATTATAATTATAAATATGTGAAAGAAGTGGCCTTTGCGGATGATTTTTCATGCTTCAGATCCGGATATCGTTCAAGCCTATCGTGAATATGGTACTGATAAAGATTTGCTCGGAATACCTAAAGCAAAAGGGCTTACACTTCTTTACTTTCGCCAACAACGCTGAAATAGCTCGAGATGGTGTTGGTCACTTTCCAGCTCATGACGTCGGTTCAGGAACACGCTGCAAATTCCGGGAGGCAAAGGAAAATCCCGCATCAAGTGCATAAAATGCAAAGTGCACTTTTGTGTCTAACCAAAGACAAAAATTGTTTCCTTAGTTTCCATATCTAAAGTTCCTACAGTTTATTTTCTTTAGAAGATTTTACGGTTTTTATTGTTTTAGAAGATTTATTTTTTGTTTTGAAGAAGTTGAATTTAATTTTGTAAAACTTTTTCATATTTTTTATAATAAAAACGCTATAAAATGATCATCTATTATTTATTTACATATAGCCCCCCTACAGTAGTTGCTATAATCACTTGGGCCGAATGTTCACTTTAGAGGACATAAAAAAAAAATCAATTTTCTCGGAAAATACTGAAAACATATCAGTTTTTTCAATATTTACATACTCAATAATACCTTATATAACATGAATAAAATCGGTTCTTACAAATTCCAAAAAACAAAAAATCAGGTCTGAAAAGGTTAAACAAATAAGTAGGTAACTATAAAGTTATAAAAAATTAAGAAGAATGGGTAAGTAAAACATTGTTGTCTGATGATATCGTCCAATTTCCTGTGTCCTCCATGTCCTTATCTTGGCCACTTCCCATTGTGGTCCAACTCCAATATTGGCCTACTGTCTTGGAAATATAAAATTTACACGACCAACATGCCCATTCTGCTATAAAGTTTTAGATATAATCTGACCGCAAGCGCTGTACCGCGCCGTAGGTAGCTAAGCGAGGTTTGTTCTTACTAGTTCGATCGTCGAACAAGCGATTGCGAATGCCTCGTTTTCCCCCCAGGGGAACATTACAGGGGGACCACGAGTCTGTAGCGGATTTTTTTTCTCATTTGTTCTACCGTCGAACTACTGAGAATTAGTTTTCTCATTTGTTCGACTGTTGAATTTATTTAAATCGAGAAATAAAAAATAAATCGAACTAGTGAGAACAAACCGTAAGCGATGAGATGGAGGAGGAGTGAATCAGCCCGGCACGCACGCTATCACATCACCTTACTTAATGTTAGGTAGGTAGGAAGACGAAACATTGCAAAGCAAAGCATAATGAAGCCATACATCCCGATAGAAATTTACGAAATGTCTGCATTACCCCTGTGCGTCAAAAAACTGTGTATTTACCCTGGCAATACAGGCGTGTAATGGCTACATCTATCGGCGTCTCAAGAATCACTAGAAAACTGCTCGCGAAGCTTGCGACGAATGACACAGACATCGGAGAATGTTCGCCGTAACCACGGGCGAACAGCATCTCTTTCACTCTGCAATGTTTCATGCTATTGGTGTTTGATCTGAATGTAGCTTCGCTAGTGGACGGTTTTTGGAGTTTCGTGTTAAGTGGCTGCGAGATTAAAAAACTCGAATTTTAATTTCCGATATACATTGTAATTTTACTTTAAAATTAGTTGTTTCATCTGGACACATATTCAATGGCGAGTTAAATACCAAGTGTCTCTATTTATTCACAGCTCATGAATTAATTACGCATGCTAAACCATTTAAAAGGTCTTTGAAAGACGACCAAATGTTTTCTTTCATGAGCTGAATCTATCATGATGTTACCATTTATCAAGCTGTTAAAGATACCGTATAGACAGCCACTGAACCCAATAATCCTTAATTACCATCCACAGACAAAGCTACACTGGTCATTACCCTGGTTATAGAGACGAACGGCGGAGACGTCGAACGGGCATATGATCAGCACCACCGCGATCCCACTGAGCGAGCTAGCGGCGAATGCTAGCAGGAACGGCGAATGTTCCAGAATGCTGTACTGTTTCAACGCTTCTTTTACGCTGGAGGAAAAAGTTGTAGTCACATTTTACTAATCAGAATTCAGCAGTAGTATTGAGAGTTGGTTAAAGCGACTACCAAATGGACTGAATCACAGATAATTTAGGCATTAAGTATATGGAGGAACGGAGGTGGAATGCTCCTCCATCGTGAAAAGAGAAGATCTTCCGCCAGGCGAGGTGATCGTGCCTGGGGACCGCGGTCCAACGGTTGATGTTGGACAGTTGTATTTATAAAAACTCATTAGAAAACTCCGATAGCGTGGTGTAGAACTCGGTCGTCTATTGGCGCGTTCTATGTAGTGTTGCTATATGCGTTCATATCTATGCATGTCCGTAGGTACCTGTACTAACAAAAAATCATTCAAAAGATTATAGTCGCCACTAGTTTTTTGTCAATTCCCTAGTATCATCTTTGTTACAGAACGTTCATTGCTGAACATAGGCCCGTCACGTCATCTCCATGTCTCACGGAAAATGTGTCACGTCTGTAGTCTAGGTACATAAAAACATAGTACCTACCTACATTATTCAAATTCATTTACTTCTGTAGGTAAAAAGAAATTACACTTATAAATGTCAATGATCTAAACAAGGCACAACTCGTCCATGAAGATTGGCTAGATGTAAACAGCAGCTTATCTCCACTGACAAGTTGCTGGTTCGAAATGCAGTACCGAGATGAACCAGCAAGAAACTCAAGGACAGCTCTTTTTAATCTCATGTCTTAATAACAATTAGGTATGGTTTACAATAATAATTATGATCAATACCTAGCTTGACATAGCGTCGAGTTGGTTAATCCCATAAATGTTGGTCTACTAAGGTAGGTAGGTACGTACCTAGCCTTTTTTACGTAACTAGACGCATCAAACTTTAATTTGAGAATATTTTAATCGAAACAGTACAACTCCTCACGAAAGACAGAGGGAACTTCATGTAAAATGTCAGCTAAATCCATATTAAGCTAATGTCTGAAGGTCTTACGCTGAGAATGTGGTAAGTTGAGCTGCGCTGCCGACAGCCAATCGGGTGCAAGTGGCGCTCATGCCGGCGAAAAAGCCCCGCATGCCTTCGGTCCTGTAGATGGTCGCGAACGCGTCCAGTGTTCCTGTTGATTGGATATGAGAAAAAAATCCGGCTTAAGGTTACTGGGACAGCCGCGACATAACGGCCGAAATATGACGACCGTGAAAAGATTTTTTATCTCTCCGGACGGAAAGCGTCAATTTTCGGCCCGCTGCGCTAACCGAAGTTACCGCTTTTCGCTTTCGTGGACCAGAAAAAATATATACACACCTCGGAAAGTAAATAAGAGAGCCTCAGATCACATGTTTATAGACCTTGGCTTCGCCTCGGTCGGTCAATTACGACGTATGATCTGAGACATTTCTTATTTTACTTCCTTTGGTACGTAATATAAGTACTATTCTCTAGGAAGCATGCCATCATGTTTGTAGACACTTCCATGACGTCATTGTCAGTTTTCTTAGAAAATTCAACCTTGAATGTACAATTGTGTCGACATTCCAAGATATTTTAATGCACAGTTTTATCTACGGAAGTCTCATTTACGTTGTTAAACATTTTGAATTATAGTAGGTTTAGGTGGCAATATGGATGTAAATTAAGACTTACCTACCTTTGAGACTATATATTCGAAACTCATTTAAGGACCCGCAACATTCCTAACTTCCTCTTTACTCATTTCACGATTCATCGTGAGAATTCTGATATGTTTTCTTACAGAATAGAATTTACCTAACTGGTAAAATAATGCGTCTTTAACCTCGTAGAAAGCAGGCAATGTCCGCTGTTTCCTCATTTTAGTTCGTCATACCAATGACTAAATTACCTACAAGGATAGACTGTTGTACTTGTAGTCGAAGTAGGGTACTCTTACCAAATATATTGGTTTTCCTTCCTCCTGTAAAGTCATAAGGTTTTAGAGCTGCGGCCTTATTCAATAAAAGACGCATTAATATTGCCTTGTCTTCTTAATCTCATCTAGTGGCCTGACATGCGATGGGGGTTTAGTCTGTAGGTATTATAGCACTAGACTACCGAGTTAGTCATTTTAGGCATATTTCATAAAAAAAAGGATGTAGCCTACGTGCATTCGAATATCCTCAATGCCAACCCGTTAACACCCTTATGTTGACACACGCCAACCCACAGACTCTCATTCCCTCGCCAACATCTGTGTGTTGACGGAATAAAGCGGTAGCATTGCAGACAGAGACCTATAAGAATCATGACTTACCATTATACCTATGCTGTCTCCCCACAGCAATGCTGGGGTGGGCTGAAGCTTGTATCCTAGTCTTGATCACGGAGACGGGGTTGGCCACGATCCCGCTGAGCACGCCACTCGCGCTTGACCACAAAGCTGCCTTGTGTAGACTCACAACACCGGACTCTTTCTTCGTCCAGCCCTGCACCTCCGCTACGTGGTACATCCCTAATCTATAGGAAAATGTGATATAGTATTACCACTACGTTTAATATCTAAACTACTACTAAAGTTTAGTAGATGTACGAGTATAGTAGTAGGTATATCACTATCATCACTACATAGTATAAAACAAAGTCGCTTTCTCTGTCCCTATATCCCTATGTATGCTTAAATCTTTAAAACTACGAAACGGATTTTGATGCGGTTTTTTTTAATAGATAGAGTGATTCAAGAGGAAGGTTTTAGTATTAGCATTGCACCCGTGCGAAGCCGGGGCGGGTCGCTAGTAGTAACTAAAGTACTAACACTGTAACGAGACCGTGTCTGTACATAAACATTTTTTATAATTTTGCGGTAATGTGGATAGTAATGGATTTTGATATCAAAACTAACTAGTCAAATCATTTTTTTACTGTTTGTCTGTGCACGCAAACTACTGGACGGTGGTGTGGTGATAGCTGAGTACCTGGGTCAACATCTAGAAAAAAAATCGCGGTAAAATGTATCATTTCCACGAAAAATAAAAAATAAAAGAGATATCTAATAATACTCCGAAACGATAACACCTAGAAACTAGAAATATGGTATGTACCTAGGTGTCCTATAATATTTCGCAGGCAACCGATATGAAGGGATTTTTAGAAAATCCCACGGGAACGTATCAGTAAGTAGTAAGTATCACTATCACTACATCGTATAAAACAATAGGTAGTATATTATTACACATTTGGGGAAGTAAAATAAGAAATGTCTCATGTAATCATGTAATCTACAAACATGTGATCTGAGGCTTTCTTATTTGCTTCCCGAGGTGTGTATACTTTTTTTATTTTACGGAGGCGGAATGCGGCAACTTCGTTTAGCGCAGCGGGCTGAAATTTGCCGCTTTCCGCCCGGTGAAATAAAAAGTCGCTTCCCGCCTGTTTGTCCCTATGCATGGTTTCATCTTTAAAACTACGCAACGGATTTTGAGTGATTCAAGAGGAAGGTTTATATTATGTATATAATACATGCATAATATAATGGAGAAACACTGATAATATCATATAAACCGAAGCGAAGCGAGGGAGGGTCCCTAGTACCTACATAATATAAATAAGCTAGTACCTAAGTCTGTCTGCTTTCAGGTGTATAAATTAATTATGGAACTAAAGTGTTTGCATTGTAATGTTTTTTTTCTCATCAGAATGGAGTTAATGAGAATATTAACATACTGGTCCCAATCGATAATTGAATGTGTGTTAATTGTATAACTTCACTTTTTTTAATCATTGTGTCACTTATTGCATATTTTTATTATGGTGAAGGTACAATAAAGTATAAAGAGTTGTAACTTAGGTAGGTACTATTGCTAACAAGACAAAAAAATCGCTTCTGTACACTCATATAGTTGAGATAGCGTAACAATAGAAACTACAGCGTAACGTCATCAGTCAACATTGTTTCATAACAGCGACAACCGCATCAAAATATGTTTAGTAATTTTCGGGTAATGCGTGCAGATAAACAGACAATTTAAAAACTTTTGGATTAAGTAGCGTCCTTGTACGTTATCCAGAATATTATTTTGGAATATCTTTAATATAGGTACATTTTTGTTAGGTTTATAATAACTACAACAATATAATATAGCTGGGAACAATAGATTTTTTCCCTCTCAGTAACAAAAATTAAAGTAGCGAGTAAAATTAAAATTAGCAATTTAAATTTCCATACTTCCACAATGACATGGTATGATAAAATTTTTATTTGTAAATTATTTAATTAGCAGACACCAAAAACATTGCTTTTACGATCACCCATTTTTGACAACTCATTTTAAATTATGAACCTATGTTTTTATGTAGCTAAAAACATAGAGTATCTAGTGGCCAGCGTTACATACTTCAACACCCCCCCATAACGTAGGCACCGTGCAGTTACACCACACCAAGCTGTCTGGTAAATTCTAAATGTTTGACATACCCCAGTGGCTTGGTGAACACATCTGCAAGCATTGAGTCTGTAGGGATGTACAGTATTTTAACTCTAAGCCTATCCACGATGTCCCTCACATAATGGTACCGAATTTCAATGTGTTTGCTTCTTTTATGATGCATCTTGTTAATGGCTAATTGCATAGCCGACTGATTGTCACAATACATTATAATCTGACAACTAGGTATCATTAAAAGCTTCTTTAATAAAGCTTGGAGGAACACCGCCTCCCGACTAGCTTCACTTAAGCTAATATACTCCGCCTCGGTGGACGACAAGGAAATGCATGACTGTTTATAACTACCCCATGATATCGAATTACTACCGTATTTAAACACATAGCCAGTGTACGATTTTCGATCTACATCTGAAGCCCAGTCTGCATCCGAATAGCCCTCCAAGATGGGGTTTACATCGGATTTCTTAAATACTAAAGCCTTTTGCTTAGTCCCTTTAAGATACCTCAATATACGCTTCGCCTGATTCCAATGGAATTCAGTATAGCAACTATTGAATTTACTTAGATATGACACGGCAAACGAAATATCAGGTCGTGTAGTCACACATAAGTACATGAGACAGCCAATCAACTCTTGGTACGGAAACTTGGTTATACAATTGTCATTCGTAGTATTAGAATAACTCTCACAGACAGAACTAATATTAGTTATCATAGGAGACTTTACAGACTTGCAATCTGTTATACCAAAACGATCTAACAACTTGTCGATCCGATTTTCCTGACTAAGTTTGATAGAAGTTGCATCACGTTCTACTTTTATGCCTAACATATTTCTAACCGGTCCTAAGTCCTTAATTTTAAAATACTTCGACAGTGAAGATTTCAACGTCTCCACCAGACGATTGTCATTGTATACCACGAAAAAGTCATCTACATACAAAGCAATATACACAATTGACTCACCAGATTTCATCATGAAGATGCAGTCCTCTTGTTTGCATTGTTTGTAACCTATAGATAGTAATACAACTTTTACCTTTTGATACCAGGATCGCGAAGCTTGTTTCAACCCGTAAACAGCCTTTCGTAGTCTATAGACTTTGTTCTCACTCCCAGGGCATATGAAACCTTCTGGTTGATACATGAAAATCTCTTCGTCCAAATCACCATTCAAAAAGGCGGTTTGTACATCCAAATGATCAATCTTAAGGTTCTTTTCCACAGCCAGAGCCAATAACAATCTAATAGAACAATGACGAACGACTGGTGAAAAAGTTTCATGGAAATCTTCACCATATTTTTGGGTAAAGCCCTTCGCTACCAATCTCGCCTTGTAACGTGTAATGTTTCCCTCAGAGTCCCGCTTTAGTGTAAAAATCCACTTATTTTTAACGACATTTTTGTCCACTGGTCTATCGGTAAGCTCCCAAGCTTCGTGTAAGACAAAAGAATCTATTTCTTCTTGCATGGCTTTCTGCCACAACTCCTTATCTTCACAACTCAAAGCTTCTTTGACAGTTCGCGGCTCAATGGGATCGGTTACATTACAAACGTTAGTTACGTTACAATTTGGCTTAGGTACACGTGGACGTAGATTATACCGCTGACTAGTAGACTCTTGTACCAATTCTGGCACCATAACTGAGTCTTCACCAGACTCGTGTTCACTCTCCGTCTCTACAGGGTGATCAGGTGACTGTACAGGGACGAATTCTGGCTCCGCCTCCACAGGATAATCTGACGACTTGTCCAGTACGGGGATTTGCTCCGCCTCAACCGGCGTAGTATCCAGTTTTTCCTCGTCACCTCCTGTAAGAAAAATAGGTTCAAACATGCACTTTTGCCCTACTTTAGAGAATCTACCTGGAAACACAGATTCGTTGAAAACTACATCACGTGATACAACGATCTTGTTGTTATCAGGGTTGAACAGACGATATCCTTTGGTATTATCACAGTAACCTAGAAATATTAGCCTTATACTTTTTGGGGCTAACTTTTTTCGTTTACAATCATCTACATGTGCAAATGCCTCGCAACCGAAGACACGCAGATTCTTAAGACTCACTCGTTTTCCACTCCATACCTCTTCTGGTAATCTACCAGTAAGTTTTGAGCTCGGCGATCGATTGATAAGAAATGCCGCTGTATTTGCAGCCTCTGCCCACATCTTGTCGTCAAGATTTGCATTATACATTAGACACCTCACTTTATCAAGAAGAGTACGATTAAATCTCTCAGCTGCTCCATTTTGTTGTGGACTGTATGGTACAGTCAGCTGATGAATAATCCCTTTCTTTTTCAGAAAGTTTGTTAACTCACGGTTAACATACTCAGACCCGTTGTCTGACCTAAGTATTTTCACCTTAGCATCACACTGATTTTCTACAAGTGTAATAAAATCAATAGTGTACTTACACACGTCACTCTTCTTGGCTATAGGGAAGACGAAAACTTTTCTGGAGTAGTCGTCTAGAAACGTGAGGATGTAACGCTTGCCACCGAGCGAAGTAGTCGGCATTGGCCCGATGACGTCACTGTGAAGCAGCGCCAGTCGTGCGTCCGCAACCTGCTTGTTAGGATTAGTCACAAAGGGAGCGCGGGATTGCTTACCCTTAAGACAAACATCACAGACTTTCTTTTGAGTAGTGACCTGAAAATCAATATCATTAGCAACTTTCCTAAGTGACGCTAAGCTGTCAAAATTTAGATGCCCTAATCTTTGATGCCATAACATCATGTCCTTAGAAGTAGCTAAAGTTGTCAGATTGGCCCTACCGACAGTTGCAAGTCTGTAAACTCTCCCAAGCTTCCTAGCTGTTAAAACTACCTTACCAGCTTTTATAAAGTCACAATTTGTATTAGTAAAACTAAACTTAAATCCCTTTGCAGCCAGAGAAGACACAGATACCAAGTTTACAGTAAGATCAGGTACAAACATTACATCCTTTAAAGTAATATCTATTGCATTACCGTTAAAGTCCACAGTAAAATGTACGTTTCCTATACCGTTCACTGGTAACTTCTTGCCGTTTGCTACACAGACCTCCTTCGTCGACGACTCATCGAGAGATTCAAACCATCCTCGATATCCAGACATATGATCTGTAGCCCCAGAATCAATAATCCAAGAACTGTCAGTTCTATCCGCATTGAGTGCAGTCAATACCATAGACGTAGACGTAGATGCTCTATCCTGTTGAGGACAGTCTTTCTTGACATGACCTTTCGATCGACACTTCCAACACCACTGTTTCTTGTTATTATTCGACGAGGTACTAGCATGTTTCGATGTACTTGAGGCATTTTTCTTGTCTCCTCGGGAACTGGTTTTGTTTTCAGCACGATTTCGTGTAAACAAGCAGTCATTGCTACCACCAGCGCACCCTTTCCATCGCTTGTCTTGAAGAAGTTTGGTTTTCACCATGTCTGTGGTTATATCTATGCTTGAGTGCTCAAGAGCCATAATCATTGGCTCGTAGTCTTGAGGCAACCCCTGAAGCATAATAGCAGCAAGAAATTCATCGTCAAGAGGTTTATTCATGTTACTGAGATGGTCAGCTAGCGACATGATCTCATTTACATACAACTCCATGCTATCAAACTGTTCCAGCTTGACTGAACACAAAGTTCTGAGACATCCTAGCCTTCTGTGCAACCCGGTGTCATCATACGCCTTCTTCAAGGCATCCCACACATCCTTAGCCGTCTTAGCCTGAACAATGTAGGGATAACATGATATGTTGACACACAAACATAATCGCGCCCGAGCTTTTTCCTCTTTGCGAGATTTTTGTTCAGCGGTCTCACCGGTTACAGTATCAGACTTACCAGTAACATATGGCCATAGATTTTCGAAAATGAGTACATTTTGCATTTGAAACGCCCAATCTCTGTAGTTCGCAGCGCCCTTGAGCTTCTCCAATGTCATACTCTGGTCTTTATTTTCAGACATTTTCCAATTTCAATCTGGGCCCATAACCTTTTATTTGTAAATTATTTAATTAGCAGACACCAAAAACATTGCTTTTACGATCACCCATTTTTGACAACTCATTTTAAATTATGAACCTATGTTTTTATGTAGCTAAAAACATAGAGTATCTAGTGGCCAGCGTTACATACTTCAACAAAAATGTTAACTTATTTTTTGTAATAGACACATAGAGTAGCTTGGAGATAACTAAGTGCATATCAAAACATCTAGAAGGACGACACAGGCCTTATAGAAAACCTTAGAAGGAGGGTACCTAACGTTCTTCTTTTGGAGACCAAGTCGTGGACGTGCAAAAAAACTTAAGTAGGTATGTTATAAAGTACAGCTCTTCTGCGCGGTTTCACCCGCGTAGTTCCCGTTCCCGTAGGAACACAACGGGAATAAAATATTGCCTATGTTACTCAAGGATGTGTAGTCTTGTAGCCATTGGTGAAAGATTTTTAAAATTGGTCTAGTAGTTTTTGAGTTAATCCGTTACAAACACAAAAATACAAATCTTTCGTCTTTAGGTACATAATATTTTTATTATTACAAAGTAAGAAAAGAGCGGAATGCCCTTTTCTATGTTATCTGACATACTACGTAACTTGTATGTGTGTCTCTTTAAAAGTAGAAACAAAATATAAGTACTAACAAAAGTTAAGCGTGCTCCACTTCCCAACCATTTACATCAGTGAAGTCAAACGCACCCAAAATTTAAATCAACAATATTACCAACCTAACAGAATTCATAGTAAATCCCAGCAGCATAGCAGGAGCAAGCCCCTTTTGCAGCGCGAACGCACCATCCGTTCTCCCAATCACATACAGAGCGTGGAAGATGCCACGGTAACGCGCTGTAGTGTCAGTGCGCGCGCGCAGCTCCCCTTGCAGCTGCAGTCGCGTCTTCACCACGTCCATTGGATTCGTGACTATCGTGGCGCCTGCGCCAGCTAGACCTCCGATTACGAAGTCCATGGTTTAGTGGTTTAACTGTTGAATTAAGTCAGGTCTTAACAGTGCCAGATTTAAACTTTATAAGTACCAACTAACTTTAATAATTACGGACAAACTTGTTGGTTTACCGCAACGGGGAGTGCAATATGGAATCGGCCACTCTCAGGCCATATATCGATCTTGCGTTTGTCTATTCTTAGTTTTCGTATAAGACTAAATAAGTATGATAGAGTCGACAGTCGTTGATATAAACATTATACTTATTACGGATTCCTCCCAACGAAGTAAAAACTTAGGTACATAATTACTTGGATTTCTTCAAGAACGTTGGCTGAATTCTGCCTTTATTATTGGTAGTCTTAGTTGTTATTAGTTGAGCAGTGATAGCAGTGGCGTACCGTGCCTTGGCGGGGCCCCTTATAAAAAATTGTTTGGGGTCCCTTATGAAGGATAAAGATTTCTCAAAAAAGAAAAAAAATGTGTGCATAAAATTAGAGCAGTGATAGCCTTACGGTTAAAGAGCCTGCTTTACATGATGAAAATGAGTGAGACTCGGGTTCGAATCCTGGCATGTACCAATGAGTTTTTCAAAACTTACGCACCTATTTATCACTAGCTCGAAGGTGAAGGAAAACATCGTGAGGAAACCCGAAGGTCCCAGAATTAATTCTGAGACATGTGTAACAGACCCGGTCCGGCGATGGGCTCACCCTTATCATGTTTAGGGGCCCGAAAGAATATCTCGTGAAAAGTGGGTAAATCCTGAAATGGAATACCTCTGCTTACCCCCTCGGGATTAAAGGCATGAGTTTTTTTTTTATTGGTAGAGTGCAGTTTAAAAATAATCATCAGTGATCGGATTCATAAAAACGTTCGTTCTATGTCAGTTTAAGTCTTTTATGCTCGGTTAATTATCTCGAACCCACAGAACTTAGGCATAGTAAGTATAAATATAACTAAGCGTATATACCTATTTACTTAGTTATAGGTATACCTAGTGTAAGACTTCATCTAAGTCAATATTATGAAGAAAATAGCACATTGTAAATAAATAACTTAGCAACCTGTTAAAAATCTTTGTCTGAAGTGATCACGTTTTCATTTATCTTTGTCGCGGAATGATAATGAACGCTTACCCAAACGTTTTGTTTAATCTTATCAATGAAATAAAAACCTAGTGTCTACACTTCTCTCACGTAAGTACGGGAAATACGGAAGTATAGATCGAATAATATTCCATTCAAATCAAAATAACAACTTTTGTTAGTGATGATGATTTTTAATTGGGTATGTAGAGCTGCCAAGTTAAAACGGCCGTACTGTAAACTTATCTCCTGCAACTTCTTTATTTGTAAATAATATTTCAAAAAGTTTTAGCTCAGTTATTCAACCTCGAATTCTGGGCTGTTATTGTTCTTGGACATCACTATTTAATTAAACTTGTGATCCTGTATTTCAATTGCCTACTTAGGTATCATATCAGATAAATGTGGCAATTAAAAAAAACACACTCACCTTGAATCTTTACTAGTAAAAATAATATCACAATCACAAGTACAAAAAGCACATCACTTCAATTTCTTTGCCGATGGAAATCTTTTAAAATATAATCATTACACAAAAAAATATTATAAGTAAAAGAACTTCGAAAATTACTGCTAAATAAAAATTTAAGGCCCCTACACGTCTGACTTTTGCCAGCGTGAATAATACTAACTCAACTCAGCGTGTTATCTGTTCGTGACATTGGCATTGGCAATTTCGATGACGCACCGAAAACGTGACGTAACGGCACGAGACTACTGGGGGCCAATTCTACTAAATGACAGCGGTGATAGTTGTATGACTGTGGTCACTCAATGGTGATATTATGTCAAATTTTGACACTTTTCGTATTCTGTTAACTGTCAGTTTTCACAATCATTCAACTATCATTGTTGACCACTTTTGGTATTCTACTATTCCTACCATGGAATGGCGCTGTCCAGTGATTGCTTTTTTCCCCTTATTTTAAGGCATTGGCAATTTAGCCATCAGCCCTAAACACGACACGAAATTCAGATTTTAGCTCTGCTTCAGAGTCTATGCACAAAAATACACAAGTTTCTTCAAAACTTATCGAAATGTCACATGTACCATAAATAAAATCAATCATCTAAAGATTTTAGTGCCTAAAACCCGAAATAAAACTAATGACACGCATGGTAGTAATAGTTATATATGGTAGGCAACACCTAACGTAGTCCATAGTCATTCCATTGTTATGCCACTATGATTTTAGTGGAATACAAATTAGATGTCATAGTTGCCAGTTGCAGCATAATGGAATGATAGTTAGATGACAATGGCTGACATTTAGTGGAATTGGCCCCCTGCTACTGCGTAATGGGCCATTTACACGAGGGCAATCCACTAGGACAATCCACTAAGACTGCATACAAAAAAAAACGTCAGGACAATGGAATGGATTGTCCTCACGTTTTTTTTGTATGCAGTCTTAGTGGATTGTCTTAGTGGAATGGCCTCGTATAAATGGCCCATAACAAGCGGCGAATTCACGTAGTAGTTTCCGCTTTCCGGTAAAACAGAGGGTTCCCGTGGGCGCAAATTATCAATAGTTACATACCTGAGCTATTGTCTTATCTCGCAGAATTGTTACGTTGGTTATTTTAGAAATGGAATACCTCTGCCTTAACCTCGGGAATAAAAACCACGTTATAATGTACGACACAGCACGGAAATGTTAAGTAGGTAATTTTGAAAATTTAACTGTTTTCCATCTTTTAAGTATTGTACTATTAAGCGGCTCTATTACAATAAAAATATACATGTACCTTCTCGGTTAGTCATAAATGATAATGCTTCAATTATTTGAATTAAGAAAAAATCTTGAGGTTATGTCACAGCTAGAAGAAGCGTTGTATGTACTCATTCAAGAGTACATGAAGCTTTACACTTGTAGTGCGAGTTTGACCTCTAAAGTGTTTGTAATAAGAATGTTACAAAGTCCAATATGTCCAGCTCCACGTGCTCTTGACTATCTTTTAACTATAGGTATCTTTTTATTTCTGGTTATCCAGAAATAAAAAGATTCTGGTTATCCAGAAATAAAAAGATACCTATAGTTAAAAGATAGTCAAGAGCACGTGGAGCTGGACATATTGGACATAAGTATTAGGCTAATTCTGATTAAATTGGCAAATTAAAATAGTAGGAATTAGCAAAGATTTGCTAACGACAATTTAATAGGAAAAACAATAATGTTAAAAATGTTGAACAACTACTGGATAGGTAGGTATAATTACTTACCTAGTTGATTTATATATCCATTATAAAAATCAAAATGGAATAGGTAGGTTGGTAAGGTATGCCTATCCCCTCGTGGAGAAGCCGAAGAGGGTATAATATTTATTTATTTTAGACAAGTATAATAAGATAATATATATTAGACATAGATAGATCCTATTGTCGTATATTAGGCAGAACCTATTCTTATATTTACCGAACGCTACGTCACGTTACGTATGCGTTACGTTGAGTCGACGACCTTCTGCGGATAGATAGTAGACACGTGTTCAATTCATCAATAACTCGTTTGGTATTTCCTATCTAACGATTAGAGTTTTCCCGCCCTTTATTCGATTTTTATCAATGGACAAGGTCAATTATAACTTACTGCGAAATTTAAAATACGCTTCACCTTAACAGTTTTTGTTTAGAGTACGCTGAAATGTACGTTCTATTGCTGATTGATGTCATTGGTTATTTTAGTTCTGTAAAGTTTCAAGGCGAGTTGCTGAACTAAAGAGACAAGCGTGATACTTCAAAAAAGTTATTAAAAGTTCTGCTTTTCATCGATAGACGGCAAATCTAAATTATAATGCGCAGTAACGCCGATACAACCAATGCCACCTAGAGGCGAGTTTATGAACTAAAGAGACAAGCGTGATATTTCATTCAAAAAGTCATCAAAAGTTCTGCTATTCATCGATAAATGGCAAAACTAAAAAGTATCACCGCTGTGCCGGTCGGAGTAGGGGGCGTTAGGTTATTTTCGTTACGGAATTTCTGGATTCGGTCTCCACTCAAGGCCCGCGATAGAAGCTATGCAATAGCTTAATATAATTATACTAAACGGCTCTAGTTGAGGCGGTGTTCATCCCATCCGAGCTGATAAGTGTGCGACAATCTTTAGGACCGATAAAAGTATAACACTAGTGACGAGTGAGAAGGGACTTACCCGGTACCCTGAGATAGTAGAATGTAACTGTAGGTACTCGTAGATACTGGATGATTTTTTTTACCGTCTGGAAAAAAATATGACGTATAAGGTATCTAGAGCCGAAGTTATACACGAGATTAATTGTTAAATATTGTCATGTTTAGTGCAATTTACAAAATCTAGAAAACTACGCACAGTACTACGCGCAGCTGGCGGTTGTAGGTAGATTGCGCTTAAATGGAAACTACGAGCCTGTTTCTTTTTAAAATACTATTTCAAATATTTTAGTGTGTATTATTGACTACAATTGAGTTATGTATATTAGTTTAAGCAAGAAAGAAATTTACTGAGAAAAAAAAAAAATTTAAGTAACATTGCCAAATGAATCTATTACACTTACCTATCACACCACATTTTTTTCCAGACGGTAAAAAAAGTCACCCTGTATATCTTTATGTACAAGTTTTTTTATTGAGCAAGAGTTTATTATTGAGCAAATCCCAAATGACGAGGCAAATTGTGGTTTGCGGCGCCATCCTGTAGTAGAGAGGGCCAATACCCTTGTACAGCCCGTGGAGGCCTTCTGACGCGTATATCTTGCGGAGACCATCTAGAAGGCCGCTGTAGACTTTGTAGCCACTTGTTCCTGATACAAAAAAAGCCAGCTTACACTGCAATCCTCCTCTGGACAAGACTGGATTTAGAGACGGAACAACCGACTACAAGAGACACAAGGAATAGAGGGTTTTGTGTAATCGTTAGACCGTTTTATCCTCCTAAAATATACCAATATGAAAGCTCATTTTTTTGCACAGTCCCATGTGAAAGTATTATAACTTCTTGCATTCATAAGAATACCTAAATCTTTTTTATTTCAAAATTCGTGTACAGTACCTACCTACAGTCAAGAGCACGCTAAGCTTGACACTTTGGACTTTGAACCGGCCCTGTATCCTATGGCGCGCAGCATAAATCAGAGCTCAGGGTAAACGGGTAGTGTAAAGCTTGACTTGCTCTAGACTGTACATACAATAAACGAATTCATACCCTGATTATACATCCGAACAGCGACCACATCTAAAGGGCAGGCAGTCAGCGCCACAGCGATCCCACCGAACAAACTGGCGACGAACGACAAAGCAAACACAGAATCCTTCAATATTCCCAGACTCAACAATGTTTCTTTGGCACTGCAAGGGGAAATAAACTTAATGCAAATAGATATGTAGAGCAGTGATAGCCCGGACGGTTAAAGAGCCGGCCGAAAATCAGTGAGGCTCGGGTTCGAATCCCGGCATGTACCAATGAGTTTTTCAAAAACTTACGTACATATTTATCACTAGCTCGACGGTGAAGGAAAACATCGTGAGGAAACCCGCAGGTCTCAGAATTAATTCTGAGACATGTGTAAACAGACCCGGTCCGGCGATGGGCTCACCACCTATCACGTTTAGGGGTCCAATATATCTCGTGAAATGTGGGTATATCCAGTAATGGAATACCTCTGCCTACCCCCTCGGGGATAAAAGGCGTGAGATTATATTATTTATTATTATTATTATTATATGTAGGACACTTTCATTTGTACAGTCAATAGCACTTGGAGCTTGACACATTGGACTTTGTAACGTTCTTATTACAATCGTCGTAGAGGTCAGACTCGGGCTATTCCATTAGTCACGACCAGCTGGTGGGGACAACTGTATTTCTTATTCCACTCTTCCTTACCACGCCGGCACTGGTTAGGATATGTGGAATTTCATTTGGACTCACTCTTTTTATTCACTCGTATTGGTTTGTTTGGTACATACAGAGGACACACTATGCCGAATATCATCTCGTAATTTACGGTGGGTTCGAGTGAGCACTTATACTCCGTCATCATCATCAATCCGCGACAGCCCACTGCTGAGCGTCTTTCCTTACGAGGAAATATTGACTGCCTCGCGAGCTCATTCGATTAGAAGATCGTGTTCTGGTAGTGGGCATCTAATACTCAGAACTTTTCAAACTACCCAATGGTATTTAGGTGTAATGTATTCCATTGTGCGTGAACACAACAAACGCCGAGAAAACACAGATTATAGTCCTTAGCTTATTATTTGACGAAGAGATGATGACGATATTTAAATAGTAACAACTCATAAGTAGAGACTAAAATATGTAGTGAAACTTATCCCACAATAAAATGAAAATTTATTTATTTCCGTAGGTAATTAAAAATTACACTTAGAAAAGTCGATAGTCTAATAACATGGCACTCTAAGCTCAATGTAGTCCATGCAAATTGGCTAAATGTAAATAGCAGCCCATCTCCACCGACGAGTTGCTGGTTCCAAATGCAGTACCCCGAGAAGAACCAGCAAGAAACTCAAGGGCAGCTCTTTTTAATAATAAAACAAAGACGCTCACAGAGAAAAGCTGGTGAGTTGTGCAGCACTGCCCACGCCTAACCTCACGCACGCGACTTTCACGCCAGCGAAAAAACCTCTTAGACCGTCGACTTTGTAGATTTTGGAGATTGCGTCCATCAGACCTGCCAATACAGGAAATAAATTGTCATTAGGCGCTACCACAATCTTTTACAAAACTATCCGTTTTGTTTTAAGCTAAAACAACATTACTCAGATTGTACGGTAACGTAATATTTGAAGCTTCTTTAAGAGATGGTGGTAGTACTTCTGCTTCTCAAATTCATATTTGTTAATATACATTAGCAAATAAAAAGTTATAGAATACACTATACACAAGAACATCAGAACTTGTGTGATTCATACAAAATAGGTTTCTGTACCGCAGGAGCGAGTGTTTGACTAGGCCTTTCTCATGAAGTAACAAAAGGTCAGATCAGTCAGAACCTCACTTCGTAAGGTGACTGGTTGACGATTGCTTTGTCAAATTGGTGAAAGAAGAGGGTAACTTATAGCAAGATAAAGTTGCAGTGGGCAAGACAGTTAGATAAAGAAATGTCAGCCAATGGTGCAGATTTATCAAGTGGAGTACCTAATATATAGGCACTTAGCCGACTAAGGTAGGAGCGGAAGGAGCGGTCCGCCCCGAGCCTCTGGTCCTGGGAGGCCTGCAAATTTAGCGAAAAGTTCTCTTAATCAAATCCTAAACAAGGATAAAAGGCAGTTGCGTGTTGGTTAGAGGCATCATAGATACAAATACGATTAATGCTACACTAAATTTGGAGGCCCGCCCCAGGCCTGGGAGGGCCTCAAAATCCAAAAGTTCAAGACCTGGGGGGCCTCATTCAGGTTTTCCGCCCCGGGCCTGTGACAGGCAGATTAACCGCCACTGCTAATAGGCACAGGCAGTACCTAACAGTGCAGCGTAAGACGTCCACCCACTAGGCAGGCAGACGAACCGGCAAAAGGACGCTGAAATGCCGCTAGACGCTTTCGATTGATCACTTTGAAAGACAATCGGGGGGGGTCTATGTCTGAAATGAGAAGAGCAGTAACTATAGAAGCCTATTAATCTCACCAGTGTACTTATATTGTTTGCCAACCGCTATGCTGGGATGTCCGGCAGCCTGTAACCGCGTCTTGATCACTGTCATAGGGTTGGCGACTATGGCGCCCAGAGAACCGTCGACACCGGCATGGAACCCGGCTTTTAACAGGCTGACGTCCCCAGATTTGTTCTTTGTCCACCCCTTGTCTTCAGCTATGTGGAACAACCCCAGTCTAAATGGGTTTTAAAATTACTCGCATACAGTCGGTAAACTACTTAATATTATAAATTAAAATATATACATGACAAAGTAGCGATCTACCCCCGCTTCGCTAAAAAGTATATCTTCTAAATCCTGCACGGTGCCGAAATAAATACAAAAGATGATGTTTTGGGTGACATGGTCTAGGTAGGTAAATATTTCCGTACTCGGGTTTTCTTTTTTATTGGTGATTTGCTTACTCTTGACCCCACGGGTTTTAGTTTCACCATGGTTTCACAGCTATGAAACTATTTTTTTATTATAGTTGACTAGCGGTTCTGCGTGGTTTCACCCGCGTAGTTCTTGTTTTCGTGGGAATAGGGGATAAAATGTAGCCTACGCTACTCAGAAATATTGTAGCTTTCCATTGGTGAAAGAATTTTTAAAATCGGTTTATTAGTTTTTGATTTTATTCGTTACAAACATACACTAATACTAAACTTTCCTCTTTATAATACTGTAGATAACATAAGAGACCGTACCTAACAGAATTCAATTGAAACCCCAACAAAATCGCTGGAACGACGCCTTTCATGAGACTGCGGATTCCTTCGGTGCGCGCGATAACGCTCATAGCGTGGATCAGTCCGTGGTACTGCGCCCTGTACTCGGTGCGAGCGCGCAGCTCGCCCTCCAGCTGCATGCGTGTTTTGACCAGATCCAGAGGGTGCGTTACAAATGTTGCCACTACGCCGCCGATCCCACCAATTAGAAAGTCCATGGTTTATCTGATGGTAAAAATAGTTGCTGTTTAATGAAAATAAACTCTAAGCCTTTATCCCGAGGGATATTCAATTTCTGAAAATACCCATTGAATGGTGAATACCACTACTTACTTCTAAACGTAGTGGGTGGTGAGCCCATTGCCGGACTAGGATGCTGTTACACACGTCTTAGAATTAACTCTGGGTTCTTTTAATAAATAATTACGCCATATCCCCAAGAGATTAAGCAGAGTCATTGTATATCTGGAAGTGTTCATTTTTCCAGAGGTAAACCGTGACGCACTGGGCTCACCACGTTAAGAGGTCCGAAGAAATACACTGGTGAAAAGTGGGCATATTCCCAGAACGGAATACCTCTGCCCACACCCTCAGCGAGAAGGCGTGAGCATATATGTATACTTACGTTAATTATAGTCGCATTCAGTAGGTAATGGACAGTCAAGAGCACATAAAGCTTTACACTTGTAGTGCGAGGTTGACTTCTAAGGCGATTGTAATAAGAACGATTTCAAAGTCCATTCTGTCAAGCTCCACGAGCTCTTGACTGTACGTACACCAATATAACGATGCCGTTTTCTTGTAACAGGTACGACGCATCTGTGACCTTTTAAAATTGATGACGTGAAATGAATCACACCACTACGCATAAAACATGACGGGGTATTGCTTATCATAAAATCTAACATAGTTCACAAAATCCCCATAATCGGTGGTTGAGTCATCCCTGAAAGCTTTCACCTTCACCTTGACAATGAATCAACATTCAATCTTTCACCCTTTGAACTCTACTCACCTAAATGTGTAGTTGTGTATGATTTGTGTACAGTACCTAAGCTACGGCGTCGATAAAATGATCCTCAAGCACGAAACTCCGCATAAGGATGTCAGAAGGAAATACATAAAGCTGTCCCTTTCTAATTGTGCCTAGTAGATCACTATATAGTGACTACGTAACTATATAGTTAGGTAGTCAAAGTCAGTTACAACTAAATTCGAAGTTGCTAGGTTGCACACAAAAGAAATAAAGATTGAAGCTTAACTTTCAAAGTAAGTGCAAGAGCGGTGGTGGCTCTGTTGGTAGCGAGTAGCGAGACCACTCTCTTACGTGAGCCCCGGCTTCGCATGTATAGTCAAGAGCACGGGGAGGTAGACAACATTGGACTTTGTAACGTTCTTATTACAACTGTCTTAGAGGTCAGACTCGCACTACAAGTGTAAAGCTTCATTTGCTCTTGACGGTACCAATGGGTTTTTAAAAAAAATACGTAGGTAAGTACATATTCGAATAGATAGAAAAACATCCTGACGAAACCCGTAGGCCCCAGAATGTGTAACGCCACAGTCCGACCTTGGCCTCATTACTTGTCAAGATTAGAGGCCCTAAAATACACTATTAAAAGGTGGTTATTTCCAGGAATAAAAGGGATTCGCCGACCCCTTCGGGGATAAGGCGTCCTTAACTTATGAACACGAAAATTTGTGAGGAATAGTGAGGATGGATGGATGTTTCTTACTATTTCAACCAAAAAATACAGAACGGAATTTGATGAAACCTTTGCATCGACGAAAAGCTTCCAAAAGGAAGCGAAGTCTTCAAGACAACGTTGGCATGGATAACACAAAACGGTTTCTTTAAATTATAGGTTATAGACTAAACAATTTGACACTTTTCCAGTTTCCATGTCCTATAAGCTGCTTCTACTAAACAAACTTAGGGACATGGAAATCATTTTTTCCATAGCATTGCTCTGAACATGATTTTCTAAAATTGTTCTTGCATCAAATCACGTTGCAATAAAATTTTGGTAGACAACTGACACATATTTAAATCTCTTTGACTGACACCGACAACAACTGACAACATAGATTTATGACTTTTGAAAGCAAGACGATAGTTTCTGTCTGTTCTGTTTTTAATAAGTCTAGTCTACCTACTAAGTATTTATGGTTGAGCTCATACTCAGGCATGAACTTAAGGTTAGAAAAAAACAAAGAAATTAAAATATAATAGGGTATAGAACGGACAAAGGGAGCAAAATTTGAAGCCAAAAGTTATTCCAAGTGGAATAAGTCTAATACAATTTCGACCGAATGACAGCTCGCGTTCATACTAAAGCCGTATACAGAAAGAAAGCCGAAAGCTTGTCGGCGCCGATGGGCGCCGATCGGCGCCCATCGGCGCCGGTCCATTCTACAGAAAGCAAGCAGATTGAAGCAGAGCGAGCAAAATGTCGTACGATGATTGGCGGGCGGCACCAGCGCCGACCGGCGCGAGTCGGCGCCGATCGGCGCCTATCGGCGCCGACAGGCGCCGGTCGGCGCCCATCAGCGCTTGTTCATATAAATGCCTCCGCCGGTTACCTGCGTAGACCGGCGCCTGTAGGCGCCGATAGGCGCCGGTCGGCGCCGATGGGCGCCGGTCGGCGCCGATGGGTTTTCGGCTTTCTTTCTGTATACGGCTTAACTAATACTAACTGACATGACGCTTGAGCTTCAAACATGCTTCAAAGTTTTGTATGAAAGTATTGCCAATGCCCCCTCTATCTTCTAATACATTTTAATCTCTTTGAAAAAAAACAAAACTTTTTAAGCTATTGCATAGCTTCTATCGAGGGCCTTGAGCGCGGGGACCGAATCCAGAAATTCCGTAACGAAAAAAAACCTCACGCTCCCCACTCCGACGGGCACGGAGGTGTGGCTTGAAGGCCGTGCATTGTCTAACGTCGTTTCTTTTCGGCAGTCTTGTTGATACAAAATGCTATGCAATAGCTTTACCGCGGCAGTCCCCGAGTGCTACACGTCTTTTTTTCTTATAGTCAGAAATCATGTCGTCTGTCGTCTATGTCTCCTACGAAGCGTTCCCCTATCAATATAAATTTTTCACGTGGACCTATTACATCAGAAAGCCTGCACTTGACCTGAATTCAGTTTGTATTGCGGGTTGCGTCGATCGTATCGGGTAATGGTACCATTACAAATCAATTATGCACTGCGTCCTATTTTGACATCGATGTAACTTTATTTTGGGTCATCGCCTGATTTGTTGAACAAACCTCCTAAAGTAGTTGCAAACTAACAGATGTAATAAACATGGAGCGGGGGTGGTGGAATGCTCCTCCATCGTAAAGATGAAAGACCGCGGTCCAACGGTTGATGTTGGACAGACTTGTATTTATACAAACTCGTCTGAAAACTTCGATAGCGTGGTTTAGAACTTACCGTCTATGGCGCTTTAGTTAGTTGTATGCAGTACCACCAGGTGTCGCTACACATTTTTTAGCAATGGTATGTACGAGAACCATAGAACCAATATAGCAGCTGTTTATCTTTAAGCAATAGCAGTGATAGCCTTAAGGTTAAAGAGCCTGCTTCACATGATTGTAATGGCATGTACCAATGAGTTTTTCAAAACTTACGTACCTACATATGTATCACTAGCTCAGTGAAGGAAAACATCGTGAGGGAACCCGCAGGTACCAAAATTCATTCTCAGACATGTGTAACAGAGCCGGTCCGGCGAAGAATATCTCGTGAAAATTATATATATACCTAGAGAAATAGAATACCTCTGCCTACCCCTTCGGAGATAAAAGGCTATAATTTATTTTGGTCTCTAAGTATTTTCCATGCACGACAATGCCACAAGTTTTCGGTATCAGGGCAAACCTAACGATGTAAATATTGGTTCTATCAAGTTCAATGCAGCTCAGACCGTTTGATTGATATTTGATACCCATGAGAAAAGTAAAGGCTGGAAGGAATTATTGCTGCTTATTTATGCAATGCAAGGTTGCTTTTGTTAATGACGTTGGCTTTGTGCCCTTGACTTTGAGGGAAATCACCACCTGTTTCAAGTCTCATTATATCTTTCATGATTAAATAATAGTACATTATGATATAAGTGCGGTAGGTTGAAAATTACAGCCGAGGCGATATTGCTAGCCCGAGCCGTAGGCGAGGGCTACAAGTAAGCAGAGGCTGTAATTATCAAAGCGCACGTATGTCATACGACGTTTTGTAACACATTTGCGAGGAAATAAAATAAAACTCCGACTATGGTAACCGAATAAAAACAATACATTAAGAAAAAGCGCGCGGCGCGCATCATCATTTTTTTTTAGGCAAAGGCACAAAAAGCAGCCAGTATTACTATTAAAGTAAATTAATATTTTTGTGTTTTTGTTACACATTAATTGGTTGTAATTGACTGTCAAAATTAATTAAATTAAATAATTATGTACATAAATATTTCTTTATTATATTGACAACTTTTTTGACAAACCGTGCGTTTTACTTTACACTTACCGCACTTGGGCGTAATGAGATACAATACGATATTGAAATTGGTGAAATAAGACACCTTTTACGAGCAAATGTGTTATAAATGATTTTACAGGGCAGTTCATTATCAAACAGCGCACAATATGCTACTTTAAGGCTTACCCACCTAGAAGAGTAAGAGGTCCATTTATTAATTTATTCAGTCATACTACTAATACACATGCTACTACATAATACTAATTACTTTACAGAGAATAAACGGAGAAGAAGTCGCAAAATGATAAGAAGTTGTAGCGTGTCCTTAAGTTTAGGTTCATCACGTTGGAGGAATCCTGGCTTACAGAACGTAACTCAAGCATGGAGTTAGAAGAGGATCATCACTCATAAGTATAGCGGCATCTCTTTCTGGCTACCCTCAAGAGGAGTTCCGTGCTTGTCGCTCTTTAATACTGGTATTATCATCGCATACGAGTGCACTGCAGCTAGTGAAAAATACTTGTTTATTATGACAAACTTTACGACTCAAGGCCAAGCGATCGATGCCGTCTATAATGACGGTCATTATCCACTATCTACCCCGCAATGACCCCCCTGGTGTGACCCCGCGACGGTAGTGACCCCTCCCCTCCCGACCCTCGTCAACATTGTTAGCTTTCTCTAATGACGCCATGAAAAATAAGTTCCTACATCGCTTGCCTCGTGGCTTTGTCCTTTTCTGTAGTAATAGCAGATTTTTTTTTTTGTAAAAGCACGGATAATATAAAGGGTAGTTATAGCGTTTAAATCGGCCAACCTACCAATACCAAAAGTAACGTACCAATCAAAGCAAAGTTAATTAATTTATGTACTTACTTAATGTAAAAACAATACCTATACTTGGTAAAGTCAGTCTGTTTAACAAGGGACTCCGAATTCTGCAATTTGGCAAATTAGCTGTTTTATTGCGTCGATTATGATTAAAATAAGTAGGTAATTAGTAATTTTGTGGGTTTTCTATGTTCTCAGAACAAACGGACATACAGATGAATAATTCAATGTGTATTACACTGTACTAAACACACACAATTTTATAGTTGATAATGGATTAAATGGGCGTACCCTGTCCTTTAAATGATTGTTATGAAGTTGGAAATAAATGGAAAGTTCTAATAGAAGGTTACAATCATTGTTACCTTACTTTTATGTAAGTAATCTCTTTGTTGTCTACATGTCATTGTAATCTGGCCACCTATCCGCAGTCAACGTGCTGTGCCACAGTGCCGTGCAGTCAAAATGACAGCAGCGATTGACGCGAAATTCACGAGCTTGAGTTTGGGTCAAAAAATCGGGGCATTCTGCGTTAAGTATTTGAAGCCGCATCGCCGTGTTCCACCGATCACCTCTGCCAGGTGTAGTGTCCGGCAAGGGCAGTCGCGCGCGAGCGGGGGGCCTCGCGGGGGGGCCGCGGGGGGCACAACGGCCCCTAAGGTCAGCGGCGGCTGTCGGCGGGCGGGCACCCGCGGCGCCGCACGACACATGCTGCCCACTCCCGCCACGCTCGCGCCTCTCGACCCGAACAAAACGCGCGCGCTAACCACCATCTACGCGCCGCGGAAACTTAAGCCGCGTAAACACAAGACAGCCCAAACCAGGATGCTGGAGGACCTCACGATCAAGCCGACTCTAACCCCTTTCCATCCGCTGCCCGCTATCGGCCAGAAAATTGACAAGAATGCAGAAACGAAAGTGTTTATCCTCGACCTGAAAGATGACAGACCGGGCACGGTGGAGAGGGTCAAGTTACACAACGTGCTGAAGCCGCTGACTCCTTTGAGGATACACACGTACAGGAAGAGTTCGCTGCAGCCGCTAGATAAAGATGGCGCGGAGGATAAGCCGCAGCATCTGGTCCGAGAGAACACTTACGACGTCATCGAACCGATCTATTTGAGTGCGACGAAAGTGAAGAAGAGAGACAGGTCCATATCGAGACGAACCGTCTCGGATAAGTCTGAAAGCGGCGAGGAAAATAAAGAGGAATCAAAAATGTCTCCTAAGTTAAGGTTCAAGAAAGCAGCGATGCAAGTGGCTAAGCTGACATCGATGCCAGAGACGGGGAAGCTTCTGTGTCTCCGGGAGAAACAGACCTTCAATATTTGTAAACATGAAGACGAAAAATTCTGCAAACTGCAAGAGCTACCACACAGTCCGCCGCAGAACATAACAAAATTATCGGAAATTTTCCAAAATCTCGACACTAAAGGGCGACACAGAGATAAAATGAAAAAAGAAAACAGTTGGTTCTAAAATACTTACTAGACTAAGAGAGAGTGAATTTATTGACGTGTTTTCTATTTCTAAAGAAGATAATTTAGGTGATAATAACTTAAGAGTTCGTGAATTTTGTTTTTATAAAAAAGATGTCTATTACGTAGGTATACGAGAGATATATTGCTCAAAGTTTGGTGTCCTACTACTTGTACTAAATGTTTTAATAAAGTGTGCCCAAGTTTTTAAGTGGCATTTTTACTACGTCTCAGGTATGTTTATGAATTACTGAAATTGTTACCTAATGTGAAAATAACTAGCGGTAATAACACGTCACGGGCATGTGAGGCATGCATTTAACCTTGAGGGATTTCGTCAACAAGTGGGGGTGATGTGCGTGCTCTAACCCTCAAATAAAATAACTGCCATACCTATAAGCAACGCAGCAACTACGAATTATTGTAGAAGTTGTAGCTCGATTTCTATGTGAAAAATGCTAAAGGATTTTTATCAAACTAAATACATAATAAGCAATAATAAAACTAAAGTTTGTGTCTATGATTTGAAATGATTGCATTGAATGACCATTTTGAGAATTTGTGTAGGTAGGTACCTATCTGAAAAGGCTCAAAAAGTGGCAGTATTTTTTTTGTTTTAGAACAGTAATTTTAACACAAATTATTGTGTAGCCACCTACCTTCCTTAGATGTTTTATTTCGAAATCTTGTCAGGTTCAGAAGGCGAACCAACCAACCATGATGAACCAACAGTTTTTTACCTATAATGTGCAAGTCTGGAATATGGACTTGTCTCTCAAATTATCAAACGTATCAAAAATTCTAGTAAAACAAATTTTTTGCTACTTCTTTTTGAAGAAGTTCATCAACTAGAAAACTAAAAATCGTCTAAAATTCCCTGAAAAGATATCAAATATATATTTCTGGTGGAATCAGGTAATTTAATCAACACAGTTTCAGTTGAACTTTGGTAATCATAAAGCCAGAATTAAAGTATTACATGTAATACTCTTCGTTGCACTGCATTTAATAAAACCCAGCATGTCTGATATCGACAAATCACGAGACGACCTTCAATGAAAGCACTACACGTAACGGCAAAGCTAATTTTCTCCAGCCGAAGCTAAATTAAGGCCAAACCACACCTGCTTATCTTGACGACCTTACCTTTCCTGCTACCACGTGCTTTTCACATTATTTACAAATAAATGTCGGATAGGTAGACGGTCACATAATTTTTTTATGATTATAATTTGAATGGTATTTTATTTAGACGTAGGATGAGTGTTCCGTTCCAGGCAATTTATACGAAGAAAGAAAGAATATCCTTTTATACAATATGTAACAAAATAAGCGCAATTCCTGAAATTAGTTTGTTCTTTTCAGCTATTTTTAAAATGTGTTATATTTTTTCGAAAAATGTATTAGCATAGCCGAATTTAGTGCTACCTATGGAAATCGTACTAGTATTGCTCTTCATTTAATAAAATTGGTTAGACACAACTAAAGTACGAAGGTATCATATTTTTTAAATATTAGGTAAGTATTATACCTACTAATTAGGGTGTATGAGGAATTTCAGGAATTGTGCTTATTCTGTTACGCGTTGTAGAAACAATAAAAGTAGTAGGTAGTTAAAGGCTAAGGAAATATAATGTCTGAAAGGCGTGAGATTATAATAATATATTATTAATATTATTATGCATTGGTTGACGTGTCAGCTCTCGCGGTTGACCAACACCGCGGCAATACGATTCCTATTTTTTTCATGAGATATTACCACGTGATTCACGTGAATGACAGGCAGGTAGGTGCAATCCAATATTCCTACAGCTATTCCCTCCTTTCTATATACCTACTACTTCTTTCTATATATTTCATCAAGCATTCTCAGTCTCTTCAAGTAGGTAACTAACCTAGTTGGAAGTATAGTGAGCCAGTTAAACGGTCTAAAGTAGAAACAAACATTCTATGTACATACTTCTGCACGTCTGTTTTCCTTCTTCCTATTTTCGTTAGTATACAGCTACTTTATAATAAACTAGCTTTCACCCGCGGCTTCGCTCGCGCGCGCTTATTTCACCCCCTTAGGGGTTGAATTTTGCAAAATCCTTTCTTAGAGGATGCCTACACTGTATAAGCTATCTATGTGCAAAATTTCAAGTCTCTAGACCCAGCCGTTTACGCTGTGCGATACATCACCAATCACTTAGTCAGGAATTCAGGATATCATTTTATACCACTTATCAAAATTTTTTTACAGCTTACAAATCTGTCATTAGGTACTATTCGTTAATTTAATCTCTGTAGCTAGGGTGTAGGTGGGTTGGAATGCTATACTTCCCCATTCTAAATTCCACGGGTCACATCTACGGAAATGGGGTCATGCATACAAGACCCGTTGAGTATCGACGAGGTATCGACAGTTCGCGTGACGGACGGACGGACACGGCACGAGACAGCGCTATCGGCGTTTAGCTGTAAAACGCAATCTATCTAGTAATAATAATATGTAACTATGTGGGTGGGCATTGATAATTGGACAGGGAAATTATATCAATGATTAAGTCTTTATCGCTGCACCAGTCATAGCCCTGTGGTAGTAATTTTAACCTTATGCATTATAAGCGGGCTTCCCACGGGCAAAAATTTGGTTAAAATTCGATTTCGGGTAACTATTTATCACTTAGAAGCGCTCGTAGCTCGCGGTACCTGTGTGTTTGTAACGATCTCACTGCTTAAGCAAAGTTGGATGCGGTCAGTCAGTGAATGGGTCTATATAAAAAATATAAAATAATATAATCTCACGCCTTTCATCCCCGAGGGGGTAGGCAGAGGTATTCCATTACTGGATATACCCACAAGGACCCCTAAACGTGAGAGCAGTGATAGCCCGGACGGTTAAAGAGCCGGCCGAAAATCAGTGAGGCTCGGGTTCGAATCCTGGCATGTACCAATGAGTTTTTCAAAACTTACGTACATATTTATCACTAGCTCGACGGTGAAGGAAAACATCGTGAGGAAACCCGCAGATCTCAGAATTAATTCTGAGGCATGTGTAAATAGACCCGGTCCGGCGATGGGCTCACCACCACCTGGGTCTATATAAGTCAGCATTATATCACGAGCGCCTCCATGTTTCAGAAGGCAAGTTAAATTGTTGGTCCTGGTTATATACCCTTTGGTGGCTTGACAAAGTCTGACTGTTAGGTGATCACAGCTTTTAACACCAGCTCCCAATCCGCGGTGGGTTCGCGTGGGAGCTTATAGCCTCATGTGTGAGGAAATACCCTTAGCTCAGTCTGGGCTGGTGACGGGTTTATGATGATTTATCACTTGCTCTACGCCGTAGAGTCTACGGTTACGGAAAACATTTTAACTAAGTACGCCTCCAGACCCTGATCTAATAGGACCCCTGTCCGTTGACGTGTGACGTTACCTCTGCTAACCCCCTCGGGGATAAAGCGCGATAGTTTACTATGCCACGTTTTGATGAACAACACAGACAAACTGACTAAGAGGGCGGTTAGGTAAGTAAAATGTTGTGTGCATCTGACTTTTAGTAACAAGCTACGCAACAGCTACGCGGCCTACGCGTATGAAGATAACAAGTCACTTCCTTTATTGTATGTGAATTGGACCTAATATGACAGAATTATGAAATAAGTATTTACTTAAATTTTCTGTAGTGTTGCCCAAAATTCTAACAGTGCAAAAAATCGGTTTGTTGCCAAAAAAAAAAAATAGGTTAGTATATACCTGATAAAAAAATGTTGAGGAAACTATAAAGGAACTGCGTAGGTTATGTCCACAGACCATTAAGCTAGATTAATAGTAGATATGTGGTTGCTCAAATCCAATTCTTCCTCATAAAAGTTAGAAGAAAAAATCTCTTCTCATTATTTCCTAGTTTTTCTCCAAAATTATTATATCTTTGGGACAGTGTACAGCGACTGCTTACTACATTACTTACCTAATGTTTATACGTTTACGTCTTGTTTTTGTATATTCTAAAATATTTCAAAATTGTCCTACCTATCAAATAGGAAATCAAATACCCTATTAAATATCCCATCACGTTAACAATTCTGGACTTTATAGAGATATCTGTTTTCCTTGACCGGTGAGCCACCTTTGCTCGATTCGTGAATGTCACAATAATTAACGTAAAATGATTGGATTTTTTTGTATAACATACTGTCTGCCCACTCCATTGACAGCACAGATCAATACACATGACGAATATTAAGTACAAAGACTAAAAATACACGACAACCGTATCTATATCGTAGCTATTCTGATACAGGTAGGTACATAACTAAAGACATTCGAATTAATTTTAACTAACAACGTCTACGTCGAATGTAAAACAAACTTTAGCCGCCGATTTCGTCCGACTTCAAACTTGAAAAGTAGACTAGGTACGAACGAAACTATGTTTTGTTCCGGGATGAAGCCCCTTTAAAATGGTTCAGCGTTGCGAACAGGTAAGAGGCAGACTCGAGCTTTCAAGCTGCCAAGTTAAAACGGCCGTACTGTATGTTAGTATTAAGTATTATATTGAAGAAACATACAAAAAGTATACTTATTTAAAAAAATCTTTACCGAATTAATTTAGGTTTAGGCATATCTAATCCCACCAATATCAAGTGGAACTGTGAAAGTTTGTTACTCAATCACGCAAAAACGTCTAAATAGATTTGGATGAAATTTGGCACATAGATACTTTATAGCCTGGATTAACACATAGGACACTTTTTCTACCGAAACGAAGTCGCCGACAAAAGCTTGTTCATAAATCGATGTTTAGTTCGCATACTACTAGTCTATTATTTGGTCAACCACTGCGACAATTGTTATCGAAGGTATTGATGGGATCCAATTATTATTTGAAGTCCTAAAAGCAAGGGAAGTAAACACATTGCTGGCCGCAATAAAAGATTAATAAATTGGATTTTGATACGAATTATTGATACAAGTTTTTGTCCGCGACTTCATCTGAATTCCGGGATTAAAAATACTCTATACCCTTCCTCAAGATGCAACCTGTTGCCCGCTAAATTCCATCAAGAACGGTTCAGCGTTTGAAGGTTAACACTGGAACGGATCGTCTGCACATGCTGTTAACCGTGAATACATAACATACATTACTTAGTTACCTTCGTAATAATAATACTAGGGATGATTATGCTTGCATTATATGGCATAAATAAAAGAAGGCAATAGAATACAAGAAATAATTTATTGTTAATATAACCTACCATAATGTTTCATTACAAGTTAAGATTGTTGTGTAACTTAAATAAATGTTGTGTAAATGCAGCTGTAAATTCACAATACTGTAGCCGCAGCTATAAAACATTCGAAAGCAGCGGCACCTGTGAGTTACACTTTGCAATTATATCGATTTTAGCTATAAATTTACCTGCATAAAACTATTCAGGTAACCATTATAAAGGACACCTGTTTGCAGTAGTCAGGTAAGTCATATGTATAGTCAAAAACTCTGAAGAAGATTTATTAATTTCCTCCATGCACCAGCAGTCTCACAAATATTGAAATTTGTCTAAGTCTTATCATTGTATCATATGCCTTGCATCATAGAAGAGGGATGATTCTGAAGTTTGGCTATCTCATCCTTGAACTTGGCGATGGTCTCCTTGGCCAGGCTCAGTTTCTCCTTGAGCTCCGATATGTCTGTCCTGACCTTAGTCTGTGCTGTAATTATATTCTCCAGTGTCTTTTCTTTCTTTTCTTCAACTGAAAAATAATTTATGTTTTAATATTTGTGTACCTATCTGTTACCAACTTTTTGAAGAAACCTGCTTAGCTGTGCCTCTCCTTGTAGGAGCTCTGATCTAGAATAGGCCATGATGTGTGAGCCCTGCATGGTTTAGTGCGCAAAAAAATATATAATAATAAACATAATAATAAAACATCTTGAGAGACTCTCGCTAGGTGGTTGGATCAAGGGTCAGATACAGAAGGCGGTGATCTTGGACACGGCGCGGATAGTCCGCCGGTTCTTCTCTCTGCTGCCCTGACCACCGGCAGCTTGGGCCTCTGCCCCGTTGCCGGCGGCACCCTAGGTTAGGTCTTTTATAATGTGTAATTTTTATATTGTTTTGTAATAGTACATTATGATATAAGTGCGGTAGGTTGAAAATTACAGCCGAGGCGATATTGCTAGCCCGAGCCGTAGGCGAGGGCTACAAGTAAGCAGAGGCTGTTATTATCAAAGCGCACGTATGTCATACGACGTTTTATAACACATTTGCGAGGAAATAAAATAAAACTCCGACTATGGTAAACGAATAAAAACAATACAGCGTTAAGAAAAAGCGCGCGGCGCGCATCATCATTTTTTAGGAAAAGGCACAAAAAACAGCCAGTACTTATTACTAATAAAGTAAAATAATATTTTTGTGTTTTTGTTAGAGATTGGTTGTAATTTATTGTCAAAATTAATTAAATTAAATAATTATGTACATAAATATTTCTTTAATATATTTTATCTACCAAAGTTAATTTTAATCATAAAATGTTGACAACTTTTTTGACATAAAAACTCTTTGCTGAGATTTTAAAAAGTACCGTTCGTTTTAAGACGGAGCATCTTGATAAACCGTGCGTTTTACTTTACACTTACCGCACTTGGGCGTAATGAGATAGGTAACGATATTAAAATTGGTGAAATAAGACCCCTTTTACGAGCAAATGTGTTATAAATGTTTTTATATATTTTACTTTTATATACATATTGTAAAAAACCTAACTTAAGATATAAAATAAATAAATATATAACATAATAATAATAAGTATAAATTTAGGCTCACTTGTAAGTTGAGGTTTCTACAGATTTTACCAGGCTCTGAGAAGTCCTCAACAAAATTAAATGGTAAGAAGGATATACAAATATATTTTAAAAGACTTAACAAAGAAACTAATTGTTGAGGCACTCATTACTTTTTTTATCTTAGGTACTGCGACAATCTGGCTGGTTAACATATAAATTGGTGCAAGGGTCGCAAGTTATTTATGAAAGTAAGAACTTACAGTCTGTATCATGTGTCCAGGGTCCATTGGTTATGGGCTTAACAGTGTTAAGGAGGTGCTGCATAAGCTGTGTTGGCTCCTGGAAGACGATCTCTTCGTACGACTCACTGACCAGAGCTCTGCCAACCACCGGAGGAGCGCCTTCTGTTACCGGAGACTGGAAGAGCTTCAGGATGTGGTAGAGGGTCACCTGCAAAAAGCATGAAGTTATTAAATAATACATAAATAATAATAATAAATTGTCGGACACAATTTACACACAGTTATTAAGTCAAAATCTATGCAGGGCCTTTACTATGGGTACTAAACAACTGATAAACTGACAAAGCCAACAGACATGTTCATGCACACAAATATTGGCCCCAAGCGAGAATAGAACCCACGCCGTCCGACTCTGAAGGCAGTGTCACTACCAAAAGAGCCAACAAGTCCGTCAACTCTACTAATATCAGGTGCCAAGTGACATCATTCATACAGTCCTATTGTAGGAATTTCGGAAATGCCTTTTATAGTGGATATTTATTTTTTCTAAAATATGAGCACCCATATTTTACACTAGCTTTCTGGGTCCAACAGTCGAAGCTGTGCAGTCATGGGTCAAAAGAAATGCTAGTGCAGTTGACACCCACATCTTCCAATTATGCTTTTTCTACAGAAACTTCTCAGCTAGAGTTACGGCCAAGTTACATCAGTAGTCACAAAACATAATGATTTTCATGAATTATTTTACATACACCCTTTATAGGTATGTGTTGCATACAAAATCTGCATGAGTCTTTTACCATGGCTATTGAATATAAATCAAGACATGCCATTCCAGAATGAACTATGTTTTTTTATGTAACTTTTTTTTAAGTTTACTAGGCAATATTTAACTTTACTTACTGGTCTCTCGTTAGGATCATGAAAATATATCTTAATTACGATTTCAAACTCTCCCCAGCCGGTCTCTGTGAGCTCGTACGGCGGTTTTGTCACTATCCTGTTGGGGTTCGCATAGCTTTCGTGAAGCTTGAAGTGAACTTTTTTAATATACGCCGACATATCTTCATTGGCATACGGCTTCACGTAAACTGTCCATTGGTGAGTATGACCATCTTCCTCACGTTTCTTGCCGAAGTATCTCGCTACGTTGCCATAAACTATAGGTTTTACTATCACTAAGCCCTGGAAAACAAATAAATATTGAAGGAAATGGACGCCGATAGTCCATTCGAAAAACTGCTACGAAAATTTGTTTTTACAGATACCTTGACTCTGCCGCCAGAATCTGGACCGAAATCTGTCGGCAGGCTCATGTCTAAGTCCGTTTTGGAATTCACTTTGGCTGTCTTTAGAAGATTTGTTGGTAAACAAAAAAATAACCTTATAATGAGGAAGAGGTTTTATGACAGTTGACTTTATCCAAATGTAAGAGGCAAAGGGATCTCAGCACATACAGCCATATCTTTTTTGGCTTGCCTTCGGTGTTTAAAGTATTTAATGAACTCTACTTCAGTATCCATCTATAAAAATGTCATCAACATATTTTTTGTTCGTCGACTTAATTATGTTTGACTTTTAATAATGACTGATTTGTGATAATATCTTGATATCTACTCTAAAATGTCTATACCACGTATATTTCATTTGAATTCCTTTTCGTGCACACTATAAATTATGTGGAACGTACTTCGTTAATTGTTATGTACTTCAAAACAGATGGGGTTTTTATGTACCTAAAGTAAAAATAAAAGACAATAGGTGCATCAGAGTCATCTTATTAGAAGGCTAGTGAACAATGGTCCAACAAGCTCTTTATTTTCCTTACACATAAAAATAATGCAATATTTTTTGTAATTAGTTGAATAACATTTAGATTTTGACTAACTAATTGCTCTACGCTATAATGAGCAGTTTACTTAAACAATCACAACATTGAAAAATTGGGACCTCATCGCCTTTATCATCACTAATTAATGGCAATAAGGCGTGAGGGTATCACTTTAGGCCGTACCTCGCAAGTCCGTGAATCAATTATTACTACACAGGTACATCTAATAACATTGACAGGGATCACAATCATGTGTTGGTTGGGTATAAGCTAATATAGAAAAGTATCTATACTCCGATAAAGAGTCGTCGTTAGCCTGTGCCTAAAATTAAAACTTGTGGTCAGCGTGCGAGTTTTCAGAGTCCAATAACAGAGGGTTGCTCTCCTCGTCTAATCGCGAGGAGCGAGATTGCCTTGACGTAGAAACTCGTTGAGTGAAAGTGAGAAGATTGGGGACGAGCGCCCCACACGGCGTTGCTGGCGCAGACCGCGAGACGGGGTGACGTGATGCCCTGGTCCCGGGGGAAATCCTAGACGTCCTAACTTGATAGGCTACAGACAGTGGCATGTATAAGCTCGATTTCCTAGATTTAGGGGCTTTCTTGACGCTTTCGAGGCGCCGGTGATGCCTCTCGTCGCTTGGCCTCCGAAGCGTGGAGTCTCTGGACTGTGTTGGGCTTGTGGGCTGAGGGGGGGATTCGCAGGCACCCACGGCTTCGGGGGAGGGGCAGGCGTACAGGTGGCGTAGACCGTAGGCGTCACGGTCGTAGACCATGTCGTCCATGTTGGAGGGCGAATGGTGCGCCGGGGGCGACGGGCCGAGCCGCGGCTTGCACGCTCCGTCGCAGTACATCTCGCAGTCAATCATCTCCAGCTCGAGATCGAAGGAAGGGTCCTTTGAAACAATTATTTAGCAGTCATTAAAATTTAACCGTGTGAGTTTTCCGCTAGTGGCTATATATTTAATGGTATTCGGTCCAAAAAATCGCAAATAAAAATGACAATTTATACGATCTTTGTGTGGTCGTCGCCTGGTCTACTGTGACGTAGAAGTAAGCTTTATGTCAAGATACCGAGAGGCAGACTAATAACAAATAAGTAATACCCTGTAATGTTTTAACATTTTCAGCCAACCATGAACGTTTTCGATACCGAAATTAAAAAAGAAACAGTTTTTTCCATGAAATTTTGGATTAAGTAGTTAGTACTTTTTTTAGTCTAAGTAATTAACGAAAATCACTTTTAAACCTCATAATCTAATATGCAAATAACAATAAGGGGTCTACCACTTAACTGAGACGGTTCCTAAAAGTGACAGATAACGTAATAAACATCAAATGTCAATTTCAATCAACTCGTTTGCAGCGCAACACTTGACTTGACTTGACTATGACGTCATCCGTTACCCCACCGCCTATCAGGAACCGTCTACCTTATTTTTGACGTGACAACGTTAATAATTCGATGGAGCCGGCTGCACGCACGAAAAAATACGTATGCGGCGTTACCTCGCTCTGAGGCGTTCCATTTAAGGCTTGAAGTGCAAGCGAGAGCGCGTAACGAGCGACAAAGAGGCGCAATCCATTCACACCGGTATTTTCTTATGACGTTGTCACGTTTAACTATCGTCAGTAAACCGACTTTACAGACAACCGCTTTTTTAGCATAGAACTTACCATGGGCTGGATAGGAGAAGTGATGAGGTTCTCGCGGAAAGCCGCGGGGGGCTCCCTGCGAGGGGGAACGGGGTCAGGGGCGGTGCGGGAGCGCGGGGGCGGCTGCGAGCGAGCCTCCCGCGGCTCCGTCAGCGACGACAGCGAGCGTAGCAAGGAGCGCCCGCAGCCGACGCCCACGCAGTCGTCGTAGTTGCTCGCGCACGAATAGGGGGGAGGGATGATCGAATTTGCCTGTTCAAACAGCGTTCGAATAATAAATCTAATTATATTTCAAAATTCAAATTCAAAATTCAAAAATCGTTTATTTTCTATTGGTATTAAAATATACACTTAGAAACGTCAATATTTTATAATAACAAGGCACTCTAAACTCGTCCATGAAGATTGGCTAAATGCAAACAGCAGCCCATCTCCACCGACGAGCTGCTGGTTCCGAATGCAGTACCCCGAGAAGAGCCAGCAAGAAACTCAAGGGCAGCTCTTTTTAATCTCATGTCTTACTAATAAATATCGTTTACAATAATAATTATAATTAATAGCCTTACATAGCGTCGAGTCGGTTAATCCCATGCATGTTGGTCTACTAAGTAGTCTGTAATTTTATAGTAGCCTTTTTTACGTAATTTTTGCTTAACTATTATTTTGAGAGCAGTGATAGCCCGGACGGTTAAAGAGCCGGCCGAAAATCAGTGAGGCTCGGGTTCAAATCCTGGCATGTACCAATGAGTTTTTCAAAACTTACGTACATATTTATCACTAGCTCGACGGTGAAGGAAAACATCGTGAGGAAACCCACAGGTCTCAGAATTAATTCTGAGACATGTGTAAACAGACCCGGTCCGGCGATGGGCTCACCACCTATCACGCTTAGGGGTCCAATGTATCTCGTGAAATGTGGGTATATCCAGTAATGGAATACCTCTGCCTACCCCCTCGGGGATGAAAGGCGTGAGATTATATATATATATATATATTATTTTAAATTTGTCAAGAGGCAAATTTTGTAATTCAATGGGAATCTTATTGTAAAAGCGTATACATTGACCCTTATATGATTTGGTAACTTTAGATAATCGACTAACACAAGCAGCCAGTTCATTCTTATTTCTAGTGTTTATACAATGTCTGTCACAATTTTTTTTGTAAAGTGATATATTCTTTTTAACATACAATACGTTTTCGTAAATATACTGTGACGCCAGTGTCAATTACAGTGTTATTTACATCTACTCTAATATTATAAAGAGGAAAGATTTGTAACTTAGTGTTTGTAACGAATAAAACAAAAACTATGCACCGATTTCAAAAAAATTTTCACCATTATAGGTACCTAATTCTACAATATCCCTGAGTGACGTAGGCTATATTTTATCCCTGTATTTCACGCGAACGGTAACTAATACCCGGGTGAAACCGTGCGGAAGCAGCTAGGTAGTTTCTTCTAAAGAGGAATAATATACCTATAAGAATTTATGACGTGCGTTAGTTTTACAATAACATGAAAATGTCTCGGCCGATTTTGATGAATCTTTTATACCTACTTATAATATGTGTTTGCCCCTCAAAGTGACCCTCAGTGCGTGTGGTTTAGATTCACAATGATGACCCTATGGGTGGCACTAACTGGGGCAGTCTGCCGGGACCACTTAGATTTTATTTGATGGACTTTTTACTGAGGAGGAAACTAGGGGAAGAAAGTTTCTCATCAGAAACAATGACGAAGAGTTTAAAAGGTACCTACCTCATTTGCTGCGTTGCATATGAAACTGGAATTGAGAGATTCTGCAGTACTCGTCGCTGATAAAGAACCTGGAAATAAGGATAGGTGTCTAATTGAAACAATAAAAGGCCAACAACGCAGACTGAGACGGAAAAGCGGGGACGTTAATTGGATCACGGCCGATTTATGTGGTGGTGGACAGGTTGCACATAAAGTCAAACATTACAATAAAATCCCGTTTCAGATGGCGGCCGCTTTTCCGCCTTTCCCATTTAATACTCAAAGTATAGTGGCATTTATATCACGAGCGCTTCCGTGTTTCGGAAGGCACGTTAAATTGTTGGTCCCGGTTTTCGTTGTGTTTACGCACAATGGAAGTCGTTAAGCCATGTCAGATACCCTTGGGTGCCTTGAAAAATTCTGACTGTTAAGTGGCCACTAGCTTAACACCATCTCCCAATCCGCGGTGGGCTCGCGTGGGAGATTATAGCCCATACTTCCTCATGTGTGAGGAAAGACCATTAGCTCAACAGTGGGCTGTTACGGGCTGATGATGATGACGATGATGATGAACTCAAAGCTTTCCCACCTCTGTTTTTTTTACTGCAAACGCACAATATACCTAGTAGCTGGCTAATACGCTTCACTGTACTTTTTCAGTTTAAAATGTACAACACGACCTTATTTTTTTATGGAGAATAAAAATAATAAATTATATCTATAAAAATAAGAATTATTTCCACTAACAGTTTTGACATTAAGCTTTGTCAATCTAAGCGCTCCTCCGTGATTTCTAAAGACATTTTTTAATGTTTCCACCATTTTAAATAAAGTTAAATGCACTTGTATCTCACAAACTCTGGTAAACGACTGTTTATAGAATTAAAAGAGAATCGCTAATTTGATTACGAGCCACGCTAGTGGACCTACTTATTTTACTGATAATCCTTGAAGTGGATTATAGGTAGTAAGTACTTATTGCACAAGTAAATGAGACAGCATTGCAGATGTACAATACAAGGGTCATATAATAATAAGATGCTTTTGAAATTTTGCCCTTATTTTAAGTGGTGAGTAATGGAACATCTATCTAATCACGAATTTGTTAAGTATATGTCGCGATTTCGTATTTGTGGTGCGGTGCAGTTAGTTTTCTTTGGGTATCTACAGTCACCCCTTAATTGTTTCTCGTATTTCTTAAGGTCGGCATGTTGATCGACTGCCCTATCATTGGCGTAGCTAGGGATTTTTCCTAAGGGGGGCCATGGCCCCAGACATTAATCCGCCGGCCGCACAGCAAGGTGGTCACAACTATCGGCGCATGCGCAACTATGATAGGTATCAAGTATGGATTTCAGTTATCCTATTATACTATTCTTTTTCTTTTATCTGTGTGCTGACCACAACTAACTAGTTGAACTATTTAGTTTAAGCCGCTAATATAGCTAGGTATAGGTACACCGACAAGAGCTCCGCTCTTAAATTACCAACAACAAGGTAAATCAATCATCATCCGTATATTATTGTAAATGCACATTGTTCATTTGTATCTGTGGATCGCAGGTTGGCAAGATAGACACAAGACAGTGATGAGTAGGTAATTATTTTAGCTTTTTAAGACGGTTTTCGGTTTCGGTATTTGACGATAAACTTATTATATGTAAAGGAAATGGTATTTTTCTAAGGTGAGCCAACAGCTTTCTAGGGTGGGCCCGGCCCACCGCGCCCCTCCCCCCCCCCCCTAGTTACGCCCATGTGCCTCATAAATTTACTATCAAACCTTACTTTACACTTTTCAAAAACACAAAATTATAGAAAAATTCTATTCCTGATAGTCAAAAGACAAACCCGTCTTTTGACTATCCGGAATAGAATTCCTCGTGGTCGTAAAATGTCGTTCTGAGATAATATAATATTTCAACTGATTACTAGCAATTTTGTTATCTAAAACTATAGCTTTATTATGCGTACCTGGGGCACGAATTACATAGTTTCGGAAGTAGTGGACCATAAGGTAGTTACCACCGGCTTTCCCTTCACCATCCCCGCACGTGATAACGAGGGGATATAGGTCTGGTTTGGACGTAACCTGCGACAAAATGATAAAACTCATTAATAGAAATACATTTTATTTATTACCTAAATATCTAATTGTACGAAACGTACCTATATAAATTCACGATTATATAAGGAAACAATGTCCATATTATAATAAAAAAATGTTGTCCATTCCTCTAAATAAGTACTCACTTTTCATCTGTATATTTTTGGACCCTTACGTAACCATACTGTCTCATACCTCAAAAACCAATTCTGAGACCAGCCCTCACGATGTTTTGCGTCACTTTGCAGCCAGTGATAAATATGTACCTACTTATGTAACCTTTTGAAATACATGTTCTTACCCCGAGCCCCACGCATAAAGCGGGCTCACTGACCACAGGGACATCACTGCTATAACAGCATAGCACTGCTACGAGTGTAGTAGCATTTTGTAACAAACATACATAGTTACCTACATACATGGTATCCTGGTATTCATCAGATTAACAATAAGTAAATCTAAGAGAAAAAGCTGAAAGCATTTCGATCTCATACCTTTGGTAGGTATACTTAGCACATGCAAAACATCGAAAAACGATAATCGTGATAGCCTAGAAGCAAAGACGTTTAAAGAAAAAGAGAATGATTTTCTTCCAACCTCTTTGCCTAGAAGTTTAAGGTCAACACACAACGGTTTAAAGGTTATATTAAATACAAACTCGAACATACGAGAAAACTCCCGCCTTTCCCTCCTCTGTGTGCGTTGACCTTTAAGGTAGACTTCCGTGGGTCGCGGCCGATCGCAGCCGCGCGCGATCGATCGATTGCGACAAGTCAATGTATGAAAATAACAGACGTCGGCCGCACGCGTCTGTCGCAGACTTCGGAAATGGCGCCATACATTTTCATACGTTGACTATTGTCGCAACAGCCGCGCGTCAGTCGCATGCGATCGATCGCGCGCGGCTGCGATCGGCCGCGACTGACGAACCTTTACCTTTAGTCTCCAGAAAAAAACGGTTATAATAAAAATGAATCAGCAAAACTAAATATACGAGAACTAAAGTAGTGTCACAACAGAAATATCACTTCAGAATACGGTGGTGGAGCCTGGTGGAAGGAGCCGCAGCGAGAGTAGCGGGGGGGCAGGTACTGGGAGCCGGCAGAGTCGTGCTCGGAGGTCGGACGGCGAACGCAGCAGGCGAAAGAGCACATGTAGACGCCATGTTGCCGAGGACTGTTCTTCTTGAAGCACAGACACCAGATGCAGCAGACCAGGATGCCGCCAAGCGTGCCGAGGATGAAAAGCACTGGCCTGGTAACAGAAAATATGGATGGTTACAAGTTAATTTTAAAATGATTTATTTGCCTATGAAAAGCTATGAAATGACTTCGTCTGGGTGTAAGAGTAGTATCTTACTTCGCGGTCTAACAGCTATGCAAGAAGTCGACTCGTTGGTTTGTTATTGCGTTATAGAATGACTCAAAGCAACAAACACTCCTTCATATTTATAATAGTGGAAGTTCAAAAATAGGTGCCCTTGAAACAAACGATTTTCCTCACAGTGTCAGGGTAAAAAAGAAATTAGTAGATACCTACAGCAAATTGGCATCACGATTACCTATTAAAATTCCGGATATTAAAATTTACGTAAAATTCAGCTCAGAGTGAAATACGAAAGACCTCAAGTCTTACAATAACACTTTGTTGCACACCAAAAAAGTACAATGGGCTTTTTTATCACTAATAGCGATATCTTCCAGACAACGTTGGAATGGATGAGAACTATAAATGTAGTAAATAGCTAGTCTTACCACTGTTGGTACCAGGCAAAGCCGATGTCGCGAAGAGCATCGCCAGGCACGCGGCGCGAAGGTGCAGTGGGAGGTGCGCAACAGCCTTGGTCACAGCACAGCCAGTGTGCGGGGCATAGTCGCCCGTCTGGGCACGTCTCCGATTCACACTGAAAATAAATTTATTTTCATCATATGTTGGCTTAGATAAAAGCAAAAAAGGAAGATACGGTACTAGCTGCTCGCGCGTGGACCGCTTAATCGCGCGTAGAGCAAAAAAAACGATCATATTTTGATCGTTTTTTTTTGCTCACAATATCATTCTCAATCGCAATAATCATCATTATCAATATAAAAATGTTTGAAATTTGAAATATTTTATTTATTAAGTATATAATTAATAGGTGCACAACATTATCAATAATTATTTTTATTGTTTATTCACTTCTATAGTGTTCCACATCTTCGAATGCCTTTGAAAGTGCACAAACGTGTGGACGCGTCGTAACTAAGCACTTTCGGCAAACTTCTTTGGTTTGTGATAAGAAACCGACTCTCGATCGGATCGACCACAAGCGCTTGCAAGCCTACTAGTACAGTGAATAGAGACCAAATAAGGGGGGTTACCTTACAAACGGTCCGGTAGTTCTAATTTTTTACATGTTGTCTAGGATGGTTGTTAAGTGTTTTAAATGCAAAATGCACAATTCCCCCCCCTCCGCGCCCGCCGCCATCTTGAAAAAACCGAAAAAAATCGGCACTTTTTTTAGATTTTCACTTATATCTTTGTTTCGGTGCATTTTAGCTACAAAACAGTTCTATTCAATGTTGTAGAGAATGAAATTCCCTATAATATACGTGTTAAATTTTGTTTGTAGGGCAGATAGTTCACGAGATATGATATTTTAAAATATATTAAAAAATACGCATTTTCCGGAAATTTTTCAAACTTATTAAATAAACAATATGCCGTTGTTTTCATTTTAATGCTTACTGCCCCCTCCGTAAGGTTGGTTAAAAAATTATACATCCATTTTGTAGGTAATTAAATTCCCTACAATTTTTATTCTTATACTTGTTTTTCTCAAATAGGACAAAATTGAATTACAGCGTTCTAAAGTTAGAAGTTTGAAAAATTTCCGGAAAATGCGTAATTTTTAATCTTTTTTAAAATATCATATCTCGTGAACTATCTGCCCTACAAACAAAATTTAACACGTATATTATAGGAAATTTTATTCTTTACAACATTGAATAGAACTGTTTTGTAGCTAAAATGCACCAAAACAAAGATATAAGTGAAAATCTAAAAAAAGTGCCGATTTTTTCAAGATGGCGGCGGGCGCGGAGGGGGGGGAATTGTGCATTTTGCATTTTAAACACTTAACAACCATCCTAGACAACATGTAAAAAATTTAGAACTACCGGACCGTTTGTAAGGTATCAGCTCTCTATTCACTGGGTTATACGGCGTGCAGACCCACCAAAGATTCGTTACCGTCTGCCCACAGAGAAAGCTGCAATATTGCTTTATTAGACTTGTTTTAGATACTTGCTTACCTACTTCAATAAATTTTCTTACATAGAATTGCTTTCAAGAAAATCATAACATACCTAACATCACTCGCTTGAAAATTCTCTCAGTATGAAAAGCTTTTAAAGAAAACTGTGACCTTTTCTTTTCAGACCCCGAGCTTCCATCTCTATGCTCCCCTAAAGGTCATCAAAGTCTTTTTATTTCATGATTACAGTTTGCGCAAAAGCACTTTTTGTGACCTTTCAGCTTTTAATGTGAAGTTAGGAAAATTCTATGAATACAATATCACAAGGTACCTACTTACTACTGGCTGGGCGGAATAGCTAGAATAATATGAAAGTTGATGGAAGATGTTCCCATGTGGATTTTCCCATGAATGAGTAGCTTACGATAAATCTTATAATAGGGTCTTCTCAATATACTTACCTATATATTTTTTATTTATTTAACTTCATGTGTACTTACTTACCAAGAAAATGTACACATGGCGAACTTAATGCCTAAAGGCATTACCTACCAGTCAACCATCAGCCTAAGCAGAAATAATTTAGCGGAATTGGCCGCAAATAATAAAAATAATCAATGAAACATAACATTAATAATCCTAATACTTATAATCACTATCACTACATAGTTAGTAGGTATAAAACAAAGTCGCTTTCTCTGTCTCTATATCCGTATAATGTCCCTATGTATGCTTAAATCATTAAAACTACAGAGATAGAGTGATTCAAGAGGAAGGTTTTAGTATTAGCATTGCACCCGAAGCCGGGGCGGGTCGCTAGTAGGTATGTTGATAAAATACACTTATACATACTATCTATGCGTCGTAATAAACATAAATACAAAAATACTTACCTAATTAAATTAAAATACTTACTTAATTATCTAAAGATAATGATTTTCTTTCGAACAATTTATGCCTATACAATAGAGATATAACTTACAATATATGAACCGTATTCCTAGAAAACAATTTAGTAAACATAGTACATAACTGCATCATTTAGTTTTCGCGGGAAATTGCCTGGTTTGGCGGATGTGCGCATGTTTTCCCGCCGGATCGATCGCCTGTCAAACGAGGCAGACACGACTCTGCGCCAGTCAGCTCTTCCCATAATCAGCTCTACCGTGTCCTACTTTCGCAAATAGGCTCTACTACTGTGGATATGTACTAAAGCCTATGTATTATTTTATATGTGACTATCATGATTTCTTTGTTTCGACTGAAAACAAATGTTTGGCAAATGACATGTAGGTATTTTTTCTGAAATCAGTTTTCTTGTTTATTCGTTGTCTAATGTCACTAATGTGACTTGGATGAGCGCTCCGGTATATTTCCTACACTTATATTTATTTAATTAACATATACTTCGCTGCGCTCAAAATATATTTAGGTACAGATTTAAGTAATTGAGGCATACTTAAACAATCCTTTTGTGTGTTCTAATTTTTTTAAAGACAAACTTAAAAAATATTTTTTAATTTAAAACCATGCTACACGACCAATTTCTATTCGGAATAACAGAAATAAATCCACCACACACAGTTAATTCTATAACCAACACCAAAACAACCACTTACTGGAACTGTAATGAGTAGTAGGACGAAGATTGAGAGACCCACAGTGGCGAACACCATGGCTACTAGAAGCAAGGGCGTAGGGCACGTCATCGGGGCCTCTCACATCACAGGCGGACATGCAGGTGCACTGGAGGTGCATAGCGCGCGGAATGGTTATTTTTAGAGTCCTGCGCCATCTAGCTGGGACGCGGGACCGCGCGGGACTGAGCGGGGAGGCGTGTCCGGCGGGCCTATTCGGGGAGGGTGGGCTTTCTTGTTTCTGAATCGGGGAGGTTAGGGGCAAAACTTTGAGTAGGCGTGGGTATATTTATGACTAAACGTACATCTGAAGATGTGAGCAGTCATAAGTATACTGGTATAACACACACATGATACCTACTCTTTGCTTTCATAGATAATTGTTACTTTATGTTCGAATATTATTAAGAAACACTATTACTTAGCGAATTAAATTAATTGAAAGTAAAAAAACTGATCTTAACAAAATGGTTTGGACCAGAAGATGGATATCTTTAGTGTGGTAAAATAAACAAGAATATGCCGTACACCTAACTCCAAAACAACCAATCTTATTTGACCAATCTCTCTCACTCTGTGTCGTGTAAAATACATATCTCCTGGAATTATCAGGGCTCTCGCATCTCTGGTTTGCGTAGACCCCGCAAAACATAAATTCTTCGTTGTTTAGGGGCTATAAAACGTAATGTCTGCTGGATAAGGTTTAAATTATTAATGCAAATTGGGGGTCGAACTTCAAACAACTTTGTTTATTGATATTATCCTACATATCCGTGAATAAATGCCGTGACTCCGATACTAGACTTTAGTACATTACAATACAGCTGCTATTTGTCTGTAATAACTTGCCCACATTGAAAACGGGAAACAGATCGTAGCTCACCCGGACATCCTTGGTCTAGGTATCCTATATTTGATCCAGCTCAGATTTATGATGACGCACTTGCATTCGACGCACAAAGTTGCAGCTACGTTGCTACGGGGCGTAGCGCGTAGCAACGAGCTACGTAGCGTAGCTGAAAATAAATCTCGCCGGGTTTGACTATTTCATATTTGAAATCATGGAAGTTGGATATATGCGAATGGGTGTTGAAAAGTTTGTATCTTGAACTTCGTTTTATATCTTTTTAATTGTTTTTGTTGTAGTAAATTCGTAACGTACGTAACTACCTCCATGAAACAGTTATATTTTTTTTCTACGAGGCTTGTTTAAGTTTTTATATAAATACGTATGTCCTTGTTCAGCTTCGAAAATGTACATTTTCGCGTAGACTAAGATGGAGTCCGTACCCCCTAAGCCCCCCACTTATATTATATACGCCCATGGTAGGTAACTTCGATCAACAATGTACCTACGTACTTACTTATAATTCTGAGCCCGCAGCTTTTAGAAGGGAGAGTAGACTTAGGTACATTTATTACATACTTTAGTGTGGTGGAGGCAATAAACGTAGCAGACTCCTTGTTTGCTTCATAACGTCGCCAGTCTCTAGGTCAAGGCGATAAAAGGTCAATCGCGAATCGGCCTTCAGAAGGTTCCGTATATCCTTTGTTCTCATAATATTGAATTGTGATTATTTGAGAATGTATTATGTAAGTTATTACATTCTCAACTAACAATCACAGCCAAAGTGGTTTCTGATATACACGAAATAATAAAATATTAGACTAGCCATCACGCAGTTGCATTCCCTGTAGGTTTGCATTATAAAAGGCATAGGTATAATATCTGGTGAAGGCCGCGGGATGCGGAGTGTGGAGAGAATTTCATTTATCTGAAAGACGGTGATATTTTTAAGATTGTGACTTACCTTGCTTGCTTACTCTTTTTCCGAAGGGGTTTACCAACACCAAAGTAAAATACTTTACTCTGCCCTTACTGGTGGCGCGGACTCATTCTAACATTGCTTCTTAGTTATTTTTGACCCACTGACCAAAACAGAGGGGTGTTAGAAGATTGACTTATGTTTCTGTATGATGTATGTCTGTTCGCTAGTAGCTCCCAAACGGCTGAACCGATTTTGATTTAGTTTAAGCGTGTGTCCTTAGCTATGGTTTAAGAAAATCTGTCGGGCCGTTTGTTTGGAATTTTATAAATTTTTAATTTAATCTAATGTTTTAGGTATTTAATTATAATTTACATAAAAGCAGAAATAATTACATTTTATTATAATATGATATTTACTCACTGCCAGGTTACGTGGGATTGTAATAAAAACTGAAATTCCACAATAATTTTATCATTTATTGTGATACATCGCAGTTATCGTACACGATATAAATAACACAGACATTAATATTGTTCAATCAATATGCAACCACAAATTAGTCTTGAGTAGTTGTCGACTTGAACATATTATTTCACAGACAACAAATAGGTACCTACCTAATATGAAACATCGGGAATATCTGAACGTACGTGAGTCATGGATATTTTTTAAGAAATGAATAATTCTTACCCAACTGCGCAAGAAAGAGGAAAATGTTTTAAACATTATGTTGACATCTTATAAAAAATACAATGTTCGAACTAAAGTTTATAATATAATTTGATAATTTACAATATATTTATTATTTATTTATTAAACAAAAACAAAAAGTATTTTTTATTTATTCTGTGAGTGTCTCCAAGAGATATTTTCCATTTTCTCCAAGAGATATATGCCCTTATATACAAAATTACACAATAATGACGATTATTTTAAATCACGACGCCAATAGAGTGAAGTGAGGCTATTTTAGAACCCATTAACAAGGTACATTACACATCTAGGGAAGTAAAATAAGAAATGTCTCATATCACATGTAATTGTCGACCGAGGCGAAGCGTTTCCGAACGTACTCTTTGGTCAGCTGATAACTGTCTTTTTGCTTCTATTCTCAGTTTTGCATATTCATTTTTGTAACGGTACCAAACTAGGTGAAAATACTTTATATCCCTTCATTTTCATACCTATCTCAGCTTTATTGACTGACTTTCAATAAGTTGACCTATAAGCATTAAATAAAAACTTTTTAATTTCACGTAGCATCTGCTGCTCTTGCTATGATCAAGCTTTGACTGGACCATGAGAGCAAACTTTCCGCACTAGTTGGCCACCCCATTGGCAAGTGCGGTAGCATCTGCTACTGTTGATTCGTGGTTAAACCGGTTACGACTGCACCACGTGACTTAGCTTTGGGAGCAAACATTCCACACTAATTGGCCACCCCATGGGCAAGTGCGCTAGCATCTGCTGCTCTTGGTACGTGGTCAAACCGGTTACGACGGCACCACGTAACTCAGCTTTGGGAGCAAACATTCCACACTAATTGGCCACCCCATTGGCAAGTCAGATAGCATATGCTACTCTTGCTTCGTGGTTAAACCGGTTACGACGGCACCACGTAACTCAGCTTTGGGAGCAAACATTCCACACTAATTGGCCACCCCATTGGCAAGTGCGGTAGCATCTGCTGCTCTTGGTACGTGGTTAAACCGGTTACGACGGCACCACGTAACTCAGCTTTGGGAGCAAACATTCCACACTAATTGGCCACCCCATTGGCAAGTCAGATAGCATATGCTACTCTTGCTTCGTGGTTAAACCGGTTACGACGGCACCACGTAACTCAGCTTTGGGAGCAAACATTCCACACTAATTGGCCACCCCATTGGCAAGTGCGGTAGCATCTGCTGCTCTTGGTACGTGGTTAAACCGGTTACGACGGCACCACGTAACTCAGCTTTGGGAGCAAACATTCCACACTAATTGGCCAAACCATTGGCAAGTCAGATAGCATATGCTACTCTTGCTTCGTGGTTAAACCGGTTACGACGGCACCACGTAACTCAGCTTTGGGAGCAAACATTCCACACTAATTGGCCACCCCATTGGCAAGTGCGGTAGCATCTGCTGCTCTTGGTACGTGGTTAAACCGGTTACGACGGCACCACGTGACTCAGCTTTGGGAGCAAACATTCCACACTAATTGGCCACCTCATTGGCAAGTGCGGTAGCATCTGCTGCTCTTGGTACGTGGTTAAACCGGTTACGACGGCACCACGTAACTCAGCTTTGGGAGCAAACATTCCACACTAATTGGCCACCCCATTGGCAAGTCAGATAGCATATGCTACTCTTGCTTCGTGGTTAAACCGGTTACGACGGCACCACGTAACTCAGCTTTGGGAGCAAACATTCCACACTAATTGGCCACCCCATTGGCAAGTCCCGTTATCCTTTCGAGCATGTCCACTATCCTTGAGAGCACGTCGGCCTGCCTGGCGATGGCCTCGGCCTGTCTGTCCGTCGCCGTCACGTACCGGTCGAGAGTCACCGCGATGTTTTCCAGCATCTTCCCCTGCCTAGTGGCCTCCTCCTTCGACGCTTCTAGAGACGAAAGCCGGGAGAGGATTTCTGTTTTTAGTTCTGTTGAAATTAAAAAAAAATAAAATTGTAGTAATAACATGCCATTTGGAAAAGTAGACCGATCGGGAATTATACATACCAGTATCATCAGGAAACATCTGAACTCTTCTTCTTTTGATTGCACCTGTAAATAGAATTTTATCATGGCTTTATTAAATTCAAAAACATTATAATAAATTTTTATATCAAGATGGAAGAGTGAAAGTGTACTGAGATTACCATGTTTATGCACTGTATCTTCATCATCGCCTGTAGAATTCCTCTTCCCATCTCGGAATTCCCTAACATACTCTGTCACATAGACTGTGGGATGGTCCTCTTTTTCTTCAGGGTCCTGTGCTTCCTGGTCGTCATGGCTCTTTTCTTCGGATTCCTCTGCATCGTGGTCATCATGGCTCTCGTCGCTTGACGACAAAGGGTCCACTTCAGCGATGCTACCTATTTCCTGGACATTGGAATTAGGAACATTATTTTTGATTAGCCTATACTTTATACCACTGAAAAGCAATTTCGTTATTATTATGATTATAAAATTATGAAGTATGTGTGTGTGTCTATGTAAAGTCAAAGCACAAGAAACTGACAAGTATTAATGAGATAAAAAGAGCCTATTTCTTAGACTGATGTAAAAGCTACTCGCAGCGCCCCCAGTTTCACCCGCGTCCAGTGGCTGTAGGAATACGGGGATAAAATATAGCCTATGTTACTCTAACCTAATTATGTAGTGTTCCATTAGTGAAATAATTTTTAAAATTGATTTACTGGTTTAGTCGTGAAAGCGTAACAAACAAACAAAGTTGCTTTGGCATTTATAAAGCCCAGTTTCCACTGCAACCAGAGCGACCTATTAATGAATTCTTTCATCTTGCAAGAGAATACTCCTTACATGATTGTGTTTCCAGCGACAAAGAGTCGAAACCTATTTCAAGTCTGCTTTGTTTAGTTATTTGCTATTTCTGGCTCATTACTCATCTGTGGAAACCATATTTAATATTTAGGCTATTACTGTAAAATTTCATTATTATCTGTTAATTTTTTTGTATAAAGAAGTAACAATCATCTATGTATCCTCACAAATTTTCACATTTTTAATAAATTTAATAATAGTAAGATGTGGATGGTAGTAATAATGGATGGAAAGTGGTAGCAAGTGGTAGTCTATTCTCCATATCCCGGTGGGAAGAAGGTGTGAGCATTGGGGCTTAAATGCAAGTTTATCAGAATCACTTACAATTGAAGAACTCTTCGATTCCACCTCCGAGGTGTCTTTCTCACAAATAGAGAGGAGCCGCGTCTCCATCTTGGATAGCTCTGTTGCACCCTCAATTGATGTTTTACCAGCTTTCCTTTTGGTATTTGATCTCCAGTCTCTTAATGCCTGAAACATTACAAAATTATTATTATTATTATTATTTATAATACACTAGCAGCACTTGGTGCTGATATGTGTATACTATTGCACTTGTGTTAGTAAGTGTTTATCAAGTCTGTTTTTAAATGAGTTCACTGATCGAGCACTGATCACATTTAATTGTTTATTAATCTAATTCAGTGTAAAGTGTAATCTATATTATTAAAAGTCTAGCAAGCAGTCAAACAAAACTGATAAATGCTTGTATTCAGGTGTTCTCCACTCAAGCTTTCTCATTACAATATTTGTCTAATTTATTTTTTAATTGATTAACATTTAGTGCTTAGACCACCTTCTTTTGGTGGTTTATTCCATGATCTGACCACTCCAGAAATGTCCTATAAATTTACTATAATGCAAATTTTAAAATGAATAAACAAAATATGAGAAAATGATGGTTGGTACATTTTCCATGGTAAATCATCATTTTTTTAAAGTTACTGATTTGACTGGTAGAACTACTTGAAAACCCATACTTATTTCAGTGCTGTGCATAGTCTATAATTATGCTGCTACCACCTATGTGCATGTTGCATTCATTGCAACAGATGTTTAGTAAAAAAATAAAATATGATAAACTTATAAATAAAAATAAAATTTTATTACTCTTTAATAAATACTAATTGGTACCCAAAGAGATTTAAATATAATAGGGCATAGAGGGGACAAAGCGAGGAAAATTTGAAGTCAAAAGTTATTCAAAGTGGAATAAGTCTAGTACAATTTCGACAGAATGACAGCTCGCGTTCATACTAACTGACATGACAAGGACATGACGCTTAGGCTTCAAAGTTTTGTATGAAAATATTCCCAATGCCCCCTCTATGCTTTTACTTTTAAATCTCTTTGTTGGTACCCAACCCATCAAGCTCTGTCTAATAGTTTGGGACCAAATAAGCATGTGTGATCTGTACCTGTTGCCATTTCCTAACACTCTTGAAACATCCTTTTTCGACTGCATTAAGCATTTTGGAAACCCTCTCCCATTTTTCCATATAGAAAATTCTCCCATTTCTGCTGCTGTTTCTGGCAGTCATGAGTGTTGGGTCTTTCTCTATTTCGTCTAGAAGTAAGATCATCTGCTCTGACGACATCTTTTTCTTGTCGCAGTTGGTCTGATTACATGAAAACAATATTCGTATTGAATCGAGGTTCTACATTATTAAATAGGTAAATAATGTTTTTGGCCATTACAATCTCTATGTATTTTTCTACTTACTTTTTTATGGCGTTTCTGGTCCATGTTTACGTTGGTTTAGTAAACAAGAGGATAATTATCCCGGATGCAAAGTGTACTTGTTCGTAGTTAGCAGCTATAGTGAAGGACTATGTATCAGTCAGCGATTTCACTAGGTACCTTCACCATTTATTTGTATTGTTTGTTTGAAGCTAGTTTTTCATGGTTTTATTTCCTTGCAAACAGGGATAAGGTCATCCATTTATTTGATTTATTTTATACTGTTTCACTCACAGCACTTTACTCCACAGAACACTATTCACAGAGTACCACAGACCAGCAGAGTACATTATTATATAATATGAGACACTATCCAGTTGAGCGCCTACGTAAGCATAGTTACGAAAAAAAAAGGACCGTCTAGCGCCCACGTAACTATAGTTACTTAGCTGACTTGTCCCCGAAAAACATTTTTTATAAATGGTAACTCTAAGGTAGCTTCTCACAACTGCTACTAGATGACTCTCTATTAAATTTTGTATCTTACTTAATGCCTTTGCTTACACAAAAGCATAGAGTTTAAAAAAAATCTTAAAATAAAAAAATGTGAAGTGCGGATTTTGTGACGTATTATATTTCTGCCTTCGTGTCCGAACCGAGTCCTAAATTTACTTATAGATATATGTGTCTCTAGTGATCGTCATTCACACGGATTTCAAAGCTTAGTATTATTTTAAAAAATAAAAGCATTTTTCAGTCTGGCAAAACATATGTCACCCGTTTCCGTCAAAGTCCGCCATAAGTCATTACGTGTTTCCGTGTTCGTTGTTCACTACGGTAAATTTTATAAAATTGTTTTTTCAGGTTTTAAAAGACTTCAATATGCTGAAATGGAAAAATGAAGACTTGCAGGAACTCCGTGAGGATATTGAAACGTTACTCAAGACATTATAAGAGAGGACAGATGCTGATCAGCACGATTTCGTGCGATAGAAATAATTGATGGGCTTGCACCATCCTCGTCGTCTAAGCTGTCGAGAGTCAGTCACAAGTTGTGTGGAAGATAACAAGAGATAGAAATGAGAGAATATCCAGACGAGGATAATTTTCTGAAAATAACACGAACTGCTCCACATAAATTCACATGTTACACAACTGTCTACAAGAGGTTGTCGAATTGCATTCTCACTTCTGCTAATTGGGTGCTACGCATTGCCTGCAGGGCTCCAGCTCTCACCCTTGACACCTCGATCACGCGTTACGCACTGCCTTAGGGGTTGTTGCTATCGCTGATCAGAGCACCAAAGCTCTTCCTGCTGCGGAGTTAACCTCGTTAACACCACAGTTCAGGAGGTAGGGTTAGCCTACGGGGCCTCGTCCCTACGGCGACACTCTGACCGACATTTTGAATCATGGATCTGTATCACTATTACTGGAGCCACAGTTCAACAGGTAGTGTTAGCCCAAGGGGCATCGTCCCTAGGGCGACACTGACCGAAATTTTGCATCAGGGAGCTGTATCACTATCACTGGGGTCACAGCTGAAAAGATAAAGTTAGCCTAAGGGGCATCGTCCCTAAGGCGACACTTTGACGCAACTTCTGCGTCATGGAGCCGAATCATAATTACTGGAGCTGCATGAAGACGAAACTAAACTAAAAAGTTGCCTACAAGTTGAAACTGACTATGTATGTACCTACTTGGTTAATAAGTTTGAGTATGTGGCGGTTATAACTAATCTTTTTTTTCTCATAATGTATACTTTACTTCCATTAGGAGTATAGTGAGAGATTCTGTAAAGGCAGGATGTTATTTTGCTGATGCTGGAAACAACAATTATTATTTCGGAAAAATAATAACAATCTCACGCCTTTTATCCGCGATGGGGTAGGTAAAGGTATTCCATTTCTGGATATACTTACCCACTTTTCACGAGATATTCTTTGGACCTTTATTTATTTCGAAAAGAAATAAAATATTAATAATAAATATATATATCTATATATATAGGTATTTAGATGTCTAGAAGTCGAAACAAAATACTTAGGTAATATTGCAAAATCCATAAATGCATTATTTCAAGGATTAACAGCTGCTGTGAAACAATACAGGCCCGGTGCTGGCTAATGTTTTAAAGACAGCGAAAGAAACTATCCTTGAGGCAAAGGACAAAGACAAGAAAGTTCTTGTTCGGTGATACCTAATTTATTTGAAAGTATAAACCACAAATAAAATAAGCAAAAACAGCTTAGAATTGCGACATCAGACACCACAACAGATGATCTTCAAAGTAAGATTCACCAACAACAAACCCAAATCAGATACTTTAAACTGAAGGGCCCGCCTCCACAGCCACAACAGATGATCTTCAAAGTAAGATTCACCAACAACAAACCCAAATCAGATACTTTAAACTGAAGGGCCCGCCTCCACAGCCACAGCAGATGAGACTACAAGTTGAGTGGCGGCTGGTGGGCAAAGACCTCAGCTGCAGCAGACAAATACACAAAAATCATCGCTAAAGGTCAATTTATCACTGTGCTGTGGAGGACTTTAACTATTCATTATAACTGGAGGAAAACACTCAGGATAAAGTGAATCTGTCTTACATTTCGGGATACAGCATTCCTTTAGGAAAGCCTCTGAAACAATGACTAAATATAGGTATATAATCAATCAGGTACCTAATTCATACAATAACCAGATGCATACTATACCTACAGAGATCTTGAGACTCTTAGAAGGTGAAGGAATCTCACGTTGTGGCCCACATTCTAATAAAAAAAATTTCTAAGGTATTTCTAGTACATGCCAAAACCAAATAACTCTTTCAAAGTCATAATTAAACTCAAAAAATTGAAAAAATAAATAAATACATACAAAACCATTTCAAGTTGGAAGATGTAAGATCTATCATTAGTTTAATGAATCCAGTGATGTCCAGCATTTATTTAAAGGTTACATATTTCTTAATAGGTAACTACTTATTCATAAAGATGACATATTACAATAAAATTTTAGATTTGTTCTTTGGGATGGTTTGTTTGTATTATATAAATTAATTTTCACCCATTGGGCCTGAACACAGTACCTACCATATCTGGTAATCAAGTTAATAAAACAAGCAAGATTTGCAAATTTTTAGGATTCTTAATTCTGATGGATTTTCTATAAGAATGTTTGACTCAAGAAAATTATTAGGTATATTAAAATATAAATTAATTTTGTTCAAACAACTATTACGACATTGTAAGACAAGAGTGATTGTTCAAATTTTTGCTACCCTTACAACAGCATACCCAGCCATTCAGTACGACTGGCTGTTGGTACATCAGAAATATTGGGCGATCGAAATATCTTGCATTATTTAAATAATGGTGATAATGATAACGATAAGGTGAGAATATAATCGAATAAGATCAATACAGTCTCGTAATTAACAAAATGTTAAAGGAGAGTAGAATATAGAAGAAACTAACATAATTACCTAGAAGTAATGGTGATAGCGTTTTTGAGTTCTTTTTCAGAAGAGCAAAGACTATCAACATTCTGAAATACTTTTTCGAATAAATAAGACAACTGCTGAATTAGACAAATAATATGGGTATTACTCAATTTGCTCACTCACGCTTACGTACGACCATGGATGTAGTAGGTATATTTGTATACATTCTTGCTTATGACGTACTTATAGTAGGAATATCTCTAGAGAAGAAATCTTGTTCCAGATTTCTCAGGTGCGAATAAAATTAAAAGATATGAATATGAATATATACATATATCTACAAATAAAAACTACTATTTACATGCAATAGTTAGAATTTAAAAATGAGTATATTTTCAAATATGCTTGCATCATATATTACCTCTAAAGAAAATTACAAGGAATCTAGAAAGCTTTATGTTAATGCAAAAAAGGATTTTAGCTGAGTATAAATACTTTGGAACAATCAACAATTTATTTATTTGCAAGAACCTAGATACTACTAGAACTAGACTAGAATCTAGAACCTAGAACCTGTTACAGGTATTTTTATTGGTTTATTAATGGATTTGCAGTAGTATTCGCACAGAAGTAAGACTCATTCTAAGAATAGGAAAAATATTTGGGTATTGATAGTGTTAGATAAAATTGTTTTGATCTAAGTTGATAGTCCAAGAAGAATTTTGGTGTACCAAAATTTCCTCGATTTCCAATGTTTAGGCCCCACTAAACTATTGGTTTACCCTTTCAGGAACCCACACTCTCTACCTATACAAGCAGCTTACTCTGGTGGCAGGCATGTATGTACATCAAGGTATTGTAAAAGTGTTCTGTGTTTCAGAGTATTGACATTTATGAAAGCAATATGATCCTGTAATGTATATACTGGTAATATTTTTTTTTTTTTCAAAAATATATTAAAAAAACATATTTTATTTGTACCTACAGTATTGTAATATCTGTGCCTAGGTATACCTAAAACGTTAGTGGTTATATTCTCTTTGGGTATACCTATATGTTGAAACTTCTGTCTAGGATATCAGTATGAAATTTTTCGCCATTTCTAAATTCAGTTAACAATTTGTGCCACACCAAACTCAGGCAGATCGGCCCTTCGTTTTATAAATTAACAAGTTAAGTCACTATTACAAGAATGTGATAATTTTACAATTGATGACAATTATGACCTAATCTGTCTAAATGCCATACTATGGGGATCATTTTTTGTGTTCGGACCATCTGAAGAGAATGTTTCATAAAGAATAAGTAAGTATATTATTATAACCATAATAAATATACAGTTCTTTACCTATAGTGTTAGCTACTGGACAATGGGTTCACTCCTACACTGTCTTCTATATATGATAACATAAATAATATTGATATATACAAACACAAAATATATTTAGCACTATAGTGTGCACGATAGAAAAGAGTACAATTTTCATCAAATCTCTGATTTGAAGTTTGAAATAGTTTTTAAAGTAATGTTTGCACAACTTTAATAAAATCCAGAAAGAATAAAAACTGCTCCATAAAAAAGTTTTCAGAATAATTGGGATTCTGCCTGCCTATTTCAAGTTCAATCCTGAAATATGTCCACTGTCCAGCCCGCACCTTACTCGATTAGTTATTTAAAATTGACTAAAAATTTACGTTCCAGTAATACTTCTGTTCCAAAGCTTCATAAAACCTTATTCAGAAAATATTCAACACAAACTTAGAGTAGATAGCTCAAAACAATAATAGCTGCAAAGACGTTTAAAGAAAAAGTTTCTTAGGAAAGAGAATGATTTTCTTCCAACCTCTTTGAATAGCTGATTGAAGGATTTATACGTATTTATGTAGACTGCAACACTTGCTACCCAAAATGTAGGCCTATAAGAAAAAGGCTCTATAATAGACCCAATAGCTAAAAGAAAGATGATTTGCTTAATTCGTACGGTTTCATTTGGCTGTAGATATATCTCTAGGTTGTTTACACCTTTTCATAGTTATCTTACACCTATTTACCCGATTGCGCAGGGTTCTTTTAATGTGTTTATTTTATTATTATTGTAGTACATACAGTGTAAGAGTTACTGATTATTTATTATTCTATAAGATACCTGTTATCTATCCAAAACCTAGCAAGTACCTTCCTAATATATGGAAATAAATAATATATTTACTTAGACATGGATGTATAATTTAGTAATATTATACTTTTTATTGTTTTATAAATAAAACAGCTTTGAACATCTATCTATAAGTAAATTTAGGACTCGGTTCGGACACGAAGGCAGAAATATAATTGATGGTCAAACGAACTTACCTTAAGTGAAGTTCGACCCATAATTATATGAGGCCTTCGTGTCCGAACTGAGTCCAGCCCTCCCAACCCTGGATCCAAAGTTTGGATCTACCCCTAAAATATTAAACTTTGAATTTAAATGACATAAGGCGGACTTTGACGGAAACGGGTGACATATGTGTTGCCAGACTGAAAAATGCTTTTATTTTTTAAAATAATACTAAGCTTTGAAATCCGTGTGAATGACGATCACTAGAGACACATATATCTATAAGTAAATTTAGGACTCGGTTCGGACACGAAGGCCTCATATAATTATGGGTCGAACTTCACTTAAGGTAAGTTCGTTTGACCATCAATTTTTTAGAGCTCTGTTCTTACCTGTTATTTTAATGTAACTATTCAATATTTATATTAGTGTTGTATATCAATGGAATCCTCAAGGTTAGTACTTCTAATTATGTAAAACTATCATATCGATATCATATTGATGCGACGACAAATCGACATGAAAAAATATGGTCGTAGCTCGTCGGTTTTTCGCATTGATTTTACAGTCTCTTTTTTTGAGAACTTTTAATTTTTAGTTGTAATTTAGTTTTTATATAAATCGATTCTGCATATTATAAGCTATCCTGGCGTAATTTTTATTGTAGCGGCCGCTCGGTGTGTTTTTCCGTGCATCGCGAACGCGGGCGCTCAAGGCATTTGTGGCTTAGCGGAGCGGACGCTCAACTGGCTATTACTCCTACCTAGCCACAGACCTGAAACTCCTAGCGGACATTACTGGTCTGTGTAGCGGACTTTACTCACACTTCAAACTTTAGTTTTAAATTAATAATGAGGCGCTAGTCATCTAGCCATCAGTCTAAATGCGATACGAATTCAAAAATGGCTTTGCTGCAGAGTCCACTTTACAAAAATACAATATTTGAGGAAAACTGTATAGAAAAAAAAGACGTGTGGCACTCGGGGACTGCCGCGGTAAAGCTATTGCATAGCATTTTGTATCAACAAGACTGCCGAAAAGAAACGACGTTAGACAATGCACGGCCTTCAAGCCATACCTCCGTGCCCGTCGGAGTGGGGAGCGTGAGGTTTTTTTTCGTTACGGAATTTCTGGATTCGGTCCCCGCGCTCAAAGCCCTCGATAGAAGCTATGCAATAGCTTAAAATAGTTTTTTCAGGATTGAAATGATTCTATGCCAGTGCAGCAGTGTGAGTCGCGTAATTACTATAGACTATGTAGGTACCGAAACTACCGAACGAAAACATTATACATTGTGGCGAGTTGTCACTTTTTCGCTGGTTATTGGACATTGGTTGGTCTGTGGCTACTTCGAAGTTGCTTCCGAGTCGGTGCATGGATCTACAAAATTATTTTTGTTACATAGGAACTGATTATGTATTTTTAAAAATTGATAACTGAATAGTGGAGAGAAAAAGATGCGCGCTGAAATATTATTAATTCTTACAATAACATTGTGTGCGCGGGCATGGGACGACGGGGACTTGGAAGTGTTCGATGCGGTCGAAGAAGTAAACCAGAATTTCTACGAATTACTTGGCGTTACACAGGTGAGAACCTTGCAAATTACTTTAATTCGCACCACGCTCCTATAAAATGCGTTTAAAGTACCTACTTTCAGTACAATAAAAAGTTAAAGAGACTATTGCTACATTGCCCAATGTCTGCGCTTTTTTTTACTATTATTATTGCTAAAGAATTGCACACCATAGCCACAGGTCTAAGTAACGTTTTTAAATCTTTCTTTTCTTTTCAGGATGCTTCTCAGCAAGAAATAAAGGTAGCATTCAAGAAGTTGACCCTAAAGCTTCACCCTGATAAGAATGACTCTCCGGATGCAGATGTTCAGTTCAGGAACCTTGTGTCCGTTCACAACGTACTTAAAGATGAAAGGAAACGGGAGAAGTAGGTTTTTTATTGATTTAATAAAAAAAATATTTACTAGCTCACCTGAAATATGTGAAATATTGGAATCTGTTTATTTAATAGGTCCAATTACACTCCAATAGGGTTGTGTCCTACCTAGTCAAATCAGTTACTTTTTACGATCTGTCAAAACGAAATTTTAGTATGGAAAATGTACTGAAATAGCAAACCGTGACGTCATAGTTTGTAGTACTCAATTGCAGCACTTTTTTGATTGATTTATTATTTTTAAATTTGCTATAATTGTAAATTGAAAATCGAAATACATATTTTGAGGTGTTTTGGGATAATCTTTTTAATGTATGACTACTCGCTATTTAATTTCGATGCTGTCAACTACCCAATTAAAACCAGTTGTGTTCCTACTGACAGACAGATGGATTAGGACTGTTAAGATAGGGCATCTTTCATTAGCTTTAAAGAGATCATAATATATTCACTGCAATATGACTACATTCCAAAATCAGTTTCTTACACAATATAATTATTATAATTATGGCTAGTAAATAGATTGCACATAAAAAGGAACCGAAAAAATTGCTCTGCTAACAGTATTGTATTCTTTACCCTTGTATTAAACCTCATACCATGAATAGACCTGAAATTATTGTGCTGTGTTAAGGATCATGTTTTGACGATAATAATTTCATTTTATTCTACAATTCCAGATACAATGAAGTCCTTAAGAATGGCCTGCCGAACTGGCGGTCGGCGGTGTACTACTACCGCCATGTGCGCAAGATGGGCCTGGCTGAGGGCACGTTCATCCTCTTCATCATCATTACCTTTGGCCAATATGCAGTCAGCTGGGCTGCGTATGCTGAGAAGAAGTTCACTGTTGTAAGTTGAGATAATAGTAAATAAAAAAAATAATTACAGTTGTATACAATGTGAGAATTTGAATGTGTTAGAATTTTATTATCAGTTTAACATCAATCAAGTTTATTTTTAAATTGTTTAATGTTATGTTCTGTATTTTACATATCCTGTAATGAGATCTTATTTAATGGAGAACACCCTGATACAGGCGTTTAGCAGTTATAAACTGCTTGCCTGATTAATAATAATAATATGACAGTCATAGTAAAATTCACTTGGCTCAGGTTTGTGAAAATCAATAACTTATACTTCGAGAAATGCTGTTGATACATATCAATAATTATTATTGGCTTCCGATTGTTGTAAGAAAATAATATGCACATTAATAATATATAGCAGCTGTTGTTATCCCAAATAAATAAATACGAAGACTAATTGTATGTTATTCCCAGTGCTTTAATTGACAACCATTGTTTTTTTGTATATAAATCAGAACTTTCAGTCTAGAATAAATAAAAATACAATTTGTATGCTAACATACTAAAAAATAACAATTTCAACAGGAACAAATATTGAACAGCAGAGGCAACAAAAAGAATTCGCGTAGAAATGGCTTCGAGACAGGCCTAGCGGAGGTGATAGAGAACCTGCCGAAACCGAGCATCAGAGACACGCTGCCGTTCCAAATCCCAAGGCTGCTTTGGTGGACTGTCACCGGCATACCCCGGGGTATCATAGAGCTCAGGCGGATGATGAAAGAGAAAGCAGAGGAAGAAAAGAGACAGAAGAAGAGGTAATTGTCTTATTATAAAAATATAAATACCTATACTGGTGAAATGTGTGTATTTCCAGAAATGGAATACCCTACCCCCGGGGATAAAAAGCATGATATCATTTTTATTATTATAATCAAATAATTATTCATGATTTCTACAATAATTAAAAGTTATCTGCCAAAATAGTTAGGTTTAAAGAACTTTATTCTCATAAGAACTTTACAGTTCACTTAAAATGAGATACAGAAATACTTATTTTAATTAAATTATTATAATTCCTACTTCTGGTGCATGACATATTCTAGTAATTTGCTTTTATACATATTTAGGTTATCACATTCCTTGATCTGGTTTGGTAAATCATTATACAGCTGTACTCCTTCAAACAAAATCGACTTTTTGCCATACCTAATTAGTTCGGACGTTAACGAGATGTAATTTGTTTTTGTTTCTTAAATTGTGAATGATTTCTATTATTTCTATAGTTAAGTAATAAAGTATTTCATAACATAAAAAAATGTGCAATTTTAGATCAGACTATCGACATTTCATCAAAATCCATTCAGTAGTTTATGCAATTGGTGAATAGAAAAAAAATTGTGTTTTGGTATCTAAATCTATAACTATCTATGCTAACGCAAAAATTTTCAAGAATTATTTCATGTACAGACACGGTCTCGTTACGGTTTTAATAAATGTATTCATCTGAGAAAAAAACTAAAAAAATTATTAATAAAACAGATTATTTATAATATATAATAATATAATCTCACGCCTTTTCATCCCCGAGGGGGTAGGCAGAGGTATTCCATTACTGGATATACCCCCATTTCACGAGATACATTGGACCCCTAAATTTATAAATTCACAATTTATTGCTTACAATTCAGCCACAATGCCTATTGTACAACCACAGAGAAGAAGAGGAGCGAGCGAGGGCGGAGCGCGAGGCGGCGGCGGCCGAGGAGGCTCGTGCTGCTCGGGCGGCAGGCAACGCCAGGCGGCGGCGCGGGTTCGTGCCTCCCGAGAGGGACTGCCTGCTCGACGCCGTCGATGAGCCCGAAAACTGCACTTCGGCCTCGCCCGTGCCCGTACGCCCGGTGAGTCACACATGTACACTACACTATTCCCTTAGAACCCGTATAGTTCCCGTTCCCGTGGGAATATGGGGATAAAATATAGCCTATGTTATTTCCTGATAATGTAGATTTTCATTAGTGAAAGAATTTTTAAAAGCGGTCGTAGTTTTTTAGTTTATTCGTTACAAACTTAGATAAAATTTTTAGAAAAAATCTTTTATCTAATGTTACAACCATACAAAAATACAAATCTTTCCTCTTTATAATATTATTGCAGATATTAGTATAGATATACCCTATCAGATACAGTGGGGCTTGATAGATCCTTTATTATCTTCCTTTCCAATTGAGCGTAAATGATATTCCATATGACATACGTATATTAATTTTCAAATCTCAATTTCAGGAATGTTAGATCTAGACAACAAATAACGCAAAATAAAAAACCTGCTACATGCAAACCGAATAATAGCTTGATGTCTTAGAAAATATCTAACGCAAAATAAAAAACCTGCTACATGCAAACCAAATAATAGCTTGGTGTCTTAGAAAATATCTTTACGCATAAACAAATGGATTTAAAGAATAGACGAGCGGTTATTGATAATATTTTCATACTACAACTTTGATCTTAAAGAGTCCTTGTTCAGTAAGTAGTACAGCAGTAGCAAGCCTAATATTGTCGAGTTGTATAGATGTATGTGTACTACGAACAAGGACTCGACTAAATTACTGGCATAGTGCGGACTAGACTAATTGTCGTAACGCTAGCAGTGTATAACGCTTCCGATCAGATATAGTAATACTTGACTGTTCAGGCTGCCCCCGTGATAACCGGTGGCCTGTGGACGGACGATGACCTGGTGGAACTGGTCCGCCTGGTGAAGAAGTACCCCGGGGGCTCCCCGGAGCGTTGGGAACGCATCGCGGAGGCCATGGGCCGCAGCGTGCCTGAGGTCACCCACATGGCGGCCAAGCTCAAGGACAACTGCTACAAGGTGCCCGGACAGGAACCCGAGCCGCCGCCGGAGGCACCTAAGAAGGTACGTCTGAATTTACAACATTTCTATTTCTGAACCCCCTAAAATTAAAAGTTAGTTGCAGGTGTCCATGGGCGACGGTAGTCACTTACCATCAGGTGAACTGTCTGCTCGTTTGCCCCCTTTTTCTTGTAAAAGAAAAAAGTTAGATTGAAACTATTGAAAGTAAATACAAAAATAGAGTACAAATATTGTGTTTTAATTTAAACTTCCGACGTTATTAGATTGTTGTAAGATTGCGCAGTAGATGGTCTTTTGGTATTTTACTTATAGGTCATCTTGTTTCCGTCTTTGTTAAACTTTTAAGCAGTCATGGATTAGATTTTTTTTTGTTAGTACCTAACCAAATTCAAATCGTTGTAGGTCCTAAATGTTGTTTCGAAATGAAAAATGACAAGAGAAACCTAAATATGATTTTATAGTAGATGGTATCATTAAATAGGCATTAGACCTATTCAATGATACCCCACTTAACATAGTTGGTCGGTTTTCATATTTTTCGCAAGATGGCGTATGGTTTTTGCCATATTGAAATTACATTATTAGCTGTCATTTTTTTAGTGACACTAGCAAGATTGAGATGAATCGATTGACGTAAGAATCACTAAATTCGACCCACGCGTTCGGTCTCTAAAGCGCTACAAAGTAACATACATATACATGGGCTGATAAACAGTAAAATTTACCGTTACCAAATTGCTTTGCATAATTTCACATCTTGTATTGTAAAAACTTTTTTCTATTTTCTTTTATTAATGAAAGCGTGTACTGTAACAACATAAACAGTTACTGTAGCATGAATATATTGATTGTGGTTTGTACGCAGGTGAAGACCCGCAAGGAAGAGGCTGGCGGTGGCGGCAACTGGTCGCAGCCGCAGCAGGCCGCGTTGGAGTCGGCGCTGGCCAAGCACCCAAAGGGCGGAGCCGGGGACCGCTGGCAGAAAATTGCCTCCGCCGTGCCAGGGAAGACCAAAGTAAGTTTCACACGACATTCATCTCCTTCATGGGCTCACAACTGTCAACGCCCAATGTATAAAAATCCTACCTTACGTATTTAGTATACATTAATTTATACATTGATCTAAAAAATCAGAGAAAACCTTTTTCAAAATTGAAGAACTAATAAGTAATAACAAACAAAAGAAATAAAGGTCATAGAACAAAAAAACTCCCTGACCACGTCAGGGGAACACTAGCTAAAATTAATAATAATAAAAAAACTGTCCAGTACAGTACGACCGTTATAACTTGGCTGCTCTGAACATATGCTCCGTCGGCGCCGCATCATGCCGCCAAATAGTCACTAAAAATATAATTGCCCAGCCACTTGCGCAACTTCAGAGCTGCCAAGTTAAAACTGCCGTACTGCACAGGAGTCCCAAAAATACGCTGGTTAAATGTGGGGTTTTTAGAGATGTTTAGCAGATCCTAGGGGATACGACAGCATATATTTTTACAGTCAAGATCACGCTAAGCTTGACACATGACTAACCGGCCCTGTATGCTATGGCGCGCAGTATAAATCAGAGTTCAGCTTAAACTAAGGTAGTATAAAGCTTGACCTTGCTCTTGACGGTACTAGCTGTTCCGCGTGATTTCATCCGCGTAAATCCCGTTCCCGTGGGAAAATTATAGTCCAAGTTACTCCCAGAAAAGTAAGCTTTCCATTGGTGTAAGAATTTTTCCTATTGATTACAAACGTACAAATCTTTCCTCTTTATATTATAATTGTGCAGATGTTGAAGTGTTATGTAGAAAATTTCATTTATTTTGGCTTATGATTGATGATCTGAGTTCTGGAAACACTCATGGAAAAAATATTTGTACTAACCATTGCTTGGTGTCCCTTCTTAAAACCCTACCTGTCCTTTCTCCAAATGCAATATCGATTTAGCAGTTTAGCCGCGAAGGAGGAACTAATAGACTATAGTTTTCTTCTATGAACTTGAATCTGAGCTTAAATTTAGGGCAGTTCGTAGGATATTAAAAATTAAAATCAAATTATTCTGGCTGAAGCTAAAATTCCAAATTTCAAGTTATCCTATGCTTCTCCATAGAATACGGAAGAAAAGGACAGAAACAAACCATAGATTGAAGAGTTACTGTCAAACATGTAAAAACCAACTAATTTGTACCTTATGAACGTGCTTATCTGTCACTTTTATCCATGACCTTGGCACATCATCGCTAAAATTGCTATACACGTGTACTTGAATAAGATGTGAATGCGTTCATAAGGTTAAATTTGGTTATTTTGACATTTGTGACATTATTATAAATAATTATAGCGCTTATGTTTGTACCTTTCCTTTCCAAAGCGGTGGTAAAGAATAGAGCTAACTGAAAATTAGGAATTTTAGCTGGTCAGCCAGAATCGAGTAAATCGTGTCCTGAAATTTACTTAAAATCTGACCAAAAAAAAGGCCATATTCACTTACCGTTCAAAAATCTGAATGTTGCTATTTTTCTATTGCAGGAGGAATGCATGCAGAGGTATAGATATTTATCAGATATGGTGAAAAAGCAGAAACAGAAAGAAGAAGAACTTAGCAAAGACGATGGGCCTGACCATACGCACAGCGAAGAGATTACCTCGTAGACGTATGACTTGTTTATTTATGTATATTATATTACACAATCATGACAATGGAATTTGATCTTTATGAATTATAACTTACGTTGTTGAGTCAAACGTTGTCAGTTTTCCTAGGCCTTATGGTATTGAGGTTTAGATAAGGTTGGAAAGTTGACAGTTAATGTATTGACACAGTATTATTGTTATGATTTTTATTGAAGGTACTTATATTTTTTGTCTTTTCTTAAAAAAAAAAATTTTCTAATACTTACTTCCGGTTTCAGCTCGTCCATTATACAAAAGTTGAAAAAGTTATGCATATTCTGTTTTTGTGTCCAATGTGTCAAAATAGTCTTATATACGAACTTCTTTAATATAAAACCTCACCTGAAAATTCGCAATGTCCATATAAGTTCAAGTATAGTATATCACTGTGATATTGTGCATTTATAAAAAAAAAACTTTAATGCGGACGCATATATTTTAGAAGGAGCATAATACGCAGCTTAAAATGGGAGGCAAATAGGCAGTCGCTAATTTGCCTAATCGCGTCCCTGTACAGTCAAGAGCACGTTAAGCTTGACACTTTGGACTTTGATCCGGCCCTGTATTCTATGGCGCGCAGTACAAATCAGAGCTCAACTTAAACTAGTAGTGTCAAGCTTGACTTGCTCTTGACTGTACCACAGATATTGTTTCGGCGGTTACTTCAGACCGATCTGTGTCAAAATGTGACAGTCGCCATAGTTATAATAGCCCTATCGCTAAAGTTACGTTAGTTAAGAAAAATTAAAGAACCGCGGTAGACCTGTTGCGGCTTAGATATGTGCACTCATTGATGTCAGATTCCAACTAAGCTCTTTCTCAAATGAAAATAACCAAGAAGTCGGAAGAAAAATGTGTCTTCTTTTTCTTCTAACGTCTTTAGAAAATAAGTTCAAAGATTAAATTCCGCATTTTGACATAATTGTGAATAGAGTGAAATATATTGTGTTGTGATTTTTTACAAATTATCTATTCTGTCCCCTTTTATTTATTGAAACTATTGAACTATCTTTATCTCTTAAATTCTTGGGTCTTATAACACGTCTCCCAACGATGAACCAGCAGATAATTAAAGATATCTATTTATTTATTTAAATCTTTCATTTGTGGTTTCAGACTGCAGATTACAACGTGTAATATGTATTATCAATGTTATAAGAGCTTATTAGCCATAATTTATTAACATTTTTTCGTTGAATCGTTAATGAGGATTGTGGAAGGTGTATGGTGTTTTGTAAAAATAATTAAACGGCATAATTTATCAACAATATAATTGTTATTTATTATTTACAAAATAAAATGATGCAATCAATAACGTCTTTGGTTTACATTCCAGTAGAACAAGGAAACACTTATTTCTTAAAAAAACATCGTATTACAACTCTCATATTTCTTCTAAATACATTGAATGTTTCGCTTCCAATATTTTATAACGAAAAGCAACGCCTAAGCGAGGGTACCCACCTAAGTGACGTAATAAGAAAATGTTTGACATATCACTAGAAAGAGACACGCGATATTGAAAAGGCACTCTCACTCTAGCGCCATCTATTGGCGAATCGGTTAAATCTATTGTCAAAATCCAATCTGGATCATTTAAGGACGGGCGACCATGGAACATGGTTCTAATAGCCATCAATAAATTAAAATAAATATGCTGTCAAGTTGTCTGTTTTGTCACAACTGCAACACTGCCATCTACTATAACAAAACCTATGTCCTTGTTCTACGAATCAGTTTGTGGATTTGTTTTGCCTATCCCTTGCGCGGCGGCGGTCTGGCGCTCGACCCAAACCGCTGGTAAATCTCGGGGATTTCATCTGCTTCGGTGACTTCTTTAGGTGCTGTTGAATAATAAAATATTTAGTATAAAGTATACTCTCCCATAGGAGGTTAGCAGAGGTGTCAGATTGCATGAAGTAGGTATCCACTTTTCCCCAGCATATTTTTCGAATCTCTAAATATGTGAGCCAATGACGTCATTAAGAACGTATTTCGTGTGTCACCTTTATCAGCTGGACATTTATTGAATCTCGTATAATGAAAATTTTAAATATTTTTATGCCTCTGCCAATCCCCAGGGGCTATTAATTGAACTTTTCCTACCTGGATATTTCCGAATGTGACCATACAAAGATAACTATTTTATACGACAAGACAATATGCATCATGTTGACAAAATACATCGTGATGATTAAAACCATCACTATGACTAAATGCACCATGATGACAAAATGCTTTATGATGACAAAATGCTGATAAAAAAAGATTTATGATGACAAAATGCGTGATGACCAAAAGCAAATGATTACATTTCACCACTATTAGTAAGTGAACAGCTGTTAACTATGTAAGTATAGATAGGTAATACCGACCTGAGCTGGTGGGCCAGGGCAGGAAGCCCCCGCCGCATCTCTGGCAGCGGCAGGCGGAAGGCGAGGCCACTCGGTGCGGTTGCTTTGAGCCGTCCTCGCAGCTGAGTTGCACCGTCAAAGGAGTATACTGCGCCGCCTGACAGCACTCGCACTTCGAGTCGTGGATGCCCGTCTCTGTGGGGAGAACAAAATGTAATAGGGTATTTATAATAATAATAATTTATTTATTTTTCAGACTTCTTAGGTCCATATAGGTTAGTAACATAACAAAGTATCTTATAGACTATGTTAATTACACAAAACAGACAAAATATTAAAATCTATGTAAGATGTTAGTACGAGTACAAATAAGGGGTCGAAAATGGCGTCAATTGCTTCGAGAAAAGGGTGGTACGGCCGTGCCGCTTTTTGTTCGACTTGGCGGGGGCACTGGCCCCCAGATATGCGTAACCTATAATATGCGTATTTGGCTGCCTAGCCACATTAGTGAGACTCTAGTGTGACGTCACATATTTTGCAATTTTACATTTTAGACATTGAATGAAAACAGAAGTTCCTTAATTAGTTTTATTTCTTTTTATAAAATCGACAAAAAACTAATATTTGAAAAAGAAAATTGGTTGTCCTGGATAATTTTACGTGATAACTTCATAAGAAAACATTGATGAAAAATTGCATACTGGAGTGGAAGAAAGATAGATGCGTCACAAGCCGAACGCTTAGATCGATCGTTCCTCTATCGCTTGTAACGTGACACTTTCGTGGGTGCAGCCGGCGTTCGTCGGATTATAAGACGTTATCACGTCAATAACAAAATATTAGATTTTGAAATGTAACATCTCAAAATGTAGGGTCATACCCCCTTGTCACAAAATGTCACAACTCGTCGACCCCCTCCCCGTTAAGCGGCCTATAAAGTAGGCCATACTCACGGTTGTTGTAGAGTGTGCCCGACTCGCAGGTGCCTCTGCACTCGCCGAAGCCCTCCAGCGGCTCCCTGTTGAGGCAGAGGCCGTGCCCCGGCAGGCGCACGCGCACCAAGCCCAGCGTCTGCGCACCGGGCAAGGACTGCGGGACGCACGTACCTGAGGGAGGAAAAATTCATTATGTCGACGAGTTATACCACGCCTCAAAGAATAAACGCAATTCCTCATACACCCCAATTAGTAAATTATGTAATATAAAAATAATATGATAATAATAATATAATAATAATAATAGCAAGTTATACTAGTTCATTTAGGGCAATAGACATAGACATAATGGCAATAGAACACATTTTGTAAAAAATGTAACTGTTTCTACCTACATATATCTCTATACTAAATTGCACCATAATAATCATCTAACTACAAAGTAGTCTACTTTGAATAAATGCATTTTGAGTTTGAATAGAAAAACTACCTACCAAAATCAACAAAAATACAAATAATACTAAACTTTTTTCTCTCTATCCATCCCCTTACGGCATGAAATTAAATGTTACGCTTCAAAAAGAGCAGCGTAAAGGCTGCTACACACTATGCCGGCGGCACGGCGCCGCCGGCCATGTCGCCGGCAATGTTGCACAAGCCGAGCGTACAACACTACCGGTCTACCCGGCAGACAACTTGAAAATGATGCCACAGATCAGACAATGATGCTCTACGGCAGCCAGCGGCAAGTGCCAGCGACCTGAATAACCGGCGGCATAACCGCGCGGCACAAACCCGCCGGCTGTGCCGCCGGCATAGTGTGTAGCAGCCTTTAGAAACGTATGGATAAGACGCAAAACTTACTGAGCGCACTGGGCTTCTCCTGGCAAACCTGGCAGCAGGTCTCGTTGACTAGGTCCTCGGGGGCGCAGGCAGACACGTCGGGACACGCGCGGTGCGCCGCAGATACAGAAACCTCATCCCCGATGCGGTCGCACGAGTAAGTCGTGCAGTTATCCGGGGAGGTCCATGTTGTGCCTGTGGTGTAGGAAGATGGTACAGAAAGAGCGGGTTACCAAATAAAAAAAAATAAAAGCTGGTAGAGCTTGACACATTGGACTTTGTAACGTTCTTATTACAATCGTTTTAGAGGTCAGACTCGCACTACAAGTGTAAAGCTTCATGTGCTCTTGACTCCTTATGAAAAGAAGATTTTGTGAAGTAATGACATAATAACACCGTCTATTTATAAAAATATATTAATCTTTATTTATACTTCTATACATTGTTTTTTAATACAATAATAATTAAATTAAAGTTAATTAAATAACCCGCCCCTAATCGTTCCCGGTGCAAAGGTGCTCATCACGCTGGCCGCGTTTCCGCGCTGGATTTCGATGGCCAGCCTCTGCACCAGGAACGATCCGGCACGGGAGTCCGTCTATTATAATAAATTCTTGCAGTGCGACACTATTGTGACGTCATCAGTTACCCCTCCCGCCCAGAGCATCTATATCAGGAACCGTCTCAGTTAAGTGACCATGTAAGTAGTAAACATGTAGTTTACATAAACGGAAAATCATGACGGTTTATTATACTGAATTTATAGTGGTTGTTTTCCCGCGGCATAACGATTTGTCCTCAGTATTATAGGCACTATCGAATTATTTCGTTAAACTAAAAAAAATTAACTTAAAAGCATGAGAAATATATGACAGATTAAAATGAGGCAGAGGAGGGCCGCGGCAGCGCAGTCTTTGACCTGTCGCTTGTCAGCTGACTGTTTGTGGTTTTGTTACATCATGAGGCGGCTTTACGGGCCTGGTAGTACCTACAGTTACTGTGTGAGGTACTAAAATTTTTACGCTTTCTGATAACAACCAATAATTATTACATGGAAAATATTTACAACAGGCTTCGTAAAAGTTAAAAATATTTTCATCTTATACAATGCACCACATGCTTTGTCAAATTCAAATACTTTGAATATTTAATTATTCTAATATTAAATTATTAGAGTTCGTAACAAGTTTTGTCCATTTTTTGGCGTGATAACGTCTTATAAAACGATGAACCCCGGCTGCACGCACTAAAAAGTGTCTCGCTCCGCCTGAGCCTGAGCCTGAGCGTGCAAGCGAGAGCGCGGAACAAGCGATAGAGAGGCGCGATCGGCCTAAGCTTTCGGACTGTAACGCAACTATTTCTTATGACGTTATCACGTAAAGTTATCGTCCGTAAACTGACTTCAGACAACCAATGTTTTTTTAGTTTAACTTCGATAGTACTGCTCCATTCGCTAAAAATTCACCCTGTTTGCAAAGTATCATCTGTTCCTACCTGGTCGCCTCAGCTCCCCCTTGACGAGGCAGGCGTCAACTTGGCAGTGGCCACAGCAGCGGCCTTTCAGCGGCGGCTCGTAGGCCCATCCCAGGGCGCACCACTTAGTGCACTGCTCGACCACTTCCAACTGCGTCAGTCGCCCGGACACGTCGCGGCCACACGTCACGTTCTTGCACGGGTCTGGTGATCGCCATGTTTGACCCTCCTGAGGGGAAAGATGTATAGTAGAGGAAAATTGTCAGAACTTTACTGAACCAAAATGTGGTCCCATTTTGGTTCAGTTATCCGGTCCGGTTCAGTCCGGGAAGCACCAGCTTTCAAATAAATAATAATAATCAAAATCGGTCGATCCCGTCCAAAGTTCTGAGGTAACAAACATACAAAAAAAACCAGTCGAATTGATAACCTCCTCCTTTTTTGAAGTCGGTTGAAAAAAACCATTAACACTCCTATTCTCAACCGATGAGTCACCTGGTAGATGTCGTTCCCGACGCGGCAGGCCACCGGCTCCTGTTGAGCGCAGCACTGGCCGGGCACCTTCTTTTCTTCGACCACGAACTGCTTCTTCACCGCATCTGGTACTTCTGGGCAGTTCTCGTCGGAGCTCTGGACTTGCAGCTGTTGGAGATACGTAAGATTTGATATTAGTTTATTGGAAAATATAATTTTAAAATACTCAGGGTGAAGGTGAACTCCAGGATGGTAAATTTTCTACTATTTGCAGTGCTGCAAGCGTTTCACACAAACATAAGACTTTTATATCACACTATAATTTGTAATGTTATGCCATTATAATAATGTAGTTATAATAATTATAGTTTATATTGATAAACCTGTTGGCAAACCTAATAAAGAAATAAATATATTCATGGCATTTAAATGCACTAAATATAATACTTTTCATTAAAAGTGACTGTGTACTTTATATCCTCGCACCATTAACCGTGGTGCTGACATCTATAACTCAGGTTTTACCTATTTTAGATATCAGCTGTTCCTTCCTTCTGCACACTAACTTTAACTACCCGAACTGAATAGTACCTAACCTACTCATGTGAAATACAAATTCTACATAAATTTAGGTTTTCGTAAATAAAGAACTTACTTCCATTTTAGTTGTATCACTGTCACGTCTATGTATTTAACTTTTATCAATGAAAAATAAATAATTACTGACCGTCCCGTTGGCGTTGGTGCATGTGTAGTTGGTGCACCAGTCGCTGGAGGTCCACCTGGAGCCGATGGGGTGCTCGCTGCCCTCCACCACGCACGCCACGGGCTGGCACTTGCCACAGCACTGCCCGCTCCTCGGGGGCGCCGGCGTGTATTGCCAGCCCTGGGGAACGGGGAGGAGGGATGATTAGTGTCTCCTACACATCACTTGGCACTGACTATAGAGATCTGTTACTGAACTGTATGCGTATCACGTATATGTAAAATCCGAGTCAGAAGCTCTAAATAATGTAAACAAATATTTCTTTGGTTTGCAAATTTTTATTAAATGAATAATAATAATAATGCTGGGACACAAGTCAGACACGGTTATTTAGTCCCAAACTAGGCAGAGCCTGTACTATGGGTACTAAACAACTAATATACGTACTTAAATAAATATGAAACAACCAGACACGAAGCCAACAGACATGTTCATGCACAAAAATGTTGGCCTCGAGCGGGGATCGAACCCGCGATCTCGACCACCTCCGACCAACTGAGCCAACAGGCCCGAATCAAGAGAGATAGTAGGTGGAAATCCAACAAAGTTGTTGGTACTTGGAGATAGTTGGTACAATACGATAGCGAAAAGCAAACGAAATTATGTAACCCAATTTAGTATTAAGTAACAATTGATTAAAAGAATATTGTGTTGAGGAGTTTCTTGCCCCGCTTCTTCTCCTCAACCATACATGCTGAAGCGGTGGAGTTGAAATGACGTTCAATAAGTGGACTTGTAAGTTCCTATTTTGAATAAAACATTTTGACTTTGACTTTGAGATAAGAATATTGCTGACCTGGTCGCAGTCGGTGTGGCAGGTCTGCACTTTGGTGACCTTCTCCAGGCGGCCCTCTTCCAGCTGCACGCAGCGGTACGACTCGCACACGTCGTACGGGGACGTCCAGTTCTCGCCAACCTGCCATAGAGTTGATGAGGACTAACGTCGAAGTAAAGCCGGATATTCGCAGTACAATCGCGCGTCTACGAGGCAGCTCGTAGAAATTGGGTATTTGACTGTATCAAAATTAAATTGTGAGTAATCATTCAATCAATTAAAAAGATTTTCCCAAAATAATTCACATTAAATTCACATTTCACGAGATATATTGGACCTCTAAACGTGATAGGTGGTGAGCCCATCGCCGGACCGGGTCTGTTTACACATTTTCCTCACGATGTTTTCCTTCACCGTCGAGCTAGTGATAAATATGTACATAAGTTTTCGAAAACTCATTGGTACATGACAGTATTCAAAAAATATCTAAAAATGTATTTCGATTTTCATTTTACAATTATAATAAATTTTTAAATAATATAACAAAAAAAGTGATGCAATTAAGAACTAAAAATAATGACGTCACAACTTAGAATTCAGTACATTTTCCATAGTAAATTTTCGTTTTGACACATAAAAAGTAAGTCGTTGGACTATACAGTCAAATACTGTTCGGTTGAGTGCATTATGTCCAATTTCAAAATGTCCAGTGGGCTCAAAATGTCAAATTCTCAGAATATCCAAATCTTAAAGTGTCCAATTAGCAAATGGTTCAATTCGCACATTGAGAAATTCAAATATCAGTTGTTATTTTTTCACTTTGATTGAACGCCCCGTTGTTCAAGTACACTTGAATAACATGTATGCATGTTACGAAAAGTATCCGAATAGTCATACGGGCAGACACAGTCCGAGCGCGCTCGTACAGTGAAAACCCAGACTTAACTACCGCTGTTGTGTGTGTTGGACCGCGGTCCAACGGTTGATGTTGCTCAGTTGTATACTTCGATAGCGGGGTTTAGAACTTGGCCGTCTATGGCTTTTTTAGTTAAAAAAAGTCAAAAATAATTTATTATCTGTAGGTACAAAAAGTACACTTAGAAAATGTCAATAGTCTAATAACAAGTCACTCTAAACACGTCCATGAAGATTGTCTAAATGTAAACAGCAGCCCATCTCCACCGAGTTGGTTCCAAATGCAGTACCCCGACAAGAACCAGCAAGAAACAAGGGCTCAAGGTTAGTTCTGCGTAGTGTTGTAGATAAATAAATAATAAAATTTATTTAAAAATGCAAATGACCCTTAAATCAAAACATTATATTACGTTACAATGATGCTCAATAGATGTCTCTACGTACCCTGTAAACGTTGTCTCCGTCCCTGCAGGCCACCTGCACGGGCACGGGGCAGCAGGCGAAGGGCACCGGCCTCGGCTCCACCACGAACTGCTCGCCTTGAGGGATGGGCGCGCACTCGCTCACGGCGCAGCTGGCCACGCCTGCCGACCCCCCGGGGGACAAGGCGCAGCGGCACGAGCGGCACGGGCCGTCCAGCCAGACCGCGTCCAGCTGATTAGAAGATAAGTGGTTGATAGCATTAGCCAATGTAGTAAACGACTCTATCGAAATTAAATTAAGACTATTGGTCAGACCATTTATTCAAAAGATCCTAAAAACTTATTTTCATTTTACAATTATCTACTATATAAAAATAAGTCGGGTTTTCCTTCATGACGATATAACTCCAGAACTGACGAACTGATTTCCACGGTTTTGCATTCGTTGGAAAGGTCTCGGGCTCCGTGAGGTTTATAGCAAAGAAAATTCAGCATTGCACCCGTGCGAAGCCGGGGCGGGTCGCTAGTTATAGATAATTTTAAAATTACTAAAACTAATTTTAAAAGCTAATAAAACATGACGTCATAGGTTCTTATGTCAGTTCATTTTCCGTAGTAAATTTTCGTTTTAAACAAAAACTGATTTAAATAGACCATCAAATCACTCTATCAGTGATTAAAAAACATTATCTTAACACATCAATTATGTTGTCCCAAACTAGGCAGGTCCTGATGAACATACTTAGATAATTATTAAACGATACATCATCACTACGTATAAAACAAAGTCGCTTTCTCTGTCCCTATATCCCTATGTCCTTATGTCCCTTTGTATGCTTAAATCTTTAAAATTACGCAACGGATTTTGATGCGGTTTTTTTTAATAGATAGAGTGATTCAAGAGGAAGGTTTTAGTATAAGCATTGCACCCGTGCGAAGTCGGGGCGGGTCGCTAGTTAAATATAAACATAACTTACATCCTTTAATAGCACTTGAGGCGTAGCTCTGGGTTTCTCTCCGCCTTTAGAAGCCGCTTCCCATTCTAGCGTCACAATGCATTTGTCTTTCGGCAGCTCTGGATAATAAAAGTAAAATACTCCACAATTATAAACAAAAAAATTACAACTCTTATTTAATGCACTAACAAAATTAAACGTAACAAACGTTAGTTTTTTAGTTAACAATTTTTGTAACAAATAACAATTGTTTAAATATAAGCATGAACAATCTTTTTTAAAATTAAATATTGATCTTATATCCCGTCTTAAAATACAATCTCTTTTTAAAATTTCATTGAGATACGTTCAGCTATGAAGAAGTGACAAACAAACAGTTATTTCCACATTTAAAATTTTCTAAAGAGTACAAAACCGATTTCAATGAACAGCACTAAAAATATCATCGATGTATATAGTTTTTTGACCTTTGCTGAGTTTTAAAAACTGCTCCACCGATTTCGATAAATTTAAGTGGGACCAACTACCGAACGAAAAAATAATAATCAAAATCGGTTCATAATTGGCGGAATAATAGCGTAACAAAAACGAATTGAGAACCATTTTGAAGTCTGTTCAAAAATAACCGTAATTCCCCTCATTCCTCACTCACCGCACGTGTACTGGGGACAGCAGTGTCCGCTGCGGTCGTCCTTCCTCAGCGTGTGGTACTTCTCGCAGAGGGGAGGAGCGGGGCAGGAGGCAAGGCGGCAGACCATGCGCACGCGCGGACAGCAACCGCTCTCGTCGACTTCCCTCTCCATGCCCGGTTCTAGGATGTCCACTTCGTTCGCGGTCGGGATTGGCTCGCACTCGCTTGATGGCTTGCATTCTGTTGCACAATGGATACCATTTTTTTAGTATTTTGATAAATATGTACGTAAGTTCAAAAAAACAATGTGTACCGGTACATGTCCTGACCCCGAATTTAACAAGGGCTATGGGTTCAGTTCCACCAGACGTTTTACTGTTAGAAATTATGTGAATACGAAAAAGGCCGAATAGACTCCCGACATCCTTTGCTTTGACATATATGCTTCTTCTATAATCTTATTCAAGTTATATAGAAAGCATCTGATGATAATGTCATTACACTAGACATAGCGAAAAAAATATAAATTCCTTTACTTAAAAAAAAAGGGTACGAAAAATACAATCTATTGTTTAAACGTAAGAACAAGTAATATAATACTATAAGGTTTTTTATTTATTTATGAGGTACTTACAAAAACTCAAAAACAATGGGGGGTTTTTCTTTTTTGTTTTTTTTACTCTTCTCTGTTCTCTGGATAGATGGCACTGAACTTGCTAAGTTACTGCTAGAAACGGAACGTCACATCATTTTTTTGATATCGTAAAACGAAACGTATATAAAAGTAAATGTCACTGTCACACACATCACAATGACATTTTGTTTTTGAAAGTAAATAAATCTCAGTTATCTCAGCTAAGTTCCATTTTTTCCATGCCATACTAGCTATAAATAATAATTTATATATAAATATATGATTTAGCTTTTGTATGGCACATTTGATTTTAAGCAGGAAAGTTGGTCTGATAGGAAAAGTCTATTCAGCCCTGAAAGTTTGTCAAATGGTGTTGATTTCACCTGTAGATTGAATAGTTATTTATAAGTTTGGGTAGTAATATCAGATTAATATAAGTTCACAGATTAAGGAAGTCGCGCGGTTATAAGTTACTCTATGGTGACGTGCCGCATTTAGTAGTAACGTAGTCAGTTCAACGCCATCTACAGTGTTCTTGCAAACTATGTTTTTTTTTTAATTCTCAAAAAAAAAACCTCTCATTAAATAATTAATGAAATACAGCATATCATACATATATCAAAAGTTCCTGAAACACTCACCACAGGCGAATTCCTTGCAGCCATTGGGCAGGGTCTTCTGCTTCAGCACCTGCCCGAACCCGCACTCCATCTTCTTCGGTTCTTCACATTTCGTGAGGTTTTGTGGTTTCGGGACTAGTGACAATATAATACTTAATTAATTTAGTAGATTCCCAACTTACCATTTAAACGTATGTAACATTTGGATAATACCTATAATGGGGTAAGACACCCAATTATTGACACTCTAGTTCACCGTACCAATTAATTGACACCCCAACAGTTTTATTCAAAATTAACGAAATCACGATACACAATTATATTTAGAATCATCATCAACCCGTAACAGCCCACTGCTGAGCTAAGGGTCTTTCCTCACACATGAGGAAGTATGGGCTGTTATCTCCCACGCGAGCCCACCGCGGATTAGGAGAGGGCGTTAACCCTAGAGTGGGCGCGCTATGAGCATTTTGCCACCCGCGCTAGAAAAACGTTGAAAATTCAAAACACAATTGTCTGTTAGGTTTGCGCTTTTTAGTAGCTGCCCCCAATTTTGTTAGCAACATGCGCCGAAAGGCTGGACGCCGTCAGTGCTTTGGGGATCCCTTGAAGTGGAGATTCTTACCATCAAGTGTCGCCAGGCGGCAAATTGCTCACCGCGCGCCCACTCACGTAAGTACGAATAGTGTGATGTATTGTTAGCGAAATTGAAATATACACTATATTTTACGGTGAATTCATTGTAAAAATAAAAAAAAAACGATTTTAATTTCAGGAGAAAAGTACCTATTACGTAACTCCACAAAAACGAATAACAAAATGGATGATAAAATTGTGTCTTGGTTAGAGAATTTTGTCTGATTTCGAAGATGCTAGTTCACAGGTTGTAGATGACAGATGTCAGAAAGTGATCGATCTAGTTATCATAGTGAGTATTAAACGGATACAGAACAGTCAGCAGACAACGATGATTATGAAAAGGAATAGGCTTGTCCAATTACTATGCTCCTATATGCCCAACAAAGAAAAATAGGCGCACGAAAAAAGGGTGTTGCAGATGCTCAAAATTACTGTGCAATGAACATTGCACATACCTTTGTGAAGACTTTTTGGATAAAGCATATCCTGTAGATTTAGAAAACGTTTAATGTTGTAAATTTTTTTCAGTATTATTGAGTATTATATAGGATAAGTTAAAAAAAGTCGCTGAAATTAATTACATTGCCTAAAATTTTGTAAACCAAAGTTTCTAAAACAGATTTTAATAAATATGTTGATTTATCATTATATATTAGCGTATTACTTTAACCCCGAGGAAATAATTGTATTTAACTGTTGTATTCCTACTTAAAATGGCCAATGAAACGAGGCGGCAAAATGCTCCCCACGCGCCCACTGACGTTTCACAGAAAGACGCGCCTACTCTAGGGTTAAGCTAGTGGCCTCTTAACAGTCAGAATTTTTCAAGCCACCCCAGGGTATCTGACATGGCTTAACGACTTTCACTGTGCGTAAACACAACGAGAACCGGGACCAACAATTTAACGTGCCTTCCGAAACACGGAAGCGCTCGTGATAAAAAATCCCACTAGGCGGTCACCCATTCACTGACCGACCGCACCCAACTTTGCTTAACCAGTGTGATCGTTACAAACACACTGGCACCGTAGGGCTACGAGCGCTTCTCATATTTAGAATAATTAGATAAAACCACTGTGTTTATTTCATTGTTCTAAATATAATTGTGTATCGTAATTTCCTTTAATTTTGAATAAAACTATTGGGGTGTCAATAAATTGGTTGGTGTCAACAATTTACCTTAATAGTGCCATTTCAACCTTTTCTATATTAAATCTGGGAGACATGGTGTTAGGGAAACAAACGCTTAGGTAGTTTCATCAAGTGATGTATCACTGAAACAGTTTTGCCTAGTTTAGGACTAAGTAACTGTGTTAATTTTTTCCCACATTTAATAATTAAATTATAATAATTAAAAAAGTTTTACTTTACTGCTTCTATACAGTCAAGAGCAAAATGAAGCTTGACATTTGTGCGAGTCTGACTTCTAGGGCTATTTTAATAAGAACGTTAAAAAGTACAATAAATCAAGCTCCACGTGCTCTTGGCTGTACACGACGATGAATGAAAAGTCGATTTCCTTTTTATAGAATTAAATTTCTTTTTTTTAAACTGTGTCAAGAATCTCCAGCATAGATACCTGTCTTCGTTTTCGGAAAAGTTTCCCTAACACCCTGTATAGTTATCAACTGAGAGAGATGTCAGATGAAATAAGATCGTGTCTCACCGCAGAGGTACCTCGGGCAACACTCTCCCGGCCTCGGCTTCTCCTGCAGCCTGTTCTCGTGGTCCCCGCAGACGGGCGTGGAGCACGTCTCTGTGGAGCACGCCACGAGCGCCTGCTCGCCGCCCGACAGGCTGCACGAGCACTTGGTGCACGCGTCCTCCTACAAGAGGGGTATGGGGTAGTTGACAGCATCGAAAATAAATTGCGAGTAGTCATTCATTTAAAAGATTATCCCAAAACACCTTTAAACATGTATTTCGGTTTTCACTTTACAATTATAACAAATTTAAAAATAATAAAACATTAAAAAAAGGGTTGCAATTGAGCACTAGAAACTCACACCTTGCTATTGCAGTACATTTTCCATACTAAAATTTCATTTTGACAGATCATAAAAAGTTACTCAGTTGACTAGGCAGGACACTACCCTATTGGAAGGTGTAGTTTTTATTGGAACAATATTGTACGAGCATCTGTATCTACGAAATGGGGTAGTTGGCAGTCGGTTTACGGACGACAATTTTACGTGATGACGTCATAAGAAAACATTGATGAAAAATTGCGTACTGGAGTGGAAAAGAGATATACGTCACAAGTCGAACGTTTAAGCCGATCGTGCAGCTCTATCGCTTGTTCCGCGCTTTCGGCTCAGGCGGTACGTGACACTTTTTCGTGCGTGCAGCCGGCGTTCATTGATTTATAAGACGTTATCACGTCAAAAAGAATTTATCCCAATGGATATGAAAATTAAAATTTTATTGTTTTACACTGAGGATGATTGCAAATACATTTTCACAGATACTACCTCATGTGTGAGGAAAGACCCTTAGCTCGATGATGATGAGTTTGACAGACAAACCTAATTTCTGTTAGTCAGTAATAGGCACAGAGCTAGTCGCATAATCGTTACGAGCCGCGTACCCGAAGGAATTTGGAAAAAAAAACTTCATCCCCTCTTTAAGCCCTTTTTCGAACAAAAAAGAGTTCATACCCTCTTTTCGATCAATTAAAAAAAACAATGTGTTGTCTTTCAGTCAGCGTTAAGAGTTTTATTAAGTAGAGCAACCCACCTGCCACTCGTCGCCGGCGTAGTGCTCCTTCTTGGCGTCACACGGGAAGCACTTCTTGGGCTCAATGCACGTGTTGTTTACTCGGGCCTGGCACCAATCAAAACATTAGATACATCAATATAGCATCAATATCAATAAAATACTAAAAATAGATACATCTCTTTTGAAGCACGGATCCTGTGGAAAACTGTGCAATTAATGCATCAAATATTATATTAGTTTCCCTCGTCCAACGAATCAAATCTAGCCACGCAGATTTTTGGCAAACGGACAGAGCAATATTTTTGCTAGAATTATAATAGGTTCATTGATTCTCAGACCAAGAATAAGAAACACAATTGATTTTTAATTGTTACCGGCGGTTCTTGACTGAGTCGAGTGACTCGACTTTGACCGACAGCACCAGAAAAAGATAATTATTAAAACTTTTCATTTCATTTTTTTTATTCCAAAATCAATACACTTTGGCACCCACCTTTCCTTCGGGACAGAAGCAGCCTTCAGTGAAAGGCTTGTCGCAGAGTTGAGGGTTGGAGTCGTCACAGGTCATTTCACACGTAACGCACTCCCGGTACACCAGCGGTTCTTCACTGTGGGTATAGAAGCATTTATATGTTACCTCCTCCTTACCTCAGGTCAGAATATATTTTCTGTAAGTACAAAAAGTACACTTGAAATAGTCTAATGACAAGGTACTCTACAGTACAAGGTAAGTACAAGAGCAGTGATAGCCCGGACGGTTAAAGAGCCGGTCGAAAATCAGTGAGGCTCGGGTTCGAATCCTGCTATGTACCAATGAGTTTTTCAAAAACTTACGTACATATTTATCACTAGCTCGACGGTGAAGGAAAACATCGTGAGGAAACCAGCAGGTCTCAGAATTAATTCTGAGACATGTGTAAATAGAGCCGGTCCGGCGATGGGCTCACCACCTATCTTGTTTAGGGGTCCAATGTATCTCGTGAAATGTGGGTATATCCAGTAATGGAATACCTCTGCCTACCTCCTGGATGAAAGGCGTGAGATTATTTATTTATTTATTTAATTTTTTAAGTACAAAAAGTACACTTAGAAATAGTCGAATGACAAGGTACTCTAAACTCGTCCACGGAGATTGGCTAAATGTAAGCGGAAGCCCATCTCCACCGACGACGAGTTGCTGGTTCCAAATGTATTACCTCAAGAAGAAAAAACAAGAAACGCAAGGCACTTAAACGAACAGCACTAAAATATAATCGATGTTTAATTTTTAGACATTTGTTGATTTTTTAAAACCGCTCTACCCATTTCGATAAAATTTTAACGGGACTTCCTCTAAAGTATGATTAATAAACAAAAAAAAGAATAATCTAGATTGATTCATTAATTGGGGAAATCGCGTAACATAACATAAAACATACAGTTGAATTGAGATCATCCTCCTTTTTGAAGCCCTTTAAAATTAAAATGTAGTATAGGGGCGGATTTGCTAGTGGCCCTGTCTGTTGGCTCAGTTAGTAGTGATTCTGCCGTCCGTGAAATCATTTGACTAGGAAGTAGAGGTAGGCAATTTGTTGAGTAGCATGTAAAAAATCAAATGAAATGACCATGGATACAAGTCTTTCAGTCGAGAACATAAAGGAATGAAGGATCTATGGTCATGATCAAGTCATTTCATATGGTTTTTCACATGCTACTCATGAAATCCACCTCTACTAATCAGTGAGCTGATACCCTATTGTGCCCCACAAATTTATTATTATTATATCACAGTCCTATTTAGTCTAGGCAATAAAGGTAGTGGACCCCAACATTAATTCCTCAGTCGATGAAACTTTGCAGGATTGTAGTATAGTATGAGACAATACTTGCATAAAAAAATCCAAAAAAAAAACCTAACCGAAGTTAGGTTTTTATACTAAAAAGAAAATTTTTTTTTGCTCGATAATTCGATAATTTCTGAAAATAATGTAGCGAGAAGGTTTTTATTTTGGATTTTCCTATTGTAAGTCCACAGCGACCATTAAATGACATTCCAGTTAAAAAAATGGACTGAGCAATTTTCCCGAGCAAGGTACATATACGTCTGAGTTTTGTTGTTTCTACCAGGAGATTTTTTTGGATATTTTGCATATAGCTTTCTTAACACACATGAATATTGCTGGAGAAGAAAATTTTGACTGAGCATTTTTCCCAACAAAGATATTAAATAAATAAGTATTTTAGTAAAAATACCTAACTTCGGTTAGGTTTTTTTTTTGGATTTTTTTATGCAAGTATTGTCTCATACTATACTACAATCCTGCAAAGTTTCATCGACTGAGGAATTAATGTTGGGGTCTTCATACAAAAATCCGCTTCATTGCCTAGACTATATTCCCCATTACCCCAAAATTCCCATTGCCACTAACAATCGTAAATTCTAGATGGTATAAACAAGCCACCGACCAGGGGTACGGGCAGAGTCCACCGCGCCAGTCGAGGCAGACCTGTTGTCGCCTGCAGTCTGCCGCGTATCGAGCCAGCACGAAGCACGCGTCGGTCGAGTTCAACGCGCACAACTCCGCCTCGCAGGACTCCACGTACGGCTGGGGGTCCACTAGGGGGTGGCACTGAAACGAACCAATATTTTATTTTTTTGACTTGATAATTCATGGGGAAATAAAAACCAAGATTAACTAGGGGGTGGCACCTTTGAGTATTAAACCAACAGGAGACGTCACGCGCACTTGTTTCTTTGCAAAAAAGTCTGCCAATTTCTGCGCGGGGGACGAGGAAACAAACACAGATAATGTTAAAACAAACGCATTTTTTGACAAAACAATTAAACACTAGCTTGAACTAGATGACACAAATACATTCACCAATCCAAGCACTCCGTGAACTCAAAAAAACTAGTTGTATATAGGTATGCTCGATGACCGACACTTTTTTCTGGCAGAGGGGAACGCCTGTCAGTGGCGTCTCCGGTTGGTTTAATACTCAAAGGGTGGCACTGAAACGAGACCAATATTTTATTTTTTTAACTTGATAATTCATGGGGAAATAAAAACCAAGACTAGTCCGTGACATAGCCGTTACAAATTTAATATTATAGATATGGCATTTTGAAATATTGTAGCTTTCAATTGGTGAAAAAAATTTTGAGTAGTTTTTGAGTTTAATCGTAACAAACATACAAAAATAAAATTTCCTCTTTATAACATTAGTATACATTAGTGTAGATACATAGATAAAAGACAAAAATAACTTAACAGCTGCACGGATGTAGATGAAATTTGGTAGGTAGATAGATTAGGACCTAGATTAAATAACGCGAACTTCGTATCGGGCAACAGCTAGTGGGTGAGGCCGCGAATTTTGCCATAAATGACGCAGCAGTGACGCATAAGATTGCGTGACGGTGACGTAAAAGTAGTATCGCAAAATAGTCGTGTAAAATTATAAAGGTTGGAGTATACCGAGCCACAAAAACTAGGTACTTGAAGTTGTGTGTATAGGGTGAAAAATTAAATAAAATTCCTACCCCTACCCTACCCCTACCCCTACACTACCCCTACCCTACCACAACGTCAAGAAAAAAAAATAAAAAATAGCCTATGTTTTATTCTGATGTATGAGCTATATTATTGTAAAGTTTCATTAAAATCCATTCAGTAGTTTTTGCGTGAAAGAGTAACTAACATCCATACATCCTTCCACACATGTGGATGTGTGGAAGGATGTATGGATGTTAGTTTCTCTTTCAGGTGTGGACCTACTCACAAACTTTCGCGTTTATAATATTAGTAGGATAACAGTAGTTAGGTATACTTCCAAGAGAATCTAAAAATAAAACGCAAAAAAATGTCCAATGTTTCTGAAACTAGTGTACCACGACCTTATTTTGGTAGCGCAGTAGTAGTGATGCAATATTTTCGCAACTGGTCGCGCAATAGTGACGAAAAAGTAGCGCAAAAGTAAAAACGCGCAAAAGGAAACAAGCGTTACTGCACAATTTATGAATATTTTCTATTAAAATAAGCACTATAACATCCCCTGCGTTTTTAAGAATCAAGCGCAGTTAAAATCTTAGCAAAAATCTCAAGTTTGCCTTTAAAATTGCGAAAAAACTTGCTCACGTATACAGTGACCACTGCACTTCACCACAAGTTTGACACAATATCTTCTTCAATATGGCACCTGTCATGTTTGCTTCCATAGATAAGACGCATCGGTGTTGCCATTTCAAAAGAACATAAATCTACGAAATGTGACTGACAAACTGTAATTAAATATTGGTTGCGCAACAAAAGTCGCGCAATAGTATGATATCGCAATCAATTATACAAATTAGTAAAATGACAGTATTAAATAGCTATAGTTACAAGCATTTCTTATAATTTGCGTAGATTTATATGCTTTTATCGTAGGAATAATAATTGACCAACATTAGCAAAGTTCTTTTTTTTTATTATCCTCGAAAGTGCAAGGGTACCAAAAAGCACGGCGGTTTTTCACATTTTTTTCCATTTTTTTAATGAGATTCTTCAATTTATACGGTTGTGTACCACAATATTGAGACTTTGACAACTGGCCAAGCTAGATAAACACCATAATAATATAGTTTTTAAAAAAAATCAAGGAAATCTTTATTTTATAACTTTCTATGAAAAACAAGAAGGTTTCTTTGAAGGTCATGAAAAGTGGAAAAATTGGCGGCCTCACCCTAGTGTTTAATAAAAGCACTTTTTTCGAAAATTTTCACTCGTGCAGTTCGAAAACGGGTAGGAATTTGAAAGTGTATAAGATAAAAGTTGCTGAAAATTTTATGAGCTTTCGTTACGCAGAAGATATTTTTTCTCTACGACACACTGTTTTTAAGATATTAGGTAAAAACTCAAAAATACGAGGGAACTTTTAGTATGTTTACTCCCTAAGCACCCTGAACAACTTACTGAAGAAATCGCTTAGGTCCCAAGCTCACGCACTCTACACCTCCTTTTGGGTTATTTGTTGAGTGGACTATAAGCGCATTGGTGTACTCACGGCACCGAACCGGTCGGCGTTGTATAGGTTGTAGCAGGGGTTCTGGTCGGGGGGCGGAGGCCTGCACTCGGGCGGCGGAGGGATGTCGCCGCACTGCTCTTGGGCGGGCTCGCCCAGCTGCTCCAGCACGACGGGGGTCGCTTGCCAGCTCTTGCCGTACTGTGTGTTATATCATTTATACAGGGTCAGGACATGATGGTAACAGTAAAAAAATATGATTTTGTGTTTGGTTATGAATTTTGATAAACATTATATTCTTTATAAGCATTGGTGCAATCAAAAGGTGTTTTTCTCTTTCTTTTTGATAACGAAATTAGTACGGCGGTGAAAGTCAATTCAATTCAAATAATTTATTTCTGTAGGTAAATAAACATACATTGATACTAGTTGTTATAACGCGTTTATTCAATTTAAGTGTAGCTAGGTATAATTGAAATAATATTAATAATATCAAATGACGGTCAGTATACGAAAATATAAAAGAAATTTGAATCTATGATGACTCTTCTGCTGCCTAAAAATATACTTCTTTAAAAAATTACTGTAATAGAAGGATACTGCTATTTCTGCTTAGCCTGATGGTTGACTGGTAGATGAGTACATATCCTTGGCACATGAAATTTAATAAATAATTAATACTAATATGGTAGGATGATCAAATGGTACGATGGTAATATGGTCGAATGATAGGATGGTCGATTGGGCGAAGGTAGGATAACCGAATGGTAGGCTGGTCGAATGGTAGTATGGTAGGATGTTCGAATGGTAGCATACTACGGACCTCATCGAAGTCATCGGTGGCGGTCCCGTTGCTGGTGATCAGCTCGGGCCAGTAGCCGGCGCACACGCCGCAAAGCCCCTCCGTGCGGTTGCCGTATAGGTACGACGGCACAAGGACATCGAACTCCATCTTGGATTGCAGCACTGACAACTGTGTTTAAAATACATATAAATTCAATAAGAACATTTAAACATATGGTCACATATTCGTTATTATTTATCCCAAAAATATCTGTAATACAAACCTCAACGTGCACGTCAGGCAGCACTATAGAAACGTCCTGTCCATTCACCAGACTGATGGTCACCCAGTCCTTCTTCACCGGGTACTTGTACACTGGAGTGTCGTCGAAGATGGTCACCAACTGAACAATGAGGAATCGTTAGATCAGCTAAATATATGCTTCATATTATCATGACGAGTAATCATGTTTTAATGTACTGGTATAATAGGTTATAAGTCGACATTCCACAAATGGGTAGTTGACAGCATCGAAATTAAATAGCGAGTAGTCATACATTAAAAAGATTATCCCAAAACACCTAAAAATATGTATTTCGATTTTCAATTTACAATTATAGCTAATTTAAAAATAATAAATCAATCAAAAAAAGTGCTGCAATTGAGTACTACAAACTATGACGTCACGGTTTGCTATTTCAGTACATTTTCCATCGTAAAATTTCGTTTTGACAGATCGTAAAAAGTAACTGACTTGACTAGGTAGGACACAACCCTAATCTGCACTAAAACCACTACTTAAAATCGTATTGCGTGACCGATACAAATTATATAATAAATTTGGTCTGTTTATTGGTAATATTTACGTGTATTATTGTGTATGACTGTATCTCCTGAATAAATGATAATAATGCAAAAATGTCTTAGTTGGTTAGTCCTACTTTCTCGCAACAACGGAGCAACCCTTTGCATATAGTGGGAGGACCAGGAAGTGACATAGGCTACTAGTGACATGGGGAGGCTTGAGCTACTGCGGTACGACCTATAGCCAAATCCAGGGTTTGACTGTGACTCAAAGTTTTTTTTATTAGACCCCAGACTAGCCCGAAGGTAAAGACGGTACGATTTGACGATCTCGCCCAGAAGATGCCAGTTCACTCAGGCCTTAAAGGCTGACGGGTTATATGAACTCGGAAATAAAGACAGGTGGTTCCACTCCTTGGCAGTCGCATAATACAACATCTTGAAAAGCTACTAAGATCATGAAGTTACCTTCTGTGTAGCGGCGTCTTTGGAGACGTGTATGATGTTCTTCTCGTAGAGGAGGTGCACGGTCTTGGTGCAAACTGCGTTGCTGCCGATACACGGCCCGTTGCTTGCATACACCTAAATTCAAATAGAAATTAGAATACGTGCGAGTTAAGTAGTATATTTAGTTCTTGACTGATTAATAATCAGTCAAGAACCGTGCGGTTGCAATACGCACCGTAATAATTGTCTCAGATTATTGGTTTGAGATGTATAGACTGAAGTTATGAGTATCGTATACTGTAGAGGTCGTGTGACCTTAGCTCGCACTTGAATTTCTAATTGTCATCTGAAATTAGTAGATTAATTTTCCCACGGTGCAAAAATGGAAGTGCGTGTTGAAGTCATTGCTATAAATTAATAAAAGCAGTTGTTAGGAAGGCACGTTCAACCTTTGGTCGCGGTCTTTGTTGTGTTCACGCACCTCATTATTACCAACCAAAAACCAAAGGGGTTCCGTACACGTGACAAAGTATAGGCCATAATGTCTCATATCTCTTATAGAATCCTTCATATAGAATCATACCTCATATCTATGCTGTCCAGTGGCGTTCCTGTCTCTGGAGGCGAGGTAGGTGCAGTTGCCGAGGAACGGGAGGTCATCGCCCTCGAACGTCACGTACTTGGCCGGCGTTCCCACCCCCGAGCATGTGCCTGAAAACACGGATTTTATCAAAAGTTCTGGCTAAATTTTAACGGTTTTTTAACTGAATCGGATCTAAAGTTAAACCGTGTCTGAAACAGATGCTGTCCATCGTATCATTATGTTCTCGAGAGATGGATTACAATAATGCATGTGGGTTAAGCAATGTCTAACTTTAAACCGTGTTACAATATTTCGTAATAACCTCGTAAAAACGCAATTTGAAACGTCTACTTCTATTTTTTTTTCTTTAGAGACTAAATCGAGGCTCTTTGTGGGAGGCAACTCTTGGAACTACTGATATGTTTCTGAAACTTCTTTTACTGATAGAAAGCTGCTATTCCCGATTGATATGGGCTACATTGACGTAGGTGAAATATAGGTGCTACCAAATAGGTTTCCGATTTTCGATTTTTGTAACTAACGACACTTGCGGTGTCAATTTTATTTTGGGGCGCGACACTCTCCGACACTGATTAGTTTTAACGGCTAGTTAGTGAAGAAGATGTAAGTTACAACTCTTTATTGTCTAAGTATATATAAATAAAAAAGAAGAAGCAGACTGGCTGATAATTTTTGTACAAAGGTGCCTTAAATGACGTAAGTGAGCATTAAGAAGGGAAGGGAAATTCCCAAGGGACCGGGAACAAACATGAATCCCGCGGGCAACGCCGATGGGTACGATATCTTACTTAATATTATAAACGCCAAAGTTTGTATGTATGGATGTTTGTTCCTCTTTCAGGCAAAAACGACTGAACGGATTTTGATGAAACTTTACAATTATATAGCTTATACATCAGAATAAAATAGGCTATATTTATCCCTGTATTCCCACGGGAACGGAAACTACGCGGGTGAAACCGCGGGGCGCTGCTACACTAATAAAAATATGCAATAAGTGACACAATGATTAAAAATAGTACAATGGTAGTCGTGTACTCACAGTCGAGGCAGTCAGCTGGTCCCACGCACTGGTCGCCCTTCCGCAGCTTGCCCTCTGGGCAGTAGCAGCCGGGGAAGCACTGGCCGTCCTCCGCCGCGCACGAGCTGCTCGCCGAGCCGATCGCCGAGCAAGTCGGCTCGCAGCGACGACGGTAGCAATCGTAGTGCACGAGAGGGGATGGGCAATCCGCCGCTAAACAGTTTACACTCATATTTAAGCTGGTATTACTATTGTTTTAATTGCAAATATATTAATGAAATATATTACACACCTAGGGACGTTATAGTAGATTATACAACAAGGGAATAAAGCACTGTTTTATGTCACGGTCGCGACATTGAATCCTGAACGTAACGAAGGACTCCCAGTTTTACTCCCGAGCGCAGCGAGGGAGCTATGATTTAATTCTCGAGCGAAGCGAGGGAATTAAGACTGAGTCCTGAGTTTAATGAGGGATTTAAGCGCCCAAGACAAAAACAGTTTTATTCCCGAGTTATATACTCTACTTTTCTCACCTTATGCGAGACAATAAAATGCAATTGCATGGTAGTAGATTATTGACAATGCCTATGGCATCTAGTTTAATAGACTCTGGAGTCAAAGTACTTTCATCACTCGACATTTTCGATATTCTTTTTGAAATGTTAAAGCTATAAAATGGATACAGCAACTTGTTTCTGCCAGAGCGGCGTGACCTACTTGATTTAACAAATGAAGATCGTGCGAATCTAGTTGGTTGCGGCTTCGGTTTTCGAAAATCGTGTTAGCCACGGCGGGTGCACTACATTTTGCTTAACGAAATTAGACTTTATCGTCATAGCAATAAGGATTATGAATAGTGAAAATTACATTATTGACTAGACTAGACTTGACTAGGGTTATAATGAAATTCCATACAACATTATAACCCGGCTAAAGCCAAGGGATATAATGTCTTGCTTTCGGTGAGGTTTATATGATATATAATCCGGCTTTGTCGAGCATGTGGTGTGAAAAATAAGAAAAATCTCAGATCACATGTAATTGTCAACCAAGGCGAAGCTGAGGTCTACAAACATGTGATCTGAGGCTTTCTTATTTACTTCCCGAAGTGTGTATACTTTCCTCTGTCCTCAATCAGAGATTCGCACTCTAGTTAAGTTCTGTGATATGACCCGAAGTGGGGAATGTCATTATGATCACTTCTTCAGGGTATTGTTGGATTTCTACACCTGATTGTAATCCCATCGGCGGACCACCCTTTTTTCTTGAATTGGACAAAAGTCACAAAATAACGAGCATAATATATAGGTTTAGGGACATTAGAAGGTCTATCAAAAGCTGGTCCAGCACTCATCTCACTGCTGCCGTCAACCAGGTCCAGCTGTATAATACACACAGCAATCCCGTAGCATCCTCCTTCCGCTAAGCAAGGCACTCAGCAGTACTCTGACTACCTATTACCACGGAGCTGGTCCAGATGTCTGACGTCTACTCACGGCAGTCTCTCAGCATCCTCCAGCCACTGAGGTTCAGTACAGCCATTTTAACTTGGCTTCTCTGAACATAGAGTTCGCCTGCGCAAAACCCCTCGTACCGCCAAATAGTCGCTAAAAATTGCGCAGCCATTTGCGAAACTTCGGGATTGCCAAGTAAAAACAGCCCTACTGTATATGTCGTTGAGGTAAAGGCACTCAGCACTACTCAGCAGTGTTTACACCACCTATTACCACGGAGCTGGTCCAGCTGTATGACCACTACTCACGGCAGTCTCTCAGCATCCTCCAGCCGGTGAGGTCGATGTCCTTGTCGGCGGCCAGGCATTCGGCCACCAGCTGGTCCAGCAGTAGGCAGCGGCATTCCTCCTCCGAGCGCTTAGTGCCGTTGATGACCAAGTCAGCGCACTCGCAAACCTTCTCCAGGCAGATGCTGCGCCACTTGTCCAGGTTCAAGACCTTCCCGCAGCGGGAGATGGGCTCTTTACTGTGGAGGAGACAGATATGATAGAATAAAATAAAAATATGCTCAGGCCTATTATCCGAGAAGTATTCCATTCTTGGAAATATCCACGTTTAACGAGTATAAGTATTCTTTGGACCCATAAACGTGATAGGTGGTGAGCCCATCACTGGACAGGTGTGAAGTTATACATGCCTCAGACTTATATCTCGGACTTGCATCCCTCACGTGTTTGCCCGCGACTCCGTCCACGTGAACATACTTTATCGCATCAACTAAGAATTATGTGTATTTTATGGAATAGAATAATTTATCCTTTCACGAGATGTAAATTATCGTCGTGCCAAATTCCATCAAGAGTTTACGGGGTTAACCCTGAAAAGGCAACGGACGAACAGATTGATAAGTGCCCTTTAACCTATTGACAAATCCAGGGTTATCATTGGCTAAGGAAGAGACAAGTGCTCACATGATGACGTTACACAGCTCTCAGGCGTGCTTCTGCTTCTCCGGCGGGATGAGGTGGGTGCGGCACCAAAGAGATTAAAATATAATAGGGCATAGAGGGGACAGAGCGAGGAAAATTTGAAGCCAAAAGTTATTCCAAGTTTAATAAGTGTAGTACAATTTCGACCGAATGACAGCTCGCGTTCATACTAACCGACATGACGCTTGAGCTTCAAACATGCTTCAAAGTTTTACATACATACATACATATAATCAAGCCTCTTTCCCGTAGGGGTAGGCAGAGACCACTTGCTACGATCCTTACATACTTGTTTCGCTTCGTCCACTTTCATTATTCCTTTCATACACGCTCTTTGGTTTAGGGTACTCTTGACCTCTCTCTGTACTCTTCAAAGTTTTGTATGAAAATATTCCCAATGCCCCCTCTATGTCCTATTATATTTTAATCTCTTTGGTGCGGCTTCTTATTCCAATAATAAGTACAGCACGGCCGTTTTAACTTGGCAACTCTGAAGTTGCGCAAATGGCTGCGCAGTAACATTTTTTAGCGACCATATGGCGGTAGGAGGGGGATTTGCGCAGGCGAAGCCTATGTTCAGAGAAGCCAAGTTAAAACGGCCGTACTGTAAGCCAGATACAAAGAGAGTGCTCACATGATGACGTCACACAGCTCCCAGGCGCGCTTCTGCTTCTCCGGCGGTATGAGGTGTGTGCGGCAAGCGTCGGTCGGCAAGCCAGGCCTGGCCCAAGCTCGCCCAAACTCGTCCACGCTGCTCGCCAACCGCCCGTCGGGCAAACGTCGCTCGTTGCTGACGTCACCGTCGAACGCCCCGCACAGCCCGTCCACTAGGCCCATGTAGTTCTTGTATACCTGACGGGTCATTTACGCTTATATTAGTAGTGTGAACGAAATACTGGTGGTATTTGGATAATGGTCTTCCATAAAAACTTGCATGGCTTATTTAACTCGCAGAGGACGGTTTTCAAAAATCCTTAATTAGTGCTCACCTACATTATATAAGGAAGTTCTGTGCTATCACTGGTTTAGTTTTATCTTCGCCGTAGTAAGAAAAAAACAAGAAGTTACTTTCCGGTTGGGCCCTTTTTGAGCCAAACGTAGTATATTGTTTTATCTACATCTACACTAATATTATAAAGAGGAAAGATTTGTTTGTTTGTTTGAATTGAATAGGTTTTGAATGTACTAGACCGATTTGAAAAATTCCTTCATCTATGGAAAGCCACATTATCAAGGAGTAACATAGGCTATATGTTATTCCAGCTATTATTAGTAAAATGGCTCTGCTTTAGATTCCACATACAAAAATCCAGTGTTTTCAACACCCTCTGTATTTCTCCCGGTCACCGATAGTGAACTTTTATTGAAGACTGAAGTGACTTCTTGAAGCAATATGAAATAATGTCATTGAAAATAAAGTTGAATTAAAATTGTTACAAAATTAGTGGCTTCGCAGAAACTCCGTCCGTCTGCACAAATCCTTAAGCTTGATCCCCACTGTCGGATAGAAAGTTTAAGCCGGATATCGGATATCCGATCCACCCTTACTTTAAACTCACCCCAATCTTAATATCCCCATCGGTACTGTACAGCACCGTGAAGTTGTACTTCCTGGATTTAATGGCCAGTCCGTTCCCGATCTTGGACACGTCGAAGCTGTTCTTCTGGAAGCAGATCTTGGTGGTCTGCTCGACGGTGTACTCGTAGTTGTCGTACTCTATCATCAGGTTGGGCTTCACGGCGATCAGCTGGTCGTCCTGGTGCACCATCAGGATGTTCTGGCAGCCCTCCACGCGGCACTTCTTGCGGACTGGGTGGTGGAGACAGGTATAAGATAGTTTGGAGAAAAATGTGGATATTTGAATAGATAGAGGATTTATTTTCAAAATTAGCAGGCCTGGCAACAATTCCGCGACATTAGCTTATGTATCTTTATGCTTGCCATACGCTTGACCGAATATGTAAGATATAAAATCACGCCTAATTCCAAAGGGGGTTGGAAAATGTATTAATTTGTTATTACTTTTCTGGAAATACTTATGTTTTGACTGTATTTTCGGACTTTATCGATTTAATTTACTTGTGTGAATTCTTGTGTAACAAGTTATATATCATGCCATCATAATACACACACCGGCACAATTAGCGGAACAGAAAAAAAAAGGAGAAAAAAGAGGGAATTTAGAACAATGAATGTAATTTTTAAACAATATATTATTTAAAATGAAACAACAATTAAATTAACATGTTTTGACATTCATTTGTAACACCATACTTAAAATTTTATAAAAATAAAAATTAAATTAAACAAAATGCATTTTTCTTCGATTTTTAATTATAGAGAAACAGCAGAAAATTCAAGATTTTCCAAAGTTTAACAACAATTTCAATGACTGTTCAATATCGAGTGTTTCCTCCTCGTGCTCTGATGAGGGTTTCCATCCGTCTGGGCATGCTGCGGATGATGTTATCAATGGTTTCTTGGGGCAACCTCTGCCATTCTTCAAGTAATGCGTTTCGCAACTCGTTGAGATTATTGGGAGGGGGCATTCTTGACTTTACACTCCTCTTTAGCAAGTCCCAGACGTGTTCTATAGGGTTCATATCGGGGGACCGTGCTGGCCACTCCATCACCGTTATACCAACATGGTTTAGGTATGTCTGTACTGTGCGAGCACTGTGAGCCCGAGCATTATCCTGCATTAGAATGAAGTTGTTACCAATAAAGGGGGCAAATGGCACAACATGTTCTTCTAAAATCTCCCTGATATACCGATCAGCATTCAGATTCCCGCCATCGACCACTACTAACTCCGTACGAGCTCCTAAACATATTCCTCCCCAGACCATAATTGAACCGCCGCCATATGCAACTGTATTTTCAAAATTAGACTGGATATACCGTTCTCCTTTGCGTCTCCATACTCGCTGCCTTCCATCAATTTGATTTAACATAACTCTGCATTCATCAGTAAAAAGAACCTGTCCCCAGTCGTCGAAGTCCCAATCACGATGTTCACGACCAAAGTGTAGACGGTTTGTGCGATGATGTCTCTCAAGTTTTGGGGCTTTGGCGGGCACATACGAGCCTATACCCACTTCTTCGAATCTTCTACGAACTGTCCGCTCACTCATCCTTACTGCTCGTACCTCTTCCAGTAAATTTCGAGCCTGCACCGCCGTTAGTCTCGTGTTCCGTCGGACTTGAAGTTGGAGAAAACGGTCATCCCTCCTTGAAGTACACCTTTTCCGGCCTTGTCCTCTCCTTCTCACTAGAGCATTCGTCAATCTGTATCGTTGGATGCTACGATAAATCGTTGATAACGATCGACGAAGGCTTCTGGCAATCGATCTGTAGGTTTGACCATTTCTCCTCATTTGATCTGCCCTAATGATTTCTGATGGCGTTAAATCAGGCATAATTAGATGCTCGTAAATTATCAATATGCGAAAAAACTCAAAAGCCTCAAAAACTGCAATTCAAAGCTTTTCAAATGGAATTCACGAACCTTCTAAAAACGGACAAGCGGTGGAAAAAATGAATCAATGAAAATTAAAACAAAAGAATGAAAAAAAGGGCAGTCGCTTAGTATTCCATTTTTAAATTAAAACCCAAATTTAAAAAAAGCTTGTTTAGCCGGCCAGTAACACGCAAAAATGCGTAAATACTCCCTTTTTTTTCTGTTCCGCTAATTGTGCCGGTGTGTGTATGTAAACTTTAGTTAACTTAATATTTGTTCTTTACTTTTAATGTAAAGCGAAAAACATACTAACATGTCAAGGCGTGTCGTGACGCGCCCGCATTCTGATTTACGATATTTCAGCCGTTACTTGGGAATGTGTCAAAAAGTGACGCGCGCCATAGCAAAAGTGACACTGCACAAGGTTGTTTGTTATGGAAATCATAAATTGGAGTACGGCGGTAGCCCCCAAATTTATATCGGATACATACGTTTAGAATGATTAGAGATTCGGAATTGTATGAAACCGAATACTTCTTAACCTACAGCCGTGGACCAAACTTATTTTGATTCGTTCCTCACCCAGCACAGTCCAGGAGTCGAATCGGTTCTCCCTGGCGAGGATGTGGAAGCAGACGTCGTACTTGTACTCGGCGCCGTCGAACGTCGAGAAAGTGCGCCCGGTGACATTGCAGAACACGGGCCGCTCAATCGGGGGCTCGCACACGTATCTTAGGAAAGGAAGGTAGTGACGATGGCAGAAACAAGTAAATTTATTTATTTTTTGATCTAATCAAAATGTTATTATTCAAAATCAAAATCAGTCAATCATAAATAAAAATATTTTTAATTAATATTCGGACTTAGGAGTTTTTATTGAAAGTCATTGCAACTACATCGCTTCGGTATGTATAGTAAAATCGGGACCAGAAACTCCTCAAAAAAATGGTTGTGTGTAAAGTCGGTTTATGGACGATAATGTTAACATCATAAGAAATAGATGCGTTACAAGCAGAACGCTTAGGCCGATCGTGCCTCTCTATCGCTTGTCCCACGCTCTCGCTCGCACGCTCGACTCAGGCGGAACGTGACAATGAGTGATGTTATCGTGCGTACAGCCGGCGTTCATCGATTTATAAGACGTTTAAAGTTGTGCTACTTTCGATTGTGTAAAAGAATATTTTTTGACGTGATAACGTCTTATAAATCGATGAACGCCGGTGTTCTGAAGAAAATTTATACTAAAATGTAAATGGCCCATACTTCCTCATGTGTGAGGAAACACCCTTACCTCAGCAGTGGGTTGTTACAGGTTAATGACACATATTATGACAGAGGGTACTAGGGCTCTTTGACGGGAATCCGAAGAAGGACGGTAAGTTTTTATATCATTTTCATTTTGCTGTATATTTCGGGTTTTGACTCATATGTGGTAAGTGTCCGTGAAAATGTGCAGTAAATGCAAAATAGGGACGGACATTTTTGTATTGCCTCAAGAAGTCACAATGAAGTCTTCAGTAAAAGTGCTGTCATTTTACTGTTGATAACCAAAAGGATATAGAAAGTGTTGAAGACACTATATTTCTGTGCACGGACTCTGAAGTAGAGCCATTTAAATAAGAATAAAATATAAAATAAAGACTTTGTTTAAAGGCCTAGTAGCCAAACCATAAACCCCTAAAAAAGGGTACTAACTGTGGACACTGGCCGGGCATCGAAGCCGTAGCGTCTATCCGCAGCGCGTAGTTTGTCGGGCAGGCGGGGGCGGAGCAGACGAGCGGCGCGGGAGTGGACCCCGGCCGGAAGGGAGGCGGCAGAGCGGGCACGCAGCGGAACTGGGCGCACTCCTGGGCACTCTGGGGCTGGCTGGAGTTCTGCACGGGCTTGTCCAGGGTGAACGCCTGGTTGGACTGCGGCGGAGGCTGCGGCGCTGGGGTGAAGGCAAAGAGATTTAAATATAATAGGGCATAGAGGGGACAAAGCGAGCAAAATTTAAAGCCAAAAGTTATTCCAAGTGGAATAAGTCTAGTACAATTTCGACCGAATTACAGCTCGCGTTCATACTAACTGACATGATAAGGACATGACGCTTCGGCTTCAAAGTTTTGTATAAAAATATTCCCAATGCCCCCTCTATGCCCTATTATATTTAAATCTCTTTGGGTGAAGGTATACATGCTTAATACTAGATGTTTCACCCATGTAAGTCCCGTTCCCGTGGGAAAACTATACCCCATGTTACTCCGAGAAAAGTAAGCTTTCCATCGGTGAAAGAAATTTCAAAATAAGTTTAGTACTTTTAGACCCTATTCAATAATAATAATAATAATAAACCGAATCAGACCTGAACCAAATTGTTAGTATAGCAGAAACATTCTCAAGAGACATTCAAATGCAATTTGGAATCGATAAATGTAAAGTTAACTCCGTAAAAGCAGGCCAAAACTATCAGCATCACTACACGTTAGAAACAGGAGAAACAATTGAATCATTGGACGAAACATCTTCTTACAAATATTTAGGTTACACACAGTCACGATTGATTCATTATAAAGAAATAAAAAACAAGTTGAAACAACTATTTAAGCACAAATTAAACTCCATTCTTAAAACTCAACTAAACTCCCGCAACACCGTGAAAGCTATTAACACTTTTGCTATACCTATCCTCACCTACTCATTTGGAATCTTGAACTGGACAAAATTTGATCTTATATCCTTACAACGAACAATAAACACAACTATGACTAAATTCCGCAAACACCATCCTAGATCCTGTATACAAAGATTAACACTACCGAGGAAAGAAGGAGGCAGGGGCCTTATAGATATAGTCAACCTACACAACAAACAAATCTCAACACTTAGACAATATTTTCACTGCAAAGAAGATTCTTCTAACCTTCATAAAGCAATAGTACAAAATGATCGAAAACTTACTCCGTTAAACCTACAAGACCATAATCCACAAAACAATCAAAAACTAATTGACGACAAAACTAAGCTAGCAGAATGGAGCTCGAAATCCCTACACGGAAGGCATCGCCAAAATCTATGCCAACTTAATGTCGACAAAGTAGCGTCGAACGCATGGCTAAATCGAGGTGAGCTCTTCCCAGAGACTGAAGGTTTCATAACTGCTATCCAGGACCAGGTCATTGAGACACGAAATTACCAAAAATATATAATAAAAAGTATCTCTGCAGACACATGTAGGAAATGCAATAGTGCGCCGGAAACCATTCAGCATATTACAGGAGCATGCAAAACAATCGTTCAAACCGATTATAAACATAGACACGACCAAGTTGCCAACATTATACACCAAAAACTAGCACACAAATATCAGTTGATCCCACAACCACCAATAGCTTACTACAAATATATCCCTGAAACTGTTCTTGAAAATCCAACCCACAAAATGTATTTTGACAGAGCCATTTTAACAGACAAAACGATACATTATAATAGACCTGACATTACTGTAGTGGACAAACATAACAAAACTGCTGTTTTGATTGGTATTGCTGTCCCAAACACACACAATCTACAAAATACAATATCCGAGAAGCTTACCAAATATATAGAACTAAAGGAAGAAATAACCCGAATCTGGAAACTTAAACAGGTCACCATAGTACCCATAGTTTTGTCCACTACAGGTGTCATCCCCGTCCAACTCCACAACTCCCTGAAGACACTTTCCCTCCCACCTTACACCTACAGCATAATGCAGAAAGCCGTAATCCTAAATACTTGCCGAATAACTAGGAAGTTTCTGCAGACAGACAATACGCGCTGTAGTCTTGCTTCTGATAATACGGTTTTTTAATCTGTCTGACTTCTTCACATTCAACATACTTCTTTCCATTGCGTACTGGCAGGTCGCGAGTTTCTTTACCATACTCTGTGTTAAAGCCCATGTTTGGCTGCCATACATAAGGACAGGTAGTATACATGTGTTGAATAATTTACTTTTTACATTTATGTGGAGCTTTTTATCTTTCATGGCCTCTCTCAGGCCCCAATATCTCTTCCAGCCATTGGTTATTTTTCTCTCAACTTCTTTACGTACAGGATCGTTTTGTGTTATAAGCTGTCCCAAGTAGATGTACTCGTCGATGTAGTCGATTTGGATGTTTTTTATATTCACAGTAATTTTTGTTCCGTTAGTCATTAGTCTTGTTTTTTCGGGGTTCATTTTTAGCCCTACTTTCTCGCTTTCTGTTGCCAGTTCGCTCATAATTTTTTGTATATCTTCTGGTGTCTCAGCAAACAACACTATGTCGTCTGCGAATCTCAAGTACGTTAGTGAGAGACCATCAACATTAATCCCGAGATGTTTCCAATTGAGACATCTAAAAATTGATTCCAGTACTGCCGAGAAAAGTTTTGGAGATAAGGGGTCGCCTTGTCTAACACCTCTTCCAATCCTGAATGGTTCGCCTTTCTTTTCGAGTTGAATTCTCGCAGTACTGTGACAATAGACCCTATTCAATACAAACAAATAAAAAATCCAATATTTCCTCTATCGTATCGTATCATATCGATAATGTCCAGTTAAATATCACACCATCCTAAATTAAAACATACATTGGGTTCGATTCTGCTTTACAGCGACTAAACTTATTTTAGTTTACTCCTGTCATTTTCTTTCACCTAGAAACGAAAAGAGACGAGAGATATTTAGTCATGTCAAATTAAAATTAGTCCCGTCAACTAAGGCATTTTTTATTTTTTTTATTTTTATTATTTTTATTATTCCTTTTACAAATAACAATTTCATAACGTGCGTAAAGAAGTGACGACTAAAATACAGCATCTGACGGGACTAAATTCGGTAGGTTATCTTCTATCCCTTTTCTTTTTTTGAGGTAAGACAAAGACAAAGACAGGACTAAACTAAAATAATTTTAGTCGGTGTATAGCAGAATCGCCCCCATTATATGCCAACAGATACGAAGTTGTATGAAAGTCCTAAAGGATATAATGTGATTTTAATTTGGAACGTTTAAATTTGAATGAAAACTCTCAACATACGGGCACTCTAAAGAGGGTTTATACGAAAATCGAACTGGCCACTATATGCAGTTAACAAAAAAGGCGCGATTGCAAAGAATGTTTTAACATTTTTGCTGCTGGCCTTGTAGCCAATGTTTTATTTGATTATTCTAAATATATTTGGGTATCGTAATTTCGTTGATTTTGAATAAAGCTGTTGGGGTGTCAATTAATTGGTGGGGTGTCAACAATTCGGTGTTTTAGCCTAATTAGTACATGCCCCCACCAGGTAACAAACACGGCAGAGGCGAGTTCACTTCCAAAATATCACAATAACTGTATACTCACTGTATCCTCCCTTAGAGTATCCTCCTTTAGAATACCCTCCTTTGGAGTATCCTCCCGAGTACCCTCCCTTAGCGCGTCCCCCCTTGTAGTACTTGGTGTAGGAGACCCTTGGCCTCGGCGGCGGCAGGTCGGAAGTCGACGAGTAGCGATTCGAGGGGGACGTATAGTGCACGAAGTAGCCGGGCGGACATTCCACTTTGGGGCACTCGATAGCTGCATAGAAAAAATAAAAAAAAAATCTTACAGTGCGGGAAAGTGGCAAGTGTAAGGAAATTTGGATCCGGTAATTCCGAGATGTTAGTTGGTATATAATTAGTTTTTATATCATACAAATTGTGTAATGAATTTTAGTTTATATTTTTATTAATACAAAGAAACCAGGATCAACGGTTTAACGTGCCATCCGAAATACGGTGTTGTTCGTGCGCTCGTGATATATTCCATTCTTTAGGCGGTCATCCAACCAATATTTTTTAAACCAGTGTGATTGTTTCAAACACACATGAACATATCGTAAAACTTAATTTTTAAAGGTGAATTTTCAATATATTGTACATCGAATTGAGAACCGTCTTTTTGAACACTCACGCTTCGCAGTGGTAGCCGCCGTAGTGGTTTGAGTGACGGCCACCGTCGGCGCCATAGTGGTCACCACCGTCGGCTCGATGGTGGTCACCACTGTGGGTGGCGAGGTAGAGCAGTTCCGCTCGTCGTCCGGACAGTCCTGCAGGCCATCGCACCACTTCTCTAGGGGTAAGCAGAGCTTGCTGGTGGGGCAGATCTTGGTTCCTTCCGGGCAAGGCTCGCAGAAGCATTCGCAGGTCGATTTTGACAGCTTCGGTACTAAGTTCTGAAATAGAATTTTATAATTGTAAAAATTATCAAAATATAGCCTCTAAATCCCACCGATATTGTAAACGTTTTGTAACGAAGGATTAACGTTAGTTTGTAAAGAAGGATTGATGTTTGTTACTATCTCAAGCAAAAACTACTGAACTGATTTTAAACAATTAATTAGAATAAGCTGCCAAATTTCATCAAGATCCGTCCGCCATTGAAAGATAACAGATGGAGTAACTTTCGCATTTATTATATTACTAGCAGCGCCCTGCGGTTTCACCCGCATAGTTCCCGTTCCCGTTGGAATACAGTAATAGCCTATGTTACTCAGTAATAATGTAGCTTTCCATTGGTCAAGTTTAGAGTGCCTTGTTATTATAAAACATTGACTTTCCTAAGTGTATATTCAATACCTATAGAAAATAAATGATTTTGAAACTTGAAACTTTGAAACTCAAATTATTTTTAAAATCGGTTCATTGGTTTAGGCGTTACAGCGTAACAAACAAACAAAGTCACTTTGGCATTTATGATGTTTCGGATTAGGGAAGTAAGGATAGGTACAGTACGGCTGTTTTAACTTGGCAGCTCTGAGGTTGCGAAAATGACTTAGCGACCATTTGAAGTGTTTTGCAGCGGAGACCATGTTCGGAGCAGCCAAGTTGAAACGGCCGTACTGTAGTTGAACCACAACTCACCGGTGCGCACAAGCACTCCTTGACGGGCTTGCAGTCGGTGATGCCGCCAAGCTTGCACACGCACTCGTCGCAGTTCGACCCGCGGAACGTCGAGCCCACTACATAGCTGTAGTCAAAGATATTATATATAAAAAGACGTAGATATGTTACTAGAGCGCGGAAAATGAGGCCGACAAAATGTAGTTAATCTCTGTCCCTATATCCTTATGTCCATATATCCCTTTGTATGCTTAAATCTTTAAAACTACTCAACGGATTTTGATGCGGTTTTTTTTAATAGATAGAGTGATTCAAGAGGAAGGTTAGCTTTGCACCCGTGTGAAGCCGGGGCGGGTTGCTAGTAATGTATATGTCGCAGTCAAAACTCATAACTGATCAAAACCACTTTTGACTGCAAATATCAGGCAGTAGGTTAGGTTAGAGTGTGAGCTAGCAAGTTTGTTGAAATTGAGACCGATAGTCTGAATTTTAAATAAGACAAAATCACTTTTGCCTGCATAAAACAGTCAAAAGAGGAGTTGTTGCAGAACACATACAGCAGAATTAAATGGGTATTTGACTGTATCGAAATTAAATTGAGGGTAATCATTTATTTAAAAGATTATCCCAAAACACCCCCAAAATGTAGCCAAATAACAAAAGTGTAATGCAGTTGCCTACTTTAAGTTATGACGTCACAGATCATAAAAAGTAACTCATTTCGGGCAGTCAAATACCCTATTGTGGGACCTGCGGATTCGCGATGTTTTCCTTCACCGTCGAATGTATTTATGGAAAACTCATTTCGGTTCGAAGTCTGTTGAAAAATAAATAAGAATAAATTTATTTCATAAGAACAGAGAAATAGGTATTAACAACTTGTCGAGGTCCTCTTTTACCCTCTCAGACCATGAATCACAGACAATAGATCTTGACGTGACAACGTCTTATAATTCGATGGAGCCGGCTGCATGCACGAAAAAGTATGACGTATGCGGCGTTCCAGTGCAAGCGAGAGCGCGCAACGAGCGACAAAGAGGCACAATCCATTCCATCTATTTCTTATGAGACGTTGTCACGTTCAACTATCGTCAGTAAACTGACTTTACAGACAACTTTTTTAATTATGTCTCGGTTCCCATTGGAACCGTCGGTAATCAGTTAAACTGAATTAGGTTAGAAATATATCTCGTGAAATGTGGGTATGTCCAGTAATGGAATACCTCTGCCTACCCCCTCGGGGATTAAAGACGTGAGATTATATTTATTTATTATTATTATTAATTAGGTTTGTGTTCGTTGAAAATAGCTCACGTCATGAAGGACTCCACGCAGGGGCACTGGTCGCGGGGCACGCAGTTCTCTCCGTCGTAGAAGGGCGCGGGAGGGGGGCAGCGGCCCAGGCAGGCCCCGACCACGCCCGGGCACGGCTGGCAGCCCAAAGGGCCCGCGGTCGGGGGCGGAGGAATAGTCTCCGTCATCGCTGCATGACAAGTAATCATCATCATCAAGTACTCATAAACAAAACCTACTAGTGTTAAAGAAAATTTCGATGACAAATTTTAAGTCACAAATATTAAATCTAAATAAAAGCTTTATATACTTGTAGCGACACTACATAGAACGCGCAAATAGAAGGCCGAGTTACATAGAACGCGCCAATAGACGGCCGAGTTCTAAGCCGCGCTATCGGAGTTTTCTAATGAGTTTGTATAAATACAACTGTCCAACATCAACCGTTGGACCGCGGTCCCCAGGCACGATCACCTCACCTAAAGGAAGATCTTCCTTTTCACGATGGAGGAGCATTCCACCTCCGCTCCTCCATATATACTTATCTAATTTTAAATTCATCAACATAAATCTATAAAGTAGTCCTCTTTTCTACTATTGCTGTGCCCTGTACAGGGTGCATAAATTGATCTCACTTAGATAAGGCTGATTCATGTTACACCGGGGCGGGTCAACATCTATAGTTTACTTTTGGTATGAAGCGCTGGCCCGGACGGGGTCCGTCCGGGGCACGGCTTCGACGTGTCGGAGCGTATTGTTAGGATGATTCACCCCGGACGGGGCACATCAGGGCCCGGCCCGTTGTAACATGAATCAGCCTATATATAAACTTATAATAGAGTATTGATCGCAGCCGGCGTCCGATTACACTCGGATCTCGTATTTACATGATACGAATAGCGTAAAAGTAAACATCTAAACAGAATCGGTCCGAGTGCGCTAGTTCCGCGAAAACGCTACTCAAAATATTAACTAACTAGCAGCGCCCCGCGGTTTCACCGGCGTAGTTCCCGTTCCCGTGGGAATACAGGGATAAAATAATATTAGTAGGATATAAAGTTGTTATACTCACGATACGCCTCGAAGCATCCAATAGGCTCGATCCTCATCTCGATAGCGTCCTTCCACTTAAGCGGGAGCACTTTGAGGTACCTCGCGTGAATTGGTGGTCGGAACTCGTTGACCACCACCGTCCCCTGGTCGAAGTTTGCGGGGAACAGCTTGTAAGAGCCAGCGTCGTCAACCACCGGGTTGAAGGTGGAAAGGTCGGATGTGTACATCACGTTGTATGACGTCACCCAGCCGGAGGGACCCCCTTTAGTCTTGATGCCAGTGATGTTGCGGGGGGCAGTGAAGTCGAACTGGGGGAGGAGGTTTTGTCAGTTTTTTGGGCGTAAGCAAGGATGTTTGTGTGTATGTGTAGAGACACTATACTGAATATACGCGGATTAAGTTCTGTGACTGATCTTACGTTCCGATGTATTCCGTTGACATAACAAATCAAGGTAAAAATTACGCGCGTTGGCGGTTGGCGTTCATGCGGCTCTGAACTTGTGGCGTATAATGTGTTATTTCCTATACGAAATGCATATAATGCGTTGTTGCCGCATAATTCGCCCGATCAATTCGGCTGTACGTCAAAGCAAGGCGAAAGCAGGTGCAGTTAATAAAAAGTACGTGTATTAAAATTTTGATTAAAATGGCAATGAACCAGCGAGAAGAGGTGAAACTTGTAATCACTTAAAAGATCAAAGTCGACGAGGATTCTAGCTGAGCCCAAACAAAACTATTTTCGATGTTTTTTGCAAATCGAATTGGACTCAGAATAGAATAACTTTTGGTTACTCATTTAGGCATCCAGCAAGCACCTCATCTGCCCTAACGTCACCACGCCCTCCCCTTTTAGAGACAGCGTTTATTTAATCAACATCGCAAAATGATCACGTCTCATATTATTATTAGCTACTTTTGAAAATGTGAAATTCTCATATGACAAAATCGCATAGTCAACTTCTCACAATGTCAATTTTTTTAAATTACATGTAGGGCTGGTGGGACTCACCATGATCCATTCTCCCGGAGTGCTGTAAGCTGGCTTCCAGCCTCGTTCCGCGTCCAGAGGCAAGTAGCGCGTCAGATCGACGTTGGAGCTAACTTCTATGTTCTCTATGGGCAGCTCGGCGCCAAGGCCGAGGGGCTCCGTGCATTGGAGGGGCTCCAGCTGAAAAAAAAAACATTTGCACAGACATTTGGTAGATGATGGTAAATTAAAATAAACAGTGCCAAACGACATTGACGTTAGAAAGGGACAGCTTTATGCAATTCGTTACGGAACTTTACTTAAAGAAAGTCAGAAAGAGAAGAGATGTCGATTTCTGACTCTTTTTAAGTAAAGTTCCGTGCTTGAGTTACATTCTATAATACGACCACCCTAAGCCTTGCTTCTTGTCCTCGAATGGTGGCAGAATAACCATCAACTTCAGGAAAGTAGTAAAAATAAAGCCAAAACCTTTAGTAATATACATATATAACTTACTGATCTGACCATTAATAATAGGAAATGGGCTCGAGGATGAATAAACATTAGTGAAAATTTATTGATTAAATATAATTCAACTAGTAGATGTACAGCGGCTTTATGGCGGTTTTTCTTGTTTCCGTGATATCGAAAAACTTTTGCTCATACGGGTATTGTTTGCTCATACAAATAAATTTGATTTGATCAAATCAAATAATATCCTACTAATATGTATTATAAACGCGAAAGTTTGTGAGTATGGATGTATGGATGTTTGTTGCTATTTCACGCAAAAACTACTGAACGGATTTTTATAAAACTTTACACTTATATAGCTTATACGTCAGAATAAATAAGCTATATTTCATCGCCGTATTCCCCAGGGAACGGGAACTGCGCGGGTGATACAGCGGGGTGCTGCTAGTTTTATATAGGTAGCATGATCCTAAAACTGAATAAAGAGGACTACTTTTTATGTCAAACGTCAATGTCATTTGTGACATAGACTTAATCCAAATGACCAATCGTTTTTTTTAAATTTTCTGATAGCCTCCTACCGTAGCGTCAGTAGTGGTGGTGGTGGACTCCCCGCAGCCGATGATCTCTAGGCGCACGGCGATCTCCTCGTGCCAGGAGAGCGGCCTCAGGCGGACCACCCTCGCCTCTATCGGGGGGGAGAGCATCTGCTTCATCGCGTTCTCGTGGTCCACTGGGCCGCGGAATATCTAAGACGTTGGAGAGTTCTTGTATTGGGGTGTGTTGGCGCAGTTTTTTTTAATAATAAATTGTGGGGCACAACACAATTCCCCCACGGTTATTCAGTCCCAAATTAGGCAGAGCCTGTGCTATGGGTACTAAACAACTGATGAATATGTACTTAAATAAATATAAAACCCCCAGACACGAAGCCAACAGACATTCATGCACACAAATGTTAGTGAACTTGCCTTCTGAGTATATTAATCTTGGAAAACATATTAGTACATAATTTCAAGTATGGATATTTGGAACGTTCGTAGCAAGCGTGGGTCTTTTGCAGACCCCCGACACCTCGACGGTAAAAATATAACTAGTTTCAGTATATAATACAATACTATAGCACTTTATTGTACAGTCAAGATCACGTGGTGCTTGACACCTTAGACTTTGTAACGTTCTTATTACAATCGCCTTAGAAATCAGACTCGCACTACAAGTATCCAGTTTCATGCGCTCTTGACTGTACACTAAAACAATACAAAATAACTGTAAAAATTAAATAAAGTACATACAAACATTCCGGAGTTCAATAAGAGGATAATGTGTTAACCCTGTAACCGATATTAACTAGATAGTAGCCACCTAGATTTACAGTCTATGCAGCCTAAGCCGTCGGTAAATTAAATTAATATTCCATAATTAACACGTAACTACAGTAAAAAAAAAGAGCTGCCATTGAGTATCTTGCTGGTTTAAATTTAGCCAATCTTCATGGACGAGTTTAGAGTGCCTTGTTATTATAAACTATTGACTTTTCTAAGAGTATATTCAGAGTATATATAGAGCAGTGATAGCCCGGACGGTTAAAGAGCCGACCGAAAATCAGTGAGGCTCGGGTTCGAATCCTGGCATGTACCAATAAGTTTTTCAAAAACTTACGTACATATTTATCACTAGCTCGACGGTGAAGGAATACATCGTGAGGAAACCCGCAGGTCTCAGAATTAATTCTGAGACATGTGTAAATAGACCCGGTCCGGCGATGGGCTCACCACCTATCACGTTTAGGGGTCCAATGTATCTCGTGAAATGTGGGTATATCCAGTAATGGAATACCTCTGCCTACCCCCTTGGGGATAAAAGGCGTGAGATTATATTATTATTATATTCAATACCTACTGAAAATAAATGCATTTGGCTTTGAGTAGAAAATACGTAAATACAAAAATACGTAGCCTGATTTAAACATATCCCTTCCTTGACGACGTACTCAGGTAAAAAAACGTTATCATACCTTAGGTTTTCCATCAGGTCCCTCGACAGTTGAAAAAGTGTGTCCGTCGTCTCCATACATGAGCTCGTAGCTAGTGACGTACTGGTCGAAGAGCGGGCTTCCTTGCAGGATCACCCCGTAGATGGGCTCCTTTCGCGGCAGAGACACCTGGATGTACTGGTTAGTGTCGTGCTCCGCGGGGTTCCAGCTGCCAGCTGTTAGGAAACGGTATTGTACGTAAAAAAAAGGAAGTAGGAAAATGTTAATACGGTATACGTCATCAGAGTTTTTGAGCAATCTTAAGAAAAGTATGACGTCACTGATTTATTGATCTTATTCATTGACATATCTATACCAATATTATAAAGAGGAAAAATTTGTTTGTTTGTTTGCATTGAATATGCTCCGAAACTATTAAACCGATTTAAAAAAATATAAAAATATAAACAATGGAAAGCTACATTATCAGGGAGGAACATAGGCTATATTTTATTCATGTATTCCCACGGGAACGGGAACAGCTAGTGGCACATTGTGTGTTACCGAATGTATTTTTCATAATTATCATTTTCACCTCTCAGGGCGGAAAGCGGCAACTTTCGGCCCGCTGCGTTAAACGAAGTTGCCGCATTCCGCCCCCGTCGAGCTGAAAAAAAGTATACACACCTCGGGAAGTAAATAAGAAAGCCTCAGATCACATGTTTGTAGAACTCGGCTTCGCCTCGGTTGACAATTACATTGATCTGAGATATCTCTTATTTTACTTCCCTAGATATATAATATACCATTTTCTTTCTGATATAGTTTAGAAATAGGAAGCCGACGACGTTCGAATTCGAATTCGAATAATTAGCTCACTTTATATTAGACACCTAATGAAGAAATCAGGAATCATTCAAGAATGTTGTAGCCTGTAATTGGCATAACACACTGTGTACGATTTTTTATTCTTTTTTGTATAATTAGTATTTATATGTTGTTAGTGTTTCTTATAAATAAATAATAGATCTCCCTTTTTTCATTATTGAGTAGCACCGTCGATTTTGGCGTTGCGGTGCCGCAACGTGGTTATGCAATATTTCGGCCCTTATGTAGGAAACTCTAAATAAAATCTGCGTACCAGTGATGTCGAGCGGGTGTCCGTTGAGCACGGCGTACTGCGGCTCGAAGAGCGCGTTGGCTACCGAGCTGGCGCTGAACGAGGACTCCGGCAAGGGCTCGTCTCCCCACAGCAGGTCTTTGTAGCTGACGATATATGGGTAACATTAATTATAATATTAGGTCCCGTGAAATTGGCCAAAAATTGTTTAGTTCAGTTTTATCATAAATTTTACACACTCAGGATGTTGATTACACTTCATAATTTTCTCGCATACCCAGGGGGGGTATTAGAGAAAATTATGACACAATTTGGATAGATTCTAATAATATAAAAATATGTTTTCTTAAAAGTTTATATTTTTCATAGAAAAAGCCCTAATGTTATTTAAATGTTTAATTCATTAAATTAATATAATTGTGACTTGAATAGATTCGGGTTGTACAAACTCCGAAAAAAAAAAACCTTATTGCATGTCAATAAAAATTTGCCTTTTAATTTTGATAGATATATAAATAGAGAGCTATCACCTAAAAAATAATCTAACCTGTCAGGCGCGCACTCTGGCGGCGGCGTAGCGGTACTCCTCACTATGAGCGGAGTCGTAGGCGTCGTAGGCGATGTCGTAGACAATGTCGTAGGCGCCGTGTGCGTCGTAGGCTTGGCGGTGGTCGTAGAGGGTTGGTAATGGGTATATATCATAGGTTGGTGCGTTTGGCCACCCTCCGGCACCCCGATGGAGACGCACTCGCTGTAGTCGCAGTGCAGTTGGTTGTCTAGACATTGGCATTTGACGCAGCCGTCAACTATAACGCCCCCTGGCTGCGGAGGAACGAAGGTGTGGCTGGTTAACTCACGGTTTAGTTACAGTACGGCCGTTTTAAATTGGCAGCTCTGAAGTTGCGCAAATGGCTGATTTGGCGGTACAACATAGTTTGCGCAGGCGAAGCCTATGTTCAGAGAAGCAAAGTTGAAACGGCTGTGCTGTGAGTAAGCGCAGTGATAGCCCATCACAATTCACCCAATATGCAGTTACATTACGGCCATACTTCCTCATGTTTGAGGAAAGACCCTAAGCTTAAAATTAATAATTCCTTTGTGGGGCTTTGCATACGCTTTTATAATAAAATACCAGAAGATATTTTGAAATTGCCTGAAACTGTGTTCAAAACTCATGTTAAACATGTACTTTGTAAAATGGCATATTACAAACTAGACGACTATATAAATGACAATGATGCTTGGAACAGATTTCCTCCAGTCCAGCGCAATACGATAGCGAAAAACGAACGAAATTATGTAACCCAATTTAGTATTAAGTAACAATTGATTAAAAGAATATTGTGTTGAGGAGTTTCTTGCCCCGCTTCTTCTCCTCAACCATACATGCTGAAGCGGTGGAGTTGAAATGATGTTCAATAAGTGGACTTGTAAGTTCCTATTTTGAATAAAACATTTTGACTTTGGCTTTGCTTAGTTGGCTACGGGTTGATGATGAGTAATAGCCCAGTTGGAAGTGACCTCTGTTTTTAAACCGACTTTAATAAAAGGAGGTTTCTCAATTTAACCGTAATTTTTTTTATGTGTATTCGTCGTTTATGAACCGATTTTGATGATTCTTTTTTTGTTGCAAAAGTTTAAATCCCAAAGGTGGTACATACCATAAGAAGGAAAACTAGGATTTGATGATGGCATCCGAGAAAAAACGAGAGAAACCTTCTAAAATCGTAGTGGATGGCTGTAAAGTCGGTTTACAGACGATAATTTTACGTGATAACGTCATAAGAAAACATTGATGAAAAATTGCGAACTGAAGTGGAAGAGAGATAGATGCGCCTCAAGCCGAACGCTTAGGCCGATCGTGCCTCTCTATCGCTTGTTCCGCGCTCTCGTTCGCGTTAAATTTTTCGGGCGTGCAGATGTGATCACGTCAAAAAGAAAAGAGGAAAGATGAGAGAGATGACAGAAGGATGATGACACGTTTACCTTAACGACTTTATCTTCTGAGTAGCAAGTGCAGTCTTTGATGGGCACGCAGGTCTTCTCGTCACGCCACAGCGAACCGAGCTCGCACTTGATGTTCGCCACGGCCTTGTCTATGCAGCCTTCCACGCATTTCTACATAAAAAAAAGTAACGGTACTAAAGTTTAAAACGGGACCCTATTACTAAGACTCCGCTGTCCGTCCGTCTGTCACCAGGCTCATGAACCGTGATAGGTAAGACAGTTGAAATTTTCACAGATGATGTATTAATGTTGGCGCTATAATAAAAAAATACTAAAAACAGAATAAAATAAATATTTAAGGGGGCTCAACAAGCGTGACTTTTTGACTTTTTTATAGATAATGGTACGGAACCCTTCGTGCGACAGGCCCCAGAATTGGTTCTTTGTGAAAATTTGAATTCAATACCTTTGCCGACCCACTATAATAAAGTTGTGAACATTATTTATTTTGGAAGTAAAGCCGAGTTTCCACTAAATCTGGCGAAATCTGCTCGGATGACACGCGGATGCTACTCGTAGCATGCTACGAGTAGCATCCAACGAGTAGCATCCGATTGATTTTAAACACTTGATACTAATGTACTCGGACGCCGGCATCCAACCATCTATCCCCTGGGATAGAACGGTGTTCTATTTCTAGCGCATTCCGTGTCGTGAAATCCCGTGTTTGAATTGTGTAACACAATTTATTAAATTACACAATAGGGTATTTGACGGCTGAATCAAATGAGGTACTTTTTATGATCTGTCAAAATGAAAATTTACTATGAAAAATGTACAGACTTGTGACGTCATCATTTTAGTACTTACTCAATTGCGAATCTTTTTTTGGTTGTTTGCTATAATTGAAAAATTAAATTCTAAATATATTTTTAGAGGTCTTATTGGATAATTCTATTAGTAAATGATCACTTGCAACTTAATATCGATACAGTCAAACACCCTATACCTTTATTAAAATTTAATGAAAGCTTAACCATCGCCAGTTAACGTACCTCTCCAGCAGTGCACTTCCCCTTGGCGACGAGGGTCTTCTTAAAGTGGTCACAGAGCTTGTCGCACGGGTACGCGCATTTGGCGTACACCTGTCCCGGCGGGCACGGGCTTGGGGTCGACGCCATTGTTGTTGTACTCGTTGGTTCTGTGTACGTTTGAAACGGTACAACAATCGTCAAATCAAATAAAGAATGGTTTTATTCAATGGAGTGCTTAAAATCCACATGAGTTTATTTATTTATTTAAGTTCATGTACCAAGAAAATGTACACATGGCTAACTCAATGCCTAAAGGCATCTACCAGTCAACCATCAACTACGATTTTCGACCCCTACTTGTATACACAAAAACTTGAGACCCTCCTATCTATGTTATCTCTAACCTGCAGTGGTAGCATACCTAACGAGTCTCACAGAAAATGGCTGTGGAGAATTTGAGCCCCACACGTATACTCAAAAACACTTGATTCCCACAATTAGATAAAAGAAAAAAAGGAAGATACGGTACTAGGTTAGCCCGCGTGGACTGCTTAAATTAGGTCCAAGGAACATAATTTGCAGTGTCTATAGGGCCGGCGCGCGGCGTATCGACATTATGTGATAGTCGACGAGAAGGAACCACATTGAATGGTTAAACCGCTACAAAATCAAATGCCTTTATGTGCTTTTATGAAGTGTACAAATAGCAATAAGGCAAAAGATAAAACCCACAGGCGCGTATAGTTGTATGTAGTTCAAATGTCAAAGACGCTTTCTATGAATGTACCGTATTTTCGTTTAAGCTTTTATCTAAGGTCCCACATGTTTATGTTATCTCTCACCTACAGTAGTGGTAGGAGCAGCGCACTCGGGCCTGACTGCCACCACAGCTGCAGGCCAATCGCATACCATGGCCTTGGGGTTGTACATGAGACCCTCAGCACAAGATTTTAGCACCGCATGGGGCTTGTTCTGGTTCAACATGTCGGGAGTGCACTCGTAGAACTGGGAGCAGTCCGTCGGGTGGGGGTAGTTCGGATGCTCCGCGTTGAGACATTGGAATGGTTCTGGAAGGGAAACAACGATATATAGACAAGTTCAGTCGATGATATACAACGCGTAACAGAAAAAGCGCAATTCCTCATACACCCCAATCGAACTGTAGTTGTGTCTAACCAATTTTATTAAATCATCATCATCAACCCGTAACAGCCCACTGCTGAGCTAAGGGTCTTTCCTCGCACATGAGGAAGTATGGGCTATAATCTCCCACGCGAGCCCACCGCGGATTGGGATGGGGCGGATTTTATTAAATATCGACTAATAATAGCACGATTTCCATAGTAAGCACTAAATTCAGCTACGATTTCATTTTTTTTAAATTTAACACATATTAAAAATTTCTGAAATCGAATAAGTAGTCGATACTGAACAAACTAATTTCAGGAATTGCGCTTATTCTGTTACATGTTACATGTGTATAATAGGGTCATGCTATTTTCCCCCTGTCGTAGAAGGTGACTGTAAGATTATCTTGTGATGCTAGAGGACGACGACCTTCAATCAAAACAACAGGCATATATTATGTAAATACTTTTATTACTTTTACATAATGGATAAAGTACAATCTCATCGGCCATTATTGTCAAAGTTGAGTGACCGGAAATCGGAACTCCTTAGAGCTGTGCTAAATGCTAGTGTTGTAACAACTACAAGGTAACAGAGAAGGTGTTTTAAAATCTATCAAAATAGGTACGGTATTCTACCTACTGTCGAAAGTATCAATATGGACAATCATTGTCAACAATTTTACCACAAATTTCAAAAGAGATCTTTTGATACACTAAGTTATCGCAAGTTAACAACTCAAAACTTGCAGTAAAATATAACACAGAGTTTTTTTTAAATGCTGTTTAATTCTCCCTATTTTACACATAACATCTCTCCCTATCCGCAGTGGGCTCGCATGGGAGATTATGGCCCATACTTCCTACACATTATGACATCAGTCACACATGATTACATCAGTTAGCCTCCTGCAGGCCATACTTCAAAAACCACCAGTTATTAACGGTACCTAGTATGTACATATTGGAAATATGTCTTTTTGCTCATAAACACACGAAACCCTTTCAGCAGAATTTTGAAGTAAGCTCTAGAATTTTACGTAAGCAGTATAGGCACAAATTGTACAAACCACCAAACTCGTCTCAAAAAATTCATTCATAATGTGTGTAAGAATCTATAACAAGCTGCCTGAATCCTTTACGATTATGAAAATAAATAAATTTAAAAGTTCTATTGGCAATGCTAATAAATAATTAATGTTATTATAGCGTGAACGAATTTTTAGATGACGACTTAACTTAAGACAGTAATTTAGTTTTGAATATGTGTATACGCCTGCAAAGGCAGAATTTAGTTGATCACAATCTGCCACTACATCTGCACAAACATGTATCTGAATTCATGCACAATAAATATCTTATCTTATGATGATTGATATACAAGCAACTTACCCTCTTCACACTGGCAGTACACTCGTATCTCGAAGTCGGGGCACAAGTTCCCAGTCTCCCTGCACACTAGCCCTCGCTCCAGGCTGCACTCGGCGTTCAGGCCGGTCTCCTTCGGCGTTTTGTGGTTGAACGTCGTTCGGCACTCGATTTGAGTCATCGATGACGGCTTGCACATTGGTGAGCCGATTGCCTGATAGAAAAAAAAGTTATAAATATGGGTTATGGAAGCATTCATGAATGTTACTTCAAAGTTCTTGTATCCACATAGGTGCAAGTTTAACCTTTTCATTGCAACGGAACGGGAAAAGCTGGATTTGCGCGGCAAAGCCGTTGATACATAATATACATATTTGTTACAGGATACTAATATTGGTTAAAATTAATTTTTTACTGTTCTACTTAATTTAAAATATGGTAATATTGTCTGTGTCGAAATTAAAATGCAAGTAAACATAATAATTCATTTCAAATGTTATCTCTAAGATAAAACAATCGAAAAAGTAAAGCAATTGAGTACTAAAATGATGACGTCATAGGTATTCAGTACATTTAACATTATAAATAAATGTTCGTTTTGACAGAAAAAAATACTAACTTTAGACAATCAAATACCCAATTAATTACCAACTAACAATTTTAATTCTACAGAGCGTTTTATAAATGACTCTACTCACAAAGTCCTTGAGTTTCGGCAGGGGCTCCAAATCGACAGACTCGCCACTGGGGCCCGTCTCCGGGGGCCCCCTGTTGACCCACTCGGTCCATCCCGTCACGCATTTCAGCGCCTCGTCGTTGGGCTTCTCCGGGGACAGCATCCGTCCCTCTTCCACATCAGGCTGTCAGATATAGTAAGAACCAATGAGAACTATATTTGAAATGAAAGATGATATTTTCGTTATGTTACGCACAATGGAAGTCATTAAGCCATGTCAAATACGGGTGATATGAAAAATGTTGACATGTAGGTGTCTGCTATCCTAACGCCATCTCCATACTTTCTCATGTGTAGAACAGACCCATACTTCAGAAGGGCTGTTACGGGTTGGTGATGATGATAGTGTCACTGTCAATTTGTTAGTATGTACGTATGTAGGAGAATAGTACATTATGATATAAGTGCGGTAGGTTGAAAATTACAGCCGAGGCGATATTGCTAGCCCGAGCCGTAGGCGAGGGCTACAAGTAAGCAGAGGCTGTAATTATCAAAGCGCACGTATGTCATACGACGTTTTATAACACATTTGCGAGGAAATAAAATAAAACTCCGACTATGGTAAACGAATAAAAACAATACAGCGTTAAGAAAAAGCGCGCGGCGCGCATCATCATTTTTTTTTTAGGAAAAGGCACAAAAAACAGCCAGTACTTATTACTAATAAAGTAAAATAATATTTTTGTGTTTTTGTTAGAGATTGGTTGTAATTTACTGTCAAAATTAATTAAATTAAATAATTATGTACATAAATATTTCTTTAATATATTTTATCTCCCCAAGTTAATTTTAATCATAAAATGTTGACAACTTTTTTGACATAAAAACTCTTTGCTGAGATTTTAAAAAGTACCGTTCGTTTTAAGACGGAGCATCTTGATAAACCGTGCGTTTTACTTTACACTTACCGCACTTAGGCGTAATGAGATAGGTAACGATATTAAAATTGGTGAAATAAGACACCTTTTACGAGCAAATGTGTTATAAAATTTATTTATTTATTTAATTAAGTTCAATTTAAATTGTTTTCAAATTCTTCGCAACTGTCTAGTGCACCCTTTTTAGTTCTTCCAGCACTTCCCCTATTATTTTACTTTAGGAAGCTCACAGCCTAATTTACAACATTAACTTGTGCAACATTTTCTTATACGCCGATTACAAGCTTCCATATAGAATCGACTCATGATCCTGACAAAAACACTTCGAAGTCTTCGCACATCAACACTTACCGTTTCAGTGGCACATGGCTGTCCAGTGCACACTTTGTGTTTCTTCGAGCACTACTCCCCTTTTTTGGGAACTTATAGCCTAATTTGAAACATTTTCTTATACGCCAATTGCAAGCTTCCACATATTTAATAGCATCATGATCCTGGTCTTCGCACACTAACACTTACCGGTTCAGTCCAGTGCACACTTTGTGCTTCTTCGAGCACTACTAACCCATTATTTGGGAACTTATAGCCCAATTTAAATATAAATTTTTTTCATTTGCATTTTCTTTTACGCCAATTGCAAACTTCCATATCGAATCGCATCATGATCCTGACAAATACAGTCTTCGAACACACTAACACTTACCTCGAAGTCTTCGCACACTAACACTTACCGGTTCAGTGGCACACGGCTGTCCAGTGCACACTTTGTGCTTCTTCGAGCACCGGCAGGTGTGGCACGAGTCTTCTTCAATGACCTCTCCCTCCAACACCTCTTTGCCGTCGGGCAGCGTCATGCAGACCGGCTTGCATTTCGCTCGAGGCACGCATTCCGTGAATGTGTCGTTGGTGTACACTGTGCCATCTGGGCATGTCTCTTTGGGCTTGCAGCCTGAGAAACATCGAGAATAATAGTTAAAACAGTGGTACCCATAATTCCTAAAGAAAAAGAAGACAATTTGAGTCCTACTTAACATTAACAACATCCTTGATAACTATTTTCAGAGTTTTCGAAATAACTCTTAAAAATGACAGTAAAATTGAGAGAGAAAAAGAAAAGAACTCCCAACTATCCATAGTAATATGGTGTGCGAATTTTAGTATCATTCCAAAAATTAAATATTGTCCATTCCCGGAACGAGGAAATAGATTTCATTTGTGTCAAATTGACAAAGATTTAATTTTGACGTTAGTGACGACTATTTCTCGGTGCCCTAATGCCATCTAATAACCTCGTAGTTCTTAGCTTCATAATAAAATGTGAAAATCTCATAAGCCGGAGTTTGTGTGTGCGCTCGTACGAGTCAGCTCATAGAAATTATTCACTTTGATTGGATGCAGGTCTCCAAGTACACTAGAATCACGCTTACACGATCCGCTTAGGTCTGAGCGTCTTAACTAGATTCTCGTGTTTTGTATGCTGTCTGTACGTTTGGTCGTAGCCGCAGCCATTGGCGTAGCTAGGGATTTTTCCTAGGACCCCGCCATGGCCCTAGCCATGAATTGGCCAGGTAGGCACTATATAGTATTTATGTATGAGGATGGCATGTTTCTAGGGTAGGACCGGCCTACCCTGCCCCCCCCCCCCCTCTCCCCTCTCTTACCTTCGACGCAGGTGTCCTGCTCGCACACAGTCTTGATCTCCGCGTAGTCCAGCGTGTTGTCGCACGTCTCTGGCGGGCACGCGGACATGCACTCGCTGTACGAGGAACAGTTGCCGTCGCACTGCATTGCTACACACGGACAGTAAGATAACTCTTTAATTGTTCAAATAAAAAGAAAAAACCAAGAGACAGATATAGCGATGAAGCGAAGTATTTAAGAATTCATGGATACGTTGATTGATTACTAAGTAAGCTCGATGTACTCTTGAAAATTACTTAGCCTTGTCCCATTAAATTATAAGGATTTTTTTTCATGGTTTTCTTTTAAGTTAAGATACCATGTTTGTTAGAGAGATTTTATTTTTATGATTGACCCGACAGTACTAGTTACTATGAAAATGTATAATTATTATTATTATATGAAATGGGCTCACGACCAATCACGCTTAAGGGTCTAATATATCTTGTGAAAAGTGGGTATATAGAGTAATGGAATATCTCTACCTACTCTCTCGGGGATAAAAGGCGTGACATTATTTATTTTGATTTTTAAAAATATTTGATATTATCTTTGCCAAAAAAAAATTATTAGTAGAAAGTAGTAAGCGTAAAGCGGAAAAATCTGAACTGTCACAGAACTCATGCTACATGAAATATACTATAGTTCTAGTTATCATTACAACTAGCAAACGCCAACCAAGCAAACAAAACTTTCGGTTAGCGGCGCTTAACACTCACGGCAGTTATCGGTCGTCCGCCACTTGAAAGTGACGCCCCTAACAGCGCAGGCCTGCGCGTACGCAGCGAGCGCGGTGCACGCGCACTCGCAGTCGGCGCCAGAGTCGCAGGCGCAGGCGTCTCGCTCGCACCGCTCCACGAACCCGCCGGGGGGCACCTCCGTGTGGCACAGCGAGAACGGGTAACGTTTCAGCGCCCCACACGCGGTGGTCGACCACTCTTTTCGCTCCGGCCGCTGCTTGCAGTGGTCCTGGTAGGTATTCAACGATTGGTAAAAGAATTATGAGTTTCTGCTCCTCGACTATACCAAAGCGGTGGAGTTGCAATGACATTCAATAAGTAGACTTCTAAGCCCATATACATATTTAATAAAAACATTTTGAATTTTAATATTCCTGAAGTCAATCTTTTGCCCCTATTCGTCGAACTCTTCGTTCTCTTTTTAAACTTGGAGTTTGTAAATAAAAAAAAATTAAAAAAAAAATGTCAAGGGATGCTAGCTTTTATTGGACTAGGCCCAGTGCATTAATGTTTTCTTAATTGTCGAACGAATGTTCAGTCAATACAAAAGAACTATTTGCGTTTGTGCGAGTCTGCTCGTAGAAAAAGAACCAATAAAAATATGCAACAAATGACACAATGATAAAAATTTGTGACACAACAGTATTATAACTTTATAGTATAGAGTCTATACTATAAAGTGAATAGTATAGCAATAGTTGGTCTATACTATAGATAGACAAACTATTGCTATACTATTCACTTTTATATATTTTCAAAGTATCCAGAACCATATTCAAAGATTTTTTCTAAAGAATTGCAAATACAAATTTTCTATTTGGCCCTAGCACCGTATAGACCCACGCCACTCCACACATTAATTTCCAACATGGTCATAGTAACGTAATCAGTACTTACCCTAACTGGTTCCGGTTTAGGACACGTGGTCTTCAGTTTCCACGAGTCAGCGAAGATGAGAGCAGACGATTCGGGTATTCCCCCACCTGGCGTTTGGAAGTCATCTCGCATGTCGCCGTTGTAGTTCCCGCAGAGGCCTTTCACCTGGGATTATGAATCTTATTTTAACATACATAAGGTCTATTTGAGAAGTTCCTTGTATCTTGTATCTTACTGAGATAATGTGGCGTTTTGGAGTTTTTTATTTTTTTTGGAAATGCAGGGTAGTCGACTATTCGTTGATCAATTATTTCTCTTATCTGTTAAAACGTTAATTTACTATTAGAGACATACCAAACCACCCTGTGAAGACATCATTTTTAGTACTCAAATGCATGAATTTTTCTATTGTTTCATAATTTTTAAATTTGCTATATTTTTTTCGATACAAACAACTACCATTTTTAGTTCAAAGTCCTACATCCATGTGAGATGCCTAAGAGTGGCTTGAAAAATTCACAAAATCCGCGGTGGGCTCACGGTGGACGTTATGGCCTATACTTCCTAATATGTGAAGAAACACATACCCCGGTTTCCGAAAGGCAAATGAAACTAAAATTACGTTCTGATTGGTTAAATAAAATCATAACGCTTTCTGAACCACCAATCAGAACAGTTGACATGAGATTCATCAAATTTTTTACGGGCCTGGTGGCTCAGTTGGTAGTTACCCTACCTTCTGACTAGGAGATCGCAGGTTCGATCCCCGTTGGGGGGCAACATTTGTGTGCATGAACATGTTTGTTGGCTGTTTAATATTTATTTACAGGCTCTGTTTAGTTTTCCCGCTTTTCTGTTGAAATTTTCCCTGAATTTTCTTTGCTATGACCTTACGGAGCCCGAGACCTTTCCAACGAATGCAAAACCGTGGAAATCGGTGCGGGCGTTCTGGAGTTATAGCGTCAGAAAGGAAAATAAAAAATAAAATAAAATAAAATAAATAAATAATCTCACGCCTTTCATCCCCGAGGGGGTAGGCAGAGGTATTCCATTACTGGATATACCCACATTTCACGAGATATAGTGGACCCCTAAACGTGAGAGGTGGTGAGCCCATCGCCGGACCGGGTGGGTTTCCTCACGATGTTTTCCTTCACCGTCGAGCTAGTGATAAATATATCAGAAAGGAAAACCCGACTTATTTTTATTATTATATATTTTAGTTGATTTGTCTTTCGGAAACTGGGGGATAGCTTATCAGTGGACTGTGATGGGTTGATGATAATGATGATTATAACGTGTTGCGCTAATATGGCGCTGCTGAAGAAGTAACTGACCCGCCCCTGCCACATGGCGTCGACCTTCACGTAGACGCGCATCCCTCGGTCCCACTGCAGGCTCACGCCCAGCGAGGGCACGTCCAGGAACACGAACGCGCCGGCTATGCGCCGCTTGATCCTGTGGCGGAATCACAATATGTACCTATATTACATACCGAGGGAAATAAAACAAGTAATGGCTCATACAACATGTGATCTAAGGTTTTCTTTCTGCTCGACGGAGGCGGAAAGAGGCACCTTCATTTAGCACAGCGGGCGGAAAGTTGACGCTTTCCGCCCGGAGAGGTGAATTTATGTTTTCATTTCTCCGGGCGGGAAGCTGCAACTTTCGACCCGCTGCGTTAAACGAAGTTACCGCTTTCCGCCTCCGTCTAAAAGAAAAAAGTATACATACCTCGGAAAGTAAATGAGAAAGCCTCAGATCACATGTTTGTAGACAATTACATGTGTTCCGAGACATTTCTTATTTTGCTTCCCTAGATGTGTAATATACTAGTTCAATCATCCCGAGTCTTTCCGTAAGCCGTAATATCTCGGGACTCGACATACTTTCCCCACTTGCATCAACATGTACTATTCCCGCGATTCAAAAAGGGATTTTTTGTAATGTTCGAATTTTTAGCCCGTGGTTTCGGATCCTATTCATTACAAACAAACCATTCCTTTTTGCAATATTAATTTATATAAATTTACCCAGAAATAGATTAATCTGTATCTCTGTATATTCACTATCTATACACGCAATAACTCTCTTATGGTAGGTACGTACGATTTGTTAGACGGCTTCCGCTAAATCGTTTCTCCGTGCATTAACTTTCAGCATTCGCGTTTTTCCGCGATCTCTTTTTTTCAACTAGTAAAAATTCTTGGTCGGACTTTTATATAATAGCGAAAATGCTTAATCGGTTTTGTCATCGGCAAACAAAGTAATCAATTAAAAGCGGAAGTTGCCACAAGACAAACGAAGAATTTCTTGGATTGTGGACTGATAAATCGACTAAAAAAAGAATTACCTTTTGAGTTTGGAGAGGTCTGGTATCGGCGCATCCTTGGTGAGGGAGACGATTTCTTCATTGTTCCCGCTTCCAATTTTCAAGGTCACTGACTTCGAGCAAGTGGCACCGGTTGTACCGCATGGAACGTTCTAGAACAACCGACAAAACTTTTAGGGATCGCTACAGATGACCTGACGATGCCCTTCTTTTTGCCCGACTGCCTCAGAAGGAGGGTAATGTTTTTCAAGTGTATGTACCTATGTATTTGAGTCTAATAATCTCCTCTTTTGACAATTCTGATAGGTGGCTACTAGCCTAACATCATCTCCCAATCGGCAATGAGTTCGAGAAGACTATAAGCCCCTACTTCCTTATGTCTAAGGAAAGACCCTTTGCTCAGCAGTGGGCTGTTACGGGGTTATGACGATGATGAATCTGTTGATGAATCTCTTCTTTGACACAATTTTTACACGTTAGATCCATCTTATCTGTGGTAGTGACATTGATTAAATATTGCGACGGCAGATCAAAAAGGGGAAAAGGGAAAAAGAAAAAGTTTCTTAACATTGAAGTTTTACTTGCTCAATAAATTTTTCTTTTCAGTATATTTTTTAAGCAGTCGGGTCTTGTATTTCAATAACTTATTTAACCAAATGAAGCTGTGGACATTAGGTAGTTCGCCGCAACGAACCTGTATCTCGACGTCGAAGCCATCGCGGCCGTCCATGGCTCCCTTGGCCAGCAGGTACGTGCAGACGCCCTCGAAGTCGTACTGCGCCCCGTCGAAGGTGCCCACGTGGGAGTCCCCCCACGCCGAGCACACGCCCGGGCACTTGTTCGTCGAGCACGACCAGATGCCGCTCTTGCATTCGCTACAAGAAAAAAAAATAAACGGGTTATTTTATAATAATATAATATAATCTCACGCCTTTTTTTTTATCCCCCAGGGGGTAGGAAGAGGTATTCCATCACTGGATATACCCACATTTAATTTTCACGAGATATATTGGACCCCTAAACGTGATAGGTGGTGAGCCCATCGCCGGAACGGGTCTGTTTACAGTACACATGCCTCAGAATTGATTCTGAGACCTGCGGGTTTCCTCACGATGTTTTCCTTCACCGTCGAGCTAGTGATAAATATGTACGTAAGTTTTTTGAAAAACTCATTGGTACATGCCAGGATTCGAACCCGAGTCTCACTGATTTTCGGCCGGCTCTTTAACCGTTCGGGCTATCACTGCTCTCTAGTTAAAGAGTTTGTTAATTATACAATAAAATGAAAATGCCAAGATTTTTATTTTCTGTAGTTAATTAAAAATTACACTTAGAAAAGTCATTAGTCTCTCAAGGCACTCTAAAGAAGTTGTTGCTGCGCCAAAAACACATAGGCCAATTTCATCGCAAGCTCCAACGGGGGCGTAGCTCAGATGGTAGAGCGCTCGCTTAGCATGCGAGAGGTACCGGGATCGATACCCGGCGCCTCCAAATTTAAATGAAATCATTTCCCGATTTTGTTTTTTTTTATTTACAGAGATGGAAGAATTTTAAATATCAGACAAAATAAATATTTATTTCTGAAGTTTAGGTTTAATTTTCGTTTTTCTATTTTTTACAAACTTAAATTTTACATAATATTATATTACACTGAGCCGATAATAATAACTTGGTATAATACTTATTTCGGAATCCGGTGCGAAAGTGATGATGATTATACAATTTGAAAATAAAACATTCCGTTTTCTGTATATCAGGGAATAAACAATAATAATGCAATCAGTCGTTCTTTTACATCACTCTTCGTTAAGAAAACAGTATTTTTTCTGTTCCGACGAAAAGAAGGTTTTTCAATTCGACTGTATGTATATATTTTTTATGTATGTTCACGGATAATTTCGTCGTTTATGAACCGATTTTGACGATTCTTTTTTGTTGGAACGGTAGTACCATGATAAGGAAACCAGGATCTGATAATGGCGTCCCAGAGAAATGAGGGGAACCTTCGAAAATAGTGGCGACTAGTGCTTTTTTTCTTTTTTTAGTCTTCTGTTTGAAGAGTGTTTGGGTCCTCACCAGCTGTTGCAGGCCTCCTGCATCCGGCTGCCGTCCTGGTAGCTGCGGCCTCCGTGGTGGCAGGGGCAGTCGGCGGCTTGCACGCACCGCTTGGCCAACGAGTCCAGCACGAAGCCACGCTTGCACTGGCAACCGGGACGGCATTCTGACGCAGGCGGCGACGGGGGTAGGTGCATGTTCTGTTACAAATGGCCGACATTCATCGATGTCTCCAATTTTCTTATAGTTTTTGTCTTTTTACGACAAGGGAACAGGGCTCGGAAACCTCAAAAATTTTCAAACCGGTTTCGCCTAAAAAACCTACGAACTTTATTATTTCGTTATGTTCGAACTAAACCTCTAAATAAAACGGTTACCAATATTCAGACGATTTTGCTCAAAAAACCGGTATAGAACGAAAAGTATTCGTTCTTTTCCATTTGATTTATTTAACTAGTATGAAGTTGCGCCTGCTGCTGGCCGCCCCCGCCCCGCGCACCTGTCGGCGGACCACACGAGCTAGCGGAATAAACCGGTTTTTAAGGTTTTTAAAAGGTTTTCTTAACGCTCGCGCTCCGAACGAAATAACCTTAATACCGTTATTAACCGGGTCTTTACCGTTAAATTTGAAACCGGTTCCAAGCCCTGCAAGGGAAGATATTCTTTACCTTCACTAATACTAAAAACCTTCCTCTTGAATCACTCTATCTATTAAAAAAAAACCGCATCAAAATCCGTTGCCTAGTTTTAAAGATTTAACCATACATAGGGACCTATTAAGGACATAGGGATAGGGACAGAGAAAGCGACTTTGTTTTATACTATGTAGTGATATAAATTACAAATGTATCAATACTTAACTTAACTAGTAATTTTTTTGTGTGTTTATTATGGCTGCCAAATTCCTCTCTCATAATATCTTATAGAGTAAATAGGGGAATAATGAAACCCAGCTCTACTGAGTCAAGTACTATGGCTTGGTAGGACAAGCTAATTATTCCCCCTTTGCCAAGTTATCAAGGTGCTAAGAAATGTTATCAATTTATTTGTTGCAATAATAGTAGATTGTGTCATAAGGGAGCAAAGCGACATTTTTGCAGCGAGGACGTTTTTTTAAATCATGAACATAATGTACAACCAAAGACGAAGTGAGAGGTTTAAAGTACGTAGCCCAAGGTAAAAATAATTTTGCAACCGAATGATACATTCTGCTTTTCATACCTCTCTATGAGAAAAATAGCTACGAAAGCGCACGCATTGACACAGCGGTTTTTTTCTGACAGTGTGGCACAACCAAGCCTTAATTGTTAAATGTCGTACCATTCATCTCAAATCAAAATTAAACATACCAAAATGACTAATATTGTTACTCAAATCGCTATAAAATTAAAAAAATTGCTGAGCATTTTGCAAAATTCAACCCCTAAGGGGGTGAAATAAATGTGCGCGAGCGAAGCCACGGGTAAAAGCTAGTTATTTACAAAAAGAAACCAGTTTAAGTATAGGCGGCAAAATGCTCTAATGGGATCTAGGTCGGGTCGGATCGGGATTCTAGGGTCAATAGTTTTCTCTAACATACACAAACAATTAAATTTAGATGTTTCAATTTTTTTTTCTTACCGAACTCAAACTCAAACTTCATTTATTTCAGTAGGTATATAAAATACACTTTGAAATACTAATTACTAATTCACTTTCACTAATTCATAAAGTGATACTAAAATGTCAGTATAACATTTCTGTGTTCTTTTAATCATCTAAACCGTCCATAAGCATAGACCGAGTATAAGTACATATTTATTTACAACTAGTGGCCCGGGCAGACGTCGTTCTGCCACCGTATAAACCATCCCTGGACCCACTCTAACCCACACAAAAAGTTTCATCAAAATCTGTCCAGCCGTTCTGGAGTTTTAATCAGACTAACGAACATCAATTCATTTTTATTTATATAGATAGATAGATAGATTATACCCTCTTTAACTTCTTCCGTCGTGCAACCGATCGTACCTTGCAAGTGAGTGGCTCAGCGGTCTCGCAAGTGGTGAACTCCATGTGGTTGGCGGAGCTGCAGTTGGAACGAAGGTCTTCGGCCGGAGGATAGTTCTGCACTTCGTCCATCGTCGCCGGCTTGCACTCCCACTCGGCGCCCACGCACGTGCTGTTAAGCCGGATTTACATTATTCATTTTTCGGAAAACTTACAGCTAAAATAACATAATGAGAAAAAATCATGAGCAACAAAAAGCCAATTACAAGTTTTCACAATTAGAAACAATTTAAGGCACTATACGTTTCGACAAAGGTACTGTAACAGTTTTTTTTCAGGAAGCCACACAAATCAGAATAACTTTAAGAAATCTTTACATAGATTCTTCTTAAGTTTTTCACTCAGGCAGAATAAATCAAATGAATGTTGTTTACAACAATTACAATAGCTATTAAAAAAAAAGACGTGTGGCACTCGGGGACTGCCGCGGTAAAGCTATTGCATAGCATTTTGTATCAACAAGACTGCCGAAAACAAACGACGTTAGACAATGCACGGCCTTCAAGCCACACGGGTGTAATTTAAATGGTTAAGAGTATTCGTAGTGGTGGTAGTGGTAGTGGGAGTGGTGGTGGTTGTAGTGGGGGTGGGTGTGGGAGTGTGAGGGTGTGTGAGTGGGAGTGGGAGTTGGAGTGGGCGTGGGAGTGGGGGTGGAAGTGGGGTGGGAGTGGGAGTCAGAGTGGGAGTGGGACTGAGACCGGGACCCGGACTCGGACTCGGACTCGGACCTCCGTGCCCGTCGGAGTGGGGAGCGTGAGGTTTTTTTCGTTACGGAATTTCTGGATTCGGTCCCCGCGCTCAAAGCCCTTGATAGAAGCTATGCAATAGGTTAATAATTTACAAACTAGCCACAAATAAGAATTATTATTACGAAACTAGTGGCAAGAAAGTAGTGTCACTACATTAATTTCATCGACAATTTCACATGTAAACATCAAGAGCAGTGATAGCCTTACGGTTAAAGAGCCTGCTTCACATGATGATAATCAGCTCGGGTTCAAATCTTGGCATGTACCAATGAGTTTTTTAAAACTTACGTACGTATTCATCACTAGCTCGACGGTCAAGGAAAACATCGTGAGGAAACTCACAGGTCTCAGAATAATTCTGAGGCATGTGTAACAGACTCGGTCTGGCGATGGGCTCACGACCTATCACGTTTAGGGGTCGAATATGTGAAAAGTGGGTATTTTCAGAAATGGAATACCTCTGCCTACCCCGTCGGGGCTAAAAGGCGTGAGATTATGAATTATTAAAAAAAACATCCAGTTTCACAATTCCTACATGGCAATGAAGTAGTTTCGTGCCATGCGCAAGTTTTTGATTAGACTAGTGTCATGCCACTAATTTCACCGTCTAAACGTGACATTAACATTCGAGTTCCAAGTGAAGTCAACGGCGAAGAAAGTAAGGCAATCTATATTACACTAACTGTTCGGTTTAACCCGCGTAGGTCCCGTTCCAGTCGTAAAATTATAGCCTGTATTACTCAAAAGTGATCTAAAAATGCTTACCAAAGCTCCCTCTCTCGTTTCCCAGCCCTGATTTCCTTGTAGCCAGCCTCGAACTTCATGCCTTTATGGTAGCAGGGGCAGAGGCCCACTGGCACGCACACGTTGTTCTCATTCAGCACCTGTTTTGAATTATTTAATTAAAATAATATGTTTACAACAAAGAGATTTAAATATAATAGGGCATAGAGGGGACAAAGCGAGGAAAATTTAAAGTCAAAAGTTATTCCAAGTGGAATAAGTCTAGTACAATTTCGACCGAATGACAGCTCGCGTTCATACTAACTGACATGACAAGGACATGACGCTTAGGCTTCAAAGTTTTGTATGAAAATATTCCCAATGTCCCCTCTATGCCCTATTATATTTAAATGTCTTTGTCTGTCTTTCAAATAGTTTTTATAAAGCTAAGGTAAAGGCACGAGCGGTTACTATATTCATAGATTTGATAGGTACAGTCAAGAGCACGCTAAGCTTGACACTTTGGACTTTGACCCGGTCCTGTATTCTATGGCGCGCAGTACAAATCAGAGCTCAGCTTAAACTGGTAGTGTCAAGCTTGACTTGCTCTTGACTGTACTACCTGCTCTGAGGTACTCCTAACGTAGTGACTCCTCTAATCTAGCCATCAAGATATTTCAAACTGGTTTTTTATTTAACGCATGATAATAACGCGATTCAACTCAGTGGTCGTCACAGAGTCCCATATTGTGGTAGAATCAAAGGTTAAATCCATACAGCAGTACTAGTATTTATATACTGCCGTTAAAGTCGCGTTTTCGTGGCTCGGACAGAGTGCACTCGTATGTGTCAAGCGAAAACCGTGTCTTCCACGGCGGCAGTACACTCTGTCTGTTTAGATGAAACGATTGGAAAAGAGCGATGGCCACCTGTCCGGGTGCGCAGGCGCAGCCCTCGACGCAGCAGGGCTTGCAGCCCTCGGCCCGCGAGGCCACGTCCGCGCACGTGCGCAGGCAGCTGTCCGCGCACACAGAGTATTCCTGCCCGCCGTTACACGACAGCTCTGCAAACGAATCAACAGAAACTCACGCCTCTTATCCTCGAGGGGGTAGGCAGAGATATTCTCATAAACTCAAACTCATTTATTTTCTGTAGGTACGGAATATATACTTAGAAAAGTCAGTAGTCTAATAACAAGGCACTCTAAACTCGTCAATGAAGATTGGCTAAACGTAAACAGCAGCCCATCTCTACCGACGAGTGGCTGGTTCCAAATGCAGTACCCCGAGAAGAGCCAGCAAGAAACTCAAGAGCGGCCCTTTTTAATCTAATGTGTATATTTCTTGGACCCCTAAACGGGATAGGTGGTGAGCCATTGATGAGCCCATCGAAAGGACCGTGTCTGTTACACATGCCTCGGAACCCTGCAAGTTTCCTCACGATGTTTTTCTTCACAGTCGACGTAGTGATAAAGATTCAAGTAAACTTTTTTGAAAAACTCATTGGTACATGCTTGGATTCGAAAGTCTCCTCTGCGAACGCCCTCGGAATAAGGCGTAACTAAACTACACTAAAAACAGACGTCAGATCAGTTTTAGTAACACGTTTTTATAAAAATATCGCTACAATGTATTAAAAAATTTAAGTTACTCACCACATTCCTTCACATTGTACCGCCACTGGATCTTGACGCCGTGCTTCGCGCAGTCCATAGCGTAGTCCCCCAGTATGGGGCAGAGGCACTTGCTCACGTCGCCTGCGCACGCGCACATGTCGTACAAGCACGCGTCGTAGTACGACTCCACGTCCACGTGCCAGTGGCATGCTGGGGAAAGGAAGAATACCGATTTTAGTTCATGCTACTTCCTCCCCTTTACCTTAGGACTTTGTGAGTAAAGCCAGGTTTACAACGGCACGAGCGAGGTCGGAAGGACTGCACTCGTATGAATCAGCTCTTAGAAATTGGTTACAAGTACTCATCCGAGCAGACGATAATTTTCCATCTAGAACGGGACTTACCCGGGTAAAATCGGGGGGAACAGTTAGTCATCTATAATTATAGTGCAGGCAATCACCCCTACAATAGGGTAGATGACTAAAAAATTATATTTGGTCAAAAAATATTGTATATGTATATTTTTTTTGTCCTTTAAACAAAAACTTCAATCGCTACAGCACTTTGAAATTTCGTGTGACACTCCTGAACTTTGTTGCAATAAATATTCTGATAAATCAAACAATACTTGTTCAATATTTTTTGAAAGAATCGATATCTTTGTACCCAGTAAACATCCCTAATTTGGTTGCATTTTAATAATCTGTGAAAAATCGACCGGAGCCGATCCTATTCTTCCTCACCTTCGAACAGTTTACTCTTGAGCTTCCCGCAGTACTTCTCCGCGGCCTCCTTGTTCTCCATGTTGGCCTTGCAAGGGTGCTCGGGTTCCTCAGTGGAGATATCGTCGCAGAGCTCCCTGGTCTTCCACTTATTGGCGAAAGCGTAGGGGGACTGTTCCACATCACCCTCGGGGGTCAGGAAGTCGTCCTTCTGGTTCAGGTTGAAGGTTCCGCAGAGACCCTGAGGAGAGGTAATGGTGGTATTGTTATTATTTATAAAGTGGGAACCAGGATGTCTCTAAGAGTAAAATTTAAGGAAATTAATAAACTGACACTGGCGTCACAGTACATGAAAGAGAGAGAGAGAGAGAGGGAGAGAGAGAGAATAGAAGATAAAGATAATCTTTCCGCTGAAGATACATTCTGTAATACGTCCCTAATGATCTTCAGTTAATTTGTAGAGGTAAATTTAAGTTGTTTATAAGTACTATGTTTGTATAATTATAATACTTTTTTCATGAGGTTACGGGTAGGTATGGGAAAAAATGATGATTTGCTTCAAAGTATTATATCTGATAGAAAGCTACCCTATATTATTAAATAAATACCTTGGTCTTCTCGTGAAATTGTGGCGGTACATCTATGAAAACTCTGGTGTTTCCATCCCACCACATGTCCACCTTGTTGGGCAGTTGAACTGAAACGAGACAGATATACAAATAGGAAACACACTTTATCAGAAAATTGTAGTGTAATTATGGTTCATTGTAAAGTAAAGAGCGCAATGCGCCAACAAACTGTTATTTACAGTTTGGCGCAAAATTTTTAATGTAAAACACATAAAAATATGACAATAAACGCTTTATTATTCTTATTACTCATGCACTCTCGCTCACACTCTCAGACTCACATATGTACGCTCCCACACTAGCTAACAAGCAATTATTCGCTCGCACGCACTTACTGACACTCGCACGAACCGCGGGCTCGCTAGCATGCATGAACGTGTTCTCTACCCGCTCGCTCACATTTTATTTTTATTTTAATTATTAAGGGAAAACTCATACCTAATAGTCAACTGGTTCTTACATAATAATAATAATAATAATATAATCTTACGCCTTTTTATCCCCGAGGGGGTAGGCAGAGGTATTCCATTACTGGATATACCCACATTTCACGAGATATATTGGACCCCTAAACGTGATAGGTGGTGAGCCTATCGCCGGACCGGGTCTGTTTACACATGTCTCAGAATTAATTCTGAGACCTGAGGGTTTCCTCACGATGTTTTCCTTCACCGTCGAGCTAGTGATAAATATGTACGTAAGTTTTTGAAAAACTCATTGGTACATGCCAGGATTTGAACCCGAGCCTCACTGATTTTCGGCCGGCTCTTTAACCGTCCGGGCTATCACTGCTCTTACATTAGCTGGTTCTTACATTAGCTAAATAAGTTCCACTCCACGATAACATTTGCATAAGGTAAGTAAACAAATTGTATTGTACCTATGCAATATAAAAGATAAGGTAGACATAAACCTAATAAGTAAAGTAATTTATATACATCAAAATGAATGGCTAAATGTGTTTCTAAGTAATTATCATCAATTAGAACACTGGACAATCATAAAGAAATTAGTATTGAGCTTGCAGCTTGACGGCAGATATAAATTAAAACTATATTACGCTCGGCTTACTTTTATCCACTTACGCTCGGCTTACATTCATCCACTTACGCTCGGCTTACTTTCACCCACTTACGCTCGGCTTAATTTCACCCACTTACGCTCGCTCGCACTCACGTTTGTATACCAAAAGATACGAACCAATGATAAACAGGGAAGACGCGACGCGGATCCTGATGTCTCCGACGATGACTGGCAGTGACGTCACTTCCTGGCCGTTGATCAGGATGAAGCCGCCCTGCTTCAGGTGGATGTTGACGCCGCCGTACCGCAGAGTGGCGGCTTTCGTGCACGAAGGCTTGCCCTCGCCTTTGTAGGGCGTTAGGTTCATTGCCTGGAGACAGGGTTATTATTTTTAACCCTTTTGGGATTACATTTGAAAGTAGAAGTAAAATAAAACCAATCTCTAAAGTGTAAAAAAACCGACTTCAATGAATAGCACTAAAAATATCATCGATACAATCTAAGAACATTTCAACTGATTTCGATATTTAAATAGGACGACCACCTCTGAAGTATGATCTACCAAAGAAAAAAAGAATGATCAAAATCTATTGATAATTGGCGGACTGATCTCATAACATACACACTCAAAGATGAGAATGAATTGAGAACCTCCTCGTTTTTTAAGTCCGTTAGTAAAGAAACAAGACGAGGATCGAATCGGACGCGGCTGACAACCAACTTATTCTAGATCAGGTTAATGAATTTACACTGAATTGTGGAAACTATCGGACGTAAGTAACCTTAGGGACGTCCGATAGAAATCTGGCCTACTGGATGATGCTGGCCTCTGCACATTTATCAGTCACAACTGTCATCCGCGGCTTACGGAAACCTCTGATAGTTTGTTTCCACTTTTAGCCATGATAATGTTTTTTCTTGAAACTACAATGCTATAAGATTTTCTAAAATGCATATTTCGTCATTAAAAAAGGTAATATAATCACATACTATCACAGTTGCACGAAAGTGATGTCAAAGTCAAAATGGTTGTATTCAATGTTGGGGCTTATTAGTCCACTTATTGAAAGTCATTACGACTCCACCGCTATATGTATAGTGGAGGAGAAGATCAGAAGAAGCGGGGCAAGAAACTTTTCAACACAATGATAACTTGACCGTGGGAGAGCCATGCTTCGGCACGCTTGGGCCGGCTCGACCGGAGTGATACCACGGCCTCACAGAAAACCAGCGTAAAGCAATGCATTGCGTTTCGTTGAGTGAGTGAGGTAACCGGAGGCCCCAATCCCCCCTTCCCCTCCCCTCCCCTCCCCCTACCTCAAAGGTCGGCAACGCAGTTGTGACTCTTGAGTTGCAGGAGTCCATGTGCGACGGACGTCACTTACCATCAGGTGACCCGTCTGCTCGTTTGCCCCCTTTTTTATTCATAAAATTTTTTCATTTTATTTTCATAAAAAATAAAAATAAAAGAAAACTTACCTCAGTAATAGCACCGGAACAGGCAACATTCTCCACCTCAATCGTCAGGTTGGCACTACTGAGCATGGTGTACGTGCAGTGCCCCATGAAGTCGTACCGGAGCCCATCGAAGGTGGTGTAGTGGGGGTCCCCCATTGCCCCACAGCGCGCCCCACATGGGACGGCCGTGCAAGTCCACTCTCCTGCTTGGCAGGTGCTGTGGAATATTTTTTATCTCACGAACTAGATTTTTTAATACTAGCTTTTCTGCGCGATTTCACCCGAGTAAGTCCCGTACGTAAAAATTATGCTGTAGCTATTAAGCTTTCAATTAGTGAAAGAATTTTTAGAATCGGTCCCGTATCTTCGGAGCCTTTTCAATACAAACAAAATATATTAGAAGTATAGATAAATATGACGTATGTGTTTTTTGGGATGTCAGTCAATTATTTTTTTAACGTAGGGATTTATAAGATCACTTATTGAAAGTCATTTTAAATCAACCGCTTCAGCATGTATGTATGATGCTGCAGGTAGTTTAAGGACTGCGAAGTGACATGGGCTAGTTTTTGTTTCGGATCGCGGATGAAGTCGCAGGCGAAAGGTAGTCATATTATTAAATGAATTAATTAAAATTAGAATTCATCTCACGCCTTTTATCCTCGAATGGGTAGGCAAAGGTATTCCATTACTGGAAATAAACACGTTTTAATAGTATATTCTTTGAAACACTAAACGTGATAAGTGCCTCAGAATTAATTCTGGGACTTGCGGGTCTTCTCACGATCTTTCTCCTTCTTAAACTCAGCAACGAAAAACAACCCCGAGGAACAGCGTCATACAACATGGAAATCAATAACTTGAACCTTAACTATTAGCAATAACATTCAAAACCAAGTAACCCGTACTACTGTATTATTACTACACTTACCAAGTGTTACAGTCCTTGGGAACAACAGCGCCTGGCGGGAAGCTCTTGTTCCGCAGCCGGCAAGGGCACTCGGCCTTGGGCACGCATCTGCCTCCTTCTAGAAGGAGGCCTTCTGGGCAGAAGCAGCCTTCCACGCAGGTGGCATTGTCGGTCTTGGAGGACAGAAGAGGGAAAGCGCAGCTGGGCTGGGCGTCTGGGCCGCAGGACTGGTATATCTTGCCTTCTGGGCACTTCATTGCTAAAAAAAATTGGTTATCTGTAAAGTCGGTTTACGGACGATAATTTTACGTGAAGAAAACATTGATGAAGAATTAATTGCATATTGGAGTGGAATAGAAATAGATGCTGAACGCTTAGACCGATCGTGCCTCTCTATCGCTAGTTCCGCGGTCTCGCTTGCACGCTCAGCTCACAATTAAGAAAGAAACCTTGGCCAGCCGGACCGATACGACCTTCAAACCTTCAAGAAGAGAGCGTACTCCCACCTCAAAGGCCGGCAACGCAGTTGTGACTCTTGAGTGCCAGGTGTCCATGGGCGACGGTAGTCACTTACCATCAGGTGACCCGTCTGCTCGTTTGCCCCTCTTTTTATAAAGAAAAAAAAACCCTTCCGGGATATTGCGTGTGTATATATTAGCTCCACTTACGCCCTTAGAACGGGGTTAAAAGTTCAACATTGTGCAAAACAGTTGCTGTCATCAGGTTATAAAGCGACAGCATTTGTTTTTAACAGGGTCTATCTTTTGACCGCGTTAGTTAGTAGTATGTATATTTCTTCCATTTCTTGATCTGCTTTTCGACTTTTAATAAGAGGAGTTATAAGTCCCAACATTGAATAAAAACATTTGATTTGATGGACTAGTAGATGTTCAATCGGAATCAAACACGGGACATTAACTTACGGCACGTGTCTGCATCCCGCCAGTTCTTCATCTCCTCGACGCCATGACGGAGGCACTCCTTGGCGTAAACTGCCACCGTGCTACAGGCGCACTCCTCCGCACCTACCAAGTAAGTATAGTATAATAATAAATAATAATAATAACAAATCGTGGGACACAATTCACACACGGTTATTTAGACCCAAACTAGGTAGGGCCGGTACTATGGGTACTAAACAACTGATAAACATACGTAAATAATTAATATTGAAAGACCAGGCGCGACGCCATCATGCACACAAATATTGCCCCCGAGCGGGGATAGAACCCACGACCTCCGACTCAGACCGCAGGGTCACTACCAACTGAGTCAACAGGCCCGTCAATATACGTCACAAATAAACACCAACATTAATTTAAATACGTTTCTCAGTCACATTTAGGGCATGCAATTCGGATATCCGGATATCCGTATTATTCGGATATTCGCCACATTTACTATTCGAATAGTATTTACATAATTATTCGGATTTTTTGAGCAATCCGAATACTTACGTTTTAATTTTGTTTGGTAAAAATATCCGAAGATGAAAAGGAAGAGACAGCTAAGACATTGAATTAACAATTGTTTGTTTGTTTTCTTTATTTATATAACTACTTAGATTTAATAATAATATAGTGAAGTATCAACAAAACATTTGTCCGAAAACGATGACTTAGAAACATTGTCAGGGTGGAAATGGCGCTATTGGATCGAGTAAGAGGAAGAATGGTTCCCCAAACCACTGGTGGAACAAAGAAGCTAGAGAGATTGTTGAACAAAAGAAGAAAGCCATGGATGTTTTGGCGATGAGGACCAGAAAAGCAGTAGATGCCTGAGTGACTGAATATGTAGTGAAAATGGTAGAGAATTAATATAGAAGGATAAAATAAAAAAATGAAAGATAAGATTGAGCAAATGAAGAAGAACATGGATGAAAAGAATGAAAGAAAGTTTTCCGAAAGTGTTCTGGGAGCAAGTTCGGGTGTCCCGGAGAGTGTCGCAAAATACAAGGACGAAGGTGATTAGAGATGAGAATGGAAAGCTAATAATGGAAGAGGATAGAGTGCTGAGGCGATGGATGCAATATTTCGAGGGATTATTTGAATGTGATGATTTCCTACCTCAAGCAGATCTTGCACCTGTACCTGCACTTGTAGATCTGCTTGAGGAGAATAGAGATGAAAACGAGATTAGTATGCATGATATTACGAGGCTGAAGCTGCAGGGTATGACAGAATATGTGTGGAATTGCTGAGAGCTGGAAAAGGGGTGGTAGCTTCTTGGTTGTTCTTAATTTTTAAGCAATGTCGGGCCACCGGTAAAGTGCCGCAAGATTGTCGAAAAGCCGTTATAGTGCCTCTTTTTCAAGGGAAATAACACCTCGCCAAACATCAGACGGTGTTTTCCGCCTTCGTAGACCTGGAGAATGTTTATGACAAAGTGAGGAGGAAAGAAATGTGTGTTAAATGGCGCCTACACAGACTGGTTTAACATCTCAAGGGGTGTTAGACAGGGCTGTGTAGCATCGCCGTGGCTCTTCAACCTATTCATGGACAGCTGTTTGGATGATTTACGTGAGCGTGGTTGTGAATTAAAAATTGTACGCCGACGACAAAGTCATCCTTGCATAGTCGGCGTCCGAGGTGCAAAAGATGGTGGATATAATGAATGCAGCATTTGAGAAGAAGGGCATGAAAGTGAATGTTGCAAAAACTAAAGTGATGATTTTTGAAAGAGAAGATTGTATGACAGAGTGTGATATAAAGATCGATGGTGAGAAAGTTAAGCAAGTGGAGTTCGTGTATTTGGGTAGCGTGTTTACAAGGGATGGCAAGTTTGAGAATGTTATTATAAGAAGAGCATTAAAAGGAAATGCAGTGAATGGGGCTCTGAATCTGAGCCTTGTGAGTCGTGTCCAACAAGGCAGGGATGGCTTTGCATAACGCGGTTCTGGTCCTGACGCTGATGTATATGCTAGTGAATGCGGATATATGATTACGAGAGAAGTGCGGTTTGAAAGAAAATGTAGTGACAATGATAGAAAAGGGGATATGTAGATGGTTTGGTAGAAGACTAACGAAAGAGATAGAAGAGAGAATAAAGTAGTATTCGAAAAATTCGTATTATTCGAAGTATTCGAATACCACTTTTTTTTTTATTCGAAATATCCGAATACCTTTTTCGAACGAATAATGCATGCCCTAGTCACATTACGTTCATTTACAATACCCGCGATCTGCAGCGTAGCGTTTAAAAATTTAGTAGTGAAGGTAAGATTATAAAAAAAGGAAAATAAATAAAATGATTCTGAGATTGAAAACAATAGAAGATTAAAAAGATTAAATGTATATCTACGTCTACACTAATATTATAAGGACGAATTTGTATTTTTGTATGTTTTTAACGAATAAAGTCAAAAGTAATGAACTTCTACAAAATCTTTTACCAATGGAAAACATAATTTTATAAATAGAAAAAATCTAATAAGTACAAATTTGTAATCAGCTTACTTTGACTAGAAGCGCAGGCGCAGTAGTCCCATTGACAGGTCTCCAGTAACTGAGTCACGTCCATAACCTGAAACCGATATGATTTCCTAAAATCCAGAGTTTACTGATTTCAGAACTTCAATTTTTTTAATGATTGAATAAAATATTACCTCATTCGAATTACAATGTAGCCTAAAGACTAATAAATAATTTAAATTTAACCTAAACTTCTAAGTAGACTATAATTCAGAATGTGTCCATTAACACTTACAGTAATAAAGCCTATAGCTGCATGTTAAACTTTTCTGAGGACCTCGGGGGGGATTGAAAAATTCGGACAGTTAAGTGGCCACTAGCTTAACACCATCTCCCAAACCGCGGTGGGTTCGCGTGGGAGATTAAGGCCCATACTACCTCGTGTGCGAGGAAAGACCCTTAGCTCAGCAGTGGGCTGTTACGTGTTGGGCTGCTAAATACAACTGTCCCACATTAACCGTTGGACCGCGGTCAGGCACGATCACCTCGCCTAAAGGAAGATCTTCTCTTTTCACGATGGACAAGAATTCTACTTCCGCTCCTCCACATTGGTGACACCGAAGTATATATTCCTATAGTACGGCCGTTTTAACTTGACAGCTCTAAAGTTGCGCAAATAGCTGCGCAATAACATTAGATACCATTTGGCGGCAAGGAGCGGTTTGCGCAGGCGGAGCCTATGTTCAGAGCAGCCAAGTTAAAACGGCCATACTGTACATACCTATTAGTTATTTATGTACCTTAGAGCACTTCCGGAACTTGTCTTTGCTGAAGACCTTAGCGCAGAACTGGGCGGCTCTCTGCATGTCCTCGGCTTCTTTCGACTCGCAGGGTACAGTCTCGGCTGGCGTACTGTCGCACAAGTCTGCCGAAAATCGTATTAAAAAGAACATAACACAACTAAAATTGGGTGTGAACCAATTTACACTCGGTTTTTTATTTCTACAACATTTATCCGACTGCAATGGAACTATTTGAAGGAATCTAAAAAAAACATACGGCAACGGGTAGCTACTGCAGATTTTATTCCCCTCACCTATTGTTGTAGTTTTTCTTATTTTTTGGGCGAGGCTTCGGTCACTACGAAAAAAAATTTTTTTTTTCATAGGAAAACCAACAGCACATTTACAAATATGGGTACATTAAATTGTAATTAAACTTGGAATATATACAATATTATATACAATATCTCTATAAATTGTAGCTTACATGTTACTCTGATGTATGAGGTATATCACTATAAAGTTTCATTAAAATCCTTTGAGTAGTTTTTGCGTGAAAGAGTAACAAACATCCATTAAAACTTACAAACTTTCGCATTCATAATATTAGTAGGGTTTTTTTTCCCTGCACATCGCAGCTGCAAGGGTAATACTGCAAATACTAAAATAACAGTATTATAAAGAGTAAATATTTGTCTTGAAACGAGTGGACTACTGATTTCTAAAAATACTTCACCAAAAGAAAGCTTAAATTTCTGGGAGTAACATGTTCTATATTCCCACGGGAATGGGACGTTTTTAAATACAGTCGGTCGCTGACCTCCAATCTTGTTGACCTGCCAGCTGGCGGCCAGCACGGCACTCGTCCGTGCCCTCCCGCCCTCTGTGGCGGCGTCGTTGGCCGGGTTCCCGTCCAGGGAGCCGCAGAGGCCCTCCGTCTTGTTCCACAGCTGCACCGTGCCTTCCACCATTATCAGGTTCTGCGAGGATATCATTTACCACTGTTAAGGCTGATTCATGTTACAACGGGACGTCCAGGGCACGGTCAAATACTTTTTGTATGAAGCGCTGGCCCGGACGTCCCCCGTCTGGGCCAAATGTCGAGGCGTATTGTAGGATGGTTCGCCCCGGACGGGGGCCGCTCCGTTGTAACACGAATCAGCCTTTATAGTACTGTGGGACAGTGCCAGACTTATATTTTCAACCGATTCAAAAAATTAGGTTATCAATTCGCCTGTATGTTACACGATTATTCCGCCAATCATGAATCGATTTTGATTCTTTTTTTTTTTGTTCAGTAGATCATACTTCAGAAGTCCTATTTAAATTTTGTCGAAAGCGACGAGCGGTTTTGAGACCATGTTTACTACTTGTTCGCTGTTACACTGAAATAAAAGGTAGTAACAATGAATTGGCCTCACGTTGGTATCCCACTTGATGGTGACCCCCGCGGTGTCCAGATTGACCACCACGTAGTCGCCGGGCATGGCCACCCGCAGGCCGGGCAGCGACGCCGGGATCGGGATAAGCCGCCGGGTACTTCGGAATACTACCGAGCCATCCTCTGGGAACAAACGGGAACATGCAAAATACTGTTTTCATCTCTCCGGGCGGAAAGCGGCAACTTTCGGCCCACTGCGCTAAATGAAGTTGCCGCTTTCCATCTCCGTCGAGCAGAAAAAAAGTATACACACCTCGGGAAGTATAAATAAGAAAGCCTCAGATCACACGCTTGGAGACCTCGGCTTCATCTCGGGATATGAGAATTTTTTTATTTTCCTTCGCTAGATGTATAATTTTTGTCTCGTTGACGTTTTTCCGTCATCGTCTCTTCGGATAGCGGCAACTTTCAGCCCGCTATGCGGTAATTATTATTATTATTATTAAAATAAAATAAATTATTATTTTTTATTAAACGAAGTTGCAGATTTCCGCGTCTTCGCCCAGGTTGACAATTGCATATGATCTGAGATATTTCTTATTTTACTTCCCTAGATGTGTAATATACTATTACTTACCTCCAACGGCGAGGACGTAAGGTTTGTCCTCCAAGTAGATAGTCAGCTCAGTGGGGCAGTACACGTGCCTTTTGCAGTCGCCCTGCTTGAGCTCCACCGTGTACTTGTGGTCTTTTTGGTCGCGGACCAAGATATGCTGGCAGGGGGACTGGAAGCTGGGAAGGTACAAGTAGTTTTATTACCCACTAGCCGCTGCTAGTAGTGCGTAGTTCCCGTTCCCGTGGGAATATGGCGATGAAACTTTCGGATTTATAATATTAGTGGGATCTCCACTAAAGGGCAATGTTTTTGGTGAGTATGCATGTCTTTAGCCTAAAAAATAATATGTTTCAAGTGTGCCTTTGTAAATTTAAACGGTTAAATGAATTTTATTCCCGGAATATTATGTCATTTGTCAGTCTTTTTGCCGAATTTTTTTCTAAACATATTTAAAAACAACTATTCAGGTGGAGCTTGACTCTAACAAAAATGATCACTTAAAAAAAATATATTTCGATACAGATCCCTGAATCGAAAAATAACAGCTTTCTACTAATAAAGGTCTCGGAGCTAAGCCGTGGACAGACAGACAGGCAGTCTGACTTCTTGACTACCAAGTTCCAATCTAAAGCAGATTTTTTTTATATACTTAGTATAGGAGGCAAACGAGCAGACGGATCACCTGATTTTCTATCTACTTGACGGTCGTATGGGTCTCAATAAACTTGTCACAGACCCCTTACCTATAAATGTTCCCATCAAAGGTCTTGTAATGAACCCCCGCCCAGGTCAAGCACACCCCTCCTCGGGGCGTGAAGTCCTGCACCACGATCTTGACCTGGCTGTCGGACCCATAGTGCCTTTGCTCGAATGTCTCACTACTCTGGTTGTGGAACCCTGTGTTTTCGACGTCGAATGTCTCCACATGCTGCACGTCGACTTTCTGGTCGTAGTCGCCGCGCTCTTGGCTCTGGCTGGACTGACTGAAATTGGAGTAGTAGTACTCGTAGGATGGCTGGAAGTGAGACAATACATCTGCATATTATGATGAATTGGGTAGTTGACAGCATTGAAATTAAATTGCGAGTAGTCATACATTAAAAAGATTATCCCAAAACACCTCAAAATATGTATTTCGATTTTCAATTTACAATTATAGCAAATTTAAAAATAATAAAACAATCAAAAAAAGTGCTGCAATTGAGTACTACAAACTATGACGTCACGGTTTGCTATTTCAGTACATTTTCCATAGTAAAATTTCGTTTTGACAGATCGTAAAAAGTAACTGATTTGACTAGGTAGGACACAACCCTATTCAACTTGTACTTATTTTTTTATTTCATCGTAAGACGTATGCAGCACAAAAGCATCTGAAAATATATTTTGTAATTTCATTTCCAATAATTTGGGAAAGAACTTTCACAAAATTATTCTAAATTTCAAGCATTGGTACAGACGTTTTACAGACTTAATGTAGTTTTAGGTACTTACCGAATGATGATGATAGTTGCTCGGTGTGACGATAACCACTTCATCTGCAAAGGTAAATGGTGTAATAGTCTATTTAAGCAAATTTTGAAATAATCGCCAATAATTTAATGGTGTTTGTACTGGTGATTTTTTTTACCGTCTGGAAAAAAATATGACGTATAAGGTATCTAGAGCCGAAGTTATACACGAGATTAATTGTTAAATATAGTCAAGTTTAATACAATTTACAAAATCTAGAAAACTACGCACAGTACTACGCGCTGCTGCTGGCGGTTGTAGGTAAATTGCGCATAAATGGAAGCTACGAGCCTGTTTCTTTTTAAAATACTATTTCAAATATTTCAGTGTGTATTATTGACTACAATTGAGTAATGTAAGTATATTAGTTTAAGAAAGAAAAAAAAATTGAGAAAAAAAAATTTTTTTAAGTAACTTTGCCAAAGGAATCTATTACACTTACCTATCACACCACATTTTTTTCCAGACGGTAAAAAAAGTCACTCTGTATATTTAGCCAGCTAACGGTCTTACAAAATGTAACGTAAGCCCGGATGTTAGAACCAGACAGTTTTATGAAACCCATTATCTTATTTCACCAATGGAAAGCTTACTTTTCTGAGAGTAATATGGGCTATAATGCATAGACATATTATGTTAAAATGTCTATGCTATAATTTTATCACGGGAACGGTATTAACACTGCTGTAAATGCTGGGAACAGCAAATCTATATCTAAAAGAATATTAAAGAGAGAAAACAATGAAATTATTGTATTTTTGTATGTTTGTAATGAAAAAACTAAACTAACAAAATAAAAACTATTGGGACCGATTTTAAAAATTCTTTTTAATCACTTAGCAAGTTAGTTCTTAATAATTTTATTTATTAATCAAAGAGTAGTCAATTATTATAATCAAATATTACTCTGGCGAGTGGCGCCCTCACGTCTATGAGAATGTAAACCGGAGTATACTCACTGAACACGCAGTGCGGGATAGGCTGAGGCTGGTACAATCCGGTGGCATAGGAGCACGTGTATAACTCCGCGGGCGGGCTGCTGTGCGATGCACCGGGAGGGCACGTCAGCTTGCAAGAGAAGCTCTCGCCATCCCCGAAACAGTTGTAGCCGCCGTTGTACGCCAGCTTTCGTACGTCGCAGACGCTTGCCGCTGTCGAAGAAGGACGACACAAGATAAAATATGCGAGGCGGTAGGCAGAGGTATTTCATTTTTGAAAATATCCACCTTTCACGAGAATATCCCCTAAACGTAGGTGGTGAGCCCATCGCCCGGACCGGGTCTGTTATACATGCCTCAGAATTAGTTCTGAGTCCTGCGGGTTCCCTCGCGATGTTTTCCTTCACCGACGAGGTAGTGATGATTTTTGAAAAACTCATTGGTAGGTTATCATTATGAGAAGCAGGCTCTTTAACCGTAAGGCTATCACTGCTCAAAGGTTCTATTTCTGAAAATTTACGTTTTACCTTTCGCCAGTATATTCTTTGAACCCCTAAACATGATGGCTGGTGAGTCCACCGTCGGACCGAAGTGCTTCACATGCTGCAGGATTTTTTAAATTTAGTTCCTTTTACCACAGAGTACAGTACAGTAACTACTGCTGCAAATATACCTTGCCTTAAAGGGGACCATGAATAATCTGACTTACATGGAAGAGTTTAGTGTGCCATGTTATTGACGTTTCAAAGTGTATTTTACATACCTACTGAAATAAATGAATTTATTTATTTATTGGGCATGCTTACAGCAAAACATAACATGACATTTTAAACTTAAGGTAGGCTAAAACTATTACATAATATGCTCGCCAATTAGTAGCACGCACAACATTTGCGTAAAATTATAAGACAACTTAATAATACAAAATTATAAGAAACTAAAAAACTTAAAAAAGGACGGTTTGGGGGGACGGTTTTATATCTTGACATGATTTCAGCAGCTTATGTTTGTATGTAACTTGTGAGTCATGGAAAACATCGATGTCAGGTATTTTTTTATTCACAGCATTATATGAGGAACTTAATCTAGAGAGAGGATAATGCAGGCCGAAGTTAGTTTTAGATCGTGGAAGGGTAAGAATATTATTTACGGGATGACGAATTTTGTATGTATTTACCGTACTGGCACTGCGGCCCTCGGTAGTCCGCCGGGCACTGGCACGTGTTAACGGCGAGGCACACACCGCCGTTGAGGCAAGGTGGCGAGCACTCGGGCTCGCAATCGGGGATGGTCGTGAGGTCAGCGCGAGTCGGCTGCCACTGGCCCTCCATACACCGCATGTTGGCCACGGAGGTACCGTCGATGAACTTGTGATTTTGCAGGCATGTTATCGTGCACATCCTGTGTTGAGTATTAATAATAATAATCTTACGCCTTTTATCCCCATAGAGGTATACCATTTCTGGATATACCCACTTTTTACGAGACGTTCTGTGGACCCCTAAACGTGATAGGTGGTGAGCCCATGACCGGGTCTTTTACACATGTCTCAGATTTAATTCTGGGACCTGCGGGTTTCCTCACAATGTTTTCCTTCACCATTGAGCTAGTGATAAATATTGTGTTGAATATTCTAGTCAAACTAAGGTATTATGGTAGTTTTTGAATATTTTTGTTGGGACGTAATACAAATTATGTCTAACTAGCTGTCATTAATTAAACACTTTCTGATTTGATTATACCAACCAACTGTGTTTGCTAATAAGCGACTTATCTGGCAACACAATAAGATACGTACTCTGAGGAGCACTTCCGCATGGAGTTCATGGGGAGCGGCGGGTAAGAGAGGCACGGCTTCTTCTTGAACTCGCAGTAGCGGCCGTGGTAGTCGGAGGGGCATCGGCACGTGTTCGTGTCCACGCAGATTCCCGTGTTCTTGCACTCCGGCTCGCACTTGGCTGTGGGAAAAATGTTGCTTACACTAAAGTAGCGGTTAAGTCGCAATGACATTCAAAAAGACTACTTATAAGCCCCTACATTGAATAAAAACTTTTTTTTTTTTTTGTGTCGAAACAAAGAGTTGAAGCCACCACTTCAGTAGATACATCTATGTAAAGCGGATCGAGACGCTCAATCGATTTTTAGGGGCAGCGAGGGTGACTGCCACTGGGTGATGACGAGGACGATGAGGGTTGCGGAATGAAAGATGTTGTTCGTGTCGAGAGTCGAGATCGAATGTGATCGGTGATCGGATCTGCCCTCCTTTATTGGGCTACCTCTATTTATACCAGATGTGTAGGTACATAAATAAGGAGGGTAGATACATTTTACTAAACCCTGTAGGTGGGTACCTACAGATTGTTTCGTTTACATTTACAAGTAGAATTGAAGCAACTAAGTACGTGATTGACAAAAATTCTAATGGAAGCTTATTAAAAGGAATCAGGGGCCAAAACATTGACACATCAACTGAAACTACCTATTGCACCATTACGATTGACAATAACGTAACAATTGACAATTGATTTTCTGATGGATTTATTGAAATAACTTACTAGCTATCAGGTAGGTAAATATAAGAAAAGTTGGTGTCCATATTATTTTGTCAAGCTCTATCTCAACCATGCAGTGCTAAATGATCTCCATAATTATTCCAATCGTGCTCAATTATACAGGTCGAAAAAATAATGTTCTATCTGCATGTCCATCGTATATTGTCCATATAATCATGCATCCTTGACCCGATTACAGCTGCATAGTGCATTATGCAAATTATCAATGAAATTGCTCGATGTCCTGATTTAGGTCGCTAAATATACCCGGGCGCGTAAACTGCTCGTCGTCCGGCGAGATTTGCGGCTTCCTGGCACTCCCACGCAGGCTGATAATCGTAACCTACCTACTGGATTTCAATAGAAATCACTAAGTTCATCTATATACTTATATAAAATAATAAACTGACTGATTAATTGGTGATATATCAACGCACAGCCTAAACCACTGGGTCTAGAGACTTGAAATTTTGCACATAGATAGCTTATACAGTGCAGGCATCCCCTAAGAAATGATTCTGCAGAATTTAATCCCTAAGGGGGTAAAATAAGCGTGCGCGAGACCCCTATTACAGCCATGAAATTTTTGAATTTAGAAGTATACCTACATAACCAATTAAAATCCATTCCAATAAAATATAAACATATTCACTTTTTACTAATGTACTAGCTTTATTTCACCCAATGCAATACAATGTATTTTATTTATTTTATTTTTATTTATTTATTTGGTACACCTACGTTTGTTACATTAATACTTATTCACTAACATACATTCAAAAACAGTTTTATAAATGCAACAACCAGTTCAAGGTGCACAACACATGCATATAATATACGGTACTTAAGTATGAGTTTTTCAAAACTTACGTACATATTTATCACTAGCTCGACGGTGAAGGAAAACATCGTGAGGAAACCCGCAGGTCTCAGAATTAATTCTGAGACATGTGTAAATAGACCCGGTCCGGCGATAGGCTCACCACCTATCACGTTTAGGGGTCCAATGTATCTCGTGAAATGTGGGTATATCCAGTAATGGAATACCTCTGCCTACCCCCTCGGGGATGAAAGGCGTGAGATTATACATACATACATACTTAAGTAAAAGTATCAATAAGGAGAGAGAAAAAAAACAAAAGCCTAAGGCCTAAAGGTCAACAACAAACAAGGCCTTAAGGTATAAGCTATCAACGTACCTATGTGCAAAATTTCAAGTCTCTAGACTCAGTTGCAGTGGTTAAAGCTGGGCGTTGATATCACCAATCAGTCAGTCAGTTTATCATTTTATATATAGAGATTTGTAAAAATTCATTACCTACCTACTTATTCGACCTCATTGGAAATCGGGGCGGGTCGCTAGTATATGGCATGCAAATAAAGCATTTGAATTTGAATTAAGAGCAAAAAAACTTACGTGCGTAGGCCTGCTTTGCGTTGTTGTAAAACTCTGAGTAACTCGGCCTGTCAAAGATATAATAAATTGTTTAGAATAATGTTATTGCAGAATCAGCAGCTATCATATCCTAATGAAGAAATTAATTAGAAAATAATTTATAACCTAAGCAATTTTTATTTTATTTTGATGATAAAATTTTATTACTTAGGGTTATACCGGATATAGGTATAGGTTGTATCTCTACTGGAAGGAAAGATCACATTTTTTATCCCTACACGCAAACGAAGTCTCGGCAAATAAAACCAGCCAAGTGCGAGTCAGACACAGAGAGTTAGTCGGTACCTTTTCAATGAATATCTCATACTCGTACAGTCAACAAAGTTGTTAGTGTTACATGGCCAAAAATTAAGATTCACTTTTCTCTTAAAGCCTTAAATGTATTTATAGTATTTTTTTGGTAAATTATAGGGATCAAAGATACCTTTCGAAATAAACATTAATCAATAAGATTTATTTATGACTTCCCCAGAAAAATGAATTCTTAGTTACTGGCCATGTAACCATAACAACTTTTACTTTACTTTTGTACCTAGGTATTATCACTACATCACTACATAGTATAAAACAAAGTCGCTTTCTCTGTCCCTATATCCCTATATGTATGCTTAAATCTTTATAACTACGCAACGGATTTTGATGCGGTTTTTAGGGTTCCGTACCTCAAAAGGAAAAAACGGAACCCTTATAGGATCACTTTGTTGTCCGTCCGTCAACAGGAACTCAGGAACGCGTGGAGGTATGAAGCTGAAATTTATATCAATTACTCAGGTCTACTGTCCCTTGAAGCTGTGAAAAAATCAAACTTCTAAGCCAACGCAATCAAAAGATACAGCCGTTTATGCCGCAAATTTTCGACACTTGCAAGGGAATCAAAACCTACAGGGTGCTTCCCGTGAACTCAGAATCTTGACATTTGGTACGAAGCAACGTCTTATAGCATAGATAAAGGAAAAATTACGAAAACCATAAATTTGCAAGGTTGTACGGAACCCTCGGTGCGCGAGTCCGACTCGCACTTGGCCGGTTTTTTTTTAATAGATAGTGATTAAAGAGGAAGGTTTTAGTGTTAGCATTGCACCCGTGCGAAGCTAGGGCGGGTCGCTAGTAGGCAATAAAGTAGTACAAGTGTTACTTATGCAAGTCGAGAGCATTATCTACGCTTCTACACTAATATTATAAAGAGGAAAGATTTGTATTTTTATAACGAATAAACTCAAAAAATAGCTAGCTAAAGAGCAGTGATAGCCCGGACGAGAGCAGTGATAGCCCGGACGGTTAAAGAGCCGGTCGAAAATCAGTGAGGCTCGGGTTCGAATCCTGGCATGTACCAATGAGTTTTTCAAAAACTTACGTACATATTTATCACTAGCTCGACGGTGAAGGAAAACATCGTGAGGAAACCCGCAGGTCTCAGAATTAATTCTGAGACATGTGTTAATAGACCCGGTCCGGCGATGGGCTCACCACCTATCACGTTTAGGGGTCCAATATGTCTCGTGAAATGTGGGTATATCCAGTAATGGAATACCTCTGCCTACCCCCTCGGGGATGAAAGGCGTGAGATTATTTATTTTTTATTTCAAAAAATAATAGATCGATTAAAAAAAATCTTTAATCGATGCATGGAAAGCTACAATATCCCTGGTAACATAGGCTATATTTTATTCCCGTATTTCCACGGGAACGGGAACCGGATGGGATGTGCCTTGCCATATTGTGATTCCCTCTTGTCTGTACAAGAGAGAATGACAATATTTTTTCACCATTTCGCCTACACACCTACATGACTTACCCACACTAGCGGACTAAGGTAGGTTCGGAAGGGGCGGTCCGCCCCGGGCCTCTGGTCCTGGTAGCCTAAGATCCGGCCGCAAAAAAGTGTAGGGATCGAGTATAAGCTACAAACTAAATTTTTACGCATATTTATGATCAGGAGAATACAAATCTATAAGGGTGCCCCTATCGAAATATGGCCGCAAGTATTTTAATAAAAAAAAAATCTTGATTTTTGGGACGAAATTTCATTCACTTGTTTTTTTACATAAAATATCGGCTTCACGGCAATATGCATAAAGACTCGGAAAAATCATGAAATATCAGCTGATTTTTCAAAATCTTTATGTATTTTGCCCCTGCTTACCTACACCAAGTAGGTACCTAACGAAGGATTTGTTAGAGACAATCTTAAACGTTGATATGTCTTCCGTTCAATGGAGTCAAGCATCGCTTCCTATTAGACACGGTGGTATTGGCATTCGTCGCTTGCAGGACACTGAGCTTCCAGCATTCTTAGCTTCGGCACACGGGGCTCTGGAACTTGTCACTCGTATTTTGCAACTTAATGGTGATAGGTTCCAGATTCCTTTTGCAGACGAGGCTCTTGAGCTGTGGCAGGCTCGTTGTCCAGGGAGTGATCTTCCTGACCAGCCTATGTTTCAGCGTAGCTGGGACGAGATTATGTGCAAGATTACTCTGCATAGCATCATAGAACAGAGTACTGGTGTGGAGCAGGCACGAATGCGGGCAGTTTCCAGACCTGAGTCAGGTATTTGGCTTCATGCATTGCCTTCACCGCAATTGGGGACTTTCTTGGATAATGACTCCCTGCGCATTGCTGTCGCGCTACGACTTGGTTGTAGTGTTGGTGAACCTCATCGATGTGTTTGTGGAGCACACGTAGACGCGCAGGGTCGTCACGGTCTACATTGCGTCCGTAGTGCGGGTAGGCTTTCGCGGCACCACTCCATCAATGATATCATTAGGAGGGCCCTCATTTCAGCAAATATACCGTCTGTTCTGGAGCCGCCCGGTCTTAGTCGGAGCGATGGGAAGCGTCCGGACGGTCTTACAATGATAGCATGGGAGAAGGGTCGTTCCCTGCTGTGGGACGTTACGTGTGTATGTACTTTTGCGCCCTCGCATTTGGTATCAACGACTAACACTTCCGGTGCTGCAGCAGGCGCTGCAGCTAGGCTTAAATGTCAAAAATATAGTCAGTTAATGACAAATTATATATTTATACCAGTAGCTTTGGAGACGACTGGAGTTTGGGATGCACAGGGAAAGATTTTTATTAAAGAGTTAGGGCGTCGTTTGAGGGAGCGTGGCTTTGACCGCCGTTCCGGATCATTTCTAATGCAAAGGATCTCCCTCGCTGTACAGCGTGGTAATGCTGCCAGTGTTATGGGGACCTTTGGGTCGGAGGTTATCCGGAATGGTTTTTTTTAGTTATACCTAGCACAAGTAAAAAAAAAATAATGTTATATTTATTTTTACAGATTTTTGACGAAGCGTGTGCGGATTCACTGATGTATTTGACGAAGCCTGGGGTGGATAATTGACTGTTATAATTCTAAGATTTTGACGAAGCCTGTTGCGGATTATTACCTTATTACAATAATGTGCATGACATAATTACTTCTAAATAAATATACTGGTACCTAACTAGTTACCTAATAAATATTAATATAATAAATATAAGTCACTTACGCCGATCCAGAACTGGATTGCCAAGATTGTTTCTCAGCATACCCAGACTTGGTACCACCATAGCCAGTTTTAGTACCACCATAGCCAGTTTTGGTTCCACCATAGCCTGTTTTGGTACCCGAATACATTTTAGTACCCAAGTACCCGGTTTTAGAGCCGGAATAGCTTCTAGAAAAACTGGTTTTAGAATATCTTTGGTTCTTCAAGTACGGAGGAACGTACGCTGGTGCCTGGACATCGGATTGGCTGTAAAGTAATTGAAGTTGGTAATCCAGTGATTTTTAACAAATAAGGAAACCGGCTTCGACCATAGAACAAAAGCTAAGTAGGTATATTTTATTGCATACGGCTCGTTTACACAGTGTTTAGTTAAGTTTGTCAGTAGGTACATGAACATTGCTTGCCCACTATAATAATGTTTTTATTATAGGCATTAAGCACCCATAGTTCACAAAATTTAAAAGTACAATAGTACAAAATTTAATAAAAATAATTCAAAATTACATAAATTAGACCCACACTATGAGGTTTGGTAACCATATAAGTAGGTACCCGTTTATAGAAGCAATATCCATCTACTTACCAACTTATCTAAACAGTGTATAAACCATCTAGCCTTTTTGGTAGCAGCCCTGTATTTCTCAATAGGCGGAATACCTACTTAGATTTCAGTGAGTACGGTCGCTTTGGTCAGCCGTCAAGTTCGTTAGGGATTATGAAAGTCACTTACCTACGGATAGTTTTACCTAGGTACCTACTTATTAGAAAGTAGAACATAAATCAATGGTCGTCTTTGCGGTTCAACAACGGAATAAAAATGAGTCTTTGAATTAAGCCGAAAAAGCCTAATAAATCAAAGTATAAAAAAATCAGGGCCACCAAAAATCATTAAACTAATAAGTTACGTCTTATTTCTGAGGGAGTTGGTAGAGGTAGGTACTCCATTTCTGGAAGTGTTCGTCCGTGTTCCAACGTATTTTAGGGCCCTAAATATTTAGGCGCCAAAAGCCTAGGATATGTGTTTTGAAATAAAGCTTATTTTTGTTAGTAGATTCCAAAGCTTCCACTAACATTTATTATTTTATGCTCAGAGGTATAAAAGACAACTTTGAAAGGTATGTAAGTAAGATATGACTGCAATGTATTTCTGTAAATACCTACCATAATTGAGAAAACTGTTATTGGCGCAAAAAATAAAAGGCAAGGATATCAAATTCAAACAGCCAAGTGTAAACTAAAAAGTACTCGATACTCACGTGTCTTGAGGAGGCGGTGGTGGCACTCCATACCCTGCATCGGAGAGATATATCCCGTACAAAAAAATCAACGCTTGTAATAATAAATTCATTTTGATTGAAATCGCGGCGCATCCATTTATATTTTTTTACGGATTTATAATTTTTAAAATATCTTGTGGCTGGCTCGGCTGCCACTACACTGAAGCTTCAGCCATCGTTGTTTTATGTTATCTCTCGTTACATAAGACCGGAAACACACTGAATAATAGCATCCTTTCCGATAACAGTGATTTATCAAGAACTGCAGGATTTGCAAAGCAAAATAACTATTATCTGGCTGCACGGGATGAGCTATAAATAAATTTTGTGTCTACTTCTATGCAACTAGGTATCCAATATAAACGAGAAAAACTATTACATAGCAAGTAAACTATATAACCAGGCAAGCATCAGTGCCCTAAAGACGAGGTAGGACGAAATATATTTTTAAGAGTTTATTATTAACGCTCGACGCGTAAAATAATAGATTTAAAAAAAAACTCTTTTAAAAAAATAAAAGCGCGCCAATTGAAAAAAAATACATCTTGTTTCGATTTTTTTACGATTTTGTTACAGAGGCATCTATAACACAACTTTGTGCTGGAATTTTCAGGAATTCTTTCAAGATGCGTAAAAAGCGCAAAAATGTAACATCAACCTTTAAACAGGTAGGTCTATTTGTGGTACAGTTATAATAAAATAAATTTGGTAGAAATTATAATGCAATAAATTTCCTTTAAATTTTAGAAAAAAATTATATCTACTCGGCTCATTCAAATTAGTATGAGACTGGACGATTACGTGTATAAGAATAAACCGATAACTGCTACGGATGCCGCCGCGTATGTAGAAGAAATAACGACATACAAATCACTGTGCGCTGATGTCCGGGCGCTTCAGGTAAAATCATTGAAATATTTATCAGAGACTAGCGGTTCTGCGCGGTTTCACCCGCGTAGTTCCCGTAAGATGAAATAATTTCTCCCGTTTTTTACACATTTACCACTATATCTTTGCTCCTATTGGTCGTAGCGTGATGTTATATAGCCTATAGCCTTCCTCGATAACTGGACTATCCAACACAAAAAGAATTATTCAATTCGAACCAGTAGTTTCGGAGATTAGCGCGTTCAAACAAACAAACAAACAAACTCTTCAGCTTTATAATATTAGTATAGATTAAAATATAATAGGGCATCGAGGGGACAAAGCGAGGAAAATTTGAAGGCAAAAGTTATTCCAAGTGGAATAAGTCTAGTACAATTTTGACCGAATGACAGCTCGCGTTTATACCTATTAACTAACATGACGCTTGAGCTTCAAACATGCTTCAAAGTTTTGTATGAAAATATTCCCAATGCCCCCTCTATGTCCTATTATATTTTAATCTCTTTGATATTTATACTGTATACCAAAAAATGGGGGAATAGGAGATAGTTAGCATCTGCAACCTAAAGGCACCACTAGTACTTTGCTAAGGTAAGCAAGTATCAAAAGCAATTAAAGATAATAATAATAAACTCTAATAGTACCTACCAAGTACCAAGGGTGGTCTTATAGGTTAGATACTAATATAGCTATAAGGCACTAATTATATCTTATGTTTACACTTACTTTTTAAACATAATATACATAAATAATATAAACATAAACATAAAAATGCAACGCACGCTTGATGTCCGAGTCGGTTTAGGGACGTAGGTAATAATTTCTGGAGGTAGGTAAGTAGGTACCTATCCACTTTTCATTCGGGTTTAGTTTTATTATCTACAAAATACTTATATGAGACTGTGCTTGGTTTTCATCGTAAAATTCGTGCCATCTGTTAAATTAAATTTCAGTTTATTCAGTCAACTAGTTATTTTTACTACACAGGTAATCGAAAAGCTAACTCGATGCATGAACAGTATAATATCCGAGCAACAGGACGAATCCAGCATAAGAAACGCCAATACCAAACATTATACTGACCAAGTTTTTACTAGCACTCACAATACCTGTGTATCCCCCGTTTACTCTTTACCTGACGAAGACAAAATTTTCTTTACTCAAGCGTCAGTAGCTGATGAAGGAAATGCCAATAATGTGTCTTCAAAAGATTTAGAATTTATAGACTTACGTGATGACGACACCTCAACAAGTTTTCAAATAAATGTAGATGTACATAGAGCTATATCAAATCTTTCCATAAAGGAAAATGTAGACCAACCTATTTCTTTTTCTCAAAGTTTAATTGATAACTATCAAATGAATGATAAAAGTACTATGGAAGGCACTGTCTGTATTCCACATGATCAGATAGCAGAACATGTTAACTCTTCTGTTTGGAGTATCAATAACCTACAATTAGAACATTCAATTGGAAAATGTAACATACAGGATAATGTATCTAAAATGAAATGTACAAAAAAAGAAACGAATACATGTGGAGTAGGGAAGATAACAATTTCTGGGAATAATACAACTCATACAGCAAAGGATGCTATGCTTCCGTTAAGCAAATCGAGTTTGAATGTAACCGGACAAAACGAAAAGATTAGTATTCCAAACAGCATAAATAAAGCAGAGAAAAATAAGCAAATTAAAATAAACAAATGTAATAGGAAGAGAAAACCGAAAGACAAAAAAAATAACAACAAAACTATTGTGAAAGATAAGCTTGTAGAAGAAAAGACGATTAACAACAAGAATGTAAAGAAAACAATAAAAATAGCTAAAGAAAACGGAGATATTTTAAGAACTATCGGAACAAAAATAATCAGTATTAAATCTAATAATATTATGAGTGGTAAAGTAACAACTTTTGTACAAACTTCAACAATAAGTAATTCCGTATCAAAGAATTATAATAAATACGCAGATAATGATTTATCGTGGATGAAAAATATTAAATACGTAAGAGAAATAGCAACAGACGAGTTTGATCCAAAACAGGATGAGTGTGATGAGAATTTCTGGCATAGCTGCAGCTTGCCTAAAAATTGGGATGATCAAGATTTCAATGAATAACTTACCAATTCAACACAGTATTTATTTTACTTCACAATCGAGCTCAAAATATGAACATACTTAAATTGGAAAGTCAAACACCACACATGATTAAGAAATTTAATTCAATAATTTAATTACAGATGTCAAGACATATTAATAATGACGAAGCATTGACATAATAAGTTTAATGAGCAATGGCCGTCTGTGTTTAAAACTAATGTGATTGAAACTATAAAACACATTTTCGAGATCATACTACAACTTATTATTTTAATAACAACATATTAATGATACATTATAATTATTAGGTCTGCACTTGGTAGGCCTGAAATCTTGAAATTATAATAACTTAAATTACACATATTAAAAAATGCTTGATTGCCTTGTTATTAGAATTTGACATCAATCGAATCCTTTTAACACGTGCATGTACGTGTTATACGTAGTAGTTGTTTGCGTACGTATGTATACGTACGCAACCAACTACCTACATTTTACGATACTGATTTAGATATCTGAATGGTAAGCTTTTAACAGTTCCAAAAATTCTAATAAAATAAAAATAAACGAACACAACCATAATACTTGTATATAAATACATTGATAAAAAATAAACGCTCATCTTACGACATTCGTACCCATACGATAATTATCACAAATTAAACCACTATCCACCAATTTCGTCCATTCACACACATTCTATACAACTTAATATAACAAATTCACAATTCCATATATTACCTGTCAAGTATGAAAACTGTGAAAATGACAAGTAAGTAGGTACTTTAATCTGACATTTAAGTTCTCCAACTTTATTATTGACTTTGGATATTTTGGATTTGTCAAGCAATAAAAACCCTTTAATGGTTATACCTTTTTAAAAGATAATATACTATAAACATTTCTATATTGTCATACAATTTTATAATAGTACAGTTAACAAGAGAGTCAAATATTTTAAATAAATATAATATTTATCAAAAAAAATAGATTCAAGATATTTAATATACATTAAGTAATATTTTATTATAAATTATGTTTCTAATATTATGATACAACATAAATCTTTGATTTTATGAAAAAGCTACTTTTAATATATGTATTTGTTATCAACATTGAATATTATTTACCATTACTTATAATGTAATATATTATTAAGTCTAAATAAAATTCTAGCTCTATCTAATGATTCAAATAATAAGCAGCACTAAACTTACACCACGTATTTTACTGTTAAATCAATATAAAATATGCATCTATGTAATTAATAAATGTTAATAATATTTATAAAACAACAACATTTAATATCTAAAACCGATTGACAAGGCCGTAAATATATTATTATAAATAAATAGTAACCAACATCCAACCATATAGGAGGATTTCGATCAAATATAGGGTAGTGGAACCAAAAGATGAACGACCCCCAGAAGATGAACAACCGTAATAAAAATGCTCATTAACATTTATCAGTACGTTTTTTTTTTCTCGCATATGGCAACGTTTTCTTCACCCGCTTCCATAAAAACATCGCCAATCACGCGTCAGGTTGAGTTGCACTAAATCGTTCTAGGTGTAGTTCCCGCCAAAAATCATTTTTCTATGGAAACCTACTGAAGGTGAGTATTCCTCAGATTTAAGGTAATCGTTAAGTTAAAAGAAGAATTATTGATACAAGTAAAAGGTTTCTTGCCACGTAAAATCTTGATTTACTAAGCTACTGAAATCAAATCCCATATTTACATTATATAACATATTTAGTGTATAAAACACTGTTCAAGTAATGGACTTATTATTTTTACTTTACTCCAATAGATGAACGGCGTTCATGTAATGGCGAAAAGTTGAATATTTACAATAATCATTATAATTTACCTAATGATTAAAAATTAACACAATATCATTTATGACGATCTAAGTTTATTTAAGTAACTAAAAACTAAAAGTTGAACGGGTCTTTAATTGTATTTTTTGCTAAATTTATTGGTTTTAATGAAGTATGAAATCTGAAGTGTTCAGCTTTAGGATATACCACCAAAAGTTGACCCCAAAAATTTGCTTAACATTTGGTTCGTCCAACTTTTAGCTTTGTGTCCTAAATTTGAACTAATGTTAACAATAATATTATAACTATGAAAGTTTGTCTGCCTGTCTGTCTTTTTGTTTGTATTTGGTATAATTATATTATACTTGAACGCTTAACCAGTAGGTACCTATAGCGTGTCATCAAAACTGTGCATGGTGCGGGTATTTGTACTTACTAGGTGAAGCCGACAAACATAATCATAGGATATCATTCAAATCTTTGACCGCTCTCAAGACCGCTGTGCAGATAGATAGGCTTATCTAAAGCAAGAGTTGAATTTAAGATTTCTAAAGGTATTCATGGCAAGACTCCCATTAAACGCCGAAAGGGACCACAGACACTTTTGTCCGATGCCGAAGAGCAGAAACTGGAGACATGGATTTTGAATATGGCTAAAGTTGGTTATCCTGTTAATGCAACTGATGTGGTGGATACTTCGACAGAACTGCTTTTAAAATAAAAGGATTAAAGCTAACTCAGAAAAAAATGGATGACATTGTTTTTACTTCAGGTTTTTACAAAGACACAATTTTTAATTACCTACAGGAATAAAATACAGTTTTCATTTTCACACCAGAATATTACCAAGTTTCCTAAATAAAGAACATTTTGTGGTTGTGGTTTCTATGTAGGTACTAATTTTTTTTTTAAATACAGACGAATTGATAACCTCCTCCTTTTTGAAGTCGGTTAAAAAATGAACGTGATTATTTTGTATTATTTTCAGTATAAGTACATAATATAAAATCTAAATAAAACCGTTCAAAATACAGTAATTATCTTTTAATACGCCTCTTTAAATCATCTCGAAATGTTAGTTCAACTATTGGGTGTAAAACGTTCATAATTAGGGTTCAGTGTTCAAGTATAGGGGGAAAACCAATATTTTTTTCAAAATTTTTTTTTTATACAAAACGTGGTATCTTGAGATTACTTTTTTTATTTTTTAAATAATCTTGTAGATTTCAGGCGTCAAAACCAGAAATAAAATAACCTTTAACTATTAAGATATTTTAATTATGGGCATTCAAAGTTGGCAATTCGGCTTAATCGTTCATTTATTGGTTCCACTACCCTACAAATAATTTATTATTAGGTACATAGTTATTTATAATTTTAGGGCAGATTTTTCAATAGTCAGTTAAAAGTTATCTGAAGAATAAACATTAACTGTCACTTTCCCTTTCTATTGTCTCAGACAGTGACAGCATCAATATATTCTACAGATAAAGTTTATCTGACGATTGAAAAATCAACCCTTAATATAATAATTTCTCTTGTCAACAATCTTATATATCTGTTTGTCACACCACACCACAGATTTGTGTATTTATAAATACACAATTTTGATATTATTAATGATAAAAGTCGACATAATGCAAAAAAAAACATGTATTCTCCTCTCTATAACACATTTGTCGTAGCTGCAACTACGCCGACTAAAAACGGGTTTGATTTTGATTGTTAGGGTTCCGTACCCAAAGGGTAAAACGGTACCCTATTACTTCGCTGTCCGTCCGTCCTACTGTCTGTCTGTCTGTCTGTATGTCTGTCACCAGGCTGTATCTCATGAACCGTGATAGACAGTTGAAATTTTTACAGATGTATTTCTGTTGCCGCTAGAACAACAAATACTAAAAAACAGAAAACAAACTTTAAGGGGGCTTCCATACTACAAACGTGATTTTTTGTCGTTTTTATAGATAATGGTAGGAACCCTTCGTACGCTAATCTGACTCGCGCTTGGCCGTTTTTTTTGCTTGTGCGTAGTGTTACGATTCATGGGTTCATCTTCGTCATAATATAAAAACCAAATAATATATTACTTTCCGATTAATTTCCGACATCCATAGTATGCCAAGCAGATTGTTAACAAGTAAATTATAATACTGTAATCTCACGTTTTTTTGTATTTTCAATCTCAAGGCTAGAGCATAAGATTCAAATTTATTTATCTTAATCATTTAGTACATTTCATTGCAATAGTTATTTTTGCGAAGGCTTAGAAATGATATACCAATTATTATGGCTTCCATTTTTGTGATGATACCATTGATAGTGCCAAATTGAAATCATCACCAACCAACCACCACCCAACAGTCCATTGCCAAGATAAGGGTATTTACACATAAGAAAGTATGGTCTATAATTTCTCATCAAAATATTAGTAGTCAAATACTGATACAACTTCACCATCAACAACTTCGCTATTTCCAACAATACTTCAACTGTAGTTTGACCCCTAGCGCTGTACCGCACCTTAGGTGGCGATGGGGAGGGAAATCGAGATATGAGAGATGAGGAACAGGTAAGGCGTGCTAGAGGGCTCTTCTGCTCCCCAGTCTCACCGCACAGCTACCTAAGCCTAATTTACATTACGAAATTAGTGGCATGAAAGTAGTGTAGTAGAGTAGTGTTTGACGGGCCTATTGGCTCAGTTGGTAGTTACACTGCCTTCTGAGTCGGAGGTCGCGGGCTCGGGGCCAACATTTGTGTGTATGAGCGTGTCTGTTGGCTTCGTGTCTGGGTGTTTAATATTTATTTAAGTATATCTATCAGTTGTTTAGTACCCATAGTACAGGCTCTGCCTAGTTCGGTGCTAAATAAACATGTGTGAATTGTGTCCCAAAAATTGTATTTATTAGTGTCACGACATTATTTTCATCGACACGTGTAAATATAAAGTTTCACAATGCATGCATTAAATGCATGATGATGATGCACTTAAGTAGTTTCGTGCCATGCGCAATTTTTTGACGAGACTAACGTCATGCCACTAATTTCACCGTCTAAACGTGACGTGAAACTAGTGTCGCGAAAATATTATACACAGAAAAATAAAGTTTAGATGTTAACGGAGCCACGATGTTAGCGATACTGTTTATTTCATGACACTATTAATGATAAGAAACTAAGTAAACTTCATCATGTTTAACACTAGTTTCGTAATGTAAATTCGGCTTGGCTCGGTATAGGGCTAGCCATCAAACTATACCAACCGTGGCATATCCTAAGTCAACGCCGATACGAGTCCATACCTACTGACATTAGAAGCTGAACTTTCCCCTGACCTTGAAGAATCCCATGCTGGTCTTGTTGTGGAGCAGAGACGTTACCCCCACGTAGCTCTGGATCACGATCGGGGAGTGGTGAATGCAGCAGGACGACGAGGCGATCGCCTCGATTGCTCTCTGGATCTTCACAGCGAAGATTTCCATGTCGTACGTCGACCGTTCTTCAATGTCGCCATCTAGGGGATTATGGAGACTTGTAGAACAGAAAATCTAGTCGTAAATGAACGATGGGTTAGTTACTTCCAAACTAGCCAGAGCAAGTACTATTGATCTAAACTAATATTATAACGAGAAAACATTTCATTTTAAGGGTTCCGTACCTCAAAAGGAAAAAACGGAACCCTTATAGGATCACTTTGTTGTCCGTCTGTCCGTCCGTCCGTCCGTCTGTCAAGACCCTTTTTCTCAGGAACGCGTGGAGGTATGAAGCTGAAATTTATATCAATTACTCAGGTCTACTGTCCCTTGAAGCTGTGAAAAAATCAAACTTCTAAGCCAACGCAATCAAAAGATACAGCCGTTTATGCCGCAAATTTTCGACACTTGCAAGGGAATCAAAACCTACAGGGTGCTTCCCGTGAACTCAGAATCTTGAAATTTGGTACGAAGCAACGTCTTATAGCATAGATAAAGGAAAAATTACGAAAACCATAAATTTGCAAGGTTGTACGGAACCCTCGGTGCGCGAGTCCGACTCGCACTTGGCCGGTTTTATTTATAAATAATAATCTTACGCATTTTATCCCCGAGGGGGTAGGCAGGGGTATTCCATTTCTGGATATACCCACTTGTCACAAGATATTCTTTGGACGCCTAAACGTGATAGGTGGTGAGCCCATCGCCGGACCGGGTCTGTTACACAGGCCTCAGAATTAATTCTGGGACCTGCGGGTTTTCTCACGATGTTTTCCTTCACCGTCGAGATAGCGATGAATATACAGTACATAAATTTTGAAAAAACTCCTTAGTACATGCCAGGATTTGAACCCGAGCCTCACCAACTATCATCATGTGAAGCAGGCTCTTTAACCGTAAGGGTATCACTGCAGGTTTTTGTTTAATATATATAAATTTTAGTGATATTATAAAGCACTGTCGTTTTATAGTAGACAGGCAGACTTTATTTTATACTAGTAGAGAAGTAGCGATATCAGAGACTATTTATCTATAAGATTTGTCAGTGAAACTGGTGCGGATTAGCCAACTAATAAAGTTTGCATACTTTTATGCCAATATATAGGATGTGAGGCAAAGGTGATGAACGGCACGTCTTGGCTGAACGGGTTCCACACAGTCTTCAGCGGTAGAGGCTCTCCCTTATTCCACATCAGCCTTACTCCACGCAGGTTGCGTTCCCTGAGGACATAGTGGAAATCATCAATATAAACCATTCAAGAATTTGAAGTTCTTATAGTCTGACCGCAAGCGCTGTACCGCGCATTAGAGGTCATCCATAAATTATGTCACATCTTAATGGGGGGAGAGGGTTGACGAATTATGACATTGTGTGACAAGGGGGTGGGAGGAGCTCTAAATTTTGTGACGTCACATTTCAAAATCTTTTATTAACTTTTAAAGCCCCACGTAAAAGGATGACGGGCGGAATGTACCCACCGACCAATAACGACCAGCCGTTCGGTACAAACAAAGGCGGCGATCGCGGGCGCGACGGGCGACCCCACAACGAATTGAGACTAGGCTCCATAATAACAAATGATAGTCATGAAAAGAGGTTTCTAACGACATACGTCTGGTCGTTATTGATCGGTGGGTACGCGTCCCATACATTTTTGCCCGTCATCCTTTTATTTAACTAATTATTATGGAAAAACTAAGTAACTAACTTTCGGAACCGCTGCCTACAACACAAACTCATAAATGGGTAGTTGACAGCATCGAAATTAAATTGCGAGTAGTCATACATTAAAAAGATTATCCCAAAACACCTCAAAATATGTATTTCGATTTTCAATTTAAAATTATAGCAAATTTAAAAATAATAAAACAATCAAAAAAAGAGCTGCAATTGAGTCACGGTTTGCTATTTCAGTACATTTTCCATAGTGAAATTTCGTTTTGACAGATCGTAAAAAGTAACTGATTTGACTAGGTAGGACACAACCCTAATGTGACCAGCTGTAACAAAGACGGGGAGGGGGCCCCCCGCCCCCTCCCCGTCTTTGTTAAAATATACTGAAATTTGTGTGACGTACTTATGAATGGCCCCTAGGTAGCTGCGCGGTGATACGGGAAAGCAGATTAGCCCTCCCGCAAGCTTTCCTCACCTCTGTCTTGATTCCCCTCCCCGCGCCCGTATGCCGCCACCTAAGGCGCGGTACAGCGCTAGTAGTGAAGCTATAGTTGCTTCTACTGTTACAGTATATAGTACAAAAACTAGTAAGTATGTGCAAAAGAATGGTTGTGGACGTTTGCAGATCAGGAGCCTTATTCTCTATTTACAATGGTAATCGCAATTGTCTTTATTTGAAATTTAATACGCGGTCAGTGCTTGCTCCACTTACACTGGCGCGATGGCGGTAATGACCGATGTACGGAAGAAGCAATGTACGTCAAAATGAAGTCTATTGCGATTAAGGTTGTAAATATACAATAGGCCAGCAGCTAAAGGTTATGCTGTGTCATTTGTGACCTATTGGAGGCCCTGGGCCCTTTATGATAATGGGGCCCCTATGACTATTACACGATAATTACAATTCTATAAACCACATGCACAATCATCTATCAAGCCCGGATCAGCGAGAGCTTACTTGGTTAGTCGCACACCGTTTTTATTTGCTGTTAAAAATAATTAATATAATATAATATAATCTCACGCATTTTTATCCCCGAGGGGGTAGGCAGAGGTATTCCATTACTGGATATACCCACATTTCACGAGATATATTGGACCCCTAAACGTGATAGGTGGTGAGCCTATCGCCGGGCCGGGTCTGTTTACACATGTCTCAGAATTTATTCTGAGACCTGCGGGTTTCCTCACGATGTTTTCCTTCACCGTCGAGCTAGTGATAAATATGTACGTAAGTTTTTTTAAAACTCATTGGTACATGCCAGGATTTGAACCCGAGCGTCACTGATTTTCGGCCGGCTCTTTAACCGTCCGGGCTATCACTGCCTTAAAAATAATTTAGGAGTATCAATCGTCAAATTGTTTGCAAAATAGGACAATTGGATCTATGGATGTTAATTAGGTATCTACTCTTCGCGCAAAAACTACAGAACCGAATTTTAATCAAAATTTAGGTTACTTGAAATACATCTAAATAACACAAAGGCTGCAAGTTATGCTGTCAAATATGTCAAAATGTTAAGTACTAAAGATTAATAGCCAGTATTGTTAGCCAATAAATATCGATTGGAGCAACTCTATTTTGGAACTACGTAGCTATGCGTGACGTCACGACGAACTCAATAATCCCGCGCATTGTGTCTGACGAACTAGGCTGTGGCGCGTATAGTTAATTGATATAAATGTTTGCCAGAGTATCTGAAAGTCTGAAACTTGAATAATAAACCATAGTATGAAAGGCTATCGCGTTATTAATTAATTATAGTAATATTAGTAATAGCAGAGACCAGTTTAAGTAATAGTATACATAACGTTTGAGTTTTGGTACATAAATATATTGAGAGGTAATGGGTTGGTGATATGACAGAATCGCGTGACACTGGCACTTGCCCTGGGTGGCCAATTGGAAAAGAGCGGCCTGCTTATAAGCAGACTTAGAAAACTATGTGTTTACGGGTTACGTTTATTAGTATTGAGATTAACCAGAAAATAGACCACGAGACAGATGTGAGTAAGCTATGTGCTCGAGTGGTTTAGCACTAGAAAATTCATGTTATTATTCATAGAACAAGGCCAGAAAATACTAGACAAGTGTGAAAATTTTTCGATGGTAAAACCGTTACACATTCGACGATAAATTAATATGGTTCTCAAAAACTGACGACTTTAACAAGTAAGTATAAAGTTGTTACTAAATACTTCAATAAGTATGAGATGTACTAAGCTCAGGCACTTAATTTGTGGACTTTTAACTTTGACTAATAATTAAAATTATGAGGAAGCAAACTATTTAGCCGCCCCATTACAATACTTATAATATAAGTAAATTAATGTCAAGTAATAAAGAAATTATTTATTATTTTAGTTTATGTGCCTTTTCATATACCCAAGGGCTGATAGATAGATATTATAATCTCTCATCAATAGAATAATAATGCAAATTCCTTATAATAATGGAGGAATGGTTAATTAACAAATAACATTATTTATAGATAACAATACGAGTAACTTAAAAAGCCAGCAAACAAGGTAGAAAACAACATAAAAAAACGAGCTTCTACTGCAACAGAAGGTACCTAGGTTGAAAATACTTGTGATCGAACAGTTTAGCGTCGGGGTCGCCGGCGCTGGGGCGGCGGCAGAACTTGTCTATGACCACGTCTTTCACCACCGTCGACACGCCAGTAGCGATTCCGTTTAGCCGTCTGTGAGGGCATAGATATTTTTTTTTGGTGAGGGGACCACATAAGTAATTAAAAAGTAGAAATTTAAACAACTAACGAGATAAGAGGATATATCTGTCTGAACCCGATCGAAACTGCGATTTATCATATTTGGGAATTGAATTAAGATTAATTACATAATCACATTACCTAGTCAACTGCACCCCCCATCCCCACAGTTATGACCTCTAAATGAAAATTTAATTTTAAAAACTTGGCAAAGTTGGACTTGTGCATCTGGAAATATTGCACACTCTATATTTGTTTTACGTATTTATTTGCGTGAGTCCGATTCATACTTGGCTGATTTGTATTATTTTTAAACTGTAAAGAGTTTGCACTATTCACAAAACACTATCACACAAACTTTAAGCTAGTATGTACCCATAAATTACTGTTTTACGACAAAGCAAAAACTAAACACATTGAAAACAAACACGTTTCTTTGATGGGGACTTCACCTTTGTACTTTTTTAAATAATTTGTTAGTTACGACAGACGCACAGACAGATGACAACGTACCACTTATTATTGGGGTCCTGCCCTTCGAGTACACAGCTCTAAAAACTACTCACGGCACTAAAGAAGACGGCGGATACACCAGCTCCCCGATCACGACGGTGTCAAGGTCATCTAAGTAGGTTTTCTTGAAGTCAAGTTGCTTCATCGCAATGAAGTCGTACTTTATAGTCATGACCAGCCGTGAAGTCAGCAGGACGATTCTCTCCTTTTCATTGTCCCATAGTGTTATCCTGTAAACATAAGCATAAGTACATGATTTTACTAAATTATAAATGAGACAGTCCATTGTTGTTTTGTCCGTCTTTCACGCAGCAATAAGCAACGGGTTATCGTGATCTTTCACTTAAAGATAGGGGAGTGGGAAGTGACAGATTTTTCTTGTGGAAGCGAACAAAGTCGCGGGCTAATTAATAATCTATACTTATACTAATATACTTATACTCATATTATAAAGAGGAAAGATTTGTATTTTTGTATGTTTGTGTGTTTGTATCTTTGTTAGGAATAAAGGCAAATATACTATTGGACCGATTTAAAAAAAATCTGTCACCAATGGAAAGCTAGAAGATCCCCGAGACCCCTAGGCTATATTTTACTCCTGTATTCCCACGGGAACGAGAACAACGCGGGTGACAACGCGCAGAACCTCTAGTCATGTATGAATTGTAAAAATCTTCTCAATGTTAGGCATAGGCGAAAACTAGGCATTTCTGGAATAGGATACCTCTGCCGACCCACTCAGAGATAAAGCGTAAGTATATATTCTTCATTATTATAGTAGACACTCTTTCGTATGACGCGAACATAGGTCTTTTGATATTACTTCCTCAGAATAATTCTTATGACTCATTCCGATGTTTTCCTCATCATGTAACCACACATTGCTTTTAATTAGTGTTCCAGGGAAAATATACATAAATTATCATTGAAAATACTTAAATATCTTTAAGACTTATAATAAGTTGCCTTAAAAAGGTCTATTTACCTATGACAGACAATTATTAGTATTGTATTGGGAATTCATGACATGGTGATTTATTTTTTATAAAAAAAAGGGGCAAACGAGCAGACGGGTCACCTGATGGTAAGTGACTACCGTCGCCCATGGACATCTGCAACTCAAGAGTCACAAGTGCGTTGCCGGCCTTTGAGGTGGAATGTATATGTGTATGTATAATATATGTAGGTGTATTTGTATATTATTATAGTTTATCACAATATTTTTACATAAATCTTGACCTCTTAAGATAAGTATGGAAATGTACCCAGAAGTGTGGCTGCATTTCCTGTCTGAATAGCTAGACTGTTCTTTGACACTGAGATAAAACTAATAGTTCTATGGTGACTTCAAACCTGAAATAAACAACAACCTGCAACTTTCCCCAACATATTATTACCAGCACTGTATGATTTAATTATGTATTTCAGAATCTTTGACATAATTCCGGTAGAGCAGCAAGTTCCCATATGTGAAGGAAAACTATACATACACCTACTTTGTCTAAGAATTTATTACCAGACTGCCTATAAAAAACTGTTATTTTATTTTTACATTATCTATCGCTGTTATCAATCACCGTGTGTGTCCTTGATTCAGTACTAAAACTAATAAACCACAGTTAGCAATGTCAATTAAGCTATAATAATCGGAATGAGTTTTTCAAAAAACTTACGTACATATTTATCACTAGCTCGACGGTGAAGGAAAACATCGTGAGGAAACCCGCAGGTCCCAGAATTAATTCTGAGACATGTGTAAACAGACCCGGTCCGGCGATAGGCTCACCACCTATCACGTTTAGGGGTCCAATATATCTCGTGAAATGTGGGTATATCCAGTAATGGAATACCTCTGCCTACCCCCTCGGGGATAAAAAGGCGTGAGATTATATTATATTATTATATATAATCGGAAATGTATAGTCAACAGACTCAATTAAAGAAGGAAATACTGAGGTGTTATTTGTGATGATAATAGGTTGGTTATTTTTTTTGGTAAATAAAAACACAAAATATGATTATATCACTACATAGTATTAAACAAAGTCGCTTTCTCTGTCTCTATATAATCCCTATGTCCCTATGTATGCTTAAAGCTTTAAAACTACGCAACGGATTTTAATGCGGTTTTTTTAATAGATAGAGTGATTCAAGAGGAAGGTATAAGTATTAGCATTGCACCCGTGCAAAGTCGGGGCGGGTCGCTAGTATTCAATACAATACCTACTTACCTTCATCTGTTTATCTCAGTTACATCCATCCTAAGGTTGTCTGTAAGAAATCGCTTAAAGCGATAAGACCGCCCATTATATTTTCTTTTTAATACTGTGTCACTTGTTGTATAATTTTATTGGTGTACAATAAAAAGATGTAACTTACTTACAATACTACTCGTGGCGGTTTCACCCGCGTAGTTCCTGTTCCTGTTGGAATACAGGAATAAAATATGGAATACTGACTCAGGGATATTGTAGCTTTCCATTGGTGAAAGAATTTTTTACACTGGTCCAGTAGTTTTTGAGTTTATTCATTACAAACATACAAAAATAGAAATCTTTCCTCTTTATATTATTAGTGTAGACGTAGATGCAGAATGTACTCTGTATTTCAGAGGAACTGTGGTTTTCTGTGATGAACAGTAGCCTAAATGTTAATACAGGTTATCTGTGTGCCTAATTTCGTACTTACAAAATATTTTTTCCTTGTTTACAAGAATGAGTTTTTGATTCCTTAAATAATCACTACATAGTATAAAACAAAGTCCCTTTCTATGTCCCTATATCCCTATGTATGCTAAAATCTTTAAAACTACATAACGGATTTTGATGCGGTTTTTTTTTTAATAGATAGAGTGATTCAAGGCGAAGGTTTTAGTATTAGCATTGCACCCGTGCGAAGCCAGGGCGGGTCGCTAGTTACAGATAAAATGTAAATAATACCTAGATTTATAACTAATTAGCAAATAAAATGTACAGAATCACCTCTTATGCATGACATACATTTTTACCCATAATTATTCAATGATCAATCCGTAAATTGTTGAACTCCAAAGTCCACTCTTCGCATCCTTATCTCTGCCAATATTATAAATGTGAAAGTACCTCTATCTGTCACCGTTTCAAGGCTGTAGGACCAATATAGATTAAATATTCCAACAGAAGCATATAAGGTACTTTTAAGGTAAAAGCGTATTCCTAAGGGTTGTGATACCAAAAGTTTACATGGATGATGTTACGCATAACAGCTAGTCATTCACAATTTCAACATTTATTGACTTTAATCTGGTACGTACTCTGTTAATAGCCAAGAGCCCAAGTACTCTCCATCTTCAGGGAAGAGTAATGCAGTGATGCACTCCTGTATTGCAGTCTCCACCACTCCCTTCCGGAATGTAAAGAAGTCTTGAATGTTCTCCCGGTTGAAGGGCACATCGTAACGTGGGTACACAACCTGCTCAGGCTCCGATGACGCCGCGGCATTCGATGGCTCATCAGCCCTTGCATCTGCTTAAAAAAAAACAGGAAATATGAAAATAAAAAACAAAGTTGTTTTCGTTTGAAAAGGAATTCTATTGCGCGTTACATAGGGACGTGGAGTTAATTAAATACGCCGGAAAAACAAAATAATAAATGTAGGTATTGATAATACAATCGTTAATCGTTCATGGACAACTACAAGGAAAATTTTCAAAAAATATTATTTCGAATAGTCTCCTACCAGTGAATGACGCCGTTGAGGAAGACAATGAATCTGCACCAGACAAAACAGAGGGATTTGGATTACTTTGGGGATTATTTCTAGTAATATCCGTCGCATTGTTGTGATTGTGTTCAGCGTTAGCGGCTGCAACATGGTCGGTTGATAGTTGCAGCGTACCACCTCGGAACTCCAAATCTTCATCCAATAAATCACTCATATTGTTTTTCTGTTTTATTTGTGTGTTTTTATTATGTTTTTTGCCTCATCGACCGCGATAACAAAAAGTCAATGCTGATTGCTGCCTCAATGTCAAACTGACAGCGAGCACAAAAGAGTTTCCTGATTGTTAATTCACTTTACCACGCCACTTATATAAAAATTCGACAAATAAATTTTTGGATACGGCCATCTTAACTTGGCAGCTCTGTAGTTGTGGAAATGGCTGCACAATATTTTTTTTTTAAGTGACCAGAGTGGTGGCAGGACGTGGTTTGCGCAGGAGTAGCCTATGTTCAGAGAAACTAAGTTAAAACGGTCGTACTGTACCCACCTAAATCATCTTCATAAAAAAAATACCGAATTCAATAAGTAACTTTCCTTTTTATATGTAGTTATATAAAAACTTAATTTTAATAATCTCACGCCTTTTTATCCCTGAAGGGGTAGGCAGAGGTATTCTGTTTCTGGAAATACCTACTACCACTTTTTAAGACAATATTCGAACCCTAGACGTAATAGGTGAGTCCAACAGGGTCTATTACACATGCCTCAGAATAAATTCTGAGACCTACGGGTTACGTTTTCCTTCACCGTCGAGCTAGTGATGAATATCTACGCAAGTTATGAAAAAACTCATTGGTACATGCCAGGATTTGAACCCGAGCCTCATTTAATTTAGTTCATTTTATTTTATTTATTTATTTTTTACGATAAGAGTAGATGTTTTGTAAATTTTTTAGACATTCTTTAAAAGTCGTTTATATTGGTACTTAGATCTCAGTTTTAGTAACCTCTTATACCTAGAATTAGATTTCTAAAACATTACCCTCCTTGTGAAAGACTACTTACTATGTACATTTAAAGAATAATTTACAATCTTAAAGGAAAAATCTTTAATCTAGTAACACTGATTTTACCAATTGCGTTTTGTTTCTGCACTATTTATTTGTACTTGCCAATAAAACGTTCAAATACAGATTTTGCATTAGAATCTTTGTAATAGACGTTACCGTTATCAAATAAAACACTACATTCTTAAAAATATTGTATTTATTTTACAAAAGTACATAATATAGATAAAATTCTGGCACAATTTACATTTTTATGGAAGTAGGTATACCTATTTAAGGCAAAACATGTACTTAATTCATTTTGGACTCATAAATTCTATAAATTACATAACGCCCAACTTCGAAGTTAAAAACATAGAAGTAGATTTTTTCACATGTTCAAAGTTGGTAAATGAGGCACAGATTTTCTAATTCAACAGTAGTTGGAGTATTCATCCTTATCCTTTAGGTTTAGAAGTCAATTTATTTTTATATTTCAGACATCTCTGTTTTTAAAAAATCCGACATCCTCAAAATACGACATGTGATTCGACCACTAATTTGGGTTAAATTAAAATACATGAGCAGAGCAAATTGACTGATCGTGCTTCGCTACATGTGTTATGAACTGGTCGTAAAGTTAACTGAGGCTCTTCTGGTGTCCTAGTAGCATCGGCAGCGGTTCTTGGGGCAGTGGGGCGGGTACACGATGCACTGATCCAAGCAGTACACGTCTGCTCCATCACGACCTTCGATCTCGCCGACAGCTTCGCAGATTTGTCTAGAAATATAAGTTATATTTATGAGAAGATCACCACGAATAAACTTGTAAGAATCGTAGGTAGTTCCAGAGACGCCCTACAAACATATAGTTAACAATAACAAGTTTCTTTACCACCTTAGAATATTACTAGATGTTCTCTGGGTAAGTCCTGTTCCCGTGAGAAAACTGTAGTAAAAGTTACCTACTTCTATAAAAGTAGGATTTCCTTGGTAAAATATTTTTTAATTGGTCTAGTAGGTAGTACCTATCGGTTACACACTAAAACATTCCTATAATATATATTTTAGTAACTATAGGTACTTAGAATTTTCTGAAAAACGGGTCCGGCGAAAAATGTATCCAGCCATTTTAGTAACTACATAATTGAGAAAACTCATTTCGTATACCTACTTATGTAGTTCTCAGTTGTCCAGGTGGTAGAAACTCAGTAACACCACGCTAAACAACTGAGCTCCGCTTATACCTGTACCTGGTACTGTTTACTTACGGACAATGACACAGCGCTTCGGGACAGTGGGGCGGGTATCGCAAGCAGTTAGTCTGGCACCAGCTCAGCATCCCGGGGATGACGCGGTAGGCGTCGGATGGCACACACACTTGGTCCCTGGAAACAGACCCTTAAGGTAAGTCAACAGAATTGTATGTTCCATAAATAGATACTCGTAAGAATTGCCAACAGAAGTATCATGTACAATAGTAAAGTTGGTATGGTGAATCGATTAGGTAAGTAGGTATATGCAGAGTTCTCAGGAGCACCGTTTTCATTTCTTTTTCGATTGGATTCGAAAATGGAAAATAAGGTTTAGGCCACAAACCTGTCTCTCTCTCTCTAAGTATTTATTCCAAGAGTAAATTGGCAACATTATAAAGGTTTTTGCTATTTTACTTCGAGATACGGTTTATTCTGATTGAATCTAGGTTTTTAACCCTTTAAAGAAAGTTGTCTAGGTTATCTTGATTTCAAGCCCTCTCTTTCTCTACCATTGGTGGGGTTAGACAGGGTGACAGGGCACGGGGGTAGGTGCCGTCTGTGGCTGCTCACGGGCCTAACCTTTATTAAAAGTTAAAAATAGACAGAACTACAAGTTCTAATTATTTTCGAAAAAACTGTATGTCAGTATTAGCCCTTGCTTACTACTACTTGGACAGATTTGACATCGCTGACTAGACAACTAAATTAAAATAACTAACTATTATTTACACAAACATAGGGGTTTTTATTTACACTACAAAGTAAACAAAAGACATTGGCCTGTTGAATATGCAACAGGTAGGGTTTTGTTATAGGTTAGTCACAAAAAACTATACATAGACAACTTGGTTAACTATACAGTCTATACACTAAAGGGTGATTAGAGGAATTATTCACAACGGAGAAACTGCATGCCAGCCGCAACCTGCATTCCAAAAACAGTAAATTATACCTAATTATTTCTGGATACAAGTCCTCCTCTGTCACAGAAATATCGTTGCTGAAAGAGAAGTGATGTATGATACAGTGCTCGTTATTGACGGTAAAATATATAAATAATGCAGTTTTATATAATTTTACCTAATATACCTTAAAGACTTCTTGATGTCCTGATTAAATCCTCTGTAATATCAAGCGTATTAATGAAATAGGGTAAGTACTATTACATAAATATCGCATTTGGCATAGATTTAAAATAAGGGGAATTAAACTTACAACATACATTTGTACAACACATAGAAATACATATATTTCAACTTCAATAAGATACAAATTTTTATTTATTCTACCCTTTACTTTCAAACGAGCAACATTTGATATATCAATACAGTTGTAATCGCGTTACTCGAAAACGACGCCTTTTTGTTTGCTTGTACATATATACCTACCTACGTTCGTCATATTATATCTATGCGTTCCTTTATAACTCATCCGATTACTATGAAACTTTAGTCAGTTGTTGAAAGGTCGTTTAGGAAGGGTTCAGACAACCACAACTTGGACATTCCCACAGGAACGGGAATGTTATATATAGATTTATTTTGACATTATAAAATTAATGCCTCGCTTCTTCTCCTCCACTCCACAACACATGCCAAAAAGTTGGTGAGTGTTCCCACAGTTTCGTCCACATCTGAGCTAAATTGTGGATTATTTTTATTAAATTATTCGGATACTCTCTAGGTGTAGCTTATCGTGAAAGGCACCACCAATTCTACTAAATGTCAACGGTCTTAATTGGATGACTATGACATATCAATGGTCAGATAATGGTGTTATTTTGACACTTTTCAGAGCAAATAACACCATCGACTGACCATGTCATTGTCATTGTCATCCAACTGTAACCGTTGAAATTTAGTAGAATTGGCCCCCAAAAAAAAAAAATGCTTTCCTTTTCAAGAAAATAAATCGAATGTAATGATGATTCAATAAGCGGACTTTGTAACTCCTTCATCAAAAACATATTGATTCTTTTTGCGCTTCCGCCGTTAACCCTCACCTGACGACCAAAGGAAAGACATCCTGTGGCCTGCTGAGGTCCCTGTAATACAGCAGGAACGGGTTATCCCTCCGCAGGTCCCCGGCGAAGGCCGGCGGTAGACCACCGGTGCTGGTTACCACGCTGACGTCTGCGCAGTTCCTAAACGTCTCCGATCGACCGCAGCCCACTGCTTCGGTGCCGTTTGCGCATATACCCCACATGTTGCCTGGACAATAGGTAATAATATAAATAAAATAATCTTTATACATAAAAAACGGTTACGTTATAAATGTATTTAAGAAAAATAGGTAAGTAGGTATATTTATTTACAATAAACAAAAAAATCTACATAAGTACCGGTATTCCATTCAAGTGGGTATTTCATCCCACTTTTCACGAATAAATATTTTTTTGACCCATAAACGCAAAGAGATTAAAATATAATAGGGCATAGAGGGGACAAAGCGAGGAAAATTTGAAGCCAAAAGTTATTCCAAGTGGAATAAGTCTAGTACAATTTCGACCGAATGACAGCTCGCGTTTATACCTACTAACTGACATGACGCTTGAGCTTCAAACATGCTTCAAAGTTTTGTATGAAAATATTCCAAATGCCCCCTCTATGTCCTATTATATTTTAATCTCTTTGCATAAACGTAACAGGTGGAGAGCCCATCGACCTCAATGAGTGCGACATGTTTGTATTGTACACAAAGAGGTTGGAAGAAAATAATTATTTGAAGAGACAAACTTCTTATTCGAATGTCTTTGTTTGTATCGTTTGTGGTAGAGACCATGAGATCGTCAAGTTAAAGGGTATTGAGCTGTTCTGATGAAGTCAAGCAACTCTTCCTAAATAGTGCCGAAGCATATAAATAGTGCTATCATAGTTTCGGAGATTTTGAGGTCGTTCAGTGAGGCTGCTATTTATTTATTTATTTATTTGCTGTCAAGATTAGCAGCCTCATCTCAGTATCTACACAAAAACCACAGCGCTGTTCTTCAAGAACATACATTAAACACCTCTTCTTAAATAGTGCCTTGGATTTGTAAAGTTTCAGAATTAGTGCTTCAAAGGAACCGAAGATATTAGGGTACTTTGGTGAAGCTTCTAAGTTGACGATCTCGAGACCACAGGATCTGTATTTATACATATACTACGTCCATGGATCTGGTCCAGAGGCGCTATTCAGAGAGCTGTCAGCGCGTTGTTCAGGGTCAGGGGTTTGATCTCCATCCGAGGTCAACATTTTAGTGCATTAACATGTTTATTCATTACATGTGCGTGTTTAAAAATGTATAGGTAATTCTGTTTGGTAGTTGCCCTAGTTTAGGACTAATAACTTCTTTAATTATCCCACGAGATAAATAATTGATAAGAACATTAGAAAAATATTAATGTCGTTAATTTTATAGATGTCAAACACCAGTAGCGCCTTCAAAATCACAAAAAGAACTCTAAATACGGTACCTACCAATTGTTTAGGTACCTAGGTATATTATATAACACTACTGGCTAAAGTTGTTCGTATGTTTGTAGGAGACAAAAAAATATGTTTCATTGGTGCAGATGAAACAGATAGATAAATATAAAAGCGTAATAAATAGACTCGTATCCAAACACTCATCACGAAATCTTCGAAACTATAACTCCTAGAAAACTAAATCATGGGATGTAGGTAGGTACCTACCTACTAAACTACCTAGGTAGGTAGTTTTTACGTACTAGTTTTGGAACAGGGTTTGAGGAATACGCCACATGTACACGGGAAAAATGGGAACCTCGCTAAGCTAGTTAGCCGCCTGTGATTATCGACTTAGCACTATTTCTGCAGTTTCACCTGTATAGTAAGTCCACTGTAGCACGCATTGTGTGCAGGTGACGTAGGGAGGCAGCCGCACTCGGTACCGGAAGGTGTCCTTCTTCGCCGTGTCCAGAGGGATGAGGAACCGGTCCTCCCTCGTCCCGGAAATGTATAGGGGGTACCTGGAACAATGGAGGAATATTAAAGTCAACGAAAAAATATTCGTATGACGGCAGCCTGTTTTTGAAAATCTATATATATAAAATGATAAACTGACTGACTGGTTGGTGATGTATCAACGCACAGCCTAAACGGCTGGGTCTAAAGCCTTGAAATTTTGCACATAGATAGCTTATACAGTGTAGGTATCCACTAAGAATTAGCAAAATTCAACCCCTAAGGCGGTGAAAGAAACATGCGCGAGCGAAGTCGCGGGTAAAAGCTAGTAGACAATAAATTTTAAATGAGTATGTTGTGATGCACATGACTCGCAGAGCCTGTACAGCGGGTAATACTCGTAAACCACTGATAAACCATAAGTATGACAGATGACGTAACATCTTTGTTAACTTTATTCAATTTCTGCAGCGCGACACTGGTGTGACGTCATCCGTTATCTCTCGCACCCCGCACATATACCTACCTTCAGGGATCGCGGCAGACCTGTAGTTTAGAGTAAATTTATTTAGTTTCATCACGAACCTATCGAAGCACTCCTGGGATGCCTCCTGTCTGGGGTTATTGTTCGGACACAGTTTCATCACGAACGTTCCGAGATGGTTCGCAGTCAGCTCTATTTCTAACTCAATTTCCTGGAATTACAAATTTCAATATTCAATGAGCTTAAGCAATTTACAGGTGTTCTCCACTCAAAGTTTTCTCCTTACAGAATAGGGATGTATATTATTATTTGTATTTTTTTTAAACGTTTTATTAGGTACTTCTTCTTTCGGCAGATTCAGAGATCTGACCATTCTCTATTGCTTATTTGTTTATGGGTTTACTAGAGTTATTTCAAACCTGCTCGCACCTATAACGATGACAAAAGACCATCACATGACCACAAACAAAAATCATACCGCCTACTTGGTCTCTATATTATTTTTAATTTCAATTCACACATATTTTGATGGCCCAGGTAGTTGTTTTTAATGTGTCGCTTTTGTAATAATAGTACATTATGATATAAGTGCGGTAGGTTGAAAATTACAGCCGAGGCGATATTGCTAGCCCGAGCCGTAGGCGAGGGCTACAACTAAGCAGAGGCTGTAATTATCAAAGCGCACGTATGTCATACGACGTTTTATAACACATTTTCGAGGAAATAAAATAAAACTCCGACTATGGTAAACGAATAAAAACCAATACAGCGTTAAGAAAAAGCGCGCGGCGCGCATCAGCATTTTTTTTAGGCAAACGACAAAAAACAGCCAGTATTACTAATAAATTAAATTAATATTTTTGGGTTTTTGTTACAAATTAATTGGTTGTAATTTACTGTCAAAATTAATTAAATTAAATAATTATGTACATAATATTTCTTTAATATATTTATCTCCCAAAGTTAATTTTTATCATAAAATGTTGACAACTTTTTTGACATAAAAACTCTGCTGAGATTTTAAAAAGTACCGTTCGTTTTAAGACGGAGCATCTTGATAAACCGTGCGTTTTACTTTACACTTACCGCACTTGGGCGTAATGAGATACAATACGATATTGAAATTGGTGAAATAAGACACCTTTTACGAGCAAATGTGTTATAAATAAATTTACTAATTTCATATGCAGGTGTCCGTGTAGCTTCACTACATAGTATAAAACAAAGTCGCTTTCTCTGTCCCTTTATCCCTATGTCCTTATGTCCCTATGTATGCTTAAATCTTTAAAACTACGCTACGGATTTTGATGCGGTTTTTTTTAATAGATAGAGTGATTCAAGAGGAAGGTTTTAGTATTAGCATTGCACCCGTGCGAAGCCGGGGCGGTCGCTAGTTACTCTATAAATATTATAGTTTTGCAATTATGTAACTAATTATTCCTTGAAGACTAAATCTGAAGCGCTCCTGACCAGGATCGATCGATTGAATTCACGATTGTTTAGTCTTTAGCAGCACTTTCCGACCGTTTCAGCAGTCTGGAGTTGCTGCTGTGGGTATCACCTAGAACTCACCTGTCCAACACTGTAGTGCTTAGTGACGATCCCTTTTCCGTACATGCCACCGGCCTCGTGGGGCCGAGGTTCTGAGAGATGGTACGCGTCGCCGCACACGCCGCACCTCCCCTCGTTCTGCTCCCACTGGACTGAACACACTTGATCAGGGCACAGTATAATAGCTGTACAGCATGGACACTACGTGCCTCCACTAAATTGGATAAATAATAATAATAAATCGTGGAACATAATTCACACAGTTATTTAGGGAAAGCCTGTACTATGGGTACTAAATAACTGAAGAAGCCAACAAACATGTTCATGCATACAAATGTTGGCCCCGAGCGGGAATCGAACCCTCGACCTACGGCTTAGAAGGCAGGGTAGACTACCAACTGAGCCAACAGTCCCGTCAATTGGATACCACCTTTGTCCCTATACATGATTCTTGGTCATGACAACGAGTAGTCACGCAAGTGTCCAAGATATGTTCAGGAGGCTCTAAGACAGTATATAGTCGTACTACCTAGGGATCCCTCTTACAAGAGCTACGTTAGCACAGATTAGGTCGTTTACCTACCGTAGGTTCCTGCCTACTGTAGTTAAACGACCATGGAGTGGGTCCACACTCTCGGTGCGCCAGTAAGTATTTGTTGTTGGCACTGTAACTGACAGACACATAGACGCCTTTTACGATACGTAGGTAAGTATTTAAGGTGTAAAAGGAGGATATTAGAATTTTTATTTGCATCTCCTCTATGTAGAAAAAGTTCCAAAAGAACATTCTCGTTCCTATGGTTTTTCATCTAATTTAATTCTAACAGTTTTTGTACTAAATTATAATGGTTCCTTTTTTGTTCGTTCAATAGATTCGACTAATCATGTTCTTTCGCGGTTCCTAAAAATTTCAATACACCAATCATTTCAAATTGATCCCCATTGTTTCTTTTTTTATGCCTGCGTATGGCAAAAGTATGAAACTCATTCAGAATAACTGGGGAAGTAGGTACCTATACCTACTCTCTGCGCTTTGATTTTGTTTTTGCGTTCAACAATAGTTCACATACAGAGTTCGTTGAACTTGTTATTTGCGGTTCCGTCACGCGTGATTAGAGCAAAGAATTTGTTCGTATTAACGATCAATAGGGACAAAAAGTGTTTGTCAGTCTTTTTGAATGCAAGGACAATGCCCCGAGATTGGTCAAAACCACATTCAGCTACGTACCTAAGTATCTACAGTATTACATGCTCTGCAATTGTCCATCCGCAGAAAATGTTGTTATCACGTCCCCTACAAAATAGGTGTAGTACCTACGTTTTTCAGAGATGAAAAATAGCCTAGGTACCTATGCCATTCCTTATTAATTTAACCTGACAGGAAAATCCTGTCAAATTTAATTAAGATAGATTACCGGTTTACAGTTATTTTATTTATAATAGAAAAGTAGGGATTTTATTGCATACTCAACGATTTGATAAGAAAGTGACTATATTATAATATTTACTTAATCAAATTTACTCATATATTATATATTATATGGGGAATATAATTAAAAATACTATATAAAATTTTAAACTATAGGTTCAATACCAAATTAATTTTTGATTTGATTTAGTCTCTCGGAGGATAAAGGTCACTTACATTAAAGTGAAAAATGGTCCAACAAAGCAGGTACGAGTACATCCATATGAATTCAATATGAATATCAATCGTTTTGTTATTATAATTTTTGATGTGACCTATGACATAATCAAATTTTTATTATACGATTCCGTACTGACCTATAAGGCGATTTATTGGTTTTTAATACGAATACTTTTAGCATTTTAGTTTCTATATACACAACATAAAAATAATGTTTTATTTTGTTTGTTTTTAACAGTCGTTGTATTGTTTATCCTAATGGCTTGACAGCATTCACCAGGTTTAAAGGTTAGGTTGTGTATCAATCGGATGTTAGGAGTGGCTCTAATGTGTTACAACAAGATCCTCAACCAACGAAACTCCGCTTAAAGATATCAAAAAGAGAAGCCGCTATATAATCACATTAAGCTGTCCCGTTCTAACTGTGTCCTCACGAAGCTTCATGCTGGATCGTTCTGTAATACGGTTCTAAATGCTCTTCTTCGAAATTTGTTATCACTAGTGATACTGACCGGCGTACCCCCCGCAGAATAGCTCGTTGTCGTTGTAGTTGACAGGGTTGGGGAACCCGAATCGCCACATGGAGTTCCTGGCTGGGGGGTCCATCAGCCGACCATGGCCCTCTGCGCCACGCCTCGCGCTCCCTAGCATCTGGGGATTAAGACAGGTCAGATTTCGTTAGAATTTTTTTTTAACCCTTGACGACGTCGATGACACGTCTTCTTTGAAGATTATCCCAATAATTTAGTAACAGTAACGATTCTTTTTTGTACACCAATAATAAATTTTCACAAGTGAAACAATAATTATAGTATAGGTAGTTTTATCTCTCGTACCAGTAGGTTGTTGGCTCTTATTTTTTTTATGTACTTATGCACCACTACAACGCGTAACAGAAAAAGCGCAATTCCTCACCAATTAGTATTATTAATATAAAAAAAAATTATGCAATCGAAGTTTAGTTGTGTCTAACCAATTTTCTTAAATATCGATTAACAATAGCACGATTTCCATTGAAAGCACTAAATTCAGCTACGCTAGTTACATTCATTTTTTTGAAAAATTTAACACATATTAAAATAGCTGAAATCGAATGAGTAGTCGATACTGAACAAACTAATTTCAGGAATTGCGCTTATTCTGTTACATGTTGTATAATACAAAGTGAATAGATACATAGAAATATGTGAAAGCTACTAATTTTGGTATTTCGCTCGCTAGTAGGTATACCTAATGCCTTTTTTTATATTGTAATAGATGTCGGTAAATAGAATTATTATTCTATAACTTTTATTTTGGGTATTGTTAACTTACTTGTAATAATAAGATCCAGTATGTTAAAAACGACGTCCCTCCTGAATTATATCTTCGCATCAACATCTGTAAGAAAGAAAATTTTATGTTAACTAATATGAAATTTATAAATGTCATCATTGAATTCAAGTGTCACATAAAAAAAAACAACGAAATGAATTGAGTCTTGACTGAGTGAAGTGAAGTGAAGGGTTCGAGATACCCCCTAAGCCACAGTTAACCCTTGTAACGCTTAAAAGTCAACGCACACACAGAGGCGGAAAAGCGGTCGCAATACTCGCGATCCGTGACGGAAATTTTTTGCAATGTTAAAGGTATTAAAATTTAAAAAAAAACATGATAGATAAAAAAAATATACAAATTGTATATATTATACAAAGTTAATTAGTGTGACATAAACTTCTAATGTAAATGCATAGCAATGAAAGATATTTCATTTTTGTGCTTAAAAGATAAAGCTTTCCAAAATGTAGGCCACAGTTCAACTCTCACCTCAAAAGTAGGCAATAGGTACATAAACAAACTGGTAAGGATATCGGTAATTATGCAAAAAAAGTTTTATTTAGAAAAAAACGGTATACGTAGTAGCTACGTTTGCAACTGTGAAAGTTTGAATATATTATCTAATTCCAACATGTACACACTTACTTAATTTTAGTATCGTGATTTATTTACGGAGTAGCTTTTAAAAACTCAGGTGGGATGAGACTGTTGAGATGGATGTGTGGAGCGATTATTAGAATGGATAAGTACAATTCGGAAAAAATTATATGAGGATATGTCTGAAGTTGAGAAGTACAGTCAAGAGCACATGAAGCTTCACACTTGTAGCGCGAGTCTGACCTCTATGGCGATTGTAATAAGAACGTTACAAAGTCCAATGTGTCAAGCTCCACGTGCTCTTGATTGTGTTCCACCTTAGTTAGGGTAGGTTTAGTTTGTCGTGGTATGGTAAGTACATATAATTCGAAGGAGTATTTATAGTGTTGTCATATTATATCGTGTGTAGGTGATACGAGCAAGACGGAAATGAATGTAGCCTTGAAGTTTGATAGGGATAAATGGAAGAAGAGAACATACTGAGCCCACCTGAAATAATGAGGAAAGAGCCTAGGTAAACTAGGTAGGTTTCGTGAGAATTAATTCTGAGACATGTGTAAATAGACCCGGTCCGGCGATGGGCTTACCACCTATCACGTTTAGGGGTCCAATGTATCTCGTGAAATGTGGGTATATCCAGTAATGGAATACCTCTGCCTACCCCCTCGGGGATGAAAGGCGTGAGATTATTATTATTTTTTTATTTTTATTTAGAGCCTAGGTAATGGTGATAATTTTAAACGCATTTAATTTGTACATATCCATGTTATTATCAATAAAAACTATAAAGGAGAAGTTTCATTTGAATAAATTTTGTAAACTAGTAATCTTATCTATAATTTATTGATCGTTTATTTTCCATATCACCGTGCACAGGAATTTTTGACCCACCACGGTTTAACAATTTAAATATTTATTCAAAGCTTTTTTCTTTCAGTTGATAAAAGGGGGAAGAGAACATGTCCTTTAACCTTATCTTCCATGGGCTTGTTGACCACAAAAGGTAAATTTTGTAGCTCAGTGAAAAAGTGTAGTTATAGATGAAAAAATAAGAAAAAAACTGTAGAGGTGATGAAGCGCTAAATATAAGTAGGTAGGTACTTACTTATGTACATAAGTCGCGTTTCATCACCTCTACAGTTTTTTTCTTATTTTTTCATCTATATAACTGTTGATGTAAAATAAAAAAAATAAGAGTTAATAAATAAATAAATATTTATTTTTTGTAAAAGTTTAAATGTTATGCTAATTTACATAATTTTCATTTTCTATAATATATATAATTAAATTTCGCCTATAAAGTTTGATTTATGACTGATCGGATATTAGTTTCTATGTAACGAGTCCGAATTTATGTCATTATTGACCCGCTTCAGAAATTATTTATGTTCATTACAATAATAATTATTGGCAGATGAAAAGTTACCTAATTCAGGCTTAGAATACTTGAGTCATGCATTTTATTTAACAAAGTAACATAATATAATAACATTTATATTTAATTTATATATTAATTAGTGTTAAATAGCTGCGAATGGAAAGCAACTCTTTTTGAATTGCCCAGTAGGTAATATTTAAGGCAAATATTTATATCAATTTCAACAGATAACTTAGTCTATTAAGACAAGTTAATATCTATAATATCACTTTATTTACATAACATTAATTATTAATTATTTTTATTAAGACAAGTTAATCTCGATAGCAACACTTTATTAACATAACTTTTATAAATGTTTTTATTTTTACATAATTTATAAATCCAACGAACCTATTAAGCGTGTTCTCATTAAAATTAGTTTTGGTGATCTATGTAAAGACTGAAACATGTATAATTTTGGAAGAATATTATGACTTATGACTAAACAAAACGGTTAAAATGATTGCTGGGTGTTTCACGCTCGAAATGAGTATGGGGATCATTTGCATAGAATGGCCATCCAATCGTCGATCTAAGCCGCACAGTGCATGTGCCACTCACTATTAGACGTTAATTTTCATAATATAGAGTTGCTTTTTATGTAGCTGTCTAAAAATTTATGTACAATATGGTTTTGGGACCAAGTTATAACAGACAGCGTAGCGATTGCCGGCTGCCAGTTGTATTTTGGTTTTGAGGCATGCATGGGCAATGTAAAATAAAGGCAAACAATTTTTTTCGAGTTTACTAACTGAAAATATAAAAAGGTAATAGAAATGAATCAGTATGATATTTTAACTCCCTGGTATAGTAGGTAATCATACTTAATCGCACGATGAACATGACAACATTGACAACGTAACACTATCTTTGCAACATTCTTGTCTACACAAGATAATATTATAAAGAAGACATTTGTCTTTTTGTATGTTTGTAACGACTAAACTTAAAATATTCTTGACCGATTTAAAAAATTCTTTTACCATTAGAATGCTACATTATCCCTTAGTAACATAGGCTAGGTATATATTATTCCCGTATTCTCACGCACGAGAACGGGAACTACGCAAATAAAACCGCGCAGAACCGCATATGACTATGGTTAATCATAAAAAGTAGCAATTTTAACATTTAAAAAGTAACTCCACTGCGTATAGTAGGTACCTAGTAAGTAGTATTACTATCTCCCTCAAATATTGTCAGTAAAAACAAAACTCGCACCCGCTACCTCTTTTATTTTGCACCACAAGTTTGGATGACGGACGTTGACAGTTGGATATTGTTAGTGGGCGTGTAGGTCAAGGACCCCGCGGCCTTGGCTGTCGTAAACCTGCGTGTACGCAGCCACGCGCCCATTTGTCACTACATAGGGTCCATGTTTAAAAAACTGTGGATCTACTGAAATGATCAAAAGTAATTCAATTAACGATTTAATTTAAATAATTTATTTCCTATTATAAATCCAATAATTAATGTAGAGGAAAATTTACGCTTTCTGTGTGACAGGTCGCATACAAACTCGAATATTACAAACTTTACGTGACTTCCAATTGATATGGTGGGTAATAAGAGAAATACTTAAATGAGAAAAAATATTTAATTTTAGACAACTTATTAAGAATTGATAATCAGGAAAAGAAATGCCAACGCCATTTCGTGTTGGAGAAAATATAAATTTCCGATATATTTGTACCGATACATGGCGGCTGACAGGTTATTACAATATTTTAAGATGCTTAATTCTTATAAAGTATATTATATATGTTTAAAATTTGGAAAGGGTTCTTTAGAAGTCTTTTCAATAGTTTTACTCAGACATACCTATAAGCATATATTCTTAATTATTCAACATTAGTTACAGATAAAAAAAAAAAATGTACAATAGGGCAAAAGGGACACAGGTAAACTCGCTACCTCATAAGAGAGTTAAGCAGGTACGAGTACATCCATATCAATTCAATATGAATATCAATCGTTTTGTTATTATAATTTTTGATGTGACCTATGAGATAATCAATATATTTTAAAAAAATACTTATTTAATTTACTAACTTATTTTTTACAAAAAATAAGAGATGAACATGACATTATTTAAATTCACAAGTAGATAAAGTTCGTTGATATATTTGGTTGAAAACTACGCTTGACAAAAGGTTTCCTGAGCCAACAAAGAACCTTAAAATCTAAAACAAGAAACTTTGATATATTGCTTAAAAAGTATTTGTAGAACACGGTTTCTATTATAAACAAAGAATACCGTTGAAAGTGCCCATAAATTATTTGCAATCGATTTGTGGTAATTGGCCGAGTGATAGATAGTTTTGATACGAGATCTTGAAGTAGATAAAATTTATGGCGTTTCTCTGTAAATAAATATTATAAATATAATTAACTAAAAAGAATGGGCTAAGGGTGAGAAAATTACTACCTAATAATGTAAAAATATTTTGAGACTTGGGTCCTTGACTGAATTGAGTTAGTTACGATTGTAGGTAGGTACTTAATGATTGTAAATATATAAAAATTAATTAAAATTTGCACTCCGTGATTGAGGACATTACATGTCTCCTCAATATTGTTTCACCAATTGACTACGACCGACGCTCTCCGCAACAACCAACGATGCTACTAGGTAGTAAATTACTACATAATATAAAACAAAGTCGCTTTCTCTGTCTCTATATTCCTATTATGCTATATCTACTATATAAAAATAAGTCGGGTTTTCCTTCCTGACGCTATAACTCCAGAACGCACGAACCGATTTCCACGGTTTTGCATTCGTTGGAAAGGTCTCGGGCTAGTATTAGCATTGCACCCGTGCAAAGCCGGGTCGGGTCGCTAGTTTTCAATAAAATTGGTTTGTATGCTTTAAAGAATATTTGAAATAAGAGGGTTCGCGAAAATTTAAGTGGTTTTAAAAGTTTAATCATCTCTCACTCTACAGGGCAGTGTCCACCACATCGCAAATGCTACCACCCAATCCGCACGTCCTATTAATGTATTTTTTTTTGACACCGCATTTTGCATTTTGCTAACGTCAAGCAAATAGTTTAGTTTTCAAGTTTTTATTTTATACTTTATTCATAGTTAATGGCTCTGCTTTAGAGACCATGAACAAAAATTCAGTGTCTTCAACACGTTCTCCAGCCTATTCTGGTTATCAACAGTAAAATGATAGCACTTTTACTGAAGACTTCATTAGCAATCCAAAAATGTTTATACCTCGTATTTTATCGAATTTCCCCTTCACTGCACACTTTCATGGACACTTACCACATAATACACTATGACTACTATGAGTCAAAACTTGAAATATACAGCAAATGAAAATTATTCAAAAAGCATGACGCCGCTTTTCGGATTCTCGCCCAAAAGAAGAGTAGCAGATAATCTTTAAATATAAATAAACTAGCGACACACAGCTAACACTAAAACCTTCCTCTTGAATCACTCTATCTATTAAAAAAACCGCATCAAAATCCGTTGCGTAGTTTTAAAGATTTAAGCATACATAGGGACATAGGGATATAGGGACAGAGAAAGCGACTTTGTTTATACTATGTAGTGATAGTGATTAAAAATTACGCATAGGTGGCCAGTGATTTTCACAAAGGAGATTTGTGTTGAAATTAACCGTCAATTCAAAATAGTTTCATGAAAGAAGAGATTGTACTAATTCTGTGGCTATTAATTTTCGGAACAACCTAGGTATGTGGATTAAATATTCATAATTAAACCCTTTTATTACACCTTGTATGTAAGAGGGTAGCCTATATAAGGAAATAGGTAACCGCTCTACAGGAGGTTCCTCACGCAGTGTGCCAGCATGTGAACCTTTATCAAGAACGAAGGCAGGCTTCGCCCATCAATTACGATGATTGCTGGCAATTATCAACCACAAACAAGTGTAAACGGCCGCAATCTGTCTTGTGACCGAAACCGCGGGAGACCTGTGTTTTGCATGAATGTCTTCTTTGCGTCGAGAATACTGATCAAGGGATACTAGCACATAGATTATTTAGAAACATCTAAAAATTTACGGAAGGGAAAAGTGTAAAATTTAGCACTCAAAAAAAAGATTGTCTCTAATCATTTATAAAATCACGATTTGTACGAACAGCAAATGTGAATGAATTAAGAACTTTACAAATTGAGAAAATGTAGGTACTAACAGCTCATAATTCAAATGCATGAATTACGTCTTTCAATTTCAAAATAATATAAAAAAATAAGCAATTGATATCTAAAAATTATGACATCATATAAATCAATATTAAATCATTATTTAAAGCTCATATACCTACAATAACAAAAAAAACATATTTCTTGCGTTTGATTGTTTAATATCCATTAACCAGGATAATACTGGCATTTAAACACGGCCGTTATCGTATAGAATGTAAAGGATACCAGGTAATTGAATCAAATTTATCACTCATCGGGTAAACCTCACAGAAATTTATTGCCTTTTTTATCTGACCATTACCTGGTTTCATTAAACGAGATAACAGAAGCCACCTGCACATTTCAACATCGACAACTTTACGAGAAATCTGTAAAGACTCCAAAGGCGCACAGAATTAATAATAGTATAAGTACAGAAGTGTCACTCTATGTCACTAATTTCTAAAAAACTTACAACAAAATTGAAAATCTTACGCGCATGGAAGAAAGTCTACATTATTACGTATGTATGTTTTCTCCATGAGCGTGTGCGAGATTCAACGGTATATAGATACCGTTGAATCTCGCACACGCTCATGGAGAAAACATACATTGATTAAATTTATAGAATATATTCTGTGACGATATTTTGTTATAAGCTTTTCATTTCTGCACATCTACTAGCCTTAGTACACTTTTTACAGAGATTTAACTGAACCAGCCTCTGGTCACCAGAAGTCCTGACCAAACGCGCCGACTGGTCTTTGGTGGACTCCGCGGTCCCATAGTCTCTACTCTCTACTATAGACGGTAAAACGAAACCCTTACTCCTGAGAGAAGTCTTATTTAATTTATAACGGCATTTTATATTTACTCATCCTAGTATAAACTTAAATGTAGTGTTTTCTTACATTTAAAGTCCCCGTTGAAATATCATTACGGAGATGGATGGGGTCTCACAAAATTGCGGATTTTATTGCGATAATAATCTTATTGCGTTGCCCGCGGGCGCCAGTTAATCGAAGGCGTTTTTCAATAAGACCTTATCACGTCATAATTAAAGTCAGTTTATAAATATAAAACTTGTTTTAATTGGCAAATTGATTGTAGAGACCAACTTTTGTACTATCTTCTGTCAATCTTGCTTTATACACCCTGTGTTCTATCGGTAATAACTTCTAATTTTGTAAAAAGGAAAATAACGACGACAAGATATTTGAAAACACATAAATTAATAAAAATAAAAAGTACTAAGTATGGACAAATTCAAAAGCAACAAAAATTAGAAAGTCCTACGTCCGTTGTTACTATAAACAAAAAAATACTATAACTTGTTCTTGTTTTATTCCTGCGTAGTGATTTAAAATAACAAATGCTTGCCACATTGTTGTCATAGTTTCATTTTCATATTATGTTGTAACGTAATCATTTCGTGTCGAACACGCTTTCATTTTTAACTTTATTTTCTACGAGCTATTCCGCTCGGTGTCACCAGCGTAGTTCCGTTTCCTGTAGTACCTATTACGGGGATAAAATAGAGCTTATAAGTTGTACTACCTAATAATGTAGCTTTCCATTACTGAAATCATTTTTAAAATCGGTCCAGTAGTTTTCAAGTTTATTTATTACAACCACACAAAAATACAAATCTTTCCTCTTTATAATATCAGTGTAGTTCAGAACTGTAGATTTAATTTTTTATAGCCACAGTCTAGGTACTGACAGCCTGCGGACACATAGACGGACGGACAGATGAGGCTTTGTAATAGGGTTGGCAGCGTTGGGGTACGGAATCATAATAAGTTTTTTTAGGTAGGATGAACGTCACAGCAATACCTATAAAATTATATTAAAATACGTGAAGTTGTCCTCATTTTAATATTGCATATAAAATTTATTATGATTCACGCCGCTGTAAAACCTTTATTATAAACTCGTTAACATACTCTAGTTAAGTTAGAAACGCGTAGCGGGTTACTCGTAGTTCTAAACAATTACTGTTTAGTAAAAGTTTTTCGAGTTAAATTGTTATACTTACACCTTATGTAGGTACCTATAATAAATATTTTACTGGATGTACGTACATACGAAACAAAAGGTTGTTGGTTGGAAGGTTAAAAAATTATGTTATTGGAAATGAAAATCTCGTCTTTTAACTCGAATTTCTGGGTATTATATTTTTTTTTGTTTCAACCAAATATATAGTTGAACCTAATATTTTATTTAAATGTATTTTAAGAATTTGAAAAGGCAATTTAGATAGTCTAATCAACAGAATATTCTGATGCTACAGCAATGTAGAGTCTTAAAACACGTGTACTATACCTACTACCGACATGAGATTAAAAAGAGCTGCCCTTGAGTTTCTTGCTGGTTCTTCTCGGGGTAATGCATTTAGAACCAGCAACTCATCGGTGGAGATGGGCTTTTTACATTTAGCCAATCTTCATGGACAAGTAGACTATTGACGTCTCTAAGTGTACCTTTTGTATCTACAGAAAATAAATGATTTTTTACTTATGACTTTTACCATGTAAGAAAAATATAACAGTTTCAGAAACCAGCATACATGTAATTCCGCTTTCAGAAGCTTATCGCATCGCTATCAGCTCCAGGCTTACACGGTTAAGGCTTATAGCCTGAAGGGTCGAAAGTTGTAACAATTAGTTATGTTTACGTTGGACTTGATCTTCGGAGCATTGGCCTTGGCATTCGATTCATGCGCCTGCGCCGGCGAATGGGGGCTCGGCTCGTGTTTGTCCTATTATAAATAAATAAATAGACTTAAGCATAGATAAAGGTAAATTACAATTTATTGGTGGTAAATAAAAATACTGTAAGCCTGGTTGGTTGGTAGAGATGGTTCGGAGAATAAAATAGTTCCCTATTTCATTCTCCGCAGAACCCACATTTTACCAATTTAGATTAGTTTCTTTAATCCTACTAATATTATAAATGCGAAAGTTTGTATCGATGGTTGTATGTATGGATGTTTGTTCCTCTTTCACTCAAAAACTACTGAACTGATTTTGTTGAAACTTTACAGTTATACAGATTATACATCAGAATAACACATAGGCTATATTTTATCCCCGTATTCCCAAGGGAACGGGAACTACGCGGGTGAAACCGCGGAGCGCTGCTAGTTTGAGATAATTCGAATATCCTTATTTACTATATAAATATAACATATTCTACGTCCATGAAAGTAGCTCTGTACACTTTTCAGATCGAGATATTCTTTGGATCCTTAAACGTGATAGGTGGTCAGCCCATCGCCGGACCGGGTCTGTTACACACGCCTCAGAATTAATACTATAGTCTTTAACAATGATTAAAACCTCCTCATTCGTGACATTGTACCCCCAATTTGTGACCCGTACAGTATCCTCATTGACCGTGATGACGTTATCACTATGCATATCAAAATTAAAGTGCCCGCACCCTGCGCAAGCGCACGAACTACAAACGCCTGCATGTCTGCAGAACCGTTAGGACTATTTGAAGCACGACCTTTGCGTACTAATTACCTAATAATTAGTTTAAAGACGTTTATGTTATGAAGCGTAATCAGAATATTAAAATGGTTGATCCGTAACGGCATAGGCGTGAATCGAGGAAAACACCGGTTTAAAATAATAGCGTATATTTTTGTAAATACTTTCACTACATTTTCAAACATGCGTAAAGTTAAGAGCACGTGGAGCTAGACACATTGGACATTGTAATGTAACGTTCTTATTACAATCGCCTTAGAGGTGAGACTCGCACTACAAGTGTAAAGCTTCATGTGCTCTTGACTGTAAATTAACGCTATTTTTCTCAACAATAAGTCTGTAAAGAGAAAGAAGATTGCATGTCTTCGACAGAAGAAACTTCATCAACGCTAGTCATTCTAATTCAAAAGCCTCTGATTTCATTCACAGATAGTTTTAACCCCACACTACGTGACCTTTCAATCCTGAAAATTAATAATTTTTAAAAACACAATATAATAAGCACCCAAGGAATGAAACACACAAATGTTTCTCCTCGCAACCTCTATGAAGAAGGCAGTTTCACTACCAACTGCACCAACACAGGAAACCCGTCATGACATACAAAATGTTGTAATAAAAAGAAGTCCTACCTAGTTAGCACTTCAGTAAAAAACTGGAGCATTAAACATAGTAGAACTGGTTGATCGAGGGACAATAGCGAATTCCGCGGGCCAAGCCCCTTTAGGTTTCATCCGTAATCTACTTCCTGGGTTTTTGTATCGTCCACAGGTAAGCAAGTCTAGACTATATAAGTAGTAGCCTATAAACTGCTCCTGCAGTTTGGCTACTTTAATTATTTGTTATAATGTAAAAAAAATAATCGTAATTTAAAATATAAATTCTGGGGCATAAGGGGTTTCACGGTGTATTTTTTGACCATCGATTTTATATCATCCTAACCTATAAAAGATCGAATTCTGGTGTAAATTAAACAAGCAGATTACACACAGCAACTACCATATAACCTTAATTTTAATCATTATCTCGATCTTGAGCTACAAATTGGTGATTACAAGAAATCAATGACATAAATATGAATGAGTTCGACTAAAGGTACTAGCCACCCACGCCACAGGCATTATATAAAAATTATATAAAAACCGATCACACCGATCAGATACAAGATCAGTATCATAATCGATTTAGTTAGGCATAGGAGAATGCTAATGCAAAGTTGTCTGCTTGTTAAATAGATTTGTTATATTGCCTTTGTAGCGACATCTACATTTGTAGGATATCTGTATGGTAGATCATTATGGTGCAATAAAATTATTGAGTATTGACTATCTATCGGTTCTACATAGAACAAGCGTTGTAGACGGCAAGACGCCACAAATTCCAAACCGCGCTATCATACTTGTAGTTCTTACAAGGGAAGCGCCCAACATCAATCGTTGGACTTGGACCACGGTACCTGCCTGGCAGTAGGTCTTACCTTTTCACGATGGAAGAGACTTCCACCTCAGCTGTACCAGACCATTTAAGTACTTCTTTGGATGCGACACGAATTTTTTTTGACCAATAAATTCTATAGATCCGTAGCAATAAAGTAGGTAGGTAACACACTTCTAAATCACTACATAGTATAATACAAAGTCGCTTTCTCTGTCTCTATGTCCCTATGTATGCTTAAATCTTTAAAGCTACGCAACGGATTTTGATGCGGTTTTTTTTAATAGATCAAGTGATCAAGAGGAAGGTTTTAGTGTTAGCATCTAAGCATTGCACCCGTGCGAAGCCGCGGCGGGTCGCTAGTTAATTTATAAAATTTGTGTAGGAAGTTGGGAAGATGTAGCTGGAAAGCACATGCACATGTAATGAAAATGGACTTCAGCGTGAAGTCGTGATAATCCCTCAAGAATCAAGACAAACAAAAGTGCAAATAAATTTAAATCTGTGGCCTTAAAAGTTTGCAAAGCGAAACGAGGACATTTTCTGTCAAATAACACGAAATAATTGGTAACTCACGAGTAACTTTATGTGGTTTTACGAGGAATCAGTATCAATACGCCTCATTATAATGATATGAGACGACGGAAAAGGCCGAGAGAATGGCACAGGAAAAGAGATTTAACATGTGAAGGAACAATCTTATTAATAAATTATAGAAAAAAAAATCCCAAATTTAAAATACTAGTTCAAATATTTCAGTGTGTAATATTGAATACAATTGAGAAATGTGTATTAAAATAAATAAATAAATAATCTCACCTTTTATCCACGAAGGGGTTAGTATAAGTATACAACGCGTAACAGAAAACGCGCAATTCCTTATACACCCCAATTATTTTTTATATAAAAAAAATATGATGCAATTGAACTTTAGTTGTGTCTAACCAATTTTCTTAAATATCGATTAATAATAGCACGATTTCCATAGAAAGCACTAAATTCGGCTACGATAATCCATTTTTTTTAAATTTAACACATATTAAAAATAGCTGAAATCGAAAAAGTAGTCGATACTGAACAAACTAATTTCACGAATTGCGCATATTCTGTTACATGTTGTATAAACAACGCATAACAGAATAAGCGCAATTCCTCAGACACCCCCATTCAATGTGTCATTTTGCGAATATGGCATTGTGCGCCTAATCCAAGTACAGATACATATACTCCAATTTCGGAACTAGATCACACAGGTGACATTGAGTAATAACTAATAAGTGGCGAAGCCGGGATTATGTGGATTATGAACACTGCCCTGGCATGTCCCGGACATTACACGAATGTTTGTAAATAACACAAGAATATGTTAAAAATAAAATTTTAAAGTTCGAATCTTATCCATAATCGCCGTTCCAATCTTAAGTTTCGTGTAAAAGGAGATTGCATGTAAATTCAAACTTTTTCCGAAAAACGGCAACGGTGATTTTGCAGATACTCGTAGTACAACCACTTCTTGTCATTCGAGTTTAGTACACCCTTACTCATGTAAATAAACCACAGTTACGAATCTTGTTCTCGAATTACCGTCGGATAAAAGGGGTAACGTGTCGAAGATATTATTTGATAACCAATAAGAAAATACCATAATATTGGTTCTGTTTTGTAAGTCTTTTTTGTAAGCATTTATTAACGAGTTACTGCTTATTTTTGTGTAAGCTATAATATATTGGAGGGAATTGAAAATGGTGAATGGACCACCGATGTCTGGCGATAAAAGGGCGATAAATGTCATCCATAAAAATAAAATATTATAACCGCTGCTACCAAAAGTTTGCTTAGTTGGGATCTATATTTGCAGTCTGTCTATTAATTAATCAATCATGAAACATTTCCGACTTCTTTCTTTTATCCCACTAATTATACTTATCTTCAATTTCATTTCTTCGACACCTTTCTCTCCACGTGGTTACGATTACGACTAGGTAATAAGTACCAAAAATATCATTAAATTTAAATAACTATTTTCATTAGTGTAGCAAGTTTCCTTCATCATTTAAATGCCTATCAATCAAGCTACACCTATTTTATTTAAAACCACATTGGTCAATGTAAACACGGGTCAGTCGAGCCGATGACCGGCTGGCAAACCGTCTAACCGCTCACAGCATACATTTGGCGATCATTTGCATAAGAGTATTATTAAGAGTCCTCTCAGACTCGTCTACTTTGCGAAAAATATTGTCTTTGACGAAAGATAAATACGCGAAGGTCATTAACCCGGTTTAAATATACTTAATAAGATTTATGGGAAGGCTAAGTTTGCTGTTCAGCTTTTGTGGTTAAGGACCTCGTAGACCTTTTAAGCTATATAAATATGAGGTTATGTGGATGTTTGCGAATGTTAAGTGTGGTTTGAGTTGTCAAAAACTCTCAGTCAGTCAGAGTGAGGATAATCTCTACAGTGCGCTCGATGACAATTGGGCAGTGAATACAATTGAGTAACTTCAAAATGTGATAGAGTAGGTACCTAAACGCGCGATATATTTATTTATCTTTCCATGTTAAATTTTTATAATTTCAAAACCAACAGCCCAAACAATGCATAAGTGATTTTTAAAAACTATTATATACCTACCTATTAGCTTCCATTACATTGTATATCATTAACTTTATAGATCAATTAAGGTACCACTAAAGTGATTACACTGACCTTTAAAGATCCAAAACTATTTTAATCTTGTGTTCTGATATTTCGATTTTAATAGTCACTATTTTAATCCTGATTAATAGTAACTGACAGATGCAATTGAACATTCAAATGTTATTGCATTCAAGGTTGCAACCAGAAGAAAAGGGGGATATAAGGATTAGTTAATTTAGAAATGGGATACTATTTGCTACTAACTTATATGACTATTGTTTAGCTTATTCATATAATCAAAAATCATAGGGTAAAGACGATGGAAATCACCAAACGCAATGACAGCTCAGCAAGGAGCCTATTCCACTAAATGTCAACGGTTACAGTTGGATGACCATGACATATCAATGGTCAGTCGATGGTGTTTTTTGCTCTGAAATGTGCCAAAATAACACCATTGACTGACCATTGACATGTCATTGTCATCCAACTATTACCTACCGTTGACATTTAGTGGAATTGGCCCCCAGCTCTCTCAAACTAGCAGGCAGCTATTTTGTCAAAGGATCAGCCTAGCCATCCAAAATATAAGGAAGGCTTCTGGGCACTGAACCACATGGTTCCTTTTCGGAGGTCCTTTTTTATGTGTACTACAATAGTTACTTAGATTTTTAGGTTTCCTGACGACTAGAGACAGCCAAAAGGTTATCCAACTAGCGGATGCATAAAATCAATCAAAAGTAGGATTAGCACACGAGTAATGTAGGTACCAACACCGCAAAAATTATGAAGGTGTTCATTTCTGGGGAAAACTGATGTAGGTACAAATTCCGTACCTAACATTTGTTTCTTTTTTACAAGAACACGGCTGGAACCGGTAAGTGTAAATTTGACATAATAAGAATCTCCAAGGTTCTCATATTCCATTACCATAAAAAAGAAGTCATTATTACGGAAAATTTATTTGATTTCGCAGCATGCTTGTTTAGCACAAAGTTCAAGAATACCTGTAGGGTATTAAGGGGTGTGTTTCGTGTAAAATACGGCCTGGTTTATTTATATACATTTTTATTGTAATACTAATAGTACATTATGATATAAGTGCGGTAGGTTGAAAATTACAGCCGAGGCGATATTGCTAGCCCGAGCCGTAGGCGAGGGCTACAAGTAAGCAGAGGCTGTAATTATCAAAGCGCACGTATGTCATACGACGTTTTATAACACATTTGCGAGGAAATAAAATAAAACTCCGACTATGGTAAACGAATAAAAACAATACAGCGTTAAGAAAAAGCGCGCGGCGCGCATCATCATTTTTTTTTAGGAAAAGGCACAAAAAACAGCCAGTACTTATTACTAATAAAGTAAAATAATATTTTTGTGTTTTTGTTAGAGATTGGTTGTAATTTACTGTCAAAATTAATTAAATTAAATAATTATGTACATAAATATTTCTTTAATATATTTTATCTCCCAAAGTTAATTTTAATCATAAAATGTTGACAACTTTTTTGACATAAAAACTCTTTGCTGAGATTTTAAAAAGTACCGTTCGTTTTAAGACGGAGCATCTTGATAAACCGTGCGTTTTACTTTACACTTACCGCACTTGGGCGTAATGAGATAGGTAACGATATTAAAATTGGTGAAATAAGACACCTTTTACGAGCAAATGTGTTATAAAAATCATTACCTACTTCAGTATATACCTACTTAGTATTAACAAGTAAAAAGCGTGTACGTAATGTACCTACAGTCGAAAATTTTATTTAAATAAGTGAATTGGATATTTTGTCAAGAATAGCAGGTAAGTAGGTAATAATAGCAACTTACTGCTACGTTGAATCACTAATTTGTCAAAAACTGACAAAATGCCATGTAAAATACTTTCGAAGATATCAGAAGTTTGTGGCGCTGCTTAGATGATACAAATATACTGCGGTGATATGTTTCACGCATCGACAGCACTGTAGTACCACAGGTAGTACACTGTGTAGACATACTGATTGATAATTTTAACCAAAAGCAATGGCACTTAATTCTACTGATATTGTATTGTAGCTCTTTTATATGGTATCGAGTCCCCTTTGGTGTGTTTTTTCGGTATTAATGGATTTGTTTCGGGATTATCGTCCTTTCTAATTCCATCAAGTTCCGTTCACCGTCAAAAGCTAACAAAGAGCCAGAGTTACCTTCGGATTTATTATAATAAACTAAACTAAGTACTTTTAGTAGATAGGTATAGATGTGAATATTTATTGACAAAAAATACCATATCTACTTTACAGACCGTTTATCTGTGTTGTAAGCTAGTGATCAGGTACCATTGACAGTGTTGGATACACGGTTGACATTTTCGGAGCGAAGCTGCAGCTTCACTGTAGCAAATTTAAAATATGGGCCCTGTCCAACCTGTCAGGGCCTTTTACAAACTCGATCACTCGTTTCTTAAAAGTCGCTCCATATACCGTAATACAGAGGTACACAGAAATAAGATAAACGGGAAACGAAGTGAGAGGTTTTTAAGAACGTTTTACGTTTTCGACTGAACCAGATGGATGGCAATGTGTGTATGGTACATATGTAGGTATGTAAGTCAAGAGTAGGTATACGTATTTCATTGTGACCTTCTGTAGCCTCAACAGTAGAACAGATTTTGAATGAAAGGTGTCGTTAGACTTGTCTTCATCTCCGGAGTGTAAACAGCATACACTTATAGGTATCTGTGTGTTATTTTGATTGATAATTGTAATGATTGACATTCAGGATATTTTTTACATTTTATATTGTAGTACTAACAAACAATATTTGCATGCTCGATTGAGGGCTGAATACGTTACTATTAAGATCTTTTGAATGTGAAAATTTATTCTTGCAAATAAATATTACTAACTTACTTACTATATCTGCACCAGAAGGAGGGTAATACTGGAAATAATACGTTGGTAATATTGGAGTTTACAGTTAAATTAAATAACAATTATCCTAATAGAATAAATCCGAAAGTGTGTTCTTGGTTTGTCCTTATTTCGTACAGTCAACAAAGTTGTTAGTGTTACATTTCCAAAAATTAAGATTCACTTTTCTCTTAACGCCTTAAATGTATTTATAGTATTTTTTTCGTAAATTATAGGGATCAAAGATACCTTTCGAAATAAACATTAATCAATAAGATTTATTTATGACTTCCCCAGAAAAATGAATTCTTAGTTACTGGCCATGTAACCCTAACAACTTTGTTGACTGTACAGAAAAGAAGCAAGCAATCGACGTGTTTTTTTTGCATAGAGATAATTGGAAGCCCGGGGCGTGCGCGTGGCTACTGTTATCCCTAAAAGCTGAGAACTGTCAAGCAAAAGCTAGATTTTTATAAGAATTAAGGACCACTGAACAAAAGTTGCAGCTGCGGTTTCACCAGTCGCTGTTTTCGTTGTGTTGTGTGAGAGATATTTAGTCCTGTCAAATTAAAATTAGTCCTGAAAATCAGAATCTCCCCCCACTGTTAGCCCCTTTTCACACGTTCCGGTTTCCGCCGGTCCGGCCATGTACGTTCGCTTTCTTACGTACCGGCGGCGCGGCGGGCAACCAGGCAATCGGCCACACATTTCGCCGCCGGACCGGTGGAAACCGGTACTTGTGAAAAGGGGCTTAGGTTGCCACTATCTTAACTAACAACATCTCCCAATCCGCAGTGGGCTCGCATGGTAGATTATAGCCCATACTTCCTTATGTGTGAGAAACGACCCTTAGCTCAGCAGTGGGCTGTTATGGGTTGATGATGAACAAAAGTTTCAGCTAAGATGTATAAACTTTATTCGTCTGTGACTCGTCAAGCACAAAAAAACCCAGAAAAGCCTTTCCACGTAATGTGACAGATAGTGAATCATGAGCTTCTTCGCTCACCTCGCCGGCGAACGTGTTTGGCTTACATGCGCACACGCACCCTGCAATTTGTCGATTGTCTGACGATCGCTGTCAGCGAGATTATTTTTCCTTCGGTTGTTCTTGTCAACCTTTGCTTAACATTTTACACCTAATTTAAGGTGCTTATTAAAAAATAAATTGTGCTTGTTAAAAATAAGGAAAGTGGTTTTGCATACTTAATTAAGATTGAATTCGTCCAACGTGGTGTAAGTCCTATCTCAAGAAATCTCTATATGTAGGTATATGCAGCAATAGTTTAAAATAAATAAACTCAAGCCTTTATCCCCGAGAGGGCGGAGGTACAATTTCCATTACTGAAAATACCCACTCTTCAATCTTAGTATATTTTTGGACCCCTAAACGTGACAGATGGCAAGCCCATCGCCAGACTGGGGTGCAAACACATGGCTTAGAATCAATCTCCGAATTCTTAGAGTAAAACTAGTTCGAGAGATTCAGGTCTGTGAGTTCAACAAACCCCACCATACAGTAAATCACTTATGGTACCTAGATCGAAATCGATGCTCATAAAAATTTCTTACATACTTAAGATTTTAATCGAGTAAATATTTTCAATATGGTTATTTACGCGCTATTTAAGTAGTCCGAGAATGTAAATTATATATCGCCAAAAAGTCATCGCATTTAACGCCGGTCCGTCTCTCGTAAAAACAAATTCACACCTCTTATTTCAATGTAGTCTTTGAAATGGAATAGGTCCGATTCGTCTGGTTCCCTGTTCGTCTGACTACTTCATTCCCCGTTCGAATGTTTCCGCGTTTCCATCAACGACAAATAAAAATACTTGAGATGTAAATATGCTTTTATATAAATTTGTTTTGCACGCCTATTTACCTACAGGTTGGATACTGATACACACTTCTGCTAACACCTTACCTCAATTACTGTATCCTTGCAAATAAACCATTTATTTCATTTATCAGGCGGAAAAATTCGCTCTTAGAAAATGTTTAATAGATAAAATTAATAGAAAAAAAAAGGTAGTATACAATATCCAGTGTAGGTATACAATATTTATCGTCATCATCAATTCCTGTTCCTGTCATTGGTAGGCCACCCATTCTCTCGCAGTTGAACTAAGTAGGCATGTACTTGCAAATTACTTATTACCATTTTTTTCTAAAAAATAGGTAATATTCGTAAGCACAGACCTGAATCCCTCTTTCAATATAGGTACTTATTTCTGTGTTGGTAGGTAGGTATGTAAGTTGGTAAGCGTTTATATATTCAGAAAAAGGAATGAAGATAAGGGACCTAGGTAGCAGTAGGTAGCAGTAGGAGGTAACTACCTACCTAACCTTCTCATTCAAAAACCAAAGTGTATTTTTTTATTATATTATCGATTTAAATTGTAAAACACGATCATAATAGGCGATACAGTTTATAGCTACCACTTAACAGATTTATTACGACAAGAATCATTACCACTTATGATATTTCACTTCGAAGAAGAAAAATAAGCAGCGATTTGTAAAGTTTACCTGTTAAAAGGAATATAAATTACTTGTAGGCGATATCGGGTGACCAAGAATACAGTTTCCTTAAGAATTCTTAAATAAAGTCTTTTTGATAGATTTTTATTGTTTCTTCTAGCATTTATTTTAAAATACGTCATGGGAAATCCTTGGTGGTAAACTCGCGGCACCAAGGAGAGCGCATGGCATAGACCTACCAATATACAGTGGCATGTAATAGTTATATCAAATTAAAAAAAAACTCAAGCCTTTCATCCCCAAGGGGGTAGGCAGAGGTATTCCATTTCTGGAAATACCCACTTTTCACGAGTATATTCGATAGGTGATAGGTGGTGAGCCCATCGCCGGACCGGGTCTGTTACACATGCCTCAGAATCAATTCTGGGACCTGCTGGGACGATGTTTTCCTTCACCGTCCGAGCTAATGATAAATATTTACGTAAGTTTTTAAAAACTCATTGGTACATGCCAGGATTTGAACCCGAGGCTCACTGATTCTCATCATGGTTCTTTAATCGTAAGGCTATAACTCCACTTGAAAATAGCGAGCAGACGAGTCATCTGATGGTTAATGATTACCTACTGTTGCCCATGGACATGACCTTTGAGAATTCCAAATAACTCTGTGTTAACCTAAGGTGTTAATTCAAGTTACAGGTGTAGAGGTAGAATCAGGAAAAGAAATTTTATTTAGACTTTTAGAGTTTTGGACCCTGTCACTATAGCTCCGCTGTCTGTCCGTCCGTTCGTCTGTCACAGAGCTAAGACTTTGAAGCAGTAACAAGTAGGCACTTAACATTTTCTCCAAAATTTTTGCCGCTATAACAAATATTCTTACTAATATAAACGCGAAAGTTTGTTTGGATGGATGTATGGATGGATGTTTGTTCCTCTTTCACGAAAAAAGTACTGAACGGATTTTGATGAAACTGTACAATTATATAGCTTATACACCAGAATAACACATAGGCTATATTTTATCCCCGTATTAACACGGGAACGGGAACAAAAATTTAAGGTTGTTGTTTAACCACCTGTACAAGAAACGTGTATTTTTTTGTACCGTTGTACAGAGCCCTTCATGTGGGACTCGCACTTAGCCGGGTTTTTTATTACGATGCTTGATATCGATGGACTCTTCCTGAAAACAAGGGCCTTGTTCGTGGGCAAAGAGCATTAGTGCGGAACTCCGCGCTGAATGTCACGGCCGCTTGGTTCTAAGTGGACCAGTTTGACATTTCTCAATGCTGTCCGTCACTGACAGGAATGCCGAACAGATTAGGAGGAAAGAAAAAACTTTTACAACTAGGAAGCATTTTAGATATTAGACATAACCAAACTAGTTCTATTGCAGTGCTCAAACACTGCCATAAAATTACACATGCCCTGGGGCTCTCCACCCTTTATGGCCGGGGCTTTCAATTATTATTATTAGTATGCCTTGTTTTAGACTATTGACTTTTCTAAGTGTAATTCTTATTATCCTTTTTAGGTTCGAATCCTGGCATGTACCAATGAGTTTTTCAAAAACTTACGTACATATTTATCACTAGCTCGACGGTGAAGGAAAACATCGTGAGTAAACCCGCAGGTCTCAGAATTAAGTCTGAGACATGTGTAAACAGACCCGGTCCGGCGATGGGCTCACCACCTATCACGTTTAGGGGTCCAATGTATCTCGTGAAATGTGGGTATATCCAGTAATGGAATACCTACCTCTGCCTACCCCCTCGGGGATGAAAGGCGTGAGATTATTTATTTTTATTTATAATTCTTATTACCTGCAGAATAAAGTACATTTTAATTTTCATTATGAAATGCCAAAACAGTAGATATACAAGATACGTCAAAAAATTAATATTGATTTAATGACATTTGCCCTTTACACACTCGCTGCTGTCATTCTATATTAAAAGAGCAATTAATTGTTCCCAGCATTGTGAGATAGCGTTATCGCACCAATTTACCTGATCGATCACATGTTGTTGCGCAAAAGCTGTCGTAATCTCATTGTTAAACAGAAGGTGCGCGCGCGCACATAACATTACCGACTAGTTGGCGACGACGCATACGCCTCAAGTAGAGGAGAGTTGTTTTTTCAATAGTTCATTCAAAAGTGAATTCAGCGATGCGATGTCAATACATTAATATTTATAATAAAAAGTGCTCGATGTGTTCGCTTATCCACTCTGGTTCTCGGAACTAAACCGTAGCAGGTGCTGACCCCATCGCTGGACTGGGGTGCTGTTAAACATGATGTAGAACCAATTCTGAGCCCTGCGGGTTTACTAAAGTACGAACTACTACTTAACTAAAACATAAGGTTACAGACTTTAAGATTATAGGCCGATAAGGCCTATATTTTCCCTAAAGTCTAAACATCATCCAGTGATTAAAACACAAAGACGCAAGTCGACCCAACTTCAGTCACACATACATAACGTAACGGGCGTACTAGATTTAACTGATTTGTACACATACTTAGGTATGTAATATTGGATAGTATAGTATAGTAGTAGTTAGACACATGAATAAGATTCACTTGTCTACAGTATAAGATAAGAGTGTTACCTACTACTAAAATATTGTAAATTTTTATGTCATTATATAAGCATAACCTAAACCTCTAATAATAAGTAATATTTTATTAGTTATACGAGAGCAATAAATAGCAGCAACAGACAGGTTTATTGTTTGACTGAACTTGCACGTCAACGCCAATATATCTTCTAATAAAACTACAGGAAAACGCGTAATTGATTAAATTGGGCAATAAAATTGTAATTAATCCTGATGCAGTGGACGAAAATAAGGTTAAGTGTCAGTTGGACTTCACAACCGCAATGATCTTGACAGCGACAAGGCAAGTGACGAGTAATCTGACGCGTAACTTCTACACTGATACTTTTTGTCAATGCGAGAATACTTAAATTTTATGTATTTTATGTGTCCGGTATAGGGTTCCGTACTTAAAGGGTGCCATAGGACCCTAAACCACAGACCAGTTTACACCAAGCCTCTGTCCGTCTGTCTGGTGGTCTGTTATTGGGTTGTACCTCATGAACCGTAGTAGGTAAACAATTGAAATATTCACAGAATGTGCATTTCTATTGTAACTATTTCAAAATTAAATTGAACATTTTCAAGAATCGCGGTTTTTGCTCTAGTCTGTATTTGATACAAAAAATAAATTAAAAGTTAACCGTACAAAAGGTTTGTTTTTTAGCGTTTTTTGCTTGTTTCTTTTATTATACGGAACCCTTCATGTGCGAATCTGACTCACATTTTACTTTTTTCACGGCTAAAACGCTGAACCTTGCAAAGCTGGGAGATAAGGCTTTCACACACGGCGCAGATTATTTAGATTAACATGATAATCTGAATATATATTCCTGTTTCAGAATGTTTCATATAACATTTTACAATACATACATATAGCTGCCGTTTGTGACAAGTATCTATTATTTATCAAGAATACTAGACAAGATATAGAAATATTTAATAAAAAGACCATTATTTTTTATGTTTTCAAATGTCAAATTAAAGCTTAGTGATGAAAATTATGGTCATAAAAATACCAGCTAGATGTTAACGACATGATATGAGAATATTGTCACTTGCAAAGATTATTAATACGAGTATTATGTACCTAGAATTTTTTATTTTTATCAACTGTGTCAACTATGGAATAGAAAAAATCTTTTCAATTTAATTAACAATAAAATGAGGTTAACATTTTCGTAATTAATCATCAAACAGATTACATAATATCGACAACGATTACTAAACTAATCATTCGTAGAAATAATAAAACGATTAAATTTTTATTCAAGGCCGCAACGAATTTTACGATTCAAAACCCAAAACTAAAATCAGGATAATATATTTTCTTAACATCCTCTTGGTTAAATTAATGAGCAGTAAACCCGACCCGCCTACGGAACCGATAACTGCTCATCTTACACAAGATAAAATACCAATCAGAACACGTGTAATACATTATCCATTTTTGCGACACAATCGGGTAATGCCATCGATAATGTGACGCTGATATCTTAATGTTCCCGAACGTTGTGACTTCTGTTTCATTTGATTAATTGTTTTAGTTTTATTTTGTTTCTTTTCCTGCGAATTTACAGCCGGTTTGTCTTACGTGTTTGTTTGTATGCGGAAATCGCTATGACGTCTCGTAGCGTCTGAAACCGGGCCTTATCTCATTAAGGTGGACGGAGAATGGCGATAAATGTTTATAGTACATAAAAAAATCACATAAAAAGGAGATTGACATGACATACCAGAATACAACCCCAAACCTTATAAACCACAATTAAGCGAAGACATACTGTTTTTTAAAAACCAATTATTACGAATTATCTTGTCAGGATCAGGCTGATTCCGAAATTATTCGTTGCATTACTCAACATACATTTGCCATTCGATGACTTTGACATTTAAAATAATTTAAATCTTCATGCGTATGGCGTTAATGTGTAGGTACGCTAGTGTTCGACATCTAGGTTCCGGCACCGCACAAAAACTAGAATTGAATTGTGTAGGTACTTTGTTGGGAGCAGTAATTGTATTTAGCAGACATTGTCATGGCACGGACAAAGCGCCACCTATCGGGTACAATTGTGAATCTGAACCATCTGGGGACACACAATGGTTAGGGCTCCGTACCTCGAAGGGAAAAAAAAGAATTTTTAGCGAAGGAACCTTTTTGGAAAACGAAATATTGACGGAGCCCTACACTAATCAAAAACTGACAAATGACAATTTAACTAGAAGAATTACAATGTGACTGAATCTGCTTAGTAAAATTATAATGCAACAAAGACTGTCCTGTGATGGGGTTTGGAATAGAGATGATTGACTATGTAATTATAATATTACTATGAATATATATGAAATAATACTACCACGGCTTCTACATAACCCCGCGACAAATATAATTCTTCCGGAAGGAATTCCATAATGTCTAAATAATAGTGACAAGTTGAGGAAACCCACAGGTCTCAGAATTAATTCTGAGACATGTGTAAACAGACCCGGTCCGGCGATGGGCTCACCACCTATCACGCTTAGGGGTCCAATGTATCTCGTGAAATGTGGGTATATCCAGTAATGGAATACCTCTGCCTACCCCCTCGGGGATGAAAGGCGTGAGATTATATTATTATATATATATATTATTATTATATATATATATATTATTATTATTAAGTTGACAACCCTATAAAAATCCGTTATGTACCTACGTAGTTTAGAAGAACTGCAGACGAATGCTTAGCGACTTAGTTTTATACTGTTTAGAGATAGAGTCACCATCAGGAAATGTTTTCATTCTCTGTTGCGATGTACTAGTAGTTACAATAAGTATTACGTGTCAATATAATATAACATTATACAATACACAATACAATACACTGTCTTGAATATTTTTGTTGCGGACTCACCATTTTGAGTGGGTGCAAACAATAGGTATAATGCCCGGGTCGCTCTTACGATATGACTAATTTTCGTCAAGATGAAAACATTTGAGTGGCAATAACACAAATTGATATTAAGGTATACGTATACCTTTCCGTGCGTGTTTACTATATTTTTGTATTTTCATCATACAAAAATAAGGGTTAATGCTTCATTTATTATTTTTAGGACGAAATCGCTGCATACTTTTTTATTGTTTTTGGTCCGACTTAGGCAGATGATTTCTTTGTTTTTCTTCTTTACTAATGTGACATACAAAAATATAAATTTATGTTTTAATAAAAGTGCTAGTTATGTCTGTTTGCAAGTACCTAAGCAAATAATGAAAATTGTATGTAGTGTAGTTATTCTTTGTTAAGTAAGGAGCGCTATGCGCCAACAAACTGTTATTTAGGACGTTCTTCTTTTTTATCGACAATGACTTGTCTTCTCCGCAGAAAAAAATGTTATTCCTCCAAAATACAAAATTAAAATTTTTTTCTTGTATTATAATACACTAGACAATGCAACACTTATAATATCCTCAAAACTAGATTTGGATTATTAATATTTTTTACAAAATTATTGTGACATAGTATACGAAAAACGTAACGGAGGTGTTTTACATACAAATAAAGTGTGTCCCTCTACTAAGGTAAACAAACTGCTCTCGTAAAAAAAATCTCATTGAAATCTATTTGATATCTATTCAAAAACATTTACTGAACCACTTAACCTTTGTTATGTAAATAATTTTTAATGTTTATATTATTAAATAAAAAAAAAAAATTATTGGCTGTCTCCCGTCGTATACCTATTATTATGGTTTTTGTTGCTACCTTCTAGCTTCTGTCACTCATTTTATTGTACAAAATAATGTGCGTTAGCAATTTTGATCTTGGTCACTAGACAAGAGCATAGTCCCCCTCAACTCTGGACCTACGTTATGCGTCCCTACACCCCGGCGCGGCGGGCGCGGCAATACCAGTAAGTAGCTAGCAAACTGTAAAAGGAGGTGCGTGTGTTTATTTAGCGACCGCTCTGTCACGTAGGTTACTAGTTCCAAATATTATTGTAAGTTCTGTGTTTTAATATTATTTCATTGAATCCTGATAAATCCTACTAATATTATAAACGCGAAAGTTTGTTTGGATGGATGTCTGGATGTATGGATGTCTGGATGGATGTTTGTTCCTCTTTCACGCAAAAACTACCAAACGGATTTTGATGAAACTTTACAGTTATATAGCTTATACATCAGAATAACACATAGGCTATATTTTATCCCCGTACTCCCACGGGAACGGGAACTACGCGGGTGAAACCGCGGGGCGCTGCTAGTATTTCATATATGCCCAGTTTTATGCATAAATTATTTTTAGGCGAATGCTGAGAATCTTAAACACTACTATTTTACACCTCTGTCACGAGACAACTCTGTCACAAAAATGTGACGGAGTGGTATAAATCGTGATGGAGTGGTTGTTTTTGTATGGAACTTAGAGCTTTAGTTAATTACACTTATTTCAGAGTAGCTAAAAGTGGAGTGGATGAATATGGAGATATTCGAGTGATCTACACTAATATTATAAAGAGGAAATATTAGTATTTTTGTATGTTTGTAACGAATAAACTCAAAGACCACTAAACCGATTTCAAAAATTCTATTACTAATGAAAAGTTACATTATTACTGAGTAACATAGGCTATATTTCATTCCCGTATTCCCACGGGAACGGTAGCTACGCAAGTGAAACTGAGCGGAACAGCTAGTGTTTTATAAAACTGTTGACGATATTGGATAATGATTTAAATTGGTCGAATCGGATTTGTCAGATGTGATGTTTAAAAATTTGTTATAAAGTATTCCACCTCCTAAGGTAGTAAAAAGAGAAAGACGCGTGTTTTATAAATTAAATCAACCAATAGAAGTATTTGAAAATTAGAGTAAGTGAAAAGATATTGTAAGATTAAATTAATATCTGACAAAGAATGGATATTAATAAATAAGACTTATAGTAGCATTTTAAGAAAATATTATAATTTGTTATTCTTTTCTAAACTTTAAAACTTTTATTAGGTTAGCTTTGCTCATCAGGTAATTTTTACTTGTGACTCCTTCACTTCGTTAACCACGCTGTCACAATTTTGTCCCCTTTATAATTTAAGTTAAAAGTAGTGATTGATCCAGTTTATTAGTAATATTTCCAAAAATAACGTTTCTAGTATTACATGCTAAACAGTAAAGGCAATCACTAGATTTTCAAGTTACTTCATTGGAGGACTTTCATAATATTTAAAAGTTTTTTGTCATAAGAAGCAAAAATGTGACAGAGTGGTATTGGATAACATTTTTTAAATGTTTATATTAAGAATTCCGTCTCATGGAGCTACCTAAAAATAAGTGTTTGTATTCTTGATAAGAAAGTAATGCGAAACTAAAGATCTGATTTTGCATGAAAAATAAAAAAATAAAAAACATTTTTGTGACAGAGGTGTTAATTTTTTGTCACCATTCAAACAAAATTTGTAGTAAAACAAAAATTATAAGTAATACTTCGATGCATTATATATTTTTGAAATCTATAGTAACGAGGCAATAATTTAAAATACATTTTACTAAAAAAATCACATATTTATTTTTTTAACAAACATTAAAATTTCTCGCTCCGATTGTCGATAAAAAAGAAGAACGTCCCATTTACAGTTTGGCGCAAATATTGTTTGTAAATCCCATAAAAATATGCCAATAAACGTTTTTATTATTATTATCTCTTTATTTATTTTTGGTCTTAGATTAGGCTTTTTACAATATGTATATAAAAGTAAAATATATAAAAACATTTACAAAACATTACATTTATTATTATTATTATTATTAAGTATATCATCTGATAATAATTACAAATTCTATTGTGGTAACTCCAAAGTTTCCAATAATTAATTGATGTGTCGATTTTGTAGAAAGACTGTGGTACGAGTATCTGTAAACGCTTACATACCTTTTTAAGTCCCAGGTTTCTAAGGAAGCAGGATCCATAAAAAAATATTATAAGTAAGTAATAACAATTAAAAATATTACACTGGCTGATGAATAAAAGACATAGGTAGGCATCGACTGAAAACTAAGGAAATGTTTTATACCCACAGAAACAGGAAACAATAGGAAATATAAATTAATAAATACACCTACATCCAGCTTCTTAAAGTATTAAAAAAATCTGAAAAAGAGTTTCGAAGACGTAATTTTAATAATTATTGCCTTTTACCGCATGTAAGAAGTGCAACGGCATTCTGCTGCAATTATAATGAATTATTACATTGAAATATTTGCCACAAGAAAAACTCTCGTTATCTTGAGAATGCAGTAATCCAAGGAGATAAGAAGCTATTAAGACCGTAAGTAAGAACATTCCTTTTAAAAAAGGGAAAGATATGAATTGTTTTCTAAGTATTGAGTAACTTGTCTACATCTACACTGATATTATAGAGAGGAAAGATTAGTATTTTTGTATATTTGTAAATAATAAACTCAAAAATAACTGGACCGATTTTAAAAATTCTTTCTCCTATGGAAAACTTACTTTTCTAGGAGTAACATGGGCTATAATTTTCCCCCGGTTACGGGAATAACTCAGGTGAAACAGCTAGTTTATAAAAGTACCTACAACATTATTTTTGTCAAAATATGTGTCTCTCATACGTCTAGAATAGAGTAGTGATAGTGTGGTTTGTGAGGCCGCTCATGCTAGAGGCTCGGGTTGTATCGTAGTGAGGGTCAATATAACAATGAGTTAAAAAAATATTATAAACGCACATATTTATCAGTGATAGCCCTTACGGAGCAGTGATAGCCCTTACGGTTAAAGAGCCAGCCGAAAAATCAGTGAGGCTCGGGTTCGAATCCTGGCATGTAATAATGAGTTTTTCAAAAACTTACGTACATATTTATCACTAGCTCGATTTGAAGGAAAACATCGTGAGGAAACCCGCAGGTCTCAGAATTAATTCTGAGACATGAAACAGACCCAGTCCGGCGATGGGCTCACCACCTATCACGTTTAGGGGTCCAATATATCTCGTGAAATGTGGGTATATCCAGTAATGGAATACCTCTGCCTACCCCCTCGGGGATAAAAGGCGTGAGATTATATTTATTTTTATATTTATAGATTATACAGGGTGACTTTTTTTACCGTCTGGAAAAAAATGTGGTGTGATAGGTAAGTGTAATAGATTTATTTGGCAATGTTACTTAAAAAAATTTTTTTTCCTCAATAATTTTTTTTCTTGCTTAAATTAATATACATTACTCAATTGTAGTCAATAATACACAATGAAATATTTTAAATAGTATTTTAAAAAGAAACAGGCTCGTAGCTTCCATTTATGTGCAATCTACCTACAACCGCCAGCTGCGCGTAGTACTGTGCGTAGTTTTCTAGATTTTGTAACTTGCATTAAACATGACTATATTTAACAATTAATCTCGTGTATAACTTCTGTTCTAGATACCTTATACGTAATTTTTTTTTCCAGACGGTAAAAAAAATCATCCAGTATATTTATATTATATTTATCAGTAGCTCGACGGTAAAGGAAAATATCCGAAGCAAACCCATAGGTCCATGAGTGGGTATTATTTGGGTATTTTTGGTGGGTATAGACCTCTGCCGTTTGAGGATAAAGGAGTGAGCACATTTTTTTCTATTGCATTTCGCAGTTCTGCATACAAAAGACTTCAACGCGACTCACTAGAATTTGACGTTCGTCCTTCGTTCGTCGACGTTCAAAATATAGCGGTTAGTATAAGATTTCTCAATAAAGATTTGTAACTATCCACTATCCATTAACAGCAATCAAGGGGTGACTTATACTCGTACTTTCTACAACTAAGGCTATTTGCCCACCAGTTTTCCTCCACCATTTGTCAATTGTGTCAAAAACTAGGCCCACATTGTAACGAACAAACAAGTTAACCTTTCGTGATCGATAACATCTCGATATTTCGCCGCAAGATTTATGGAGAGGAGACCAATCGGCTGGTTACCGTGAAGTTTGCCGCCTGAATAGATTTTGGTGACATATTTTCGCGATAAACATCAGTTTTTTTTATTATGGGACGCAATTAGCAAACCTGTAGAGGCGGGTTAAGGCCAACACCAATAGAGGCGGGAACGGCGGGAAAGCGGTCGCGATCCGAGAAAGTTTTTTTTTAAAAGTTCGAGTTTGTATGCAACCTGTGCCACAACATTTTATGTGGCAATCCAAATTTTAATTTCCGTCCCGGATCGTGAGCGCTTTCCCACCTTACGCGCCTCTGTGGCTTTAGTCCCAAACTAGGCAGTGCGTGTAGAGTCACGCTACAAGAGCACGCTAAGCTTGACACTTTGGACTTTGGCCCGGCCCTGTATTCTATGGCGCGCAGTATAAATCCGAGCTCAGCATAAACTGGTAGTGTAAAGCTTGACTTGCTCTTGACTGTACCATGGGTATCAAACAGTTGAAAAACATACTTAAATAAATATTAAACACGACACGAAGCCAACAGTATTCACGAACACAAATGTTAGCCTGGGCGAGAAACAAACCCTCTGACTCCGAAGGCAGGGTCACTAACAACTGAGGGACTCTAAATTTTAAGCTACCTTTGTTTATTTTCCTTTGCAGGATCTCGCAAGGACAGGCAATAACATTTCTTGGAAATAAAAGGATTCTTGAACAGGAAAACCCCACGTCTAATGCAAGTCAGGGATTGAAAAAAATATTTGCGTCGACTTCCTTATAGAGTGGTTCTCAGAATGTTTTTGGGTAGGTAAATGCCAATTAATCAATGCTGGCAGTTGTAAATATGGAATTCACTCATCTCATCCATAATGTATAATTGATAGTTTCGCGCTCCAACATTTTATAATCTACCAATTAGTGTAATAAATATTATTACTGTTAGCCCGTTTCTCATTCGTGAGGCCCGGGTTTGAATCCTGGCGAAGGCGTTATACCAATGTGTTTTTCTAAAACTTATGTTTTTCATATTATAGGGTATTAGACTGCTAAGGCAAATGAGAACGAACGAAGCTTTTTAATGAATGATTACTACTTATATTGTTACTTAGAAACTTCCAGCAGACAGCAAGATTTTTCCTCCGAGTCATATTATATTACACACATAAAGGACTTAGTCTTACTGCCCATGTTAGTATGTAACAAGAATCAAAATTCGATACGTCGTGAGTCGCGCCAAACGAACACACCTTATAGTTTTTTTTTATTATAAAACCGAAGCTCGTCTTGTCGTGTGCTCACAAACGACTATTAAATATTGATCGATTCGCATCGTTTTGATAATTTAGCAATTAAAAGTTCGTCGTCCTATTCAATCTGATATTATTGTGAGACACAATCTTTATTGTTTATTCGTTATTGTCGGCAAAATAACCGCATGCTTCTGCGAGAGACAAAAAAGGCGATTGGAATTATCATTTTTTGCTTATAAATATTTTTAAAAGCATAAGTTCGCCTTCCATTATGCTATTTTTTCGTGTAATGCCAATATTGCCTAGAAAGAGAGCGGGATCATCTTTTTGTAATTGAAAATGTCAGCGACTTTTAGCTGTTTTAATAATACCGGTTTTGGTTTGCTAATTCAACGGCGATCGTTTTCTTTTGTTCGTTAGCTCCGGTGATAAGTTACAGGTTTTATTATAATTTTTTATATTTATCAGTGGTCTTTCCGAAGGGCTTGCTCAGGGGTTAATTGGTCTTGGAGTGTCTTTCGCATTGTTAATTTAGACATCAAAAAGATAATGAACTTGAATGGTTATGGATACAAAAACTTTACTAAAGACTTTATTTTTATTTTGTTTGATTATTTGTAAGTAATTGTATGTATGTACATAATATATACTATATAAAATGATAAACTGACTGACTGATTGGTGATATATCAACGCACAGCCTAAACCGCTGGGTCTAGAGACTTGAAACTTTGCACATAGATAGCTTATAAAGTGTAGGCAGCCACTAAGAAAAGATTTTGCAAAATTCAACCCCTAAGGGGGTGAAATAAACGTACGCGAGCGAAGCCGCGGGTAAAAGCTAGTTTTACATAAAATAAATTATAAAGGCACCATTTGAAATACCGATCGCGATCGATCGACGCAATAAAAATCGCTCGGCTTTGATTTTTTATTCAGGAATAGATAACATCGTAAGAAATTATGAAGTAACACCAGTATGTACTAGTAGTACATAAGTAGATCAAAATATAATTATAACTTACGTTGGGGAATCTCCCAAAGTTCTCTGAAGAAATCCAGCAAAAAACAAGTTCACTAAAGTCTCTGGCACAAAACAGCCGAAAGCACCAAAATTCAATTATAAATAAAAGAAAAAATAACAAATGAAAACTATTCTAAATTCAAACGGCGCGCGAAACCGCAGAAATGTGTCAGTGGCGCGTCGCGGCGGCGGTCCTAGGACGATAGGCGTGTTTTGAATATCTAATGGGAAGTTGGAAAATCGAATTTTTCGAAATGATATTTTTGGGAGCGGTAGCGCCGCATCGGTGGCGGGATTTTGAATGGCGCGGCGCACGGTGCCTCCGAGACTGACGGAGGCGGCAGGACATCGACTTATAAATTGACTTTGTCCATCACGTAACTGTACTGGCTCGAGGTTTTGGTGACACCTAAAGATCGAAATTGAGTACGTTTGCTAATTGATCTCGGACAAAACAAAAAGATTATTTATGCGCTTTCAAATATTTATGCGTTTTTCTCTTTCCTAATAAGTTCTTGCATTAGGTACCTACTTACCAGCTAAATGTATGAGGCCAAATGACCCTGAAAAAGACATGTGAATTTAGTTTTGAATCGGAGCCTATATCAAAGCATTTTCCCAATCTTGTATTACCTAGGCTTACTGAGATATAAATTACAAAAAATCGCGCAACGCTCGCATTCCAGTGTTCAATGGATATTCAAGACTTGATTATGTTTGTGTATCTCATTATTTTAAATAGTTTTTAATAAAAATAAAATGGGTTCGATCGCCTAGTGAACGGCAAGCTCAAGGCCGACGAATAATTTTATTAAGTTCCAGTCACCCAGTTGACACAACGAGCGGGATCGCGACGGGACTGGCTAGTCAAATCATTTTCTTTTATCATGTTACATCAAAAACTTTTACCATACAGAGTGCATTGACTATTAAACTATGAAGTCATCAATTTTAGGGTTCCGTACTCAAAGGTTGCCGACAGGGCCCTATTACGAAGCCTCCTGTCTCTCTCTCTATCTGTTAGTGGTTCGTATCTCATAAACCAAAACAAACATAATAATTCCCGTGGTAATACGGTGATAAAATATAGCCTATGTTACTACCAGAAAAATAAGCTGAAAGAATTTTTAAAATCGGTTTTTGAGTTAGTATTCGTTACAAACATATACAAAAAAGCAATTATTTCCATTTTATAATATTAGATTACTTACATCTACAATGTATAAGTATATATTTCTGTTGTTGCTACTACAACAAATAATTAAAATTAAAGCCCCCTTTATTAGCCCCCTAAAAGAAACAAGTTTTTCTATTGTCCTACTCACACTTGCCCGGTTTTAGAATTAAGTTGCGTCTCTTTCATATTCATTGGTATTGTTTAACAGTAATAGTACCTATATGTACCTGTATAAACAAACAATAAATCACAATCCGAGGGTACCACATACATCAATCAACAGATAATTAAAACAGGGAGCCCTGGAGGCGTAAAAACAGAAGCTTCAGACAAATCGGGCTGTCAACTTGTCCGCGCGATGACAAAAAAGCACGCCTGCTCGGACGATAAATAAAGGGAGGCTTTCAATATGCTTCGCGATAATATCTGATGGAGATTCTTGGAGTTGCGAACACCATATGAGACGAAAACAGCTTTAAAAGCATAACTACCTAAATGTATAAAACAATGTTGTTAGTAGCCTGAGTGAAGTAAGAAAAAAAGTAAAAGTATCAGACGCCTTTTCTCCCCAAGGGGGTAGGCAGACGTATTCCATTTCTTGAAATACCCACATTTCACGAGAATATTCGACCCCTAAACGTGATAGGTGGTGAACCCATCACCGGACCGGGTCGATGAGCAGTGATAGCCTTACGGTTATAGAGCCCGCTTCTCATGATATTAACCTCTCAGACCATGAATCACAGACACAATAGATTTTTAATTGTGTCTCGGTTCTAATTAGAAGCGGCGGTTCTTAACTGATTAATCAGCGAGGCTCGGGTTCAAATCCTGGCATGAACCATTAAGTTTTTCAAAAACTTACGTATAGGTACATATTTATCACTACCTCGACGGTGAAGGCAAACATCGTGAGGAAACCCGCAGGTGTCAGAATTTATTCTGAGGCATGTGTAACCGAACCGGTTCGGCGTTGGTGAAGTAAGAATATTGATAAATTCATGTGAAATGCTTCCATTTTGTCAATAAATACACTCACCGGCACGGAATCTTGGCCAAGCACGAAACTTACGATAACATTAATTGAATACATTTTAAATTATTTATTGAAATGCAGGGTTATTCAATAAGTGTTAGTTTAATGTATTGTGTAATTTAATAAATAATTTTGCGATGAATATTGAAGATAAAAAAATAAATGCAAAAAGACGAATTTTTCGCTAAAACAATAATAGTGATACAATTCAAAGTTTTTAGCTTCTTTTTTCATTGTTTCTTAATTTTAATATCGTGTGTGGCCTCCTCTAGCTCTAATCACAGCCTGCATTCGATCAGCCATGCTCTGAATGAGATTTCTGATGTCCACTTGACCAATGTCATCCCACGCCTCCAGTGCCGCGTTTCTCAGCTCCACAAGAGCTTGTGGAGGGTTCAAGCTGCTACTACCTAATCTTTCCCATAACACGTCCCAAATGTGCTTGATTGGATTTCAATCCGATGACCGAGCTGGCTACTCCAGTTTCTGAATACCGACCTCCTGTAGGTAGTCATTAACACAACGGGCAACGCGAGGGCGCGCGTTATCGTGCATTAGCAAAAATTCTGCTCATCCGATAAACTCCAAATAAGGCATTACGTGATCCTAAAGGATCTCCTCATTGTATCAAATAGCAGTTAAGCGGTTGTCAACCATGCCTAACTCTGTACGAGCGTCAGAACGTATCCCGCCCCACACCATTATGTACCTTCCATGAAAACTCACAGTTTGTGTAGTGGTTATGGGCCAGTACTGTTCTCTTTGCCTTTTCCATACTCGTACTCGACCGTCTGGAGCTTGCAATGCTATCCTACACTCATCAGAGAACAAAACTCTGGTCCATTGCTCATGGAGCCAGTTAGCGTGTTCTCGTGCGAATCGTAGTCGAGATACTCGGTGCTGTCGGAGAAGTTCAGGGCTTCGAGCAGGTCTACGGGCTCTTAAATTGACTTCCTCCACTTGCCTTCTTATGGTACGCTCGCTTACGTTGACACCTATTGCGATTTTGAGCCGCTGTCTTATCTCAACTGCTGTAAGGTACCGATTCCTTAAGATTTCCAAGACAATAAATCTGTCATCGCACGAAGATGTGCATCGTACTCCTCCACTTCCTGTTCTGAATGTATAGCGGCCGGTCTCCTGGTAATGCTTGAGTGCATATTGCATTGATGAACGCGGTACATTAAGCACTTCAGCAACTTCACGCTGGGTCAGCCCTTTGCCGATCATAACTACAGCTTGTGCAACTTGTTGTGGTGTTAAAGACATTTTAAATCGAAGTTTAACACTTAGCAATTATCGGAAAACAAAAACAAAAAACAAGAAGAACTTAATTACAGCAGTAAATTAAATAAAGAGACTTTGAAAAAAGTGTTTCGAACGCTCAGGAGATCCACTAACAAGTAAATCTTAAAACAAATGTCGAAACTCGCATAAACATTACGAACTACACACACCGGCACAATTAGCGGAACAGAAAAAAAAGGGAGTATTTACGCATTTTTGCGTGTTACTGGCCGGCTAAACAAGCTTTTTTTAAATTTGGGTTTTAATTTAAAAATGGAATACTAAGCGACTGCCCTTTTTTTCATTCTTTTGTTTTAATTTTCATTGATTCATTTTTTCCACCGCTTGTCCGTTTTTAGAAGGTTCGTGAATTCCATTTGAAAAGCTTTGAATTGCAGTTTTTGAGGCTTTTGAGTTTTTTCGCATATTGATAATTTACGAGCATCTAATTATGCCTGATTTAACGCCATCAGAAATCATTAGGGCAGATCAAATGAGGAGAAATGGTCAAACCTACAGATCGATTGCCAGAAGCCTTCGTCGATCGTTATCAACGATTTATCGTAGCATCCAACGATACAGATTGACGAATGCTCTAGTGAGAAGGAGAGGACAAGGCCGGAAAAGGTGTACTTCAAGGAGGGATGACCGTTTTCTCCAACTTCAAGTCCGACGGAACACGAGACTAACGGCGGTGCAGGCTCGAAATTTACTGGAAGAGGTACGAGCAGTAAGGATGAGTGAGCGGACAGTTCGTAGAAGATTCGAAGAAGTGGGTATAGGCTCGTATGTGCCCGCCAAAGCCCCAAAACTTGAGAGACATCATCGCACAAACCGTCTACACTTTGGTCGTGAACATCGTGATTGGGTCTTCGACGACTGGGGACAGGTTCTTTTTACTGATGAATGCAGAGTTATGTTAAATCAAATTGATGGAAGGCAGCGAGTATGGAGACGCAAAGGAGAACGGTATATCCAGTCTAATTTTGAAAATACAGTTGCATATGGCGGCGGTTCAATTATGGTCTGGGGAGGAATATGTTTAGGAGCTCGTACGGAGTTAGTAGTGGTCGATGGCGGGAATCTGAATGCTGATCGGTATATCAGGGAGATTTTAGAAGAACATGTTGTGCCATTTGCCCCCTTTATTGGTAACAACTTCATTCTAATGCAGGATAATGCTCGGGCTCACAGTGCTCGCACAGTACAGACATACCTAAACCATGTTGGTATAACGGTGATGGAGTGGCCAGCACGGTCCCCCGATATGAACCCTATAGAACACGTCTGGGACTTGCTAAAGAGGAATGTAAAGTCAAGAATGCCCCCTCCCAATAATCTCAACGAGTTGCGAAACGCATTACTTGAAGAATGGCAGAGGTTGCCCCAAGAAACCATTGATAACATCATCCGCAGCATGCCCAGACGGATGGAAACCCTCATCAGAGCACGAGGAGGAAACACTCGATATTGAACAGTCATTGAAATTGTTGTTAAACTTTGGAAAATCTTGAATTTTCTGCTGTTTCTCTATAATTAAAAATCGAAGAAAAATGCATTTTGTTTAATTTAATTTTTATTTTTATAAAATTTTAAGTATGGTGTTACAAATGAATGTCAAAACATGTTAATTTAATTGTTGTTTCATTTTAAATAATATATTGTTTAAAAATTACATTCATTGTTCTAAATTCCCTCTTTTTTCTCCTTTTTTTTTCTGTTCCGCTAATTGTGCCGGTGTGTGTACTAACTAAAGTTTAATAAAACAATCTTTGAAATCTAACCTCATTCAAATTATTAAAAAAAATATATTCAAAGTTGTATTCTGCAGCTATAACCCTTTGGCCAAGTTTCCGTGCCGGTGAGTGTAATTATACACGCTTTATTTCGAAAGGTCGGCAGCGGTATTCCATTTCCGGATGTAGGTACCCATTTTTATGCAGTGTATATTTTGTGGACCCCTAAACGTGTCAGGCTGTGAACTCAATGCCAGACGGAGGTTTAGGGACCTGCGGCGGATTGCCTCACAGTGTTTTCCTTCACCGTCGAGCTAAATAAATATATGTAGGTTTTTGCAAAACTCATTGGTACACTTGGTCGATTCTTCCGCGTAGGTAGCAGGGTATATTAATTAAATAGATAACGCTACACAAATAATATATTCGGTTTACTTTGTAAATTACCCTAATCAATATCAATTAACACACTATAAACGCCTAGCACATTGAGTAGAGCAAATTCATCCAAAAGGGTGTTTCGGAATGTGAGACATCCGTATATAAACATCGTTTGGTAGTAAGGATGTTTAAGTAATTATTAGCGGCACGAATAAAGCTGTGCCGGTGCCCTACTAGCCCACTATACTAATTAGCATTTGGTAGTTAATAACACTTTGACACTTCTATTCAGACATTTTGTCTGAAAACCAGTGCCTTTTGCTTCAGAACGTCGGATATTATGTGAACAACATGCTTGAGCGCAATGTGTCGTATTGTTGACTTGTCGTTTCCTACTTGGTTTTGTCAAATTCAGGTTTGTTGTTTTCTTTATACTGTTACAGTTTAGAAATCTGTAATCGATCGATATTTTTACTTTGGTTCTTTCGGACACAAATACGTAATCAAACGAATTTCCATCTTATAATACATATATTTAAAGATCTCATTCTCAATATAGTCTAAATCATCACATACTATGTACAGTTTACACATAATAAAAATCACAACTGTAAAAGTATCTGAAATAAAGAGATGCTCCAAAATTCTCTTCTTGTACATCTGACGTCATTTGATCAGTATATTATATTACAATACAATGTACAATATTTACATTAAAATACAATACTGAATTTATTGCAATTGTAGAATGAAGTACAATAAAACAAAATATAAATACCCACATTTCATTTAGGGTGAAGATAAGTCCATTTAGCCAGATTAATTTCACCATTTTAAGTCATAGACACATATTAACTCAACCATCCTCAAGTAGAGAACTTGACCCGAGGAACTTCAAAAATAGATATTGCTATATCAGTCACATAAATCTGTCCTCTTCTGTGCTCAAGCAGAGTTCGATGCTTGAGGCACATTCTGTAATACGCGCCACAGTTATTGTTAATAAAATAAAATCATTTCATTTACTCGTAATAAATTACGATAAAAAAAAATGTATGTCCAAGATGCCTTCAATCTACAATTATATCAACATCTCTTTAAAATAAAATCTAATATTTTGTGGAAGAGCATTCTGACCAAACCCAACCCGATGGTTCAAAAATATTGTTACAATGGAACATTTCTATTATGCCTACTTCTTATGTTCAAGTTAGTTCATCCAACGCATTTGAAATATCAACAATTTTGCATAGGTATGTCAAAGGGATTATAATATACTAGGATTTAGAGCAGACCTTGGGAATATTTAAATAGAAAAACTTCAAAAACTCAAGCCTCAGTTGAGCAATCTAGAATGCAAGCTGATGTTTAGTCATATCACACCAGACATAATCAGTTTTGGGTTTCAATTTTCTTTGGCTGCTCTATGCCTAAGTATTTTTAAATCTCTGGTGTGTGCTCTAGTTTAATTAATATACAAACAGTTCATACTGGAAACAAGTCATAAGAAGCAGCTAGTAGGAAGTACTTATTGTGTTGCGAACATTCTGAATATATGAGAAATATTGTAGTCTTTAATGTCTTTTAAGTTGGGCTCACTTATCACAGCATATCACCAACTAGACTGTTAAGCGTAGCAATTTCGATAATCTCCTTCCGTAAGGTAACCCACTATAGACTATCTTCACTTAGAATATTGCTTGCACTTGCAAAATTATTCCATCAATTTATTAACATTTACGGTGGAGGAATTAAAAAGTTCCCTCCCACAAGTGAATTGATCTCAAAAGAGATCTTAAATTAATTCAGGAGCAGTAGGAAGCAATTTATAGCCTGTTTTGATAGAAACATGGGGCTCATTTCCTGTTACAACAGTGTTTGATATTTCTTAGTGTATATGGACTGCTATACTATTAAAAGCATATTCAAATATACGTATGTGAAACAGTAATAAGCCCCGATATTGCTTAATTCGGAAAATAATCGGTACATAAATACTCAACGCAGGAATTGCCAAAAAAACTTGATACATGCCTCTCGAGAAACACTCGTACTCGCATCACAGATGTAACACTATTGCTGCCACATGGCGCCACTCACTGATCCACCAAAGGAAACACAGCACAGCGTACTGGGGACGCACATTCACTTAAGTACGCACTTAACTAAGTTATCACTATGTACGAGATTAGGACGCTCGTCTCTTTAATGTCACTTTCCCGCGCGCTAACTGCGAGATGTATATCCGTATCCGCTCGAGGTTGGTCTTCTTCACCCATATCTAGAAAAAAGGGTGAACTTGTATATTTATATTATAGATAATGGTGGGACACAGGCACATACGGTTATTTAGTCCCAAACTAGGCAGTAGTACAGGTACTATGGGTACTAAACAACTGATAAACATACTTAAATAAATATTAAACGACACCAGACACGAAGTCAACAGACATGTTCATACACACTAATGTTGGCCCCGAGCGGGAATCGAACCAGCGACCTTTGATACAGAATGCAGGGTCACTACCAACTGAGCCAACAGGCCAGTCAATATTTTTAGGTACATTAGTAGCAGTGATAGCCTAACGGTTAAAGAGCCTGCTTCACATGATGATAATCAGTGAGGCGCGGCTTCGAATCTTGTCACGAACCAATTAGTTATTCAAAAACTTACGTACATATTTGTGACTAGTTCGACGGTGAAGGAAAACATGGTGAGAAACATGCAGGTCACAGAATTAATTCTGAGATGTGTAAATAGACCCGGTTCGGCGATGGGCTCACCACCTATCACGTTTAGGGGTCCAATGTATCTCGTGAAATGTGGGTATATCCAGTAATGAAATACCTCCGCCTACCCCCTCGGGGATGAAAGGCGTGAGATTATATTATTATTTTTATAAAGTTCAAACTCACCGCCTCATCAGTGATAGCATGGATATGGCCCGGAAACTTAGTTAGGTCTCGGCCCTCGACGTAAACGCTCTGCCCGCGGTGGAACCACCGCCTCTCGTACAACAATTTGCCGTCTTCCACGCGCGTGTCCGTCGTCTCGCTAGTATCTCGCACTGGGGACTCACCTGGACACGTCAATCATAGTAATTTATATTATGTACAGTACGGCTTTTAATCTTGGCAGCTCTGAAGTTGGGGAAATGGCTGCGCAATAACATTTTTTAACACATTAACAGAGCCTATATTCAGAGCAGTCAAGCTAAACGGATTTTGATGAAACTCAGCAGTAATGTAGCTAAACTCTTTTTACTACAATAACGCATAGTTTTATCCCGGAAGCCAGGAAAAATTTACAAAAGCTAGCAAGTTACGTTAAAACTGTTTAGGAATCCGAAAAAAACTCTGGTAAAATGTAACCATTTCCCGCAACAGCTGATTCCCTAGGGGATGAATCGATAGGGTTTTTTTTAACTTTTAGTAATTTCTTTAAATTATCGAAGACTATTTGGTCAATATTACTTAGTAGTTATAAATAGACAATCGCTACATCGAATTAGAACAACAAAACTTTTGTTATTTACACACTTTTCTTTCATTTCATAGACAGGCATGTTGAGGGTATCGGGGCAGCATTTTCTACGTATACAAATGTATTCCGCTATTTTCTTCATGGAAAATTCAGGTCTACTGTAGGCATGCCCCGTCATGCGGGGGGAGATCAGACGGGCAGAGGAGGCAATAGTTTCTTCCAAAACCTATTTCTTAATAATCAGCAGCAACTCACAGCTGCCGGAGTTGAGGTGTTTCCTGGGCTGTGCGGCGAGGTGCGCGGGCGCATGGTGCCTCTGGGGCGGCGGCGAGTGCCTGGCAATGGCGCGCAGGTCGGCCTCGATGTCGCGCTCGTCCAGCTGGAAGGTGAGCGTGGTGGCCAGCGGCTTGCGGCGCTTCTCCGGCGCGGGCGCAGGCTCGTTCGCGCGACGACGCAGTATGCGCTTCATCACCGGCTTCACCTGGGCGTTGGAATGGTCGTGTTTCTTATCGAGGGACATTATTGCTTCTTTTAGGTGCTATTGGCTTCTACATAACATATTTTAGAGCGGACGCACATTGAGCGATTATTAGCTAAACGCGATCACAAACTGCGGAAGAGTTTTTTCATACATTTTATAAGCATTTTCAGCTTATCATTCATAGTGGATGTTAGATGTCAATATTTTTGTTTTGGTTGCTTTTTTTAGGTTTATAACTATGTACTTAACGGGTGTAGATGGAACTTGGTTCAGTACACAATTAAGATGGTTTGATTGAATTTAGGAGGTCAAAAGTTCACTTACTGAAAGTCATTGCACCTTCTAACGCTTCCTAGTTTTTTTCAAATTAGATTATTTATCATGGAATGTGAATGAGGTCACTAGCATAAAGTTTAATATCTTAATAAATGAATTTCAGAAAATCACTGAAATTTTACTAAACAGAAATTAATTACCTCCATAGAGTCACCATTTAACTCCATGCTGTGCCTTTCGTTCTCAATCATCTTCCGCTTGTCCTCAAAGTCACTTAGCAAGTTCTCCCGCAACTCTATCTTCTTCTCCTCAAACTCCTTCGCCGCTGCCTTCTTCTCTGCTATGTATTCCCTCTCTACTACATCATACGTGTGATCTCTGGAAAAGTCAAATAGTTTTTACACAAGAAATGTTAGAGGATGGAAATTGGATATCCCTGTCAAAATAGTTTAATATGTATTTAAGTTATTTAAATAAATTGTTAATAAGCACACCACATTTTAAAATAATATACTATAGTTTGGTTTATACATTATTACATGCTTTTATTAGAAATCCGAAACTTAAGATTATTTTTCCAAATATTTTTATATCTCAGATTTGTTAAACAGAATATTTAAATCCATGAATAACATTTGCAGAAATTATGTTGCCATACATAGGCAGGAGACTCTCCTGGAAGCTGAATCTTGGAAGGCGGGCTTTTAAGACATAGACAAACGGGATCTTCTTAATTACCATGACAACCGGTAAAACAAGTTTCATGTGATAATTGAATACAATGATAACACTTAGAAATACATACAAAGATTCCAAAATAGAGTGCTGAAAACAGTAGTAGATGCTCCATGGTTCACAAAAATTAAGGATGTTTATGAGTACCTCAATATTGCGACAGTTTAGTGAAAAATGTTACAGCAGCTTACAAAGATAGAATTCTAAACCACCAAAACAGACTTGCCCAGAATCTGAGTAAACCACCACTGAGACATCTAAAGCTTACTTGGGACAAACTTTAGCTGCAGTGCTAAATGCAACAAATAGGCAGCCTGACACTGGGAGGGTTAGCCTAAAATCCCACCCATCATAACTGCTTAAGGCAAAGGGGTAAGAGAAAACACGTAAACGAGGTGTTTTTCAGCAAGTGTCCTAGCTAAATTATAGAATGTGGAACTTTAGAAACAAAACATGCTATAAAGCATATCTTGAATATTTGTCTAATAGCTCAAAATGCTTGTTTTTCGTTTTAATTAGCATTTAAAATTCATTTGAAATGCCAAGTTATGAATTTATCTTAAAAAGATCGTGTAACGGTATTTCAAATCCGTTTCGAATGAAACTCGATATACATACTTCTATAGTTCGTACCTTGTGCCTGATGGTCAGTCAGTAACGAATATTAATACAAATATGGATTTTAAGCGTATAAACTATTTGTGCCTACTAAAACTGTAACTACGCATTTGCTCGCAAAAAATCATCAGGCGTTCAGCTGTCCGGGATGCGACGTTGCCGCGCCGCGGCCGGGCCCGTCCGCCGCGATCGCGCGACGTTGCCAGTTAGGGCAGCCTCACAGAGTGCTTTTTTATTATGATCATATAGTCAGCCTCATTCATGCGCGCGTGCTGTTTATGTAGTTTTTTGATGAAAATGGGTAATAAAAAAGGACGGAAACCACGATTATCAGTGAAATCGTTAAGAACACGGATATCACGTCTTGCTAATGATAAAAAACCACAAAAAGCTGGACTACCGGTGCGCCATCTAACCGAAAAGCTCGGTAGCACGATAGGGTAACATTGACGCACGCTACCTCATACCGCCGCGGCCCCGATAGATGGCCTAAAAAGGGATGGCTCTAAATGTTCAAACCTCCAAGGTCATTTGCCTCACCCTTCGCCTTAAGGACTACAGTCCGATCGAATGTTTGGATCTAAAAATAAAACCATATACTTGTATATCCTATTGAGTCTAAGCCTCTCATGCAGCTGATGCTCCAGCCTTTTGACCCTTCTCAGGAACTCAGGGTGCACTCCATCCTCCAGCTGCTGGAGCTGTTTCTTCAGGTTGGCCAACTTGTCTTGGTACATCCTGGGGGTAGTACACAGTATTCATGTCAAAGGTACAAGACTTACTTTTGAATAAATGTGATAACATAAAAGATGAGAAAGATGTGAAATGATAAAAAAAATTTTGCTTCTCATGTAACATTATTTTATTTATAAATTGTAAGAATAACCAGGCTTGTGTAGTGGTTAACTCAACAGTGTTAATTGTGAATCTGAGAATACTAGCACAGTTCGGCCCATAATTGTGTAGTTAACATTTTTTTATTCCAGACTTACATATCATCTACTATATAAAAATAAGTCGGGTTTTCCTTCCTGACGCTATAACTCCAGAACGCACGAACCGATTTCCACGGTTTTGCATTCGTTGGAATGGGCTCCGTGAGGTTCATAGCAAAGAAAATTCAGGAAAAATTTCAACTGAAAAGCGGGAAAATCTTATAAGCATTGCACCCGTGCGAAGCGGGGGCGGGTCGCTAGTAAATTATAAATAAATTAAAAAGTTTGATAGCTGTGTGTTCTATATTTACAATATAAATTTATATTTGAAACTTTTGACTTTCATTTCCATAACTTTATGCTGAGATTGAGATAGGTTGTTTACACTATTCTTACGGTGTATTATAGCAATATAGGGTAATTGTGTAACAATACTGACTGTTCCTTGATTTCCAGGGGCTCATCATTGTGGGGGACATCTGTTTCACTGGCTTCTTCTGTGTCTGTAATAGCCAAAGATAATGCCGGTATTAAAATGAGTTAGTTTATTGTTCTCAACATCTTTACTGAACTACAGATGATCATTAAACTTGGTATAAGGCTATTTGTATTCAAATCTATTAAAGTGTATTAAAGAGACAAGAAAAAATTAAAATATTTAAATAGGCATTTCATTGCTGGCTGGCTAAGGCAAATAAAAAACCAAATATATACAAAGATTATTATGAACAGGAATTCTAGAGAATGCCGTGGTGAAAGTGACACAAATGGACTCATTACGTCACGGACAGGTAAGCAACGAAATAGGCGGGAAGCATACTCTATGAGCTCAAAGTGATAACCCGACCTTGATATTGTAACGCAACCTGTGTGTGCCCCCAAAACAAGGGCTAATTAGTCATAATAAATGGTTTGTGTGGTAAAATGAGCTCGCTATGACGCCAAAAACGTCGCGTGTCGTCGGTCGTAAACAAAACTTACCTTCGTCGCTATCGTCCAATGGGACCGATGGCAGCGTGTCCTCTTGGTCCCTGAACTCTTCTAGATCGTCGTACCCGTCGTCCTCGAAGTCGTATTCATCTCCCGGGCCCGAATATGGAGATCCTTGGTAAGACATAGTCGAGGCAACGCGTAGCAATTGCATACAGATTGTCTACGATCACCGTCTCAGAGACAAATTCTGAACACGCGGATTTTAGGTAATAGCACGAGCAACAAATTGCAAATGCAAGTTAATTCACTCATATAAAGAAATTTCTTTAAATTCCACATAAATGAAACAACGAAATTGGAGCAAACTGGAACAGTTTTACGTCAAACTCGACAAAAAGCATCAGATAACTAGAATAAAAATAAAAGCAAAATGTTTTGTACAACATGTGGCGCTAGTAGCATATCAAAAGCCATGTGTGTGAAAGAGAGACAAGCTTGTTAAATGTGAAATGCACCAAAATCTCATTTTTGTAGCATTCTAATTCCATAAATAGCAGAGTATAGTCAAATAGTGATGCGAATAATCCGAAGTAAAAGTTAACCGACTACATAGGAATGGAAATGGTTCCTCTTAGAAATAAAATATTTTTCTGTAAAAAACAAAAATTTTTGGTTTCAATGTGATCAGTTTTAGAAAACATATTTTATATTTCACGAAAATTTGTATCCAAATTATATTTTATTCTGCTCTTATTATTCAAAATACCAAGTTTTAACATTTTTATCTGATTGTCTGCCTGTGCACGCATCACGTAAAAACTAGTTAACTGAATACACTTTTCTGATGTATTATTATAACAACTCTCATATCATATTAAACACCATAAACCTCTATGATTATAGGTTTGTGAGTGTATGTTCTCGCGAACTTTGCATTTCTATTTGTTCAAATTCTAACTGAATTATTTTAAGTTTTCCCTTGTTACATCTTAGCAAGAAAATATGTCCATGGGCATAGTGTTATTTGTAATACATATACATATTCTATAAGAATTGTTATACACCCTGTACCGTTTTTTCTCCAAATAAATAAAATAAAATAACCGGGTCAACACCTAGGGTACTTTTTACTAAAGGAAAATAAGTCGTTCCCACGGGTAAATACAAAAACTGGTTAAAAATAGAAAGACGTACTACTCCAACCTAAACGATAACACCTAGAAACTCGAAATGTAAAATGTAGGTGTCTTAAACGTGGTAGGCAACCACTGTTAAGGGATTTTTTTAAAAGTTTAACGGGAACGGGAATAAACTGGATCCTCGCGGGAAACGCCAGTGCGCACCAGCTAGGAATATATTATGTACTAGCGGATGCCCAGCGGCGTTGCCCGCGCGGATTCCGTTTATTCCCGTTCCCGTGGGAATTTCCAAAAATCCCTTCATAGTGGTTGCCTACGACATATTCAAGACCCCTACATACCATATTTCAAATAGCGGGTGCCCAGCGGCTTTTTCCACTTGGATTTAATTTATTCCCGTTCCCGTGGGAATTTCCAAAAATCCCTTCATACCAATTTCCTATGACATATCAGACACCTTCATACCATTTTTCAAGTTTCTAGGTGTTATCGTTTCGGAGTAGTACGTATTTCTCTTTTTAACCAGTTTTTTTATTTTCCCGTGGGAATGAGATATTTTCCAGGAATAAAAAGTACCCTAGATGTTGACCCGGGTACTCAGTTATCTCCATACCAAATTTCATCAAAATCCGTGCAGTAGTTTTTGAGTGATGCGTGCACAACAAGACAGACACACAGACAGACAGACAGACAAAAATTCCAAAAATTGGTGTTTCGGTATCTATATCGATAACTATATACACTACCGTTAAAATTTTCAAAAAATATTTAATGTACAGACACGGCCCCGTTAGAGCTTTATTATAATTATGTATAGATGGATTGTAACATGTTGCATCTCACAAAATACGTAATATTGCTAAACAGGAATATTTTTGACGTGACAACTTCTTACAATTCGATAGAGCCGGCTGCATGCACGAAAAAGTATGACGTATGCGGCGTTCCAGTGAAAGCGAGAGCGCGCAACGAGCGAACGAGCGACAAAGAGGCACAATCCATTCCATCAGTATTTACGAAAAAGTATGACGTTGTCACGTTCAACTATCGTCAGTAAACCGACTTTACAGACAACCGTTTTTTTTTTACAAGTGACGATCTAAAAATCGTACTTTACCGAAAGCCGCATCAATAAAAAAGTATTTGGTTATTGTCTATTATGATTTGACGTCATGAAGGCGGACGTCATCTTGATTGAATGAAAAATTCTTATTATATTATTTATTTTGCTAAATTGAACACGTTACGCGGGCCTGTATAGTGTTTCCAGTAATTCAGCAGCTAAATTAAACAAACCTTATTGTGTTTTTGAATTGATAATCGTGTCAATCTGTGTTGTGGAAGTGACGCTGTGAGCTATTGTGTCGGTGATGTAATTTAGGTGATTGGGTGGCTTCCTAGTCCTAGCCAGTACAATGGAGGAATCCTCATTCACTATCCCCGCCGACGACAATGGCGATACTGAGCTCGATCCTAGAATACAGGTCAGTGAGTGACAATATAATGTATTGAATAAATGGTACCTTTATAACTGCAAAGATGAGTGTCAACTTCGTAGATTATTTCGCCAATGAGCACAATGGATACGATATTCTGTATCAAAACATGAAATACGGACTGATAGCCAGCAAGGAGCTCTCGGAGTATTTTAGAGAGAGGTCAAATATTGAAGAGTCGAATTCTAAGTTGTTGGCTAAATTAGCAAAACAGGCGAATGGGAACTGCGCTCAGGGCACTTTCGCTCCATTCTGGGGGGTGCTCAAGTGCTCGGCTGAGAAGCTGTCGAATTTGCACCAGCACATGTTTCAGAAAGTGAGTGAACTGGTCAAAGATGTGGCCCGTTACGCTGAAGATTTGCACAAAAAACATAAGGCGGTCAAAGACTCTGAATCTAGTACGTTGGAGGTAGTACTTCTGATCCAAAACACTAAACAGGCATTACAGAAAGCCACTGATGTGTACACAGCTAAGTCAGCAGAGTTAGAAAAGCTTCGTAAAGAGAACGCCTCTGCTAAAGACATTGAGAAAGCTGAGGTGAAGCTGAAGAAACTACATGAAGACTACCGGCAGCTGTCCGAGAAATACAACCTGGTTAAACAGGACTTCGAAAAGAAAATGACACAGACATGCAAACACTTCCAAGATGTGGAAGAAGCACATTTAAAACAGATGAAACAGTTTGTGAACACTTACACAGATATAATTCAGAACAACCAAGATCTAATGGGGCAGGTCCACAGAGACTTCAAACACCAATGTCTAGAACTTACAGTTGAGAAATTGCTGGAACAATTTCTGTTAGAGAAATACACCACCATTGAAAAGTCTAATTTAGTTGAACTACCCTCATTACCCAAGCCTGGATCAGCAAATAATTCGATATCAGAAGCTGATCAGATATCTACTGTGTCTAATGGCTCACATAAACCAGCCCAGCCTCCTAAAGCTGCAAAAAAAGAGCAGTCTTTTGCCAGTAAGACCTTACGATCCACGAGGACCACATCTCTTCTCAATTTGTTTACACCAAATTTTCAGAGTAAAGATGAGCCAAGTAGTAGCATCGAGGGTGCTGCTCCGTGTTCTGCGCCTTCCAGCCCTAGTGGCACACCAGCTACACCTGTAGCTCCTGATAAAGACGACAATATGGGACGTACAACCCTACGCGAATCAAAATGGTTCCTACGCAGTAGGAGAACAAAGTCCAAACCTAAGAAATCTAAGAAGAAAAAAGACGAGATCTCAGAGAACTCCAATGCTGGTGAAAAATCTGATTTAGAGGAAAAGGAAGAAGAAACTCCTGTGAAAGAAGACCTAATGAATTCACCAGATGTTGATGAAGAAGGCTACTGCATAAGGCCAAAAGATGAGAAAGGCAGTGCTTACTCAACATCTGACTCAGATTCAGAGGAAGAAAGGGAACAAAAGATTCATGTTGAAATTAAACCCATAAGTAATGGTAGTGCTCCCATGTCCGCTAGTGTGGATGAGTTGAGAGCTACTGTAGAAAACATCTCCCTGTACAAAATCGGCACAAATCGACGCGGGTCCAACGCAAACGCGAGCAAAGCTAGTAGTGATCTATTAGATCTGAACTTTTTCCAAAGTCCTTCTGCAAGCAATCCCACCTCGCCACACGGCGGCAATGCTTCAAACCCTTACGCTCCTTTACAGGGTAACCAATCGCATATGCTCGAAAGTCCAACCCCAGTATCCACTGCCGATGTAAGTGACCTATTTTCTGAAATAGGCGAAATGGGTCAGTCTAATATTCGGACGTCAACACCGACAATGTCTACTATCTCGCTCCCGCGACCTCCTTCGAGACGATCCGAGGGAGACTTCCGAACTGCTGGCTCTTCAGGCTCAAGAGGACCTTCGCCCCTCACAATTGGCATGGCCGACACTATTCCGTTGGCTGTTGCTTTCCACGAAATCATTCATTCGTACTTCCGCGGCACTGAGGAGTCAAAATGCCAAGTTAAAATGTCTGGAGATATGATGCTATCTTTCCCCACCGGTATAGTAGGTGTACTTGCTAACAACCCCAATCCAGCCAAACTCTGTTTCAGACTGAAAAACATACATAGATTAGATAATGTGCTGCCTAACAAACAGCTCATCAGTATCAACACAATGATGTCCACCCGCGACATTACTGTAGTTGATTTCAACATGCCGGCTTTAACTTCTCTTCTCAAGCGACAATCTGAAAAGAATCCCACCGCACAGTACTTTAATGTAGACATATTAAAGTACCAAGTGAGACCAAAGCCAGGGGCTGCTTCGTGTCCGTTTCAACTCGTGGCGTATTGGAAGTGCGAGAGAGACCACACAGACCTGAAGGTTGACTATAAGTACAACCTTCACGCAATGAGTCCATCTTCGCCTCTCCTCAATGTTTCTGTGTGTGTGCCTATGAATGGTGAAGTAAAGAATGTTATTGCCATGCCCAAGAGTACATGGAGTTCGGATAATGAGCAAGCCATGTGGAGATTCACAGAGCTGTCACAGCATTCTGAAGATAGAGGTGTGGGGTCACTAAGAGCGCGTTTCGAACTGGAGAAAGGACCTTCTTCGAAAGGTACAATTTCTGCACAATTTAACTGCGAAGGGGCTACTCTATCTGGCATTGAGTTCGAACTGATCGGCAGTGGATACCGTCTGTCCCTCGTTAAGCGTCGTTTCGTCTCTGGCAAATATATTTGTGATAGTGAAGTGCACTGATTGGTCCAATCCCTTATGATTCAATCCTGTAGTTATTGTATAAGTGTGTAATGCAATAGTCATATACTATGGTTGGGGTGTATATGTTTGGTACCTTATAGGACTGTTTCCTGTCCACAAAGTTAAGTTACATTTGTATCACAGTATCAGTTTGTCAATTTTAGAGTTAAATGTATTATTAGTTATTATATTAACAATGTTACAGCAAATTATTGATAGTTATTGAATATCCTCTGGTTTAGTAACTTATTTGTTCAGGATAATAATTATGTGCCATTTTTTCATTATTCACTAATGCTTTCATAATATTTCGTGTGCACATAAAAAAGTATTTTTCCATTAAATATAATCTCAAGTTTGTTCTGAACAAGACTAACATCACAATTTTAATACATCATAGTTTTAATTTTATTTTATTTTAATATTCTTATAGCAATATTTACCATATTATAATGTATTTAATCTTATTGTATTGTATGTAACCCCAGAAGAAAATTCAGCTTTAAAAAGCAATATTATATTAGGCAGCATTGGAGATTTTAGGTTTTCTTTAAATATTTGTTTATTATTTGACATGTTTAATTGGGGTCACTTGATGTCCTCAGTTTCTCATTGAGTTCATTAACTTCTAATAATGAAAACAATTTCGTATTAATTTATAATCTCTCTTACATGTTATTGTTGTTTTTCATAAAGGCCTAAATCAGTTGCAGAGATTACTTTAAAAAGGGTTTCTTGAATCTCTGATTGATTTTTTTTTAGTATGTATTATGTTTGAGTTTTTTTATGTTGTACATGATAAATAGAGTCAGCATTTAGTTTCCAACCACCGGTGATGTCTTTTTTTTTATTTTGTTTTCCAGGGTAGCCACTTAGTTGTTGTTTATAATTTTTACTCATTGATAATCTCATTTTTATGTTTATGTGTTAGTATTAATTTAAAGCAAGAAATTATGTTCCCTTGAATTGACGGCCTAATGAGTAGAGTTTTGTAAAAATAGTTGACTTTACCAACAATAAAGTGTTCATAGTAAAGGTTACTTATGTTAATTTTAGATCAAATCATATTCTAGTACAAGCAAACCATTCCACTTAGTTTAATATTTTAAATAAGGACTTATTCTCAAAAGTTATTAGCGTTGCATTCAATGCCATAAATTATTTCAAATTCAATAATATTCATTTCTTCAATGACATTATTCCTGAAATTCTAACTATTGTACCTAAAGATTGTAATACAAAAAATATTTTTGTATTGTAAAATTTATCGCATGTATAATTTCTAACTACGTATAATGTAACTATTTACTATTAATTAATTTGAAATAAACTGTAATTTTAGCATTTTTACTGCAATTTTTTTTTGTTTACAAAACCAATTACCACAATATGTCACCAAGAATTAAGTAAGTAACTTTATTTTTAGTTAGTTGCTTCTATAGGGACAGGAAACAATCCTTAGGTCCTCTTTGCACTACATTTGTCTTTTTATCCACAAAACAAACAGACAAACATTTTACCTACAAAGAGGATGCAGCTATACAAAAATATAACTGCATCCCTTTCACACAACTTAAAAAACAGCACAGCTTCTTTATGGATAAAAAGATAAATATATTCTTATTGATCGTTAAACTTGAGGCACATGGCAAGATAATGTTTATCGCTACTGATAATATAAGATAAGGTCAGTCCAGCTATGATGGCTCAGATGTTTCCCGTCTCTACCTGTTGCTTGCTGCTGCCACATGCGTGGGAGCCTGTAACAGTGCCATGCGATTGCCTGAAATACTTCCGAAATTTTCAGGTGGAGCTCGAGAAACTCAATGCGGCTACCGATGAGATCAATAAACTGGAATTGGAGCTTGATGTGAGTGTTTTTGGTTGTAGTAAGTTTTGAAAAACTATAGTCTTATTAGCTATGGTAAACTGACTAGGCTAGGAAAACTGACTGACAGACAACAGCCTAAACCGGAGGGTGTAGAAGCGTAAAATTTTACAGTGGAGTTGCTTATCACTACGTAGTAAAAAAAAGTCGCTTTCTCTGTCCCTATATCCCTATGTATGCTTAAATCTCTTAAAACTACGCAACGGATTTTGATGCGGTTTTTTTTAATAGATAGAGTGATTGAAGAGGAAGGTTTTAGTATTAGCATTGCACCCATGCGAAGCCGGGGCGTGTCGCTAGTGCAATATGTAACAATAAGCTCAATTCCTGAAATTGGTTTGGTCAGTACCTACTACTTAATCGATTTCAGCTATTTTTAATTTTTACGAAAAATTAATTAGCATAGTTGAATTTAGTGCTACCTATGGAAATCTTAATATTATTGCTCTTTTTTTAAGAAAATTGGTTAGACATAGGTAACTAAAGTACGAAGCCATCATAAGTTTTTATAATAATATACTAATTGGGGTGTATAAGGAATTGCGCTTATTGTGTTACGCGTTGTATAGTACAGGGGGTCTAAAAAGACCGTTTCGGGTAAATCATAATAGGATCCTTTTTCGATTCATATTCGAAATTTTCACCAAATACGAATCTGCTAAAGAATTGAATTGTCAGTGGGTGGAGTGAATCACTAAAATGACCATTTTACGAAATTTAGAGGAATTGCTTAGGATTTGCTGGGAATTAATAAAAGGAGGAATTGCTCAGAGGAATTGCTCAAAGTGGCCATTTTAAACCCACAGGTGGGAACAAAGAGAGGATTATTGAAAATTCATCCCATGAAAGGGTTTAATATTATGAAAGTTTGCATGGAAGTTCTTCATTTATCGAAATCCCTTAGGGTAAATAATAATACGTTATATCACAGCACTAACTAATTCAAAAGGTTCACCGCTAGCTACCTACTGACCGATAAACCTATTTACACATGTTGGCTTATAGCTCACGAGAGATTAACGTAAATTGGACCGCCGGCTGAGAGATATAGAACAGCAACATCTATGCAGTATTCCTATAATTCATTAACTTCTGTTTATTTATTCCAAGTCTTTTAGGTTAAGTGAGTATACCTTCTAGCCAGAGGTCACGGGATCGATTTCTTGCTACAAAATTTGTGTGCATGGACGTTTTAGGGGTGTTCATATAGACTGACGAGTAAAATGTATATTGGAATAGTATATTACACTCCTAAGGAAGTAACATAAAAAATGTCTCAGATCACGTGTAATTATCGACCGAGGCGAAGCCGAGCAACTTTGTTTAGCGCAGCGGGCCGAAATTTGCTGCTTTCCGCCCGGAGAGATAAAAAGAGTTTTTTTATATCACACTAACTGTTCCCCGCGATTTCACCCCCGTACCGTAAGTCTTCTTCCAGTGGGAAAATTATAGCTCAAAAGCAAGCTATCTATTGGTGAAATAGCAAAGCAAAAAATGTCTATTTCGGAGCCTACTCATTGCAAATAAAAAAAACATCTTTTTTGATAGTTTATTATCTGCAATCAGTCCCAACTATGAGCGGATGTAAATTTCCTCTTTATAATACAAGTATAACTATCGCCTAGTAACCCGCCGTCGAATCAATTAGATTTAGCAGAATAAAGTAGACCCTACATAATATTAGTCAGGGATAAATTAGCTTCCTATTAATGTTTTTTTTTTAAATCGCTTCAGTATGTAGTTCCGGAGATATCTAAAAACCAAACACAATCTTAGCTCTTTATAAATATATTATAATTATTACTTTTTAATTCAAAGAGGTATTGTGGAATCCTAGACGTCGAGGTAATATTGTCATTTATGTAAGCGAGTACGTCTTTTTTCCGTCAATACACTGACATATTGAACTAATATTATTAATGCGAAAGTTTGTATGGATGGATGTATGGATGTCTGGATGGATGTTTGTTCCTCTTTCATGCAAAAACTAGTGAACGGATTTTGACGAAACTTTACAGTTATATAGCTTATACATCAGAATTCAGAATAACGGAACGGGAACTACGGGGGTGAAACCGCGGGGCGCTGCTAATATGATATAAAAAAAGAGAAAAAAACCCAATGTGTAAAATTTATATTTTATTTTCCCGCTCCTACGTCCACGGTCATCGTCATAACTTTCGGACCCGTCGGGTTGGACGTTGGTTAGAAACCCTAAATAATGAGGTTCGCACCCTTTTAGGATGACAACGTAAATATTGAATCGGACTGGGATTGAGCCGGACAGTATATTAAGCCTTTTCAGGGCCGTAATGTAAATGATTTCGCATTGCGTATATACACGGAGAGAGCCGTGACGCCCGTGACGCTTAAATCTCATTCCAGTGTAGGTCTTTATTTGGGACCAAACATGGAGTGGAAGATGCTTCTAGTGGAATCTTGAATTAATTTGTATGTTATTGTTAGTAGAAATGAAGAAATTGTAGAATAGCTTTTGCCCGCGATCCGGGATAAAAAAAAGTATTTGTATCCAAAAATTCAGAATTATTCATTTTCGCATATTATACTATCAATATTCCCACGATATCGTGATATTATTGTGTGTAATAGCCCATATCGATAATCGTGATAATATCACAGAATATCCAGAAATCCTGTGATCCGATCCTATCAATAATATTGAAATGCAAAGAGATTAAAATATATTATATTTTAATCTCTTTGTTGAAATGTAAGCACTTCGGGAAACGCAAAGTATTCAATCAGTATTCAACTGAGAACCATCTAGATCCATAAGGATAGCAATAGTATTCGTTTGGGAAAAGTTTTGTATCAATTTAGATGTTTCAGAAAGAATTATCAATTTACAGAATTGGTTAAGATAAACATTGAAGATAACCAAACAACTGATGTTCAGTTGCGTGTACAATGTTTATGACGTAATTTAGCGCAAATATGTACCTATATAGGTGCGCAGTACAGGCCCATTACTCAAAAACTGTTAGATAACATGCGAAATGAAGGTGTGGATGTGTTATGCAAGATTTTCCTGTAAACATAATCTTTTCTCTGTTGAGTGTAGATGCCATTGATTGAATCATTTGATAGGCATTTATTAAGCTCCGCATATATCTAAAGACATGTCTATTTGTATGGCGAAAATCTTTTGCTGGCTGCGAAGTTATTTGCCATGTTTCCTGATTTAATAAGAAAGACTTATAATCAGAAGCGAGCATTTCCGGATTGACGATAAACACTTTTTTCTGTTCTGCTGATAATAATGAATCGTGTATAAAAAAGTATATTTATACACCCCCCCACCCCCTTTCCTCCATTTATATGTCAGAACAACGTTTGCAGCTAATACAGCTACAGCTAATAATACACAAGTCGACGTCAAGCCGAAAGCGGGTACAGTCACTTGATATAAATTTTGTATAATTAGCTATCAAAAAAGTTTTTTAATTGCCTATAATTTTGAGTTTTTTATATTTTTCTGATAACCGGTACGACTTGGCCTGTCACTCGGTTTCGGCTTGACGTCGACTTATGGAACACCCTGTATAACATCTCCTCGACCGAAGGTTGGGGAAAACTCATTTTCCCTCTTTTAATCCTTTTAGTGCTCCAGTTATCAAACTGCCACTAGATACCCGACTCGACCTATTATATAAGCCTTGTCCATACTACCAAGCTTTGTAGAAAAGGCTGCCAAGACATCAATCATGTATGGAGTGGAGCAAGGTCTTCAGTTTTGTTACTTATTGTGTTTGATTACCATTTTCTTATAGGCTATTTATCATTGATAGTTCTGACTGGACAGTTTTTTTATAGAGAGCTGTATAGTGTAGATAATAGAGAGTAAAATTGTTTGGCAAATATCGTGTTGTTCTCAGTTTGTCTACTCCTAGATCGTCAAGCCAATCAATTCATTTGTTAGTTCCCTTACTATATCTACTAATTTGTCCATTTTATATTTTTCTATGAAACTCGGAAGACATTACCTACAGCTGAGGCCAGTCAGCAATGATCCCAACTATAATTTTTATTATTACTAGCGACCCGCCCCGGCTTCGCATGGGTGCAATGCTGAATTTTTTTGCGGAGCCCCTAGACCTTTCCAACGAATGCAAAACCGTGGAAATCGGTTCGTGCGTTCTGAAGTTATATCGTCAGGAAGGAAAACCCGACTTATTTTTATATAGTAGATTATAAATCCGGAAGACACTCTTTTCCGAATTCCCTTGGTAACGGGAAAGCGTAACAAATAAACAAAGTCACTTTCGCATTTATAATATTAGTTAGGACTCGTTTATCAAATCACTCATTCGCTTCCGTAAATTATGTCTACCCTTTTGAGTTCTTCTGCCACAATCGGTTAAAGATATAGCAGAAATCGTGTGGCTTTACAAAGATCTCCGCCAGCAAGCATACTAGTTTTTACGCACATGCATTATTCTATTAAACAATAGTTGATGTATGAGCCAAGCGTTGCGTAACAAGAAATCCTGTTACGAGCACTTTGGTCCCGTTAGCGAGTGTACGGCTTATGGCTTGACTTATTACTAGGTCAACTGCAAAGTGCAAAGGACTCCGAATTACGCTACTAGGGCTTAGTAGTGTCAATTGTATTATTGCGGATTTAAACATTCGGTCATCTAGTCAAAGTTTTCTAGTAAATTTAAAATAATGTAGTGGCTATAGTAAAGGTACTTCTTCGGTTTGAGGATGTAATTTTACTTGGTTGCGCTAGTTCAATGGTAGTTTTCGGTATCTTGCTACCAAGTGACAAAAAATCAGGACATTTATAGTTTTTTTTTAAGTTCAGAACACTTTAGTTTGTGCCGCCTCTTATAGGTAGAGTATCCGAAAGTAACTTCTCTGAGCATTACTATCATAATCGTGAAAGAACTTGACAAATAAAATACATCAACAATTGTCGATGTATTTGAAAATTTTAATGTTTCTTTTTTCTTCAAATACACTGAATTAAAAACTGAGCAGTGTCCTTTTAAAATGTATATCTTTGTGGAAATATGTTTTACACTTGCCGGCGTCTTAACACAAGCTTATTATGTAACTTGCTTAAGCCAAAACGTGTTAAGCCGCTTAAGTTCGTAATATTCTATTCTCAGTTGGAAGGTGAAGCTGTCAAACAACTTGTTAACCTGCACAAGACCAGTTTGACCGCTAAATCGAGTATGGTGGATGAATATGAAAACTAGTTGACACTAGTGGGCTTCCATTTTGTTTTAGCAACCCTAACAATTTCTTTATTCGAAGTATGTCTTTGAGACTGTAGCTTTAAGCAGTTCAAGCTGTGCGTTGATGAGTCAAGGAAGCTGCATATACAATTTCAATTGGTTCTCTAAATTTTTAAAAGACCCGCCCTTGATTCGATTCAGGTTTATAAAACAGTTTTGTACGACATCACATCATATTTTAAAATTCTTAGATTTTTCTTTACTTTAATTTAACATATAAACTTTAGTTCATGTATTTTACAAAAATCTTCCTCGTGAATCACTCTGTCTGTTGATGAAAACCGCATTAAAATTCTTTGCGGATGAGCCGATAGTCTTACTAATGCTATAAACACGATAGTTTGTGAGTATGTTTATTCACGCAAAAACTACTGAACGGATTTTGATGAAACCTTACAGTTATAGAGCTTATACATCAGAAGAATACAAAGGTTGTATTTCATTCCCGTATTCCCACGGGAACGGGAACTACACGGGTAAAATCGCGGGTGCTGCTAGTATTTATTACATAAAAGTTCCTTTCATAACATAAAATCCATAATAAGCAAGGTGCGGTTGCGTCAGTAGCTCGACAATTACCGATAGCTAGTTATTGCCGGCCGGCGCTGGCGCAGATGAGGTCAATTACAGTCCACATTGGCTACGTCGTGTCTATTTGAGAAATTACTAGCTACAAACTGTTGTGCATGCGTTCTGGAATGTTCCACCGGTAATCTCGTTGTCTGTCGACTAGGAGTGGCATTGGTTAAGAAAACGCTACGCCCGATTCCTTAAGAGGTTTTCAGAGGCATTCTATTCTTGAATATACCCGCTTTAGTGTATTTTTCTGATCCCAAAACGAGACAGGCTGCGAGCCTATCACTGGACCGGGGTTCTGTGACACAAGCCTCAGAAACAATTCTGGGGCGCAGGGCCCAAGAATTATTTCCAGAATGGTTTCCCCGAGATGTTTACCTTCACCGTCGATTGGTTTTTGGTAGCAAATGGCGACGCTATCACTGCTGTTACACAAGCCTCAGAAACAATTCTGGAGCGCAGGGCCCAAGAATTATTTCTAGAATGGTTTCCCCAAGATGTTTTCCTTCACCGTCGATTGGTTTTTGGTAGCAAATGGCGACCTTTGCATCCACAATAGTATTTCAAATACTTGCGTGGGTACATATTTATCACTAGCTCGACGCGGAAGGAAAACATCTTCAGGAAACCCAAAAATTGGTACCACTACTAGTAGGTAATTAAAGCGAAATCAATTAATTTGAAATGAAATGAAATGAAATATTTATTTGCTTGATTTTGGGTAGTAAGATAAGTTGTTTAGAAAGAGTTGTTCCATACAATATCTGCTTACATTCTAGCGTGCAAATATTTACAAAATATTATAGTTATATTATTCAGTTTTTTGTTCACTGATGAGTTAAAGGACCTCTCCGATTCCAGGAGTCGATGAAAACGTTCCACCTGCTGCTCAACGAGACTTCCAGAAGGTTGCAGGCGTTGACGAAACGCCTGGGTACGTGTGTGGACAAGTCCAGACCTTACCACGAGGCTGTGGCAGCCGCAGTCGCCGCCAGGGCCGAGTGCCAGAAGGCTGCTGTCCAGTTCCAAAGGGCCAGTGGTGAGTAAACTACAAAATTAACCTTTACCAGCGAGTGCCCAGCGGTGTTGCCCGCGCGAATCCAGTTTATTCCCGTTCCCGTGGGAATTTCCAAGCATCCCTTTATAACGGTTGCCCACGACAATATTTTTTTTTGGTATCTAAATCGATAACTACAATTATGAAATAGTAGATTGTTATACAAGGGTCGGAAGGAATCAATTCCCCTACGAGGTATTTAGACGCCCGAGCGCAGCGAGGGCGGATATAGTCCGAGTAGGATTTGATAACTTCCACCCGCGTTAAACACTCAACTTTTCATTTCGAATTCAAGGAAAATAAACAAAAATAATTTCCATTTTACAAAAACTCAAACATCTAAAAACGCAATAATAGCTACAAAAAAAAAACAAAATTGTCAACAATACAACCAAAGAGGTTGTAATAAAGAGAAACTTTTTTTTTTAAACGTCTTTGAATACTACATCATAGAGTACCTGACCCACCGACCTAACCTAAATAACATTACAAAAATAATATACAAATCCTTCCTCTTTATAATAATATGTACTTTTAGCCGAGTAATAGTGTTCTGTGCTTATTAGTGTCTGTTAAAAACAGGATTTTGAATTTCGGAACAGCTTACCAAATTATTACTCTTTTTTTAATTTTAAATATGGAACGCGTACCGCCCCGCGCGCGGGCTATTTTCTGTTGTTTATACCTATACTCACAAGGCCGCACCTTTTTTTCTTATTCTAATTGATGTAAAAAGTTTCGTATCCCTAATAAGTGCCCAAAGAGGTTGGAAGAAAGTCATTCTCTTTCCTAGAGAAACTTTTTCTATAGACGTCTTTGCCAAATGTAGTACTATTTTTTTTTAATTCATTCCCGCCCTAAGGCCGGAAGCAATTACTATGAGTCTTTCCCGACCGAGGGCGGGAATCACAGCCCTGAATCTCTCTGTGGTGGGAATCATCGCTTCCGACCCGGTACTCAGATCAAACATACACTACTTTCCGAGTATGAGATATGAAAAAAATATTTCATGTACAAACACGGTCCCGGTAGAGTTTTATTATATGTATAGATTTTCTCTATGGTATAGAAAAACAAATAAAAGCAAATAAATAAATGTATAATAAAAGCATAAAGAAATTGTTTGACACAATTTACACACGGTTATTGGTCCCAAACTAGGCAGAGCCTATTATACTAAACAATTGCTAAACATACTTGTGTGGATAAACATACATGAACGTTGATCCCGCGCGAGAAACGAACCCGCAACCTCAGAAGTCGCTACCAATTTATCCAACAAGCTCGACAATTACTTATTCCCAAGGTACATACTGTGCTATGGAATGTTCAGTTATCTAACGCGCTTGTCAAATTGGCGGCTTCCTGCGGGGCTGCGCGCGCGCACTTGACCGAGGATCTAGCACGGTCAAGGACTGTACCAAAGTAGGTTTGGAATTATTTGTAACTAGCTACTAGATTTCACCCGCAGAAGTCCCGTTTTCGTGGGAAAATTATAGCAAATGTTACTCCCAGAAAAGAAAGCTACCATTGGTGAAAGATTTTTTAAAATCGGTCCAGTAGTTTTTGAGTTTAATTTTTACAAAAATACAAATTTTACCTCTTTATAATATTAGTGTAGATGTAGACCAGCGAGTGACTAGCGGGGCTGGCCGCGCCGATGCTGTTTTTTTCTGTTTTCGGTGGAATTTCCAAAAAATCCCTTAGTGCTCACTTACGTCATTAAGGAGCTTTGTGCAAAGGTTCATGGTTACTGCTGTACGTTAATCAGTCAGTCAGCTAGACAGTTTCTTCTTTTATGTGATGATCCTATTTATTTCTGTACCCGTGGGAATTTCCCAAAATCCCTTCTATCATAGTGCTGTGTGTGTAGTAAAGAAGTATTAATATTTTGCGAATTCAGAAATGGAATAGAGAAATATCGTGTGCCACAAATAGGCTGTATCTATTGATCATCGCGGCAGAACTAATTAGTAAAGTTTCCAATTTAGGATTCACTGAAGTGATCTGATCAAAGTTAAGTTATAGCTATAAATCACGCTATGATTACACAATATTTAATTCTATAATTTGTGACGCGATTGGAATCATCATCATCATCAACCCGTAACAGCCCACTGCTGAGCTAAGGGTCTTTCCTCTCACACGAGGATGTATGGGCTATAATCTCCCACGCGAGCCCACCGCGGATTGGGAGATGGTGTTAAGCTAGTGGCCACTTTAACAGTCAGAATTTTTGAAGCCACCCAAGGGTATCTGACATGGCTTAACGACTTCCATTGTGCGTAAACACAACGAAAACCGGGACCAACAATTTACGTGCCTTCCGAAACACGGAAGCGCTCGTGATATAAATGCCACTAGGCAGTCACCCATTCACTGACTGACCGCACCCAACTTTGCTTAACCAGTGTAATCGTTACGAACACACTGGCACCGCAAGGCTACGACCGCTTTGCGATTGGAATATTTAGGTCCAACTATTAAAAAAAAGGATTGCATCTTTATCTTGTAAATACTCAATTTTCACAGAATAGTTTTCGGACATCTTACCATGATAGGTGGTGAGCCCACACACACATGCCTTAAAATAAATTCTGGGACCTGTGGGTTTTCTCACGATTCGATTTGAAATTCAAACATAAAAAAGAGCGATGGGCTCACCACCTATCACGTTTAGGGGTCCAATGTATCTCGTGAAATGTGGGTATATCCAGTAATGGAATACCTCTGCCTACCCCCTCGGGGATAAAAAGGCGTGAGATTATATTATTATTATTATTATAAAACAGTTTAATGCAATTAAATAATAATTATAAATGTTATATGTCAACAACGATGTTCAAACAATGAATTAGAAAAAACCCGAAGCCTATATGCTCAAAATGTAATTTATTTCCTGCCAAATTTCAGCAACACCTGTTTAGCAGCTGTGTGATGCATTTTGAATTTTATTTTTATTGTAGCGTGAAAATTGCATTTAGTTAATTTTAGTACCATCTGCATAAACGTTAAATATGTATATTGCAATTTCTCATGTAAGTGAATGTTTTGTATTATTTTGAGAAATAAATTCTTAACCACATTACAATTTTCAATGATAAGAAAAAAGTCATTTTGTATAATACAATTAGTGACCGAACCATAGGTATTTACTAAGTCACAGATAGTGGATTTGGTTCCCGGGCACATCTCTTATCATTCACATGTTAATCGAAATGAACTATTAACCTAACGTATTAGAAATAATTTGAATATATCTCTCCCGTTTACACAAACGTTTACAAAATGTTTGTAAGAAGCTGTTTGTAACAAACAGCTAAAACAGAACTCTTTTGTTCGGATTCCCAGTGTCAATTAGCTTAAACTGAACTGGTTCCGCATAGCGAATTAGCAGACAAGCACTGTAATCCGAAACGGCACAGCAATTGCTCCAATTCGCGAGCGTGTTGTGATAACTCGGTTGGGCATGTTGTTCACACAGAGGTTACGTATTTTTGTACATCACTATGCATTGGGTAGTCGAATATAGTCTGACGGGCCTGTTGGCTCAGTTGGTAGTGTCCCTGCCTTCTGAGTCGAAGGTCGCGGGTTCGATCCCCGCTCGGGGCCAACATTTGTGTGCATGAACATGTCTGTTGGCCTCGTGTTTGGGTATTTAATATTTATTTAAGTATGTTTATCAGTTGTTTAGTACCCATAGTACAGGCTCTGCCTAGTTTGGGACTGAATAACCGTGTGTAAATTGTGACCCACCATTTATTTATTTATATGTATATTAGTATAGGATATGATAGATGTAAATGGAAGGAAAAAACATACTGCGCCAACCCCAAATAATGGGAAAAGGGAAAGTACATGATGAGTATAGGATATAAGAGTTGTGAATTTTTGTGACGTAAGAGGGCGACCTAGGCATATCTAGATCGATCGTTGCCATAATTTTAACCGACTTCAAAAAAGGAGGAGGTTCTCAATTCGTAGCTTATGATTTTTTTTAATGTGTATTCAGAACTTTCGACTGGGTGAACCGATTTTGATGATTATTTTTTATTTGAAAGCTGGTGCTTCCCGTTTGTTCCCATTTCGATTTGGTCCAGTTTCTACAATGGCATCCATGAGAAAACCATAGAAGTTAAAGTAGTTTTTTACTCTTTTTGTACATAACCGTGCATTGGGTACTCGTACCTATTTACGCCTCTTCCCCCGACAGGGTCGGCAGAGGTATTCCATTCTTGGTTATACCCTCATATCACAAGCATATTTTTTCACCCCTTAAAAAGAGACAAAGTTTCGGGTTCCCGCGTATCCCGTTTACATAGGAATACGGGGATAAAATATAGCCTATGTGTTATTCTGATGTATAAGCTATATAACTGTAATGTTTCATCAAAATCCGTTCAGTAGTTTGCGTGAAAGAGTTCACCCGCGTAGTTCCCGTTCGCGTGGGAATACCGGGATAAATTATAGCCTATGCTACTCCCTGATAAAGTGGCCATTGGTGAATTAATTTATATAATCGGTCCAGTAGTTTTTGAGTTTATTCGTTACAAACATACTAAAATACAAATCTTTACTCTTTAGGGGGCGTCCATAAATTACGTGAGATGTTTAAGGGGAGGAGGGGGTCGAGTCAAATCTCATATAATCTTACGTTGGAGAGAGGGGGGGGTCTCGGCAAATATCACGCAATTTTTTTTCTGATTGAAACAAAAAAAAATTACAATAACAAACCAACGCGTTTACGTAAGAAACCCACATTTTGAAAAATCTCACGTGAGATCGGGGGATGGGGGAGGGGGTTGAATAAAATCTCACGACATCTCACCAGGGGGGGAGGGCGGGACAGAAAATTGAAAAAAACACCTCACGTAATTTATGGACGCCCCCTTTATAATATTAGTGTACATTAGTGTACAAGTGTGGACACAGAAACAAGAACGTGACAGTGGGACATTTGATATAACTATTTAGTAACCGCGAGGCCTGCAACAGGATGGCTGTTATCGCGAATTTTATCAGTTGACATAACATGTTACACACACACAGCTGATTTACATTGCTTACAAACCATAGTATTTTAACTTTTCATACATCAACCTGTAACATACCACTGCTGATCTTATGGTATTTCCTCACATATGAGAAAGTCATCAATATCAGCCGGAAGACGTCCACTGTTTGACAAAAGCCTCCCCCCTCCCCCATAGAACGCCACAACGAACGGCAACTTGCCGCTTGCATCCACTGGTTACCCGCGACCATGACGATGTCGTCGGTCCGGTCGATATGAGAAAGTGGGCCATAAATTTTGGGCACCGCTAAAATTGTTTTTAATCAGATTTATTTGATGCTGACTACAATAGGATATTTACTGCACAATCAAATGAGGTACTTTTTATGATCTGTCAAAATAAAAATGTATTATTTGAAAATTTACTTTAATTGTAAAATTAAAATCGAAATGCATTTTGAGAGGTAAAACGGGACCCTATTACTAAGACTCCGCTGTCCGCCTGTCTGTCTGTCTGTCTGTCACCAGGCTGTAACTCATAAACCGTGATGGTTAGACAATTGAATTTTCACAGATGATATATTTCTGTTAACAAAAAATACTAAAAAAAAACAATAAAATAAATATTTAAGGGGGCTCTAATACAACAAACGTGTTTTTGCCGTTCTTATAGATAGGTAATGGTACGGAACCCTTCGTGCTGAAGTCCGACTCGCACTTGGCCCGTTTTATTAATTAATAATTACTCGCAAAAATACCGTAGCTGGCGTTGTCTCTGCCTACACCTTCGGGAAGAAGGCGAGAGAGTATGCATCTATGTATGTAGTACAACATTGGTAAAGACAAAGAGATTAAAATATAATAGGACATAAAGGGGGCATTGGGAATATTTTCATACAAAACTTTGAAGCTCAAGCGTCATGTGAGTTAGTATGAACACGAGGTTTCATTCGATCGAAATCCTACTGGATTTATTCCACTTGTAATAACTTTTGGCATCAAATTTTCCTCGCTTTGTCCCCTCTATGTCCTGTTATGTATATTTTAATCTCCTTAGGTAAAGATACCATCCAGGTGACTAAGGTTTCTGTAAAAATTTAGGATTTTGTAGTCAAATTGCTAAAACAGAACTACTTGGTAATCTCTCAGTACCTAGTACCATATACGGATTTCATAACAATACTCATTTCTTCAACGAGTTAATTAAAATTTACAACCAGAGACAGGCGGCTGGCGATAAGATACAGCATAATATGGTATGCTGTGTTCAAACACACTGACATTATCAATGACCTTGTCAATGTTTCGCTTAATTTTCACGCAATTTCTATTGTAAATACGAGTAAGAATGTTTATTTTTAGATCGTTTTGACTGGTGTTTTCTATCATTCTCTTTGTCATACTTTCATGTCATCTTATTCACCCTATTATGTATCTATAGGTATACATTATTTAAGACGTGAGCTTCAACAGGTCGACTTGAAGTGACACAGGGTACATTTTATCGGAACAAAGACTATTGCGAAATAATCTTCGAAACTTTAAAACCCAGACACTTGAAAATTAGTATGTAGGTTGTACAGTCAAGAGCAAGTCAAGCTTGACACTACCAGTTTAAGCTGAGCTCTGATTCATACTGCGCGCCATAGAATACAGGGCCGGGTCAAAGTCCAAAGTGTCAAGCTTAGCGTGCTCTTGACTGTACAATGTACACTGAGGCTAAAGAGTATTTTTGGAAATAATTGGGCATAAAGACGTACAATTACATCCCAATACTTATTTATCGTAAGATTTTTATTACATATTTATCACTAGCTCGACGGTGAAGGCAAACATCGTGAGGATACCCGCAGGTCTCAGAATTAATTCTGAGACATGTGTAAATAGACCCGGTCGGCGATGGGCTCACCACCTATCACGTTTAGGGGTCCAATGTATCTCGTGAAATGTGGGTATATCCAGTAATGGAATACCTCTGCCTACCCCCTCGGGGATGAAAATTTGAATTTGAAACAGACCCTTCTGTTGGCTCAGTTGGTAGTGACACTGCCTTCTGAGTCGGAGATCGCGGGTTCGATCCCCGCTCGAGGTTAACATTTGTGTGCATGAACATGTCTGTTGGCTTCGTGGCTGGTCGTTTAATATTTATTTAAGTTTGTTTATCAGTTGTTTAGTACCCATAGTACAGGCCTGCCTAGCTTGGGCCTAAATAACCGTGTGTGAATTGTGTCCCACAATTGATTACTATTATTATATTTTAATATTTTATTTTACCGTGTCTACATACAAATCTTCCTTGAGCCTCTATCGTATAAGTATTATGTCGTATTACAGAGCTGCACGCGGCCGCGAAGGAGACAGTGACTCTCGCAGAACAGAGGTTCGTGAGTAAACAAGACGAGTGGCAGTTCGACAGCAACTGGCAGGAGGTGCTCAACCATGCCATCATCAAGGTAGGGGGGCACTTACATGAAAAATATGGTTACATTTAATTTTTTCGCTCGGTTTTCGTGGGAATACAATATAGTCTCTGTTACTCAGGGATATTGTAGCTTTTCATTGGAGAAAGTTTTTTTAAAATCGGAACAGTAGTTTTTGAGTTTATTCTTTACAAAAATACAAATCTTTCCTCTTTATAATATTAGTGTAGAAGTAAATAAGCATTACAAATTTCAGCTTACAAATACTCGAAAAAATGCATAACAGTGTGTTGGCAAGCTTGCAACCAGATTTAATAATATTGCTAACACCTTATTTTATTTAAATATCTTTTAAAAATAGCTTAAAGCCCCATAGTTGCCATCCATATGAGCCATACGTCTTAGTGAGCAAACACACTTGGCGGAACTTTCGGTGAGTAACATACATTACGGTTGACGCGGGAGGCAGATCCATTTATCTTTAAAGTGAAACGTCAATGTATGTTGTTGACGGAAATTCCGCGGCGTAGTTTCCGCAAGTGTGTTTTGACCCTTACACTGAATTACCGGGTGACCAGCACGTTGTCTGCGATACGAGTTCTATATATAACTAATTGGTGGGCTTATGCTAATCATTTTCCAGGTCATGGACGCTGAGAAGAGGAAGGCGGAGAGCGGACGCGAGCACCAGAAGAAAGCTGCAGCGTACATTGCAGCTGAACGAAAGGTATCTATGCTAATATTAGGAAGAAGTACAATTATGTGTTTCTATGTAGGGGGTAAACTGAAGAATTCTTGTGATAACGAAAGCTACAAGAATCTTGGTATTAGGTTATATATATTTTGACACAAATAAGTTTTCAGTTCAAAATCTCATTGTAGACAATCATATCGAAAAAACAGCAAAAACAACCTTGGCTAATTTGTCGGCGTGCACAACTCATAAAAATCGAAACTAGGGCGGGTCGCTAGTCCATAACATAGAACTCGAAAAAGTAAAAAACCGACTTCAACTTATATGGTTTTCTCATGGATAGCATTGTCAGAACTATAACAAATTGAAGTGGGACCACACGGGAATCATCTAAATCAGTTCACCCAGTCGAAAGTTCTGTTGTAACAAACATGAAAAAAAAACACAGTTGAATTGAAGAACCTCCTCCTTCTTTGAAGTCGGTTGAAAATACTATGTTCTACTGTTCCAGTCATAGAACTGGTGTATAGATCTTTAAATTTCGCTAAAACTCATTCATCACCCGACCTTTCAGGTGACTCAATTAGAAGAGAACCTCAAAAGAAGCATCATTAAATCCCGCCTCTACTTCGAGGAGAAGAAGCTCTGCGACGAACAGCTTCAGACCCAAAACGAAAAGATCGAGAAACTCCAGCGCCTCATTGCGGACGCCAAGTTCCGGTACTCCAAATCCTTAAAAGCCCTCGAGGAGATATCCGAAGAAATCCACCGCAGAAGGGGAGACTACCCACTAGGCAGGAACACCATCCCAGTAGGGCCTAGAGAACCAGGAGTTGGAGCAGAAAGAGACCCGGTCCACGACGAAAACGCAACAGAAGCTGACCACGACGAAGAGTCGAGCCTCCAGGTGTTGAGGATGAGAGTCAGGGAGTTGGCTCTCAAGCCTATAGACAGAAAAGACGTGGAAACAGACGAAGCCTGGGCCTTGGAGCTGAACGAGACCATCAACAAGCTGGACCAGCTGCTGATGATGAAGGAGAACAACCAGCAGAAAATCAGATCTAAATTCACAGCGAGCTCCCCAAGGAACGCAAGTGCGCCTTCGACGAGCACCAACAGCGGGCAGAAGTACAGTCAACCGCCCAGCGACAGCTGGAAGAACGAGGCCAATCTATCCAGGACTAAATCCATCAGTCGGGAGGTGGTATACGAGCATACTAACCCACCCATCAGTAAGACGGAGAAGTCCAAAAGCATGATGTCTTTAGATGTTCTAGCTTTAGCAAGAGACGCAGCGATTATGGACCGAGAGTCGTATCTGAAAGCGGTTATAGAGGATAAGTCGCCAACAGGCACTTATACTGAGAGTAACTCGGACAGGAATGAGAGCCCAGACGAGATTCTGATGGTGGAATGCGATTCAAGCGATTCGACGCAGAACCCCGTTATAAGGATGACCAGCTCTACTATTACTGATAGTGATAATAGTTAAATCTGTGTTGTAGTAGAGGCAGTTTTTATTTCTTAATGTGGCATTTACGTAATATTGACATACCTCTGTCGATGCCTGATTTTTTGGATGTTAGATTTTGTCAATTATGTAATATTTGAATCGTTTTTTTCGGTTTATACTAAAATATGTTTAGATACCGCTGTCTCTACTGTGATGTCAGATTTTTTGGATGTTAGATTTTGTATAAAAATTTAAATAAAAATCGAAAAGCTCAGTTTTGTATCGATGTGGGCAGTAGATTAGTATTAATGTTAGTTTAGTTACTTAGTTTGTCTGAAAGATTGTCGTAATGGTTGTTGCATTATATAGATACATATATTATTTTAGTTTAAATTGCTCTTTTAACATGATTTTAATAAACATATAGTAAATGAGAGCTACAAACGCGATATTTCTTCAGAAATAAGAAGGCAAAACAATTCTTATAAAGCTACTTTTTTTCTTTTAGTATTTCCTATTATGACTCAAGTCACAAGAATAAAACTCTGTGGAAATCAAAGTCATGTTAGAAGTGTAACTTTTCATTTACTTTTATTTGGTTGAGAGCGCCATATTAGTCCACCGACTAGCTCACAAATTATTTACAACACTATTTATTATTACACAATATTATTTTGAGTCCGCATTTATATAAAGTATACCTCAGTTGTTATAGGAAGAACTGATGACATTAAAGCTCTCTAGCTATCAGAGCTCTTCCTATAACTACCGGCCTAGTTCCGTTGTTAAAAGAATAGCATTGATATAATAATATGGTATTTTATACATAATAAGCGGTGTCAGACTATTCCCTAATGGTTGTTCAACGGTAAATTATCAAAGCGATATGCTAAAATTGTTGTTTTCTGGTTGATTCAGCTTAGGTATTGGAATGTGGTACTAAGGTTATATAGTTTCAATATTTTTGAGAGCCCACAATTTTTTCACACCTGTATAACGTGAAAATTATGCTAGTTATTCTGAATTCATTTTCAGACGAGTTTCAATTGTTATTCTTCGTTTTCAAGCAGTTATCAACTTGAAATTCGCGGATGCATCGAAGAAAGGTGAATTTGACCTTACAATGGCATGTGCAAAGTAGTGAGGTGTTAGTGTCGCAGTCAATTAAAAAGTATATGACAGCTGACACCCTCTATTTAAAGTTTAGTGCGACATTGACCTAGAGGCAATCAGCCTGAAACTATGAGGGTTCCATTTTGTTCATGATTTAATGTGAATTATGAAGGATACAAGCCTAAGCCCAAAAAGGCACCTTCGTGAATCAATCAGAAAAGAACCTCTCAAGAAGACTGCGTAGACGGTTGGTACTTAGAAAGGTTGTAGAATAGCTAGTAGTTAATGAATTAATTATAAGATGAAAATTCTCTTATCTTATGTGTCCTAATCCTTAACCTCCATATTTCTTTTACAGTTGTTTTAGAACACAATGACAAAATAACCAGTCTCCGTTTTCATTATAATAGAAAAGTATGTAGTGGAAAAATTAACCGAAATCACAATAATCCGTGAACTAATTAGTGAAGTCCACGTATTACTACACGTCAGATCACTTTTGCTGTTGGCGTTGTTCTTTCTATGCAACTTCCAGGGACTGAAAGCGTTTTATAAACGTACAGTTATACCTTTATTTAACATTTTTTTTAATTTTGGTACTAATTAAAAGCCGTTGCGCTACTATCGATTCTCGTGAAACTCAGCGAAGCGGCAGCAGCATCAAAGAAACTGTTACTTTAGCGGTTGAAGTATCGTAAAAAAAATGATTATTATTTAACAATATGTAGGTATGTATGGTATGACGTCATACAGTAAAACAATGAGCATTATTTTAAGGTTATTCAGTCCAATTTAAATTACATGAGTAATTCCGCCACCGAAATTGATGATCTGAATTACATGTGCATATCTATACTAATATAATATTATAAAGCTGAAGAGTTTGTTTGTTTGTTTGAACGCGCTAATCTCCGAAACTACTGGTTCGAATTGAATAATTCTTTTTGTGTTGGATAGTCCAGTTATCGAGGAAGGCTATAGGCTATATAACATCACGCTACGACCAATAGGAGCAAAGCTATAGTGGTAAATGTGTAAAAAACGGGAGAAAATATTTCATCTTACGAGAACGGGTGAAACCGCGCAGAACCGCTAGTATATTTATATATGATATTTTATAGATTTGAGTAAACTCAAAACTTAAATATGTTTTAAAAAAGGAATGAATATGAAAATACTTGAGATTGAATTAAAAAAAAAAAGAGTGAAATTTTACCTTTTAGATCACATTTTTAATATTTACACTGTTAACATTTACCTCTAAGGAAAAACATTCACACAAAAAGTTGTACTTATCTTCGTATTTCAGAAACTACATTTTCTAGTAATGTTCTTCACGATTTTAGCCCTGGCACTCTGCAAATTATAGAACACTTAATTACACATTTCCTCTTACATTTAATCACTGCAACTAGCCGATGGCTTGTGAAACAACACCAATAAATGAATGTTTTTATATAACATGTTTTATTGTACCTACATTTTCTTTTTGCAGTTCCATCAATATCAGTCTTGAAGTGTCGAGCCATACTTATTAATCACATCAAAAATACTTACACCAAAGAGATTAAAATAGAGTAATATAATAGACGGGGGCATTGGGAATATTTTCATACCAAACTTTGAAGCATGTTTGAAGCTCAAGCGTTGTCAGTTAGTATGAACAGAGTTGTCATTCGGTTGAAATTGTACTCGACTTATTCCACTTGGAATAACTTTTGGCTTCAAATTTTCCTCGCTTTGTCCCCTCCATTCCCTATTATATTTTAATCTCTTTGACTTACACTCAGCTTGTACCCGGGGGTTGGAATGAGTTGGTTGAATTTCATTTCTGGGTGTAACCCCTTTTCACCTCTATATTTCTATACTATGCATTTCCCTGTACATAACAGGTGATTAGTTCGCGCGTATGTATCATCCTGGCAGCGCCACGGCTTCTGATTGGCATCTGGACCAGATATATATTACGTACCCATTTCGTACACCGGGTACGAAATATTCTTGGATTTCGTACCCTAGCGGTTCAGGAGATATACGAGGGCTTTTAGTCGGGCGACCCAAATAGTTCATCGTCAGACCGAACTCAGTTACTTTACTTCAGAACCACAGTCCCTACGATTTTTTATCGATGCATACTTTAACTAAAGAGCGGTTTAGTTTATAAGACTACTATGAATACAGTGGGATCATAGTGGGATATATAACAAGTATTTTTCAAAGAAAAAATAACATAAATACAATTCCATTTATTTTCAATCCAATATAAACAATAGCTTACGTCTAGAATAACAGCACACTAACAGGTATATCATTTTATTACTCGTAATCAAGGGAAGGCACTTCTAAGGAGTGGTAAAGGTACACAGGTAAATAGTTCATCAATTTATATAAAGATAGAAGATTTGATTTACATATCCGATTCATTAAATTTATGTACACACATTTTTATATTAAAGACACGATAATTTCATTCCAATTGAGTTCCTTGTTCTGTGGCAATGATTTAAAACCAGAAAATTTATTGACTTTATTTTGTCATCTCTCATTTCATTAAAGTCTGCGTCATTAGAGGTTTAACGTGCGTTGCGAAACACGGAGGCGTATATTTTGTTTTGTCTATACTAATATTATAAATTGTATTTTTGTATGTTAGTTACGAATAAACTAAAAAACTACTGGACCGATTTTAAAAATTCTTTCACCAATGGAAAGCTAGAAGATCCCCGAATAACATAGCTATATATTATTCCCGTATTAACACGGGAACGGGAACTGCGCGAGTGAAATTGCGTAGAACCGCTAGTTGTCTATAAAGATAAACTGCAATGGACAAATTCGCTAGCTATCATAGGAGTTTATACAAATGAAAATCAGTTGTGTATTGAATACCGGGCTATATAGTTGGTTACTTTTCCTATGGATGGGACACTGGTTTGGATATTCCAGAATTATTTGCGTTTTTCCATTGTAAACATTAGTTATCATTGCCATAGTTCTAGGTTACAAAATTCACAATTATTAGAAGGCATTGCCTAATATACAAATTACTAATATAATTTCATTAAATTCTTCCGTTGCTATAAAATCTCTAAACATTGGTAGTCACTGACTAAAGTAGTTAGCTGTGGTGTATCGTGTTCTTAATTTTATTATTTGCAATAAGGTTTAATTTTCATCTACTTTCGTTAATGACTACAATATAATTGAACTGTATGTCTCTGATTTTAGGTATGGCTCTGTCTCACCCACATACATTCAGCGGGCGGAAAGAAGACAGACATACAATATATGTAGATACATCTATAACTTTAAAGAATAGTTAAGTATATTCAACATTGACAATACTGAATCATTGAGGTAATTTATTTATACATATTGAGCTAAAACTCGCTCATCAAAATTTATATACAAATACGTGAAAATAAAAGATATGCCAAAAATTATGCATATAAATAAGTATAAAAATAAATAGGTACATAGCCTGTAGTGCGATCAAGTAATATAATAATTTGGTCTGGCCACTTCACCTTTTGTGCTTAGTATTATTTTGTGGAATCCAGGAGACATTAACGGAGTCAACATTATTAATTTTAACATTACAGTATATATAGATATAGCTACTGTACAGTTTAAGGCTCACCATTAGTATAGACAGTTTTATTAAAAAAATATATCTTATGTAGAAAAGATGCTAAGACTTTAATAAGCCAAAAAAAGATAACTGATAAAAATAATGGTTGGTAAGTGGCCAGACACAAAACGAATGCATTAAAGACATAACATCAAAAAATTAACATAATATTAAGAAAATGCAACATCTTAAAAATAAAAAATCAACATTATATTATCAAATAATAATTATGTGTATAATGAATACATTAATTCGCAAAATTCTTAATCATTCGTAAACATAGGACAATGGCCATACAAAAAGTAAAATAAATTGTGACTTCCAAATGCTAAATGCTTATTTCATTGATATTTTTAAGTGAGAAAGACACTTATGTTAAAATAATGATTCCTCTTGGATCGAAAAACCAACAACTCGTATATACAGACATATTACATACAAAACAAACAGTTTTCTACTCCTGCTCAGTATTATAAAATATGGTTTATTTAAGAGGAAAAGTGGTAAGTACTCGACAGTAGGTACCCGTTTATATGTCAATTAAAAATGCAAACATCTTTTTCCTATTGTTTTTTAATAACCAGTTAAAAAATATCAATGAAACTAAAGCAGCTAAAGGCAAACAGGCCTGGGGGCCTACTACCATCTCCGACTTCAAAAAAGTAGGATTTTCTCAATTCGTTCGTTTCTCAGTGAACCGATTTTGATGATTCTTTTTTTATTTGAAAGCTGGTGCTTCCCGTGTGGTCCTATTTCAATGGTTTGGTTTTCACAATGGCATGGAAGTTGAAGTCGGTTCTTTACTCTTTAGAGTTGTCTCTATTTCCATCACCATTAGGTGACCCGCTCGTTTGCCTCCTTTCTTCTTTCTTATAAAAAATATAAAATATTTATAGACTAAAAGAGACAATTCGTTCTTTAACATCACATATAAAATTATTGTTTTCAGAGCTAATTGCACGAATTTGAGCAATGTTTGAAGCTTGAAACAAAACGTTCCGAACTATGATAGTTTCTTTAGAGATAGTGATAGTGGTAGGACCCCAGGAGAATGTAAAAAATAATTGCATTACTTCAGTATAGGTAACTTTACATTGCAGTAGTAGCATAGCGCTAGCATGGAACGTAATAAAGTATCTAGTTTTATTTTCACCACTTAGCACTGCGCCTCAGATACACCCGCCTCCTTCATTATTATAAAAGGGTATATGACTGTATCGAAATTAAATTACGAGAAATCATTAATAAAAAAGATTATTACAAAATACCTATAAAAATGGATTTTGATTCTCATTTTACAGTAATAGCACATTTAAAAAAAAAAAGTCTTGCTATTGAGTAGGTACTAAGAATGACGACGTCACAGGCTTGAACTCAGCAAATTTTATAGTCAATTATCGTTTTGACAGGTCATAAAAAGTTACTCATTTGACTATAAAGTTAGTCAAATACCCTATTCTTTAACCTGTCAAAGTCAGATCGTAGCATCCGATGTTTTACAAAAGATCTAAGTTTAAACAGGCTACTTGATATTCAATATGTCTGAAAACAGCATTAGTGATTGTGACATTTTTATTTTGCCGTTTATGATTTACATCACTCGTCCTTGTCGAGGTGAGTGATGTAAATCATAAACGAGAGTAGTGAGAGGGCGCTATGTTGTTCTGCTTCACACCTGATGATATTATTTTAATAAGGCGCAGTCTATGTTAAGTAGTCAAACTATTATTATATATTGATATTATTATAGCTATTGGCGATCTATTTTTATTAATATTTGTACATAAATGCGCAAATAAAATGCACTAATAAAAACCTTTGGAATTGCTCTACGTTACATATTGAGGTTCTTGTGACCTCTCAGTTTTTTTTTTATTTTATTTCTCTCTTACTTATTGTAAGGAGAAATGCAGTGTTGTGAACCTATATATAAACAACACAATGACGACAGATTTACTAAACTCTATCAGCATTTAAATACATTAAAATTATATATAATCTCATACAAATAGTGAATGGAATTACAAAGAAATTTCATTAGTTTCATTGAAATATAAATGTCTGACAATTAATATATTGTATAATTATATCTAATTTGGTAAGTTTTTCGCCAGCACGCAATAATATGCTGATAAGAATATTTCTATAATCTTTTTAAAAATCAAGAAATTGTAGCTAGGTATGTCGATAGTGTAATGTGTATTTTATTTATATTTTCTTACAATCACATTTAGTTCATATCTTCGCGGCAGGACTTCAATGCTGGCCGGACGTCAGCCGCCTTTTCACCTTAGGAGCACGCTCGGACCGAGCCAGCTAGGATACGCCGATGCTACTCGTATCATGTAAACACGTGATTCCGAGTGCTGACGTGCTTCCAGTGGATTCCGTCCGAACCCGCTCGTACAGTACGGCCGTTTTAACTTGGCAGCTCTGAAGTTGCGCAATAACATTTTTAGCGACCATTTGTCGGTACGTTTATCACGTTTAGGGGTCCAATATATCTCGTGAAATGTGGGTATATCCAGTAATGGAATACCTCTGCCTACCCCCTAGGCGTGAGATTTTTTTTTGTCGGTACGAGGGCGTTTGCGAAGGCGAAGTCTATGTTCAGAGAAGCCAAGTTAAAACGGCCGTACTGTACCGTGAAAAAACACTTTTAGAATATGGGGTATTTGTCCAATTGGACAGGATTTCCACTCCACATGATCTATATTAACACTATGACATCATTTAATTATACATATTTATACACATCTCAATAAAATAATAATTACAATAATGTAACTCTATATTTGCTATATATTTGGAGTGTCACTGCTGACAGCGTCGCCATAAATGCTAAGCCAATAATGATGCAGTTCTCACAGTTTAGACTTGAGTCCTGACACCTCTCGCCACCACGACGCCCGCTCGAAAACCCCCGGGTGGCTGTAGAACGCCTTTTGAAGATTTTGGTATAGCTGTAACAAAATAAACATACTTTTGTAATTCCGAAGTTAGTCAATAGTGAGTTTCACGTTTATAGTCAGACTCAGATAAGTATATAATAAAACTAAGTTATCGGTAAGCATGAGATCATTTGATTATGCTTACGACTTATGATCATTATAATCAACCCGTGATCAACCTATGAATTCTCCTGTATTTTATGCCTAATAGATAAAAAATTCGTTCGTAATCACACATTTTTTCAAAAACATATTCATTTTCGATGTGGGTAAATTTGGTCGTCATAAAAGATTACTTATATGACAAATATAATATATTTAGTCTGAGTACGGAACAGGGTTAAAATTAAGCTTTTAACCGGTTCAGTAGATTACTCGAGCGTTACAAGATCACTATATCCTCAATAAACCGACTTTTTTTCCGCACTAACATATTTACTGATCCAATGACACGTAGAATAACAAAGAAAAGCGCAATTTGAAAACTAGTCAAAACCGGTTAAATGAACTATAACCAAACTGTTTAATAAGTGGTATTTTGCTAAGCGCGGTTAAATAGAGACTTAGCTAGAACGACATCGAAAAGTTAATACCTATATTTCAACCATGAATATAGCTACATTTCAACTACTTACTTTTCCGTCGCTCTTCCCCAGAGCGGAGTTTAACACGAAATCCGTCGGCGCCAGGGCATCGACCACACTGACAACCTCAGTCTTCACATCAACACACATTTCTAACACAGCGTCTCTTAGCAACCTCGCCAACGATTCTCCTTGCGCGAAACCTCCTTGGTACAGCTCCACCAAGTGCTTGTCCAGTGACCATAGACCATAGAGTATAAACAGCCTATGCAGCACTGGCTGTAGGTCTTTTTCTTTTTTCTGGATAGATTCTGAGCAGAAGAGGATGGCTAGGTATTCCGCGTAGACTTTTGTTAGAGTCCTCCATTTGTATACTTGCGCTTTGGTCTTTGCTTGGAATTTGGAGAGGCCTTTAGCTATTTCTGACTCGTATTTTTCGTGCGTCTCTTTTAGCAGCCAGCATAATAGCCATTTATACGTTGATGTTATGACTGAAAGTAAAAAGTATTGGTTAGGTTAGGTTACTAAATTGTAATCTTCGAAATTTATGAGTTTTTAATAATATTAAATGTAATGTTATATCTACACCAAAAGATGGCGCTAGTGGATAGAAATATATCACTTGTGTCAAACTGATGTTTGACGCATAGTATTGTTTTAAAAGTAATTCATGACCACGGATACACGTCCTTTCAATTTTGACCACGCTATCAATGCACAGAAATGGAGTCTTTAACACTCTTTATTAATATTTCACTTGGAAACCGAAGCGAAGGTATTCTGCCAGGAGAGATGGTCATACCTTTGGACCGCAGTCCAACGATTGATGTCGGACATTTGCATACAAACTTTGGGGACGGTAAAACTTGTGACGTCACGTGTCTGCCATAGCGCTTATGTTGTCTAGGTGCAACGACAGATGGCGCTAAATTAGTTTTGTCTGATGATATAAAGCCAAATTTACATTACGGAATTAGTGTTATGCATGATGAAATTAGTTTCATGCAACTAGTTTCAGTACTCCTAAAACTACTTTATTGACATCATGGCTCCGTCAATATATAAACTAAAAGCGCATAATGTTGTAGCCAAAGAGATTAAAATATAATAGGGCAGAGGGGACAAAGCGACAAAAATTTGAAGCCAAAAGTTATTCCAAGTGGAATAAGTCTAGTACATTTTCGACCGAATGACAGCTCGCGTTCCTACTAACTGTCATGACGCTTGAGCTTCAAACATGCTTCAAAGTTTTGTATGAAAATATTCCTAATGCCCCCTCTATGCCCTATTATATTTTAATCTCTTTGGTTGTAGCACACTATGTTTTCGCGACACTAGATTCATGTCACGTTAATGTTGTAACTACTTTCATGCAACCAGTTTCGTAATGTAAATTCGGCTGGAGTCGCAATGACTTTCAATAAGAGTACTTACAAGCACCTACATTGAATAAAAACATTTGACTGTTGCTGGCTTACTCACACTCAGCAGTTTTGACATCCGCCGTGCTTTCCCCCCGGAACTTCTGCTGCAGTATCTTTTCGCAGTCGTTGAGGAATACCACAGTACCAAGGGGCGAGTCCACGCCAGCTCCCGCCCTTACCGCCTCGTACTGCCTTAGGAGCCAGTTGCCGGCCTGCTGTTGGAGAACGTTGTTGTCACCCTCATAGGTGACAGTTGGGTCGTGGTTGTTCCGAATGTCGCCTAGGTTCGAGCACTGCAAGGAGGTTTGTTATTAACACTTAGGTATACATTTTTAATTGTTATCGTAAACTATATTTACTAGTAGGACATGAGATAAAAAAGAGCTGCCCTTGAGTTTCTTGCTGGATCTTCTCGGGGTACTGCATTTGGAATCAGCAAATCATCGGAGCATGGGTTGCTGTTTACATTTAGCCAATCTTTATGGACGAGTTTAGAGCCTTGTTATTAGACTATTAACTTTTCTAAGCGTAATTTTTAATTACCTACAGAACACAATACATTTAAGTTTTCATAGTTTTTTAGTTTTCTTTTGGGTTTGAATCTTATTCCAATTACATAGAGTTCAATTTAAAGTGGCCCCTATTCGTCCAATACCTGGCCAAGGGTTATACTAGCTTTATCCCGCGATTCTGTCCCCTTATTGACCAGGTTGAAAGGGTGTTTAACTGCATACTCAAATGGCTTGCCGGAAGGGGAAGCTAATAAGCGTTGGATAAGTGGACTTATAAACCCCTACATTGAATAAAAAAATTTGATAATTTGACGTGATAGGATATGTGTTTTATGTAAATATTTAAAGATATTAAATAGTAACTCGCTTTCAGGAAGCCGTGTCCACCGCAGCTCTCGCGGCACTCCTGCGCAGCGGCGAGCACCGTCCACGTGATGGTCGGCTTGCTGCTCGACACCATCGCGTGGATCTCTGAAACCGCGTCACTCTGTATAGCAAAACAGATCGTGTCAGTACAATTTTGATACTCGGTTACATTTTTAATCGTGATTTATGTGTGAAAAATACTCGGTTAAATTTGGAATCATGATTTATGTGTGAAGAATGCTCGGTTAAATTTGGAAACGTGATTTATGTGTGAAGAATACTCGGTTAAATTTAGAATCGTGATTTATGTGTGAAGATTGCTCGGTTAAATTTGGAACCGTAATTTATGTATGAAGAATACTCGGTTAAATTTGGAATCGCGATTTATGTGTGAAGAATACTCGGTTAAAATTTGAATAGTTATTTATGTGTGTAGAATACTCAGTCAAATTTTGAATCGAGATTTATGTGTATTAATGAGTTTTTCATAAGCATACGTACATATTAATCACTAGCTCAACGGCGAAAGAAAAACATCATGAGGAAACCAGCAGGTCCTAGAATTGTTTCTGAGGCATATGTAGTAGCACTTCCGGCGAGAAGTTCGCCTATCATGATAACACCTCCAACACCTCCGTTATAAAACTAGGTGAACGAAACTATTGCTCATGAAATTTTCAATATCGAAATAAGTTGACACTTATAATGATAAGTGTCGTATGATTATGTGCACCTTATTGTTTTAACGGTCGTCTAGTTGGTGAACTCAGGTTTACTCATTTTGTCTGATGTTTTGATTTGATGAAGCCTAGTATATTAAATGACCCATAAAATTTAAATGACGTTTATGCAAATCGCCGTTAGTCCCTCGAATATTAACCCTTCATGGTACTAAAAGGAAATTCTACAACATGCCAAATAATGCGCTACTAAGTATTCCATAGATTTAAAAAGAGTTTCTCAATAAGGTTAGAAGATAATACACCCCACACAGTGAATGAAGAACCATGTTTATCTAAAGAAATAACCCCTAATATAGACAGTGATAGGCTGGGCTGGGCTTACCGTTCGAGCAGGGTGCTGGTGCATGAGAAAATCGTCTTTATTCTTAAAGTGATAAGGTTTTTATTCCTAGTATTATAGGGAGTAGCCACATATTCTTTACAAAGTTTTCCGACAATTTTCGCCATTTAAAGTTTAGATACACGTTCCCTATAATTCAAGCGCGAAAGTTAATGTTAGGTATATTCAAGGGACGGAAGTTTTTGTTAGTGTCTTATTATTTTAGATTTCAAAAATGTCTTTTCTGAAATGAAGCCTTATTACATTTTTAAAAAAGGCATAACCATGGCCCTTTTGATTTTTTAACTGCACATTGTCAAAGTCAAAGTCAAAATGTTTTATTCAAAATAGGAACTTACAAGTCCACTTATTGAACGTCATTTCAACTCCACCGCTTCAGCATGTATGGTTGAGAAGAAGCGGGGCAAGAAACTCCTCAACACAATATTCTTTTGATCAATTGTTACTTAATACTAAATTTACATACATAATTTCGTTTGTTTTTCGCTATCGTATTGCGCTCGACTGGAGGAAATCTGTTCCAAGCATCATTGTCATTTATATAGTCGTCTAGTTTGTAATATGCCATTTTACAAAGTACATGTTTAACATGAGTTTTGAACACAGTTTCAGGCAATTTCAAAATATCTTCTGGTATTTTATTATAAAAGCGTATGCAAAGCCCATTTTTTGTATATGTCTATTGTTCAAGCAAATAAATATTTTAATTGATAACTTACCAAGTTGTCAACCTTCATGCCGGCGTTGGACTTCTCGACGATATTCAGGTAGACGCGCGTGAAACTTTCTATGTACACGCGGAAGACGACCGCCGAGGCGACGTAGCCGAATAGTCGCCATTGCTGGAATGGTACATTACTGAAGCGGCCAGCAAAAGAGGCATTGGTAGACGAACACCTAGGCAGAACTTTTTTATTTGAAATAGTACATTACTGCAGCGGCCAGTAAAAGAGGCATTGATGGACTAACGTGTAAATCCATCAATGCCTAGTTGTGACCAAGGCTTGAATAGTATTTTTTCTCAAATAATGTAAATTAAAAGTAAGTAGTACCTGGGCAGAACATTACTTTTCAAAATCAATGACGAACCACGAACTACAATGTAGTTTCTCGCGTTAAAGTTTTCATTTTTTTTCAATAAGAACACATTTTCAACAAACACACAACAAGCTTTCTATTTCCTAGACAATTCGAAATTTAAGTAAAATCTTTGATAAGTTACCTCCTTGGTTGCCATGTTTCGAAGTAAAAATCGTTCCATTTTTAAATTACTAGACGGATACGAGTTTACTATGCAATTTATTTGGCCGCTAAAATACGACAGTAAGCCCCTTGTAAGCATGTTTGAGAAAAAACGTATTAGCATGGCACACGTCTTGCCACTCACTTTCTCTCGCGGTCATTCTCTCTCTCACATACACAGACAGATATGACAGACAGACAGAATATGTCAATTAGTTTTTGCTGAGTGCATAGACAAATATTATCTATGCTCTCCATAATATTCCATGTGCGTACACGGTTTCATTACATTTATATATGTAAAAATTGAATTAAAAACAGTCAGAATCCTAACTAACGTGTAAGGGGTACTCCAGTAGCGGTATCTCGTCGTCGCTGGTTCCAAACTGCCTGCGCGTGGCCGCATAGCGCACTGCTATCGACACAGCGCTCGATATTGAGTGGCAGCTCTCCTGCATGATGCCGATGCGACCTGCAAGTGAAAACTGTTAATGACAGACTGACTTCGGGTATATTAGGTCTAACTGACCGACTGACTTCGGGTATATTAGGTCTAACTGACCGAATGACTTCGGGTAAATTAAGTGTAACTGACTCCAGGTAAATCAGTTAAAACTGACCAACTGTGACTGAATGTCATCAAACAGATCATCTATCAAACCAATAGACGGATAGTTTCTTTCGCATTTATGATCAGTAGGGATATAGGACATAGGACGAAGATCCATCGTGCCTTCAATACCGACACTGCCCCGATAATACATCGTCTTCGCCCGTACGACCATACTACGCATTGCAATGATTTACCCGGTTACATTAGGTTTAAAGACATTTTCATTCATCGAGTTAACACGAATATTCCCAGCATTTCAAGGTGAAGCGATATCCTACCAGCCGACAGATTCTCCAGCGCCGCGCCAAGTATCCTGGATGGCTCGGAGAACGAGCTCTCGTAGACGCCCTCCTCGGTGACGTCCGCGGTCCGGTTCAGGAGGTTCTCGCGCGGTATCCGGTACTGGTTGAACATTATGAACCTGGAACACGACCGACATAGTTATTCGGGATGTCCGAAAAAATAAAAAACAAACAAATATTAATCTGTAAATTTGGGACATACGTCAGCAAAGTAGATTTTGTGGTTCTAATGTTATTGCGATTTTTTAAAAAGTATTTCAAGACACAAATTCTCTCTATGCGAACGTTAAAAAAAGTGAATCAACTGATACTCATGACGCCATGAGAAGTATTTAGTACATTTTTGCTATAACAGATCTTAAAATTTTACTTATTTGACTATAATAAGTAGTCAAGTACCCAATTTTAAAGTGTGTTAAGTTAGGTTGTACTAATTATATATAAAAGCCTAAATCTGTCTTGTTTTAAGGAATTAAAATCCCTTGCACTCAACAACTAAAGAATGAATAGAATTATTATTCAATTAAAAAAAGTATGTATCCCTCTGACGAAGCATGTTTCTGATACAGTTGATAATTTTGAGGGAATAAATTTTATTCGACAAGTAGTGGGTGCGTAGCCATTTTTAGATTAAACATTAGGTAAGTAACATAACCGAACATTGACGCACGCTATCGATCGCCATATGACATAACAGTAACCCAGACATTATAGATTCGTTATCACGTTATATGTGCATATTAGGGGGACGATTGTCATCGCCACACTTTTAGTTACGCTACTCAATAATAGTTTTAGGTAGGCGTGTTCTTCCGAACCATAATTGTTGTGTTTGACATTCACATAACTACGTAATAATAATAGATTTTTATTCTTCATATCTGACAGAACAATCGAATATAAATTTTATAGAATAACTAGTTGTCTGACAATGGACTCGATTCTGGCTGTCCAGCTAAAATTCCACCACCACTAGCTAAAAAGGGACAGAAATAAGAGTCATATTTATTTATTACTAGCGACCCGCCCCGGCTTCGCACAGGGCAATGCTTATACTAAAACCTTCCTCTTGAATCACTCTATCTATTAAAAAAACCGCATTAAAATCGGTTGCGTAGTTTTAAAGATTTAAACATACATAGGGACATAGGGACAGAGAAAGCGACTTTGTTTTATACTAAGTAGTGATGTCACAAATGTGAAAATAACAAATTTTAACCTTATCAACTCATTCACATCTTATTCAAATACACGTGTTTAGCAATTTTAGCGACGATGTAACAAAGTCATGGATAATAGTGGCAGATAAGCACGTTCATAAGGTTCAAATTAGTTGGTTTTTATATGTTTGACATCAACTCTTCAATCTATGGTTTTTTTGTTCTTTTTTTCCTTATTATATGGAGAAGGAAAGGCTTACTTAAAATTTGGAATTTTATCTGGTCAGCCAGAATGGAGCCCCATATCCTGTTATAGAAAACAGAGCCTCAAGTCTAAAACTATCCTACCGTTCAAGCTGGAACCAAACATATTTACAAAATTACATTAAAATCGGGCTGTTTAGGATATTAGCGCATATATTAAGATAATTATTATATATATTAATGTAGAAGGAAAAAGGCGCATGTAGCTTCAGACTGGGTTAGGTCAAATAGGAGACAACATTAATAAAATTCTAGCACTGACTGACTAACTGACAGACATAGCACAGCCTAACCTAGCCTATATATAACGTAGGTGAGTACTAAGAGATGATTTTAGATAATAATTTTTAACAAAAAAAAAAACAACTTCAAACAGAAAACTAAGAAAAGTAAAAAAGCACAGTCGCCACTAAGATTTTCAAAGGTTTATCGATTTCTTTGGGATGCCATCATCAGATCCTGGTTTCCTTATCATGGTATCACCCTTGGGATATCTCCTTTGCAAAAAAAACAAAGAAAATCGGTTCATAAACGACGAAGTTATTCGCGAACATCCGTCGAATTGAGAACCCTCCTCCTTTTTGGAAGTCAATGTGAAAATAAAATTAAATAGGTGATGAAATTCGATATGGAAGTTATCGCCTAGTAACACGCTCGTAGGTCAGCTACGCTCAGCTGTGACTGTAACTGGTTTCAACCGGACCGTCTGACTGATACGTAAGATGGCGAATACCCCTTATCTCAGCGTTTTTATGTATTACTGTACCAAATTACTGTACCATTTTAACCGCGTAAGTCACGTTTAGCGTAAGCAGTGATAGCCTTACAGTTAAAGAGCCTGCTTCACATGATGAAAATCAGTGAGGCTCGGGTTCGAATCCTGGCATGTACCAATGAGTTTTTCAAAACTTACGTACATATTTATTACTAGCTCGACGGTAAAGGAAACCATCGTGAGGAAAGCCGCAGGTCCCAGAATTAATTCTGAGACATGTGTAACAGACCCAGTCCGGCGATGGGCTCACCACCTATCACGTTTGGGGGTCCAAATAATATCTCGTAAAAAGTGGGTATATCCATAAATGGAATACCTCTGCCTACCCCCTCGGGGATAAAATGGTTTGAGATTATACTATTATTATTAAGTAATGTTTCTGTGGAAAAATTGTAGCCCATGTTACTAACAGAAAAGTTAGATAGGTGAGACAATAGGGTTGTGTCCTACCTAGTCAAATCAGTTACTTTTTACGATCTGTCAAAACGAAATTTTACTATGGAAAATGTACTGAAATAGCAAACCGTGACTCAATTGCAGCTCTTTTTTTGATTGTTTTATTATTTTTAAATTTGCTATAATTGTAAATTGAAAATCGAAATACATATTTTGAGGTGTTTTGGGATAATCTTTTTAATTTATGAATACTCGCAATTTAATTTCGATGCTGTCAACTACCCAAATGAATATTCTTTACAAACAAATATTTCTATTTTATAATATTGCAATGCTAATACTAAAACCTTCCTCTTGAATCACTCTATCTATTAAAAAAACCGCATCAAAATTCGTTGCGTAGTTTTAAAGATTTAAACATACACAGGGATATAGGGACAGAGAAAGCGACTTTGTGTTATACTATGTAGTGATTGTGTTAGAGGACGACGAGTGTGAAGTACCCTTATCTTAGTGTTTTTAGTCATATAATACCAAGAAAAACCAACTCAGCTACTCAAACATTATTTGCTCATAACAGTGTTTAAATTGAAATAACAATCGAAATTCTTATCACTTCCTTATTGCTTTTGCAATTCGCATAGAAACTGGTGACGGATGTTGTACGAGGGGTGATCAAAAAGTAGTGAGAATGAGATAGAATATAATGACTATTGATAACTTAATAATTTATTTTTCTACATAGTCTCCGAGTCTCTCTACACACCGAGTCCAGCGCTTTTCCAAGGCTTCAATCCCTTTAAAAAAAAAGTTTTGTGTTGGTCCTGCAAAAAGCTTTCTACGGCATCCATCACCTCGTTATTGTCTCCGTACCTGTTTCCCCTTAAGTATTCTTTCAATTTAGGGAACAGATAAGAATCACTAGGCGCCAAATCTGGTGAATAAGGGGGGTGGTCAACTAATTCGAAGCCAGTTTGTTGAATGGCAGCCCTCGCAACTGCCGAGCTGTGCGCGCGTGCGTTGTCGTGATGAAACAGCACGCCCCTTCGAAGTTTCCCTCTCCTCTTCTCTTTGATGGTATTTCTCAACTTGGAAATTAATGATGCATAATATTGGCCTGTAATAGTGGTTCCACGCTCCAGGTAATCAATGAACAATATCCCTTCTGAGTCCCAAAATATTGAGGCCATAACCTTGCCAGCCGATACCACGGCACGAAACTTCTTCGGGGTCGGTGATGATGGTCGTTTCCACTGTGAAGATTGCTGTTTTGTCTCGGGATCAAAATGATGGACCCATGTTTCGTCCATTGTTACGAAACGAGACAAAAAGTTTTCAGAATCTTCTTGAAACTTGTCCAACAATGTCTTCGAAATGTCAAGTCGAATTTGTTTCTGACTGTCTGTTAACATTCTCGGCACCCATCTTGCGGAGACTTTTCTTATATTCAAAGATTGTTTCAATATGGATTGAATACTTCCATATGAAATGCCCGTTTAACGGATGGTAACTCTTCGATCGCTCAATACAATTTTCTCGACTTTAACAATATTTTCTTGGGTGACTGACGTCGATGGGCGGCCGCAACGATGTTCGTCTTCCGAGCTCGTTCTCCCTACTCGAAATTGAGAAGCCCACCTTGCGACAGTGGAATATGGCGGAGCAGACTCTCCTAATGCTGCCTCCAAATCGCAGTGAATCTCTTGCGTCGTCACTACAACTTTTTTAAACAGAGGTATTTAATAACGGCTCGCACTTCGTTTTTCTCCATTTTCGAGAAAACGTTCCGACACCATAGCAAACAAATGAAATTCAGAAAAAAAAACAAAAGAGAATCGAAAACTTTTTTCTTTATTAATATAACAAACATCTGAGCTATACCTGCCAGTATTAATTTTTTTTCTTACCAAGGAGTATACATGTCGTTCTCACTACTTTTTGATCACCCCTCGTATTTTTCTTTATACTAAATTTAACCGTTTGTTATAAATAAAATAAATAAAATTTGTGTGCGTTGTATTATGGAATTGCACACAAAGAAATAGTAAACGTATCGAGTTGATATGTGTGCAAAAAACGTAAGATTCCCATGGCGATCTTAAGATCACAAACATATAACTTTACTTATTTTCGTATGTTTGTTACGAATAAATTAAAAAACTACTGGACCGATTTTGAAAATTCTTTTACCAATGGAAAGGTAGAATATCCTTGAGTACCATAGGCTATATTTTATTACCGTATTCCCAGGGGAACGGGAACTAAGCGGGTGAAACCTCGCAGAACCGCTAGTTGTGAATAATCGCCAAAACTGGTTTGCAGAATGGATAACTGAAAACTGAAATAATTGAAACAGAACATGAAGGCCAATCACAATACCTATCACATCAAGTGATTCATAGATATAGTCTGTGATATAGTGCAACTGACGTTTGACGAAAATAAATTTCGTAAGATAAGAGAAATTATAATCTGTTAAATGGTATTATTCAATAAATCGGTGTCGATAAAGATAATTCAATCACTGATTTCGATCAACTACTCATTTCAATCACTCATTATCAGACACGATAATAATTTTGGCATTACCTTGAAGATTGGTAATTAATCATTATAGTAAAACCGTTTAAGTGAACCTAAACGGTCTTACTATAGTTATGATCACCTTTGCAAAAGCCATGTCAGGATAAGCAAAGTGATTCTACCCCCAGCGAGTTTCGGCTTAGTTTAACAATGTTAAACTGGTTTCGGCTTGCATTTTTTTTATGACTTTCTATTAGTAGCAAGTATACAAATTTCATACAACAAACAAACTAAATATGATCTTTCAATATTTTTTTTTAGTCAGCCGATTTTGTATGTGGGTCACGTATATTGTGCATATAGTAAAGACAATGACATGTCATCAATTATCCATATCTATACTAATATTATAAAGAAGAAAGATTTGTATTTTTGTATGTGTGTTACGAATAAACTCAAAAACTACTGAACCGATTTTAAAAAAAATCATAAATGGGAAGCTAGAATATCCCTGATTAACATAGGCTATGTTTTAAACGGGAACTATACGGGTGACACCGCGCAGAACCGCCAGTAGCATATATTGTTGTCCAAAAAACAATACTTTTTCTTTTTTTTAAGTAGTATCGCGTCAGCGACACCTCTAAGCTTTTTCACCAAAGCTAGCCTTTTTAATAAACTACAAAATGAATGATTTGTTGAGTTTATTGGATTTGGTTACCTCATAACTGTCTATAATACAGTTTAAGTTAATTATTTACAAAATCTATCTTTTTAGGGTTCCGTACCCAAAGGGTAAAACCGGGACCCTATTACTAAGACTTCGCTGTCTGTCCGTCTATCTGTATATCACCAGGCTGTAACTCAAGAACCGCGATAGCTAGAAATTATGTATTTCTGTTGCCGCTACAACAACAAATACTCTCATACAACAAACGCGATTTTTACAGATAATATACGGAACCCTTCGTGCGCGAGTCCGACTCGCACTTGGCCGGTTTTTTTACTCGGGACTTAAGACTCAAAGCTCACCCATTATCGATGCCATTTACACCAATCTTCTCGCCCATATCACCAACAATGAGTCCAGGGTACGTCTCCAAAGTGTCGGGGTCCCTGATGGGGACCACGAAGCCGTGGAGGCCGTGGTTGTTCCCGTCGGGGGTGATCAGCTGCGCGAACAGAAGCGTATGCGTGCAGGTTCTGCCTGGGAATCAAACAATAAGGTAGTGACTAAGGTTGAAAATGGCATATACAACGCTTAACACAAAAAGCGCAATTCCTCATACACCCCAATTAGCTTAGTATATTAATATAAAAAATATCTAACCAATTTTCTTAAATAAAGAGAAGTAATAATACGTTTTTCATAGGTGGCACTACATTCAGCTATACTAATTCATTTAAGTCAAGAGTACCCTAAACCGAAGAGCATGTATGAAAGTAATAATGAAAGTGGACGAAGCGAAACAAGTATGTAAGGATCGTAGCAAGTGGAAAGAAGTGGTCTCTGCCTACCCCTACGGGAAAGGGGCGTGATTATATGTATGTATGTATGTAATTCATTTAAGGGAAAAATTTTACACATTAAAATAGCTGAAATCGATTAAGTAGTTGATACTGACACAACACAAACTAATTTCAGGAATTGCGCTTAATCTGTTGTGAAGAAATAAAAAATGTCTAGTCTAAAATAGGGGGTAGAGGTATTAAATTTCTGGAAATACCAACTTTTCACGAGTATAGTCTACCGATCGAGCCCATCGCCGGACCGGGTTTGTTACACATGCCTCCGAATTAATACTGGGACCTGCGGGTTTCCTCCCGATGTTTTCATTCAGCTCATTGGTGCAAAGCAGGATTTGAACCCAACGAATAACACTTAAAATATCATCGATCCATACATTTTTTAGACTTTAGTTGTTTTTTTTAAAACCGCTATACCTACAGATTTTGATAAAATTTAAATGGGACCTCTGAAGTATGGTCTACCAAACAAAAAAAGAATCATCAAAATCGATTCTTAATTGGCGGAATAATCGCGTTACATACATAAAAAATAAAATAAAACCATAGTCACCTAGAACCTCCTATTTTGAAGTCGGTTGAAAATACACGCATTTTAAAACGACCGCTGTATTTTTCAATAAAATGCAGAAACTCAGATGTACATTTCACAAGTTTACCTATTACAGGTATGTTGGCGTTATTCATTGGTAAGTATACTATTATAATGACTACCTTCTGCATACAATACGTCGTAAAATACTTGATATATTTGTCCCCCGGAACGGTTGAGAAGCATAAAAGACATGCATTTTACAGAATATATACTGGATGATTTTTTTTACCGTCTGGAAAAAAATATGACGTATAAAGTATCTAGAGCCGAAGTTATACACAAGATTAATTGTTAAATATAGTCATGTTTAATGCAATTTAC